>OU343223.1:98750810-99068950 GCA_910596185.1 Chrysanthemum makinoi | reverse complement strand
TTTGGGCGTCAAGTGAAAAACTTACAAAGAAAGGTTAGTAACATGCTTAAATAATCTTGTGATTGACGAGAATCAAGATTGGGAGCCAAGGTATGTAAACAAGGCCTTGTAATAAAACAACAAAGTGTAGTGGTATTTATGCCACTTACAAGCATGTAAAAATAAGAACAAGACTTGTTCTTGAAAATGACTCAAAAGAAAAGTACTAAAATAGAAAATAGTAGTAATGATTCCTTCCATGCTTGCATAAGGTTATGGATGGAGGTTTGGATGAGTAATGGTATTGATGCGATCAAGGATGAGGTTGAGTATGAATCGCATTTCTTCCTTAACTTCTATTGCAATTTCCATAGTGGATTGGCAATGTTCACAATGTAAATGATGTGGGTAATGAGTAGGAAGTCTTCGGGTTGTTTTGATTTGTGAGTTGCGAGGAGTTGTGGTGGAAAAATAGGAAAATATGGATCAAAGTCCGGAATGATAGGAAGTGGTGGTGGAAAAGAACCTAGATGTTCTTGTAGTTTAATGGGAGCTAATGGTGGTGATGTTTCAAGATCATTGAATATTGTGTTTGGAGAAGTTGGAGGTGTCAAAAAGGCTATTTCTTTTGTTTTGGTTGTTGAGATCTTGTTGGAGTCTTAAGGAGTTCCAAAAGAGTGACTTTAGGTGGTGAGTGATTTGGTGATGACTTGTTGGTGTACTGGTTGGTGATGAGGGAGGTGCTATAATGGAAGCATCTTGTGGTGAGTTATTTGGTGATGAGCCATATGATTTGATTTTCCTAAGCAACAAGATCGGATGTAATCGTCTTGGATATCCTAGAGTTTGATTGTGGTATTTTGGATGGTGGAAGTACAAAGGTTTGGGTTTCATGAAGATGATTGTTTGTACTAGGTGATTCATCTAAGTTTTAAGAGCTTGTGAATGACATGGTGTTGTTTGTTTGTGAAGATGAGATGAATATGCAAGCATTTTAGGAGTTCTATATATAGAAAAACAAAGCATTGTAATGAATGCTTGACCCAAAATGTGGATTAAAATCTAATGATTAGATATGAATTTAAGGCATGTGATTATGAGAACACAAGCATTAAAGAACATACTCCAAAAAATAAAACAAATGTGGATTTTTCATCCAAAGTGAGAAAAATAGAAGGTAAAAATAGCTTCTGTCTCACGGATCCCACGGATCCTTCCCTTGAGGAATCCGTCCAGCATGAAGGCGTGATCGTGGGTGCAGTGATCCAGGCAACACAAAATTTTCCTTTTGGAAACATTTTTGCCTAGTGTGTGCCTATATGCAAACTATTTGGAGTTCCGGTTATCTCGACTCCTAAAAGAAAAAGAAATAAACTAGAAGTGGAAAAGCATACTATTGAGATAACCGAAAACACATATTTAGTACTTTGAGTACGTAATTTAGTGTTACCAATGCTCCTAATTCATTGTTGCTTAAATGAATGTACCCGAAAACACATATTAGTTATGTGTCCTTTTTAGCATTCAAAAGACATGAGATGCAATGAAAACGGGTTTTTACTTTGTATTAATAATGAAAAGCGATTTGTCCTAGACGTGAGAAATTGCTTTTGTGAAATGATCTGGAAGAAGTATCATTTTTAGAAAGCATTTTGAAAAGAGATTTCTATGTTGTGAAATACAAACGTTTTATCTTTGAAAGAAGATGTGTATGTAACTGTACTTATTTTGAAAAAAATAAGAAAATTATAAGTGAAAAACTTATCTTGGGTTTTGAAAATTACCGTATTGTTTGTGAGTTGTGCGTGAAATAGAGATCCTAGACTCAGAAAGAAGAAGGCTAGTGTTTACATACCTTGTAGAGTCAAAAGTAAGATTCTGACGTTTGTTCCATGAGACCAAGACCAAGGCGAAGTAGGTTGAATTGTTCCGCTTCAGCGGTTTGGTGAGGGGCGTCGGCTATGTTGTCTTCGGATGCTACCTTCTCAATAGAGATGTTCCCTTTTGAACATTGTCTCTTAAGAAGTGATGACAAATCTCTATATGCTTTGTAGAATGTAATACGGATTCTTGCTTAGATCTATGGCACATTTGTTGTCACATAGAATGGCTATGTCACTAAGATGAATGTCGTAGTCGACTAACGCTTGTTTCATCCATAGTGCTTGTTGGCATGCTTTTGCGTGAGGCATATTCGGCCGGTTGTTGATATTGCTAGTGCCATTTGTTTCTTAGAAAACCATGATGTTAAACAACATCCCATAAAAGTACATACCCCACTTGTACTTTTTTATCAACATAATCACCACATGGTCAGAATATGCATATACAATTGTTTCTGCTACCGTGCCCTTAGGATACCATAATCCTAATTGTGTTGTACCCTTAATATATCTAAATATCCTTTTCTGGCTTCTAGGTGTGATATTTTAGGGTCTTCTTGAAACCTAGCACATAAGCAAACACTAAACATGATATCCGGCCTACTTGCCGTGAGGTAGAAGAGACTACCTATCATGCCACGATATTTAGTATTATCGACCAGTTCGCCGTCTTCATCTTTAGTAAGTTTGGTGTCGGATGACATTGGTGTCCTAATTGGTTTTGACTCTTCTAGACCAAATTTCTTTAACATCTCCTTTATGTATTTAGATTGATTAAAAAAGATACCATCTTCTACTTGTTTGATTTGTAGACCAAGAAAGAAACTAAGTTCTCCCATCATACTCATCTCGAACTCGTCATGCATGATTTTAGAGAAATCATCACACATGTCTTGACAAGTGGATCCAAATATAATATCATCTACATATATTTGCACTATGATTATATGTGACTCTCTTTTCATAGTAAAAAAGTGTGTTGTCAACTAACCCCATGGTATAGTTGTGTTTAATTAAAATGACTTGAGTCTATCATACCAAGCTTTTGGAGCTTGTTTAAGACCATAAAGGGCTTTCTTTAATTTATACACATGTTTGGGTTTTTCAAAATCGATGAAGCCGGAGGTTGAGCTACATATACTTCTTCATTAATGAAACCATTTAGAAAAGCACTTTTGACATCCATTTGATAAAGCTTTAGATCATTAGCACAAGCATACGCAGGAAGTATTCTTATAGACTCTAATCTAGCCCGCGGGGCATAGGTCTCATCAAAGTCTATTCCTTCTTGTTGGTTATACCCTTGGGCAACAAGTCTAGCCTTGTTTCTAGACACTACTCCGTTTGCATCTAATTTGTTTTATAAACCCATTTGGTTCCTATTATGGTTTGATTACTAGGTGGAGGGACAAGTGTCCAAACATCATTAGAAACAAATTGATTTAATTCTTCTTGCATAGCCATTACCCAACTTTCATCTTTTATGGCTTCTTGTGTATTCTTAGGTTCTATGGTTGAAACAAAACAAAACAAGCTACTTTGGTTTTGAACTTGAGACCTTAATGTTCTTTCGTTTAGCTTTCCTATGACCTTATCTACGGGGTGATCTTTGGACTCTTTAATGTTTATGACTTCATCATTTAAAGGTTCTTCTTCTTCATTTATCTTTTTCTTTATTACTATAGCTTCACTTTCTATAATCTCATCATCGACAAGAGGTGGAGAGGGTTTGGGTGGACTTTCACCAAATTTTATATTTAATGACTCTTCTACCTTCATTGTTTCTTTGTTTAATATGGCGTAAGCTTTGCTATTTGGAGAGTAACCTAGAAAGATACCTTAGGTTGATTTAGGATCAAATTTTGTAAGGTAATCTTTAGTGTTAAGAATAAAACATTTGCTACCAAAGACTCTAAAGTGATCTAACGTAGGATTTTTGCCTCGGAGTAACTTGTATGGAGTTTTTCCTAAGATTGGTCTAATTAAGACTGATTGAGTATGTCGCTTGAAGTATCAACGGCATTGCACCAAAACTTTTGAGGTATGGATTGCTCATTAAGCATGGTTCACTCTCATTTCATAGGTTCTATTCTTTCTTTCAACTACCCCATTCGACGGTGGAGCGGAGCCGTGAAGTTGTGAGTAATACCATTAGCTACAAAAGCTCCAAATTGCACTTCATTATCGAATTCCCTACTATGATCCGTCCTAATAGACACTATAGGACTTCCTAGTTGTCTTTGGATTTTCTTGCTTAATATTTCAAAATAATTAAACGTTTCCATTTTGTTCTTTAAGAATTTTGTCCATGTATACCTAGAGTAATCATCCACTATTACCAAAGTGTAGTAGTTGCCTCCATAACTTTGGATAGTGGATGGACCAAATAAATCCATATGTAGTAATTCTAGACACTTAGTTGTAGACACCATGTTTTTAGCTTTATGACTAGAATGAACTTGTTTTCCTACATTACAAGCATCAAAAAAGTGATGTTCATATTTTAACTTAGGTAGATCTCTTTACTAGATTTGGATGATAGCGACAAGAAGCTCCATGTTGGCGGACTCAATCTCTCATGAAGTATCATCCATAGAGGTAAGACATAGTTTGTCTTTAGGTTCATTATCGATTTTAATTACATAGACTCCATGTTTCCTAATTCCTCTTCCTATGGTTATGCCATTTTTAATATCTTACTATCGGCTCGATAAAAGTACATTGCACTTTTTATCACATATTTGTCCTATACTTAAGAGGTTAAAGTTTAGGTTTTCTACGTGACACACATCGTTAATGGTTGGAGATTTGTTAGAAATCGACTTTACCGATGATTTTACTTTGCTATTTCCAACACCACATTACTCCATTGAAGGATTCATATGTAGAGAATAGATCTTTATTGTCATATGCTACTTCGTAGTACCCGCCATCCTTGACCCATTCATCCGGCTAGGCGTCACCTTTAAGCACACCTTAAGAAACAATTAACTCAAAGTTTGGTCCCATTTTTCATGGTCCATTAATGTTAAACATTCCATTCATGTTGTATACATTATGGATAAGGTGAGTATGCATTCCATGGAGCAAAGTTTTGAAAAGGAAAACCATTTTGCATATTTGGGTTCCATCCCATTGATGGTTACTTATCTGCAAACATTATTAGGTCCCTAGATGGATTACTAAAGATGGAGCTTTTGTTTTGCAAAAGTAGGATTATATTTTAGGTGGTTTCTAGTGGTGACATGATTTGGTTTCTTCCTATTAACTATGACAAACTCATTTCTAGATGAAGAAGCTACGCTATTACTATTGTTTGCTATATAGCACCCACGGATCCTGGTTAACACTAGCGGTTCTCTTTGATGGGATCCGGCGATCCGGCCACACAACAAGTATCGGTTTTCTAGTGCCTTAGCAAATTGTGTTTCTTTGTTTTCACTAGTTGATGGATCAAGTTGTTGAATACCTAAACCTTTTGGTTGACCCTGTTTAACACTATCTAATATCATATCTAAAGTATTCATACTCATTCTAGCAATTTTAGAATCTAGTTGATCAACTAGTGTTTAGTTGAACACAGTTCACATTCACCTTACTTGTTATTTTAATTCTTTGATTTTAGGGCGAGCGATTTATGACTTTTATCTAAACGTTGGTTTTGACTTTAAAAGCTTGTTTTTTAATTAGTTTTAAACTAATATTGCCACTTTGTCATATTCATTATGTAATGAGTCATCATCTAGTGATGAGCTACTATAGTATTCGTGACATACCTCGTTATTTGCCATGAGACAAATTTCTTCGTCCTCCTCATCGCTCATTCCCCACGTACGCTTCACTAACGCTTTTTGATCATCCCGCTGGGACACTTTACTAGTGGTTTGTCCCCACATTTTAAAGGTACGACTATCTTTTTCTCGTCTCTCTTTGCTTTTTCGAAGCCTTTCTTATCACATACTGTTGTTGACGTGATCTTCCATTCCTTCTAAAGAACTTTTAAAGTCCCTACCGCCATAGCGTACACCTCGTCGCCACTACTGAGGATTTCTTCATCGCTTGAAGCCTTTTGGCTTTAAGGGCGAGATTTGTGTTTCTTTCACCTTTTGAGGCTTTGAGTCTTGCAAGGACAAGCTCAGACTTTGTTGCCTATGAGTTCATCATCAAGTGGTGGAGGATCGTCATCTTTGACTCTTCGATCGCAGAACCTTGGACTCGATGGAAGTGCTCTTAGATATCTCCTAACATGGTTACGGCTAGAAAAAGATTCATCAAGTGCTTCTAAAGATGTATAATATTAAAATTAGCAAATGAATGATCTATAGTTTCCTCATCCGATATTGAAAATTGTTCATATTATGGAACAAATAAAACGGGCTTTATTATTTAACTTGTTGATTACATTGATGAGTTACAACTAAAGAATTCCAAATTTCTTTAGAGGTTTTAAGCATAGAAATTCTTTCAATCCTTTTGGGTAAAGCATTATATAAAACCATTTTAGCTTCAATTATTTTAGAAAGTTTTTCTTCATTTCATCATTTAGTTTATCATGAGGTATGTTAACTAAATTTTATCATCATTCGGAGGTACCAAAATCACCTTCAACAATAATGTACCAAAGATCAATATCTTTAGACTTCATATGTTTCGAATCTATTTTTCCAATATATAAAACCATTAGTTTCAAGTAGGGGTGGTCGTTGCATAGATTGCCCTTCCTTGTAATTTTCAGAACCCATAGTGATCGAAAGTTTTAAAATACTAAGCATTTTAAAACTTTTATAAACTTAGCTCTTGATGCCAATTGTGGAAAACTAGAAGGGGAGGGTTGAATAGTTTTGTCGATTTAAAGTTAGTTTCAAAACTTTAGATCGTTAATATGAGATCTTATGGATGTTCAGAAAGTATATATCTAATGATAAAGCAAGTAAATAAAGTAAAGCAAAGGGATAGAAATGACACAACCGCATTTATAGTGGTTCGCTACAAAGACACCTTCCTTGCCCTACTCCACTCCCCGAGTCACCTACTCGAGAGTTCAAGCACTATGTCAACAAACTCTTTCACTTGGGGGAGAAGCCTTCACAACGTTGCTTACACCTTTTTCCGGTACAAAGCTAAATACCGAATCGTCACACGGTGGACCAAAACCAACACGACTATTACACAACAAATATGTGAAATATCAAATACAAGATCTTCGCTACGAAATCTTATAGGAACAAACAATCAAGGACCCCTTGCTGGATGACTGTAGAATGCCTGTGATCTCACCTTGTATATGACCTATATGAGAATCAATAAAGAAAGAAAGAAAGAAGTACTCTCTAGATCAAGTGATCTTTTGTTAGAAAAGAATGAGAGTATATGAGAGAATTAGTAAGAAGAGGCGAAGTTAATGAAGAAATGGCTCTCTATTTATAGGCAATTTCACATGCTCCCCTGGATCCCACGGATCCTCTCCCACTCGGGATCCGTCTAGTGTAATCCTAGGATCCGTGGGACGCCTCTTTGCCCATGGGTTTTTTGGTTATGGGTCATGGGTTATGGGTTGGTCCATGGGTATTTTTTTAGATTCAATGTATCTAATGAATACATTGTATCTAGTCAAATGGGTATGGGTCAATGGGTTATGGATATGATCCATGGGTTGTGGTTTTTACCCATCCTAATAAACTATTACAACAAATGATTAATTACAACATTTTTGTATTTAAATGCCATATGTAAATGCTTTACAAAAATAACATGTATCCTTATAATTTTACTTAAGATAACATTATATTTGTTATCAACAAAACATAAAGAGATCGCAAAATATTAATAAACGTTTTTACGGTTTATTTGTATTAACATAATTGTTGTATATATATAGTAAATCATATGTGGTTAAAATGATGATATATGCTTCTCTTTTATAAACATCTTTTCAAAAACCATGCATATATATATAATACTATGTGTACTTGAATTAGGCATTTAACATCAAAGTCGCAAGTTTCTAAAATGTCTCTCTTCACCACTTTCCATCCTTACACATCATCGGGAATAGTATTCCTCTTTGATTCTCTTATTAAAACTTGTAAGTTCGTCAAACCTACGCCGTCAACAGAAAAATGAACTATTGATAGTTGAAGTCTTGATCCACCATCATTCGATAAACAATTTTCCTTACTTTCAAAACTTCTTAGCCAAACATCTATTCAAATAGGAATATAATCAAATTCTCATTCTACAAGTTCTTCTAAAAATAAGTTATTGTATAACTTGTTACAAGTGAAAGAATAATCCAAAACACTTAAATATTTGTCTACAGAGCCGGATCCCACAAGTTATACTAGCCGGATCCCTCAAACCAGGGATCCGGGGGAACCGTGTAAACAGACAACAGGAAACTCATTTTCAAAACCAAAACAATCCATTTCTACCTCTTCCTAAAAATACAAAATGACCTAATCTCAGTTCCAATCATCCTTGGGCTCCATACTCTCAAGCATCTCAATCCTAAACATCATTGTAAGTAACTACACTCATATTAACTATTCATCATCATCTCCAATCTAGGGTTTATGTTTTTAAAACTTTTAATTGGTCTCAATTTTTCATATCACTAATTGGGAACTTGTTTATTGCCAAATTGTTTTGATATAAAAAGATTCTACATAATCAAGGACTTTCAAAACGGTATTGTTAATACAAAATAAACTCATAAACCCATCTTGAATTTTTTTACCTAATTGGAATATTTTCTTCTCTCTAGGATCAAACATGCCTAAAGCTACCCAACAAGATCATCATGACACCGTTCACTACCTTCGTAGATTCTATCACAAAGAAGGGATATCAAAAAGTGATCACAAAACCTTCAAAACCAAAAACACTTATCCACTAAGGTCGTGTAGTTAAGGAATGTTTTGAAAACACCCGACATTCACCAAGTTCGCAATCAACTTTGATTGTCTCCTAGAAATTGATGAACAAATTTGTCCGGTCTTCATTTTTGAATTTTACAAAAGCGTCAGGATTGTCCGAAACAATGATGAAAGTATTTCATCGCTTTCATTATAAACAACCAAAGCATCAACTTACCCCTCAACACATTCGCATAAATCCTTCGCATTCCATGTGAAGGAATTTGTATGTTTTCCAAAGATTGGTCAATTGCCACTCAATCCTTTGCACTCGACCCTAAACCTATTTATCACACTCCACTTGACGACCCTATAGTTGTTTGAGACAACATTTTCAAAAAGAGAGTTGACCAATGTCGTTATAACCGCAACAAAGAACTCATCCATCGTGATCCCTATCAAATGGAACTCTTTGAGATTCCCATTACAAAAAGTGGAAGAAATCCTTAGAGAAAATGTCATTTCTTTGGTTGTCAGACCATCCCAATGTCTTGTCCAAATGATCTGTTGTCTCATCCACCAAAAGTCTTTCAATCTCGCCTATTACATGGTTAAAAGAATGGTAGGTGTGTTCAAAACCGATAAAATGGTACTTCCCGATAGTATGCTCCTAACACGACTCCGTGAGTATGTTAGTGCAATGCAACCTACTCCTATTACTGATGATCATTTTCTTGCTAACCATATTATGGTACCTCTTACCAAACAACCCCCAAACTATTCATGATCAATGGGAAAAGGCCTCGCGTTCTCTCGGACTCTTCGGATGAAGATGAAGAATTTAAAGTCGGTCCCGTTTCTAATTATCAAATCGACCCCATGACTTACTATGAACAACTTCCCACTCTTCCAAATGAATCTGAAGAGTTCAAACAAACAAAAGGGATGTTCAAGTGTCTAACTCATTTCATCATGAATTCGGGAAATAAGAAGAAGTGAAGAGATTGACAAAAGAGACATTGTGCTCCATGACTTTCTTTATGGTTATTTTAGAGGTTTTATGATTGTCAAAACAATGTATGCTCATAACTTTGTGCAAGACTTACTTAGTTGTTTTCATTTTGATATATGGTATTTATCTCGTTTGCTCATTCATAAGTTGTTTCTATATGCTATGACTATGTTTTGAATTGTTCATATGTATAGTTAATATAGAAGTCATTAGTCTCAGAATTTGATACCTAGAGCAAAATGTTACACGCCACTCTGCTAAGAAATCATTCTGCATGCCGGATCCCTGGCTTTTAACTAGTCGGATCCCTCAAATGAAGGATCCGTGGGATCAGGGCAAACAGAAAGTGAGTTTCCTATCTTCTCACATCAATCCAACCTACCAGACCTTGTTGAATTAGTTAAACATGCTTCATTAGGATCATTTTAACTATCCTTTGGCTCAGTTATCTCTCATTCACTCATAAAAAACTTAGGAACATATTCAAGGCACTTTTTGATTTATCATCACTTCAAAACTCACCATTTTTCCGCTCCAATGCTCACACATTGTTACTCTCATCTTAAAACACTTAGGTTGATATTTCTCTCAATTTTAGTAAATTGATTTTAGTCATCTTGATTTTAAAATGGTCTAAAAACTAGTTTTTCATTTCCTATAATTTCTAAGGAATTTTCTAAATTTTCCTTAGATTATTATCTGATCTCTAGGATCATTTGACTCCACTTGAAATCCTAAAAATCTTAGTGTCATCCTTGACCACCCATTGGTGTTCATAAAAACCTTCATTTCTTTCCATAAAAGACATCATTAGCTATCCTCACTCATTATAATTGAGCTTTTAAGTCTCATATCATTTAAGACACCTGAGGAGATTAAAACACTCAAAATATGTAGGTGCTAGACTTTACTAGAACCTCATCTTTCTTTTCCTTGGCTACTGACAGCCGGATCCCTAGGTTTAGCCTCTGACCTCATGAGGGATCCATGGAACCGTCACCGACCAAAGAATTCTACTTGATATAATCATTTCAAACCCTATTTGTTAATCTAAACACTCCACATTGTCTTAAATGACTTCCTAGATCAGTACAACTCTGTAATTGACTCTTGTGCATGCAAATCATTGCAATTTGAAGGATTTTAGTGGTTTAAGCTTGAATTCACTTACCAAATCTTTCTCTTTATAAACCATTTGTGTTAGAACTTCCAAATCACCATTCACACATTCATACTCAGCAGCAAAAGTCTTCTTTTACACCTTCCCTTTGCACCATCTCACCATGAGGAAAGCCCCTAGTGTTAACTCATCAACCAAAGGACCTCCCAAGAAAATTGCTCGGGTTATTCATGAAATCTCCTCAACTGAATCATCACCCGTCAAAGCCTCAAACACTAGAACTCCCTTACAACCAACTCTACAAATCAAACCAACTCCCAAAAGGATTGTTCCCACAAGACAACCCTTGACAAACACTACCATACCTCCTAGGCCAAAAAACCCTACCTCCACTAAACCATCACCTCTAGTACCTAGAGCTATTTATTTCACTACTCCACTCTCATCTCCACACCTTTACAACTTAGAGGACTTGCCACCTAGGCCATCTCGTCCACCACCATTGCCAACATTTTTCTCAATTGAGAAAATGGTGCCACAACAAGCTTCTCACCAAAACTTTGGTGTTGAAACCACACTAGCACCCGTATCCTATTCTCCATCATCCTCAAATGGTCTATTTTGGATTATGAGGAATCATCAAAATCAACAACCGGATCACATGGAAGTAGATACTTCTCTACCGCCACCATCAACACATATTCCACCACCTTCACCCTTAGTTGAACCACCTCTAACCTCATCAAATGTGCCTCCACAAATCCCTCAATCTCTTGTGGAACATCCACCTCCCTCATCAAATGTTCCACCTCAAACCGCTCATTTCTTACCACCACCATTCCCTAGCCATGGAAATGATTGCTTTCATTGTCAGCATGTCGAAGGACTATTCTATAAAGTACGTGACGAATTACGTTTCATGTTCTATCACATTCTAAAACGGTTTGATGAGATAAAAAAATCTACTTGTCCTTAGAACTTAGGAATACACGCACAAATGTGCTTTTCTCTAGTCTTAGGAAAAACTTTTAATCGTTAGAAAATGTACTACATGTTTGTATCATCCTCTTAATTTTAGAGATATGTGTATCATTTCTCATGTTTCATTGAATGGAACTATATGTTGTATAATATATAGTTAAGAGAATATGTTTGGTGCTATATTACATAACTCATTTGAATGTTAAACATCACTTTTTACATCTACATTGCTGTCAAAAGAATGCAGGTACACGGTTCCCTCAAATTAGCCTTAACGGATTCCAAACAAGAAGGATCCGTGCAACAGAAGCACATTTTATCACTAATATGAATCTCATTTGGTGAAACTATGCACCACATACTTGTTTTCTAACCTCTGTTTTGTAGATTTTCAAAATACACTTGAAGACTTTGACACCCTCAACAAGGGGAAGCTTTTCGTCAAAGCTAACCATTGCAAAAACGGTTGCGATACATTCACTTAGGTTTTCTATAGTATTTGACGCCCTCCTAAAAAGGGAGCATTCGTCAAGGGGGAGCATTTCGTCAGAGGCGAAACCATTGCAAAAATACTTGCAACACACTTGTTTAGTCTTCATAATTACTTGACGCCCTCAACAAAGGAAAGCATCCGTCAAGGGGGAGCTAAGACGAGATTTTCTTTCTCTCCTCTTACTCTCTATTTCTCATTTTTGTTACTTTTCACACGTTTTTCTCAAAACAACGTGTTAGTTTCTGTTCGACGTTCATTTTGTTTCGACAAAAAGGGGACAAGAGAGTAAAAACTCCAATTCGAATTTTTACGAATTTTATTTTCTTCTTAAAATAATATTATGTTTTGTCAACAACAAAAAGGGGGAGATTGTTAATACAAATAAACCATAAAAACGTTTATTTATATTTTACGATCTTCTAATGTTTTGTTGATAACAAACGTAAATTCATTTTAACGAAACAAATAAAATACGCAAAAGGTTTGAGCCAATAGTTTACTAACACACTTTTACTAAACATATTAAAACCATATCAAAACATGTTTAGTAAATAAGTTATATAAAACCAAAGACATTTTTATATAAATGATAACATCAAATAGTCCTGAATATTAAGTGTCAATTTCCCCCGATAATGCTCGTTATTTATATCATTTATATGGATTTACGCTTGTTTTCCATTGTTTCCCACTTTCAGGTAAATTACGAGCATTGGAGCTAAAGAGACGCGGAAATGGAAACATTATTAAAGCTTTATCACAGTATGCCTATTTTGAAGAAGTTACGGCGAATCTCTCACATTACCGCAACTATTGCGTGACCCAGAATACCAACTTATCAAGAGGTTACGGCGTAACTCTTCCCTAAAGTTACGATGTAACTCCATTAGGTCAAAAGAGGTTCCACGATACTTGGCTAATCGCACCACGTGCATCACTTACGACGTAACCGAAGTTTATTGAAGACTACGGCAACCACTCAATAAGGTTACCGCAACAAGCAGATCTAGTGCAATTTACGAAGAAATAGAAGGTTACGGCGTAACTCCTATATTGGTTACGCCGTAACCCAGACCTGGACTATAAATACCCAACGAATTCCAAAGATTTCTAATCATCCCATTCCACACACAACACTGAGAACGGGGAAAAGCTCAAGGCAGGTCTAGGGGAGCATACGGAGTTGTTTCCAAGGGAGAAGTCACACCATTACAATAAGCTTTAGCGTTTTATATTTCTTTTACTTTCAATTCATATTTCTGCATCTTTTAATATTGAATTAATTATGGATTAATATGAGCTGCTAAGCACTCTTTTGGTGCCTGGCCTAGTTATGATTCCTTAATTGTTTTGTTTGGGTTTACCTTTACTCCGCATAATTATTTCTAAGTGTATGCATGCATAGTTCTTAGTAGTCACCCTTGGTTGGGTAGTTTGAATGGCGGTAGAGGCCATTGCCTAGAGATATGACCAACCAACCCTAGTGAACGGACCGAGACGAGAAGGGTAAGATATGACCAACTGACGACCCTTTCTACTTGTGCGATTTGACCAACTGATCACCTATCGCTTGGATGAACTTAAGAATTGAGGGGTGTAGTGGTCTGTTCCTAACTCCGTACTCACTCTATTTTGAATCTAGCATGTAGCTGTACTTAATGACTTGGCTTAGGGGACAGTGAACAACAGATTATGACGGGCTTGATTTCTCCTGTGGTAGAATCTTTGCTGATAGGTTAGGGCGAATTGACCAAATGCTGTCCTCTCGAATTTGACCCCACTTGAAGTAATTGGAAGTAGGTAGACGTAGACATAAATATCTAGGAGGATTGACTAGGTTAGCACCACTATTCCTCTATTGATTTCCTTTACCCATTTATCTGCTTTTATTCTGCATTAGTAGTTTAATTAATTAAATCCCTATCGAAACCATTATTATTCTGTGACAATTAGACTTAGTAATAATCCAACACACATAGTTTGGGACGCTCTGCTTTACCATTTACTACACTACACACGACGTAAGACACACTGGCCGTTAGTACTAGGGTAGACCATAGGTATAGCGAGACACTATAATATTAAGACCTGGTCAGTAAAACCTGCATCAAGTTTTTGCGCCGCCACGAGAGTTATATTAGGATTAGTATTAAGTCTTTCATTTCATTTTTAAACTTTTCTCACGATCATATTTCAAGTTTTCGGGTACCATGGAAGCTATTAACATCGATAACCTCACTCTTGAGGAATATTTGGCATTGACAAGAGAAGAACAAGGCCGGGATTGTTAGGCCACCATTGTAGAAGATGCTCAATTCGAATCAAACTCAATTCATGAGGGAATTGCGTGCAAATCCCTTCTCTGGAAACATCACCGATGATGCCCATGAACATGTAGACAATGTCGAATACATTGTCAGCCTATTCAAAATTCCAAGTCTCACACGATGCTATAATGCTACGAGTATTCCCTATTTCTCTTACGAGAGCTGCAAAAAGATGGGTCGATCGATTACCCCAGGACCGTCAACACTTGGCCTATCTTAAAAAAATATTTCATTCAGAGATATTGTCTCCATCGAAGACGCTAAGCAATTGGAAGAAATTCATAACTTCAAGTAAGAGGGTGATGAAACGTTATACCAAGCTTGGGAAAGATACAACGAATTGTTATAGTGCCCTACCTCATGATCTCAACAGCCAACAAAAGTGAACGTCTTTCACAAGGGATAGAACATCTCTTCAAGATAAATGATTGATTCTCAAGGGCCGATTCCTAGTATGACACCCATTATGGATTTGGAAACTATTCACAAAATGGCAGACCACTCTCACAAATGGCACAATGGAGGAATCAACCGAAGTAAGAATGATGATATTGAGGGCCTTGCAGCGATAAACAACAAATTAGAAAGCCTTGGAAGAGAAATGAAGAAGCTCAAGGAAAATGTGCATTTCATTCAAGTTGAGCGAGATGGGATTCGTCCTTCTAAAGAATGTTCCTACAATGAAGAAGTTAAAAGGATCGGAGAAGTTAACTATGGAAAAGAATCCCCTTTCAACAGCTACAATAATTACGGACCTAGGTATCGTGAAAAATCCCCTGGTTTCTACACAAGAATCAACAATAATCCTCCTAAACCTAGCCTTGAAGAAATAATGCACCGGCACATCGAAGAATCTGCAAAAAAGGGAGATAGACTCAAGGAATGGATGGTCAAAGTAAAGGAGGACACCAATATGAACCTACGTAACCAAGATGTGCAATTAAGAACCCGAAACACAATTGGGCAATTGGCTAAGAACCTTGAAATAAGTAATGCTAAAGCCACTTCCTGCAAGGCCATATTTACGCAAGATAAAGCAAAAAAGGAGCAATGCACATCCTCTATCACTAATGATCTCTCCGGGATTAACTACCTAAGAGAGGATGATAAAGCGAAGATCTAATTTGAAGTCTCAAGCCAACTTCCTGAAAAAGCATACAATACCGTGAAAATTTTCTTCTCCCCACACTATTGGTAACATTAAAATTCCCGCATTAGCTGATTTAGGGGCCGTGGTTAACCTTATCTCTACCACTTTATTTGAAAAAATCAAACTTACCAATTTAAAAGAAACAACTATTATGATTGAAATGGCTGATTCCTCTAAGGCTGTATCGAGGGGAATTGTGAACAATGTGCTTTTTAAAATTGGAATTTTTCTTCCCTACCGATTTTGTGGTTATTGACATGGGAAAGCGGAGGCTTACAACTTAATTGTTGGAAGACCTTTTCTCGCCACTTGTAGGGCTCAGATTAAGGTTTTTGAAAAACAAATTTCCTTGGGACCTAAAATGAACTAATAACTTTTAGTATGAAAGAGCATTTAAAACCAAAAACTGAAATTTCTAATGATGTTGTTAATGTTCAATCGCTGAATCTCACTCTACACTCTAAACCTATTACTGGTGATCGTAAAGAGAGTATTGATAATTGTAAGCGTAAAAAGGATGAAATTGTCCAAAGCATTGAGGAAACTCTAAATCCAAACAAACATTTTTGCAACTCGATGTCAACCAAAGAAAGCGAATCAAGATGGCCAACCTTACTGCCCTCAAAAATGTGAAGAAAAGCTGATGAATGGATATACCCTCATAAGGGAGAGAAACATGATGTTGATTTAGCATTGGAAGATTGGTACAACTTAGAATTTGGGAGCTCAAAATTCATTAAGGGACTGGTTAGGCAGTATAGGTGCAATCATCTCACTGACACCATAGGCGGTACAAGATCCAAAGATCAGCATTACCTAGTATATTACTAAGATGATGACCGAGGAAAACCATGTGATAAATGGCTTTCACATAAGTTGGGAACAATTGGACTCAATAATTCTACAAGGAAAAAAAGGCTTGATAATTGGATGAATGAATACCAATGAATGGTGGAACACGGCAAGCCCAAAGCCCCCATGTAAGCCCCCGGCTCGAGTCTAACTTAAAGGCTCGTAAATAAAGAAAAGTGCTCTTTCGGGAGACAACCCTAATTATCCCTTTCTTTTGTTTTTATTTCTTTTCTGTTGGGTTTTGTGTTTTCAACAATTTTGCAGAAACGAGGAACTAATTGCTCGCCGCAGTTGCTGATTGAACAGAGTTACGGCGTAACTCATCTTGGGGATTACGCCGTAACCAACATTTTAGCAGCAGAATTCTTGACGGATACAATTACGCGCGTAATACCATCTCGGTTACCGTAACTACTCGCTTGACATCTCATTCCAGTTTTGCCATTGCAGAACTCCCCCTTAGTAGTTACGACGTAACTTTCCTCTGCTTTAATTCTTTCATTTTAAAACACAAGAACCTTGCATTAGTTTTTAAATAAACTCTTTATGGTGTTCCTGTAAACCCTCAATGAGATTCACTCGCCCACTGGGACACCAAGTGGTTTAAAAGGCTTGTTGCATTCGCTAAATGCAACCGTGATTTCTACGAAAGTGAGTTAGGTTTGTTTTTCATTTTATTTTTTCTTTTTAGAATTATGCTTGTCGGTATTGTGATTTCAGGGATGAAGTTTGCTCATGACGCTTTAACGAAGGCACGATCCTTTCTCGTGGGCCTTCTTCTTTTGGAGCAAATTTCAGGGAAGTTCTCGCTCTAATTCTACCTTTCTCTTCACCTTTATTTTAATGCCTAGTACAAAAGGGACTTTGTACAATTCAAGTGGGGACGGAGTAGAATTAATTGAACTTTATTTCGCCCTCATTTTTCTAGTTTATTTTGAAAATTATGCCATTTTTAAAATTTTGACATGTTTTTCCGAACCTAACTAGATTAGACCTTAGCCAAGCACATACAACCCTTGACATTACATGGTGAGATTAGCCTTATCCGTTTCCAATATTTTACCCCAAATCCACGAATTATGAGTGCCAGAGCTTGTAAACTTTAGAAATTGGCCTTTGCATCATTTCGAGACCATAGACGAGATATGTTGAGTTAGCTCTATGTATTTGGACTTTTTAGTTTTAGAAGGCAATATTATAGGATTATCACCCAAACAGCCTACCATTGTGAGTCTATCGATTAGTCACCTCGACTTCTCGACCCCCATGTGAAACCCTTTTGTTGCACTCACCTTTAGTGCAAGATACCCCTAGATACACCCTTTTGAGCCATTCCTTTCATTTTTGTCAACCCAATATATTGTTTCGTTACACCTATACACCTTAGCCTACCCTGTAGTCTTTATTTGTGATTGGGAAGTCATCATTTGCCTAAGTTCAAGGATCGAGTGGAAAGGTTTGGAAATCACGCTTTCATCGACAACATTTATGAAGATCGTTGAAGACCCCCCGAATACCCATTGTTCATCTCAAGTGGGGGGATGTTATGTTATTATGTTATGTTGAAAAAAAAAGTTGATTGAGTTATGATATTGTAAAGTGCGATGTTATAAGCACTATAGTATGAGCTTTATTGATTAGTATCGAGGAGGCCACCTCGGTCACATTTGAAGATTGGAGTTGGAAGTTATGCCAACAGAAGAAGAAAAGGTAGTGTGCCCATCACGACGTCCTCTAATGACACATCTACCTTGCATTTTATGATCCGGTCTCTAGACCTCTAAGCTTGAACTTTGGGCGGACGGTAAGTGGTGATGACTTGGTTATAGATTTAGACTACCTGCTTGTTTTTCAATTTACACCAATTATATATCCCATGTCTTATCCTACCCCTTAGTCATGAAGCGTGTCTAGGTGATGCAGCGAGCAATCTTTGGTGTCTTGGCCATGGATTTGGTCATGTATAATTGATTTTGTCCACTTCTCCGTGACATGTTAGTAATGACGAGTCACCCCTTAACCTTTGTCATGTCTACCAATATTGCCTTCGAGAATTGTTTAGCCCTTAACTCTAGTGGTGGAGATTTGTGTAACCGCCAAGCTTATGATAGAATACATGCTATGACTGTGCGATTGAGTGATCACCCCGAAATTGACACTTAGAATAGTTGAGAGAGTGTTTGTTCCCCTTTTTTGAGGTGTTCGGCTTTGTTTTATTCTAGCATAAGGGATTTGTAAACTCATATTTTCCAGGGTTTGGGAGATATCTTTTTAGGAATCTATCTAACAAGGTCTACTTGAGGGCAAGTAGAGTTTAAGTGGGGGGATATTTGATAACATCAAATAGTCCTGAGTATTAAGTGTCAATTTCCCCCGATAATGCTCGTTATTTATATCATTTATATGGATTTACGCTTGTTTTCCATTGTTTTCCACTTTCAGGTAAATTACGAGCATTGGAGCTAAAGAGATACGGAAATGGAAACATTACTAAAGATTTATCACAGTATGCCTATTTTGAAGAAGTTACTGCGTAACTCCTCTCTCACATTACGTCACTATTGCGTGACCCAGAATGCCAACTATCAAGAGGTTACGCACTCCTTCCCAAAGGTTCACGTAACTCCATTAGGTCAAAAGAGGTTCCATCGCTGATACTTACGAACTACTGCGATCACTTATGACGTAACCGAGTTTATTGAAGACGCATACCAGACAAAGCAGATCTAGTATTTTACGGAGATAAGGTTACGGCGTAACTCCTATATTGGTTACGCCGTAACCCAGCCTATAAATACCCCACGAATTCCAGCATTTATAATCATCCCATTCCACACACAACACTCGAGAATGTCGAAAAAGCTCAAGGTATGTCTATGGGGAGCATACGAGTCGCTTTCCAAGGAGAAGTCACTCCATTATGATAAGCTTTAGCATTTTATATTTCTTTTACTTTCAATTCATGTATTTCGTACCATTGAATATTGAATTGATTTGCATGATTAATATGAGCGGCTAAGCACCCTTTGGTGCTGGCCTAGTTATGATTCCTTAATTGTTTTGTTTGCATTTACCTTTACTTCCGCATAATTATTTCTAAGTGTATGCATGCATAGTTCTTTGGTAGTCACCATTGGTTCGGTAGTTTTGAATGGCGGTAGAGGCCAATTGCCTAGGAGATATGACCAACTGACCCTAGGTGAACGGACTGAGACGGGAAGGGTAAGATATGACCAACTGTCGACCCTTTCTACTTGTGCGATTTGACCAACTGATCACCTATCGTTTGGATGAACTTAAGAATTGGGGTGTAGTGTAAGTTCCTAACGGCCGGGCACTCACTATTTTGAATCTAGCATGTAGCGGTACTTAATGGCTTGGCTTAGGGGACCAAGAACAACAGACTTATGACGGCTACCATTTCTCCTGGTGGCATCTTTGGCGATAGGTTAGCGAATTGACCAAATGGCCCTCTCGAATTTGACCCCACCTGAAGTAATTGGATGTAGGTAGACGAGAGACATAACTAGCTAGAGAATTGACTAGGTTAGCACCATTGTTCCTCTATTGATTTCCCTTTACCCATTTATCTACTTTATTTTATTCTGCATTAGTAGTTTAATTAATTAAATCCCTATCGAAACCATTATTATTCTGTGACAATTAGACTTAGTAATAATCCAACACACATAGGCTTGGGACTTACCCTGGCTTTACCATTTACTACACTCACCACGACGGGTACACTGGCCGTTAGTGCACTAGGGTAGACCATAGGTATAGCGAGACACTATAAATATTAAGACCTGGTCAGTAAAACCTGCATCAATAAACACTAAACAAGTAATATTGTTTACATCTTAAAGAAATACATATGTATAACAACTAGTGTTTACATAATATAGAAATGTATATACATATATATACTTTGTATATATATTGTAATGGGTAAAGTAATGGGTAAAAACCAAAGTCCATGACCCATGACCTATGATCCAATGATCCATTAACTAGGTAAAATTAATATTGTTGGGTAAAAACCAAAGTCCATAACCCATACCCATGGAGCATGATCCATAACCCATGACCCATTGCATGACATCATCCATGAAGTCATGTTGGGTATTATCCATGATCCATGACCCAAAGTCCATGATCCATGACCCAAGATCCATAACCCAATGACTAGGTACATTGCATCTTGTTGGTATCCATAATCCTTTACCCATAACCCATGGTTCAGAGCCCATAACCCGGTTTGCAACCCAAAATCCGGACTAAAATGACCCAGTAGCCGGATCCCTCTGGGGAGGGATCCGTGGGAACCGTGGGACAGTAGACAAGTTTTTGTCTATAAATAGTGAGGCATTTCTCTTTTGCTCACCACCACGCTTAGATATACTTTCTATCAGTATTCTAACCTCTCTAACCACTGATCCAATGGATCATTCTATGTAGGTTATGTTTGTGTGATTGTCTAGGTTCCTCTTAAAAGCGAGATCACCACATCTTGAAGACATGCAAGCTCAAGTCATGAGTTGCTAAGCTTCGTCATCATCAAGACCACTAAAGTGCATCTTGTTGATAGTTCTTTCCTTCCTCCATAGAAGTGTCGTGTTGAAGGCATTAGTGAAAGGTGCCAAAGGGTCGTGTCGAATACATTAGTGAAAGGTCATATTGAAGGCATTAGTGAAAGGTGCTGAAGTCTCGTATTGAAGGCATTAGTTAATGGTGCCAAAGGTGTACAATCGATATGGTGCGTCGATGTACAAGTTGTGTAGTTTGGGTTAAATGACGTTGATATCATTTCTAGTATTGTAAAAAGGAGTGTGTCTCCTTTGGGTAGTTGTGTAGTGGTGTAGTGTTGGGTTGTAGTTCCTCCTTTGTAATGGAACTCGGTATCTAGCCTTGTACCGGATAAAGTGTAGGCGACGTTGTGATAGGTTTGGTTCTACCTAGTGGAAGAACTCGGTGTCTAGCCTTGTACCGGATAAAGAGTAGGCGACGTTGTGAAGGCTTTTATGCCACATTAAGGAGCTTGTGTTGTGTAGTGCTTACGAACTCTCGAGTGGGGTACTCGGGGAGTGGAGTAGGGCAAGGAAGGTGTCCTTGTATCCGAACCACTATAAATACTCATGTTGTGGTTTTGTGTTTCCTTACTCTTTATCTTTGCATTACTTACCTATATGCTTATCTATCAATATGCAACACACATATCAAATAGATTGACATAAGTCAATCTAAATAGTTTAAAACAGAGTTTTAATTGGTAAACCTCTTCAACCCCCTTCTAGTTTTCCACAAAATGCACCTACCATCTAGCTACATTTCCACATCACCTCCCTATCAAAACCATTCAACCAGCATCCACAATGGTTTAAGACACGAATGATGTGTGGCTTCGTTAGGAACCCATAACCCATCCATTGGGGGGGGGGTCTGCCAAAACAACTACATTTCCTTCTCTAGAAAGGCTTCAGTTATTTGGGAACACTCACCCTCAATGATGACCAACCTGTTAAGGTTATTAGATTTGACATGCAAAATAATAAACCAGACACCACAGAGTATACACAGCGTAAGACTTCATATAATTGCAATTAATTAACTGAAAAATAAATGTGTAACATACCTCTTGCAAATAGGCTAGATCTCTTCAATAAATGTGAGAAAGTGGTTTAACGAGTTATCCCTTACCGTTTTATAACTCAAACCAATTGATGTGACAATAGTGTGTTACATCACGTTCTTGTACACACGAATTAACAAATGAATTAAAGAGATTACTAGATCTACAAAACTTGTTTTAGAAAAATAAACCAAACACCCTAGGAGGGGGGTTCGGCCGAGTGTGCAAGAGAAACAAATATTAGGGTTTAGGTTAATGTGTGTGCACAAAAGTTAACCCTAAACCTTCACCCTAGGTTTGCTTATATAGTGAATGGAAAACTTTGGGAAAAAGTTAGGGTTTTGGGTTGTAAAACCCTCCCCAAAACCGGCTATAGACCAAGGGGGACACCCAAATATTTTCCTTTTATAACAACTTCACTATTAGTCCTTTTCTTTACATTTAACGACCGTTAGTCATTTTCCATTAAATGCTTAAAGATCGTTAGTCAGTTTTGTGTAATAATTAATCGTAATCATTTTACATTAATTATTTAACTTTAATTCTCATTCATAATGTGTGCAATCCCGTGGTCACAAGTTCGAATCCTGAAATACGCGTTTTATAAATATATTCATATTCCAACAGCTCCCTTTTGGATATGTTTACAAAACGTGTAATGACATTGGTTAGCGTCTAGCAACACGCCAATGCCCCCAGTACAACTCGTGTATGGTTTTCTGGAGAAAAACCGTTTTGATGATTCATCATCATATTCGTCCTTTTATTTCTAATACCATGTTAATAAGAATTTAGATCTTACTCATTTCTTAATTAACTATTCTGTTTCTCGTTTTATATGATTGATCAAGATTACCAATTCTTCTGAACATATTCGAGAAGACCTTGGGCATGGCCATGCAAACATCTTGTCAAACCCTACGAGGGGCCCAACAGTATTAAACTTCAAAACAAATTTGAAGGAAACAAATTCTGTTTTGACTACGAACAGAATTCATAAATTTCGCAACACTTCTGAAAACAACCCTTATAACTACCAGTTACGTATAGCGTTAGATTGCCTCATAGAAATGCACTACATCAATGACATTTCTCTGGTATCTCAAGTCTGAGGATAAATATTCATGATGTACTTAATGACAAAGATCCATAAAGTACCATCATGTGGTTGGGATAAGTCCTATACTCAATCCATTGAATATCATCTGAAATTAGTCATGCTTCGCATCAATATACTTTCAAATATATCCTAACTAAAACTCAGATTTGTCTTAGTTCAATATCATTCCCATGTTATTGATTGACAACGGACTATTTAGAATAACTTAAGTTATTCAAGGATTTAAACATGCAAATATAGGATAATATCACAATAAATGAATAATAAACATAACAAAATACTTTATTTCATTTGAATAATAATGTTTACAATATCCTTTATCTAAAATACTTAGTCACAGATGGACATGAAACTACTAGCTAAGCGAAGTCCAAACTTATCAGACAAATGATTAAGTTTTTCACCAGGTAAGGCCTTCGTCAAAGGATCTGCTAGGTTATCATCTGTGTGAACTTTGAGTAATTCAATTTCACCTATCTCGACTTGTTCTCGAACATAGTGATATTGTCTAGGATAGTGTCTGGTGCCTTTCATGACCCAGGTTCATGGTCAAAAGTGATTTCAGCAGAGTTGTCACAATACACTTTGATAGGATTTTCAATCGATGACATAACTCCAAGCCCCAAAAAAAACTTCCTTATCCAAACAACTTCCATGGCAGTTTCTGACGCCTCTATGTACTCACTTTCTGTAGCAAACATTGCAAGAGTAGTCTGTTTCTTGCTCTTCCAATCCACATCGCCTCCATTGATGACAAATATGTAACCTTCTGAGACTTAGTATCATCTTTGTCACACTTCCATGATGCATCATGAACGATTAACACACAGTTCTGCTTCTGGATTTCCCTCATACACTATGAACATATCTCTTGTAGCCCTAAGGTACTTGAGAATATGCTTAACAGCAGTCCAGTGAAGTTCACCTGGATTCTATTGATATCGACTGGTCAGGTTTTAAGCAAACGCCACATCAGGTCTTGTGCATCGCACCGCATACATGATAGATCCTACAGCCGAAGCATAAGGAACTTTCTTCATGCGTGTCACCTCTATAGGTGTTGAAGCACATGCTTTGCTACTTAAACGATGATTCACTTGCATCAGAAAATATCCCTTCTTGGAATTTTGCATATTGAATCTCTTCAATATTTTGTCAAAGTAAGCACTTTGGCTCATCAAGATTCTGAGTAAATCCAAAACTTTTGATTTCTCCATCAAATCTTTTATTCCATTGCCTTGATGCTTTCTTTAGTCCATAAATGGACCTTTTAAGCTTGCATACACGGTTAGGAAATTGTGGATTCACAAACCCCTCAAGTTGTGCCATATAGATGTCTTCATCTAGACGACCATTTAGAAAGGCGGTTTTGACATCCATATGCCAAATCTCATAGTCATAGTGTGCAACTATAGCTAAGAGAATCTTAATAGCTCTTATTTCTACTACAGGAGAAAAGGTCTCATCGTAATCTACGCCATAGGTTTGAGTAAAACCTTTAGCTACCAGACGAGCCTTATAGGTGTGTACATTGCCATCCATGTCAATTTTCTTCTTGAAGATCCACTTACTTCCAACGAATTTAGCATTGGGAGGAAGGTCAACTTCAATCCAAACATCATTCTCTTTCATGGATTGCATTTCCCCATTTATAGCAATCTGCCATTTGTCCTTTTCAGGATCAACCATGACAGCCTGATAGTTGACAGGTTCATTAAGATCCCTAACCAAATATTCCTCCACCTCTACGTTAAGACATAGACGGTCAGGTGCTCGTACAGTCCTTTCAGACCTACGAATGGGAACAACTTCAGGATGAGCACCAAAGCTTTCTGGCTCTTCTTGAAGTTGGCTAGTATCATCAGAAGGTGTTGTATCTTCATGATCATCTTCTAGATCATATACTCTCCCACTGAGTTCTTGAGATATGAGATTCTCCATACCAAGCCACAATGACTTTGCTCTCAGGTGGGTAGTAGAAGTAACCCATAGTTTCCTTAGGGTATCCTACAAAGATACAATTAACAGATCTTGGTTGGAGCTTATCTGGTGAGTCACGTTTAACATACGCCTCACAACCCCAGACCTTTAAGTAAGAAAAGTTGGGAGCTTTTACTGTCCATAGTTCATATGAAGTCTTAACAACCTTCTTAGTTGGAATAGCAGTTTCAAGGGAATAATCCTAAAAAGTTAAAGGAAGAGTTGTAAGATTAAACATCGATCGTACCATGTCTAGTAAAGTGCGATTTCTCCTTTCAGATACACCATTTTGTTGTGGAGTATAAGGAGATGTGAGTTGCTGGACAATTTCACACTCAGCTAAGTAATTTTTGAACTCTTGGCTTATGTATTCACTACCTTTATCGGATCGAAGTGCTTTAATCTTCTTACCGAGTTGTAATTCTACTTTACTTTTAAAAACCTTAAATGTTTCAAAGACTTCATGTTTATGTTTAAGTAAATAAACATAACCATAACGACTGAAATCATCAGTAAAGGTTAAGAAGTAGGTAGCACTACGTTTTGACACATGTCTAAGTGGACCACATACATCAGTGTGTATCAATCCAAGTAGATCTGTAGCCCTTTCCACTTGATGTGAAAAAGGTTTCCTTGTCATCTTCCCAGATATGCATCGTACACTTGACTATTATATACGTGGTGCTATATTGTGAACTATTATGACATCGTACACTTGACTATTAGACACACCATATTTTGTGCAATGGGTTGTGAACACACATGTTGCAATTTTTGTATGGGCGGAACTTGGAACTGAGTGGATTTACAATGCCTTTGATTTGTGAACTATTCTCGGGTACCGAAACCTTTGACTCCCTCTCTTAAGAGTTTTCATATTATATGAAACGTGTGTACTCACCAACTATTTTCATAGTTGACCCGTTTTCTCTCATGCATTTCAGGTGATCGTTAGTAAGCTTTTCTCCAAGGTCTTTACATAGTGAAGTTTTCACATGTCACTATTAATCATTATGTATTATAATGAAATCTTTTGGGATCTAAACTTTGTATTATATTTGCCGATGTCTGCTAAACTAGTATTGTAATAATGTATCTTTTCCTTTAATCTTAAACGTTGGAATGTTCTATTATCTTTTGCTTGTGTTCCTTTCCGTTACACCTCGTGTTTCCGCCTCCGGCGAGGGTGTGACAGATTGGTATCAGAGCCAAAGGTTATAGAGAATGCCGTTTTTTTTAAAAATAAAAATCGCAACTATAGCCGGAATAAAGTTTTATTAAACATCGAACATCATACGAGTCAACTAGTCCTATCGTTGCATCGTTAATCCTAAATTATACATAGCCTGATCACCTATGTCTAGTTTATGAAGAACCATGCAATGCTAAGAGTGGTAGTTTTGAATCATGTTAGTCGAGTCTTAAGAGTCTGGTCACCTGAAATTGCATTGGTTGGGTGGGTATGCATATCATGTTTTTATATTCACGCCTACGTTACCGTACCTTGTTTATACCTTCTCTTTTCCATCTTTCGACTTGTTAGACATAGCATGTCTCTGTTCCTGTCATATTTCGATCACTATAACACATATTGCAACCGTTTTGCACCTCATATGCCTTCGTTCGAGTGTCATTTACTCAACCCGATGTTTTGGTCCACTGCAGAATCATGGCTACAAGAAACACACGCTCAGGAGTCAACAACCATGTTGACCCAAACAATAATGCCAACCTGAACAACAATGACAATCCAAACAACAACGCTGCTGGAATAGCGGACCTACTCGCCCAAATTGTGACACACCTTGATGCTAGATGAACCAACGTTGGAGAAGGTACTTCAAACACTGGTCATGGATGCAGCTACAAGACTTTCATGACATGCAAGCCAATGGAATTTTATGGTACCTAGGGTGCTATTGGACTGCTAACATGGTTCGAGAATGTTGAGTCGAAACTTAGTATCACGAAATGTGCTGAAGGAAACAAGGTTGAGTTCTCTGCTGGTCTACTACAGGGTCGAGAATTGACCTGGTGGAACAACTAACTACCGACCAGAGGAAGAGGGGCTGCAAATGCGATATCTTGGGAAGCATTCAAGAGACTACTAACTGATGAGTAGTGCAGAAAAGATGAAGTGTAGAGGCTGGAGGCAGAATTTTGGAATCACTTGATGGTAGGAGTAGAAGTCGACAAGTACACGATCCGTTTCCACGAGTTAACTAGAATGGTTCCTCACATGGTTTCCACTGTGGAGAAGTTGATCGACCGATATATTTGGGGATTGATACCGGAAATTAGGAGGGATGTCACCTCATTAAACCCAACCACTCTGCAAGCCGCTGTGGGTATGGCGTACCGTTTGACAAATGATGTGATCAGGTCTGGAGGACTAACAAAAGAAAACGACACTGGACGAAAGCGACAGGAAGATCAACAAAGAAGCCGTGACCAAAATCAACAGGATAAGAGACAATGAGTAGTTGGGAACTATGGAGTAATAACTCAAGGGCCTAGAAAATACGCAGGTCCACATCCTATGTGTACTCGATGTAATTATCACCACTCAGGAGACTGCCCAAAGTGCAACAAATGTGGACAGACGGGCCACTTCGCGCGAAATTGCTCAAACAGGACTGGGAACCAAGGACAAAGAAAAGCATGTTACGAGTGTGGAAGTCTAGATCACCTTCGGAATACCTGTCCAAAGTTGAAAAGAACTCCTAACCAAGGAGGAAATCATCCAAACCTGGCGTTGGAAATAGAAGGTCCACCAGAACAGAACATTGATGTTTCCCCCACACGTGGTCGAGCATTCTATCTGGGTACTGAGGAAGCCCGCAATGCGTAACGGGTACATTCTTTTGAACAACCACCTTCTTTCTATACAACATGATTTTGAGTGCATAAATTCTTTCCAATTTTTACCACGTTCACGACCTTGATTAATTTGAGACCTAACGATATCGACCTTAGTTGTAATTTATTTTGTTAATTTGATTTGATTTGTGTAAGCAATTCCAATATCGAGCGAATCTTTCAAAAGACTTCATTCAAAAGACTTGTTTCCTAGCTTGATCTAGTGACAGTTCTTGTTTGATGAGTTGCGAAAATTAAGCTAAGAGACAAGTTTACTCAAGTCGGTTTAGTTTAATCTTATGACAGTTCTTGTTTGATGAGTTGTGAGATTAAACTAGAATCGACTACCTAAAGGTCTTTTGAGGGCTACATTCGATATTGGGTAAGTTTACCCCATCAAATCTGATCACGAGGACGTACTTAGTAGGATGAGGAACCCATATGCATGAGCATAGACATGATCATTTAGATTATTCGCATGAGCATGAACTTTTGGAACCCTTGTCGCGGTTCGGACTATAGTTATCAATAATCGAATCACGAGGACGTGATTCCTCTAACAGGGGAAGAATGTCACAATTTTCAATTTCCGGTCATTTCTCAAATTTATTATTCATCTCGGGAATTTACTATTCATCGGTTACTATTCATCATTTTTAAAGTCGAGTCGATATTTTGAGAGGTTATTTCAAAATTTTACTATTTACAAAACACTATTCATTCCCAGAGAAAATTTTATATTCTTGACTCACTATTCATTATTTTTCGTAAACTAGGTTTACGAGCATCAAATTCGCGTAACCGTAAGGGTTTAGCTGCGTATTCATGAAATATTATTGAGAACACTTCATATAGACTAGAGTTAGTCTATATATCATTAGTAACGTCATTTAATATTAGTTCATGCATGGGTTTGCATATTTCATTAACGTATATTTTCCTATTAAATAAACGCTATCGCATAATCATTTATTTTGAATATTTGACCCGACACTTCCAAAAATTATCCTGATATATTTTTATACTCATTTTAAGACAATAAAAATTATATTTTTAGTTTACCCGATGTTTTAAATTTATTCTGTATATAAATTGTTATATATATATATATATTTACAACGGTTTTCGTAAATACTACTCGATAATTATTATTTCACTCAATTCTTGAAAGAAATGTATTTTTATAATTTTCATGACTTCGATATATTTTATTTTATTCCGTAAAAATCGATTTCTAGCTAACGCTACCCCAAATACCAATTTTAACTTACAAATTACATACTATACTTACACATTTATACATTTACTCATTCAAAATGCATCACTCTTTTCTTTTTTTTTCCTCCTTGCCGACCAAGACCATGACTCACCAAGGATTTTACATAAAGATCTTACTTCTAGACCTACACATATACACATCTAGCTTTAATACATGTATTCTCCTAATATTATACTAAGATATACACATACAAACTCATATACTTAGGTGAAAAAAAATAAAATCCTCTCCCACTCCATCTCTAGAACCGGCCAAGAAGAAAAAAGGGGAAGAAACTCAAGTTTTTGCAAGATCAAGTAATTTCTACAAACACTAGTATTCTCTTTTAAGGGTTTTGCAATAAAAACCTAGAGTATTTAGGGAAACTTTGTTCTATAAACCTCATCATCATACTAGTAAGCATTTCATGATCATTATTAATCTTTCATATTCATACTTAAGTCATTTTTATTATGCTTGAAAGAAAACATGCAAGTTATATGTGTATCTATACCACTTTTATTGTTTTTAGTACTTATAATTAGTATATATCATCCTATAATTAATCCCTTGAAACATATCATTTTTGATAATGTTTAGGAACCCATGACACCCTAAGAAGGTGTATGGTAGGTTTAAAATAGATTTGGTGTTGATTTGAAGTGGTTAGAATAAGTATTACGCTAGAAAAATCACTTTCGACAAACTAAAAATAGGGTCTGATCAATTTTGCAAAGTCTGGAAATTTCGACAGGATATAAAATATTTTGGGCTATATATTCAGAAAATATACTTTAAAATGAAAACGTGGTCGCTTGAACGGGTTAAAACGGATTTATAACGAAGAAGTTATGCTATTTTCAAGTTTAACGACGAAAACTATATTTTCCGAAAAATTGCATGCTGTCCAGAATTTTTAAGGGTCAAAAATGAGTTTTAAGCGTTATCTAAATGAGTCAATTTATCAAAAATATATTAGTATACTTTAACACGAAGCTAAGGACATATAAAACGTAGAAAACAGACTTATAACAACTAAATTACACGCGTTTAAATAAGGTTAACGTAACTATTTTATATAAGTATAAACTCTTAAATATTTTCTATTAGTCAAACTAGTTGTCGCTAGTGACCATGTTGGGAGTCGTTTTTCACATCGATAGAATACTTTTTAGAAAACGATGTCTTCTAGTAAAAGTGAGATCACTTATACTATTTTTCAAAATGTTCAACCGTTCGTCAAACGGAGTTGTAACGAATAAAATACAGTCACTCAAACTTTGCCGAAAACTAACCTTAAACAATATTTTTAGTCCGATCACCCTACTTCACCTATATTTTTCTCCATGATCGAGACCTCTATGATAAAAATTTAAAAGCTAAGACTTCGAGATAATGTTACAAGCTTTCCAAAACCGTTGAGTTTGTTTCCTAACACTCAATATTCACTATTTTACGACTAGTTTTTCGAGGCCATTTAGTCACTTTCATGAATTGTCAAATTATATTGTTTTGCAACGAAAAACTATAATTTCTTAATAAATCACTAAATGACTATCGTAGGATATCATTTCAACGTAAGTACTTACAAAGTAATTTATAACTTGTCAAGACGTTATAAACTTATTTTCGACGATAAACTTTATTTTCAAAATTTCACAAGTGGTATGGATATCATATGGGTTTGCATGCACGACATTGTTTCATGACTTATATTAGAGCATATCATTCATATTAGGTTGCGGATAGAGATTGCACCTCATTTCTGTGAATCCACTTTGTCATCATAATTATTGCATCAGGTGAGTAATCACAACCCCCTTTTTACCCTTTTTACTATATTTTGGGGGGAAATGCATGAACCATACTTGAACTAAATTGATTACTACTTTTATGAACTTACGACTTGTTTGAACTTATTGAACCATACGTGCTATGACCCTGACTTAAAGTCTCGCCTTATTGGTGGAGCGTACAAATTCTCCCATGTTCAGAGTGTTCTTAATTGTATATTAATAGTTGTATGATGTACCGTACGTACATTCGCATTGTTAGTCGCCTATTAGTAGGTAGTATGGATAGCGCTATTAGAACCTCTCGTTCACCATGTTACGGGACGCATATTATTTATTCTAGGGGCTTTGCCTGACATACATTATTATATACATGGTGCTATATTGTGAACTATTATGACATCGTACACTTGACTATTAGACACACCATATTTTGTGCAATGGGTTGTGAACACACAGGTTGCAAGTTTTGTATGGACGGAACTTGGAACTGAGTGGATTTACAATGCCTTTGCTTTGTGAACTATTCTCGGGTACCGAAACCTTTGACTCCCTCTCTTAAGAGTTTTCATATTATACGAAACGTGTGCACTCACCAACTATTTTCATAGTTGACCCATTTTCTCTCATGCATTTCAGGTGATCGTTAGTAAGCTTTTCTCCAAGGTCTTTGCATAATGAAGTTTTTACATGTCACTATTAATCATTATGTATTATAACGAAATATTTTGGGATCTAAACTTTGTATTATATTTGCCGATGTCGGCTAAACTAGTATTGTAATAATGTATCTTTTCCTTTAATCTTAAACGTTGGTATGTTCTATTATCTTTTGCTTGTGTTCCTTTCCGTTACACCTCGTGTTTCCGCCTCTGGTGAGGGTGTGACACACACATATTGGGAGTAACCATATCCGAGCTTCTCCAATTGGTCCAAGTGATGTTTCATCTCAAGGACGTGGTCGGATACAGATTTACCAACCTCTTGCTTACAATTATGAACCTTTTAAATTAGTTCATACAATTTAGCTGTTGGTGGCTTCTTAAACATACGTTCTAGTTCATCGAGCATGCTCATTAGCGCATGATTCTCAAATTGTTTTTGCAATTGAGCAGTCATACCCGAAAGCATAAGACAAGCTACATCATTGTGCTTCTCATACTCGACATGATACTCCTCTTTTTCAAGAGCAGTAGCCGTGTCAGCAGGAGCTTCAGGCAGAGGCAAAGTCAAAATCTCAAGTCTTTTGGCAACACGAAGGACGATCCTAAGTGCACGATGCCAATCATTAAAATTTGGGCCAGTCAGTTTGTCTCTTCCAATCATATCTTTGAAAGCAGCACTCATTAAGCTTATGGTGTTTTCAGGTTGATGAGCCATCTATAGAAAAAGTTCAAAAGACCATAATTAGTATTTTGATAATTTTTGTTTTCAATAAAATTAAATACCCGAGGTTCATATTCATATAACCAATTAATTTTCATTGAAAACTAGGATCCAAATTGTCATAATCTCATCACATTAGTTGATCTGCTAGTAATGAAATTATACAAAATGGTACGAGCCCTTGCTCAATTGACAATTTCAATTACAATTCCTAGATTTATGGGATTTACATCTAGCCAACATAAGTTGCAATGTAAGCATGTTTGATCCCCATCTTATGCCTTGAGTTGCCAGTTCTCACCGCCTAACTAAATTAAGTTGTCCAACTTAAGAAACTGCAAAATCATCCATGCTCGTTCTCACGACATGTGGATATTTTACCCTTTGATTATGATCTAAGTCACGTTCTCACGCAAATAAAAGGCAATCTTGTTAGATATTGGATTTCACAAACACATTAAACCATAACCATATGGGGCGTACACAATGTTTAGAGAGAGAAAGTTCTAGTGAGAGAAAGAAAGAGAGTTGGGAACTATGTGAAACAAAGAAAAATGGTATTGAAGCTCCAACCCTCTACCTTGGGAGGTAGAGGGTATTTGTAGTTTCTTACAAACAAACGCCACCTACGGGCTGTGGATCAGGCATACAGTGGTTAAAGACCCGTCCGTCCTCCACGGTGTTACATAACTAAATACTACTAAACATAAAATAACTACGACTACGAGCTTTCTAACGATTACATATACTTGAGGTGACCGACTCTTTAATACCTGGAATTTCTAATTCCTAACAGTCTCCCCCTAAGGGAGGTCACCTCAAACACACATTAAAATTACATTGAATACAAACAGATATTACATTGAGAATGTTCTTGGATTCTTGTCCATGTTCTTTGTTCTGTAGCTCGTAGTCTTTGATTCTTCATAATTGCATGTTTGGATAATCTGAGTGGAGGTCTTTAACTGATCCACGTGATACTGAGTTTTGAGCCGCTTTGAGATCATCAGCCACATTAAATCTCTAACTCAACCTTTGTGGTGTTGGTAATTAGTGATGTTGTGACTTTTGGACCGACATGCTCACATTTTGGATCATGATTTATTCTTATCAGAGTGGCGGAAGCTTTCGTTGATTCATGATATTGGCAGCAGCGTAGTAGAAGCATGGAGTGAAAATATCAGAGTCATTGATGCACCAATCATGATTTCTTTAGATATAAATGTGTTGTGTGAGCATGCGGATATGGATTGACCGCTCCATTCTGATCAGCTGCAAACGTCGGGGTGTACCTGCATAAGACAGTTAGCAATAAAGTGCACGAAAGTGTCTTTGATCACTTTCGATGAATTGAGGTACACGGCCCACGGTTCCCCGTTGATCAGTACAAGTACTGCCTGTGATCTGGTATAATTCCGAAGAATTTCCTTGAAAGGGTTTCGCAGCTGCTCTAGCCGTTCTCAAACCGGAGCGTCTCAAAGAAGACAACACGGAGTGAGTGAACCAGCGAATAGAGATTCACTGATTGATGAAAAGAAATTTGGAAAAACAATCGTGTATCGCTCAATAGAAATTGTTTTTGCAATACAACGAAGTTTTAGTGAAAAATCATTTATCAATCATAAACACCTTTTGATTTGAAATAATTGTACACAGTCGATGTGCTAGAGAAAAGAGTTTTTAAGCACAATGACCGGTTTTTCAAAGGTATTCGTCAATCCATTTTCTTGGACCTGGATTGATTCAATTTTGAATCGCTCCACTGATGAGGTCCATATGACACAATCAAGTCTTGGCAATACCACAAGGATAGTGCGTAGGACTCATAAGATATAATCTCACATTCCACATTGTGTGAAATAGTGATTCTTCAAGAAATAAGTGTCCTAAAGAGATTAATTGATGATCTCGTGGCTCTAGACTCAATTTGTGCATATTTGGTTCCTATGCCGGAGACTAGGGAGAGGGTCTCCTTCTTCAATACCAACTATCTCTAAGAGAAAGTCGATAGATTATGTCGGTTCCCCGTGAGAATGAAACAAGCCCTTTTAAGAGGAACTTGAGTAGTTTGGGAAGTTTAGTGCAGTGCGTCACTGGGTCCATGACGTCTTGTCTTCAATACCAGTGTTACCTTAGTAACCACCAGTAGCATATGTATTGAACCCGGTTTCTGCCCTAAGGTTGAAAAAATGGAGGGCTATTTCTTTTCACCCTTTTTCTCATTCAATTCTTTTTCATTCTTCAACCCCTTTAGTGCTTACCGAGACTTCATAACTAGAACCTTGTTGGGTTTATTCCAGTACTAGCTCAGTCTTAGTCAGCACTCTTCCCTTATTCTCATTTTTCTCCTTTTTTCATCTTACCTAAGGACTTCTACACTATCTAGTGGATTGTCCCTGGGTAGATCCCTCCGGTTCTGGCGGATCATGGGACCTCAACCTAACCTTATCATCCATATCACCATACATAAAGTAAAGTTGGTCGGTCTTTTTGGTATCGTTCATCTGCCATAGGAACCAATTGAAAACCATTTGAAAATCAATCAAGATACTTGTGATATAGAATCAAAGCATTTTGTATATTAATTGTTTTGATAATTTTAGAAATGCTCCCCCTCAACATATGCATAATATTTTAGAAATTGTTTTAGCACATGAAGGCAAGAGATCTTTGAAATCGTTAGATTGAGAATGAAAGGTCCAATCTTTTGATTAACATTTTCTAAAATGATCATCATCACTTCCCAATCAATTTGAGAAAATAAAACATTTTGAGGAAGGATGAGGTTTTCAAAAGTTTGCTCCCCCTCAATATGTGCCTCGAATTTTGAAAGAATTTTGCACATATTAGAGGAATCAGCACTTAGAGACAATTCGGTCACGTTTCAATAATTTGAGGTTTAAAATAGTTGCTCCCCCTCAACGTGTGCATGGAAAATTTGAAATCGTTTGTCACTTGCGGGGAGGCAAACATACTAATCACTTATGAAACCATCTATCGAATTATCAGTTTAAATCCAATTTAAATCTCAAATTCTCCCCCGATCACAATTATCAAAACATTTGAGATTTTTGATCTCAGTAGATTTAAATCGTTTTTAAAGCTTTTTAAGGAGAATTGTGACTTGATTTTGAAAACGTTTTAACTGATAAGGATCGAATTTTGAGACTTTAGACTCCAAAGATTTAAACATGCTTGAATATCTTTTGAAAGCAAACCATTTTTTTGAAAAAAATACACTTTATAATTAAAAATCATTCTCCCCCTCAATCAATGACATAAGTTGTTGATTGAGAGATAGATAGTTTTAACAACCGTTCAGAGCATGAGATTTGAAAAACAAGATAAAGCATGGCTCTGTTCTTTCTTTTTAACACGGGTTACTGCTTGAAATGACAATAAACCACCATTTTTCTTCGCCTCATTTTTTTTAATGAAAACTGTATACATTCGATGAACATCTAAAGACCCGTGACATTCTTTGAATATCAACAAAAAGTCCGTAGATGATATCGAATCGAGAAAAGCATGACAAAATGACAATATTTTTGAGGATTTTTTGAATTTTTCACATTTTTATAGATTTTTGAAAGTTTTATAATTTTCTATTTGATTTTTGAAGGTATTTTTTTTTAATAAAATATATACAAAGAGATAGATGAAGATAGACCTTTACTCCTCGTCTTCCTCCTGAAGACGTTTGAGAGTTTCTGGTTGAAGGCTTTTCAAGCCAAGTCGTGGAAGAATAAACTCAAAACGTTCTCTTGGAAGAGCTTTGGTGAAGATGTCTGCTAACTGGTATTCAGTCCTCACAAAATAGAGTTCCACCACACCTTTTTCCACTTGTTCCCTGATGAAATGATGTCGAATGTCGATATGCTTTGCTCTTGAGTGTTGAACGTTGTTGCATGAGAGAGCAATAGCACTTTTATTATCACAGACAGAGGGATTTTGTTGAATACAAAGCCATAGTCAGTTAATTGAGATCTCATCCATAGGATTTGAACACAACAAGATGACATGGCTATGTATTCAGCCTCTGTAGAGGAAATAGAAGTACTCATTTGCTTCTTTGAAGACCAGCTCACAAGCTTATCACCCAAAAACGAGCACCTCCAGTACTTTCGGCGAGTATCTTGACACCCTGCATGATCTGCATGCATATCTTTGTTAGTGACATACCGGTGTCCTTGTACCAAAGTCCCATGTTGATGGTTCCTTGGAGATACCGAAAGACCCGTTTAACCGCTTCAAGGTGCTTTTGGTAGGCTTAGCACGGTATCTAGCACACATGCATACAACGAACAAAATATCATGTCTACTGGCTGTGAGGTACATCAGGGATCCGATCATGCTACGATATTTTGTTTGGTCTACCATGATCCCCGAGTGGTCCTCATCCCGTTTTGTACGCTCAATCATGGGAGTGTCAACAGGTCACTAGAATCAAATCCAAATTTCTTTAAAATCTCATTTGCATATTTAGATTGATTTATGAAAATGCCTCCGGGACTTTGTGAAATTTGTAATCCCAAGAAAAATGACATTTGTCCCATCATTGACATTTGAAATTTAGAACCCATTTCATTTGAAAACGGTCACACTCATTGGGGTCGGTCGAGGCAAAGATGATATCATCAACATAAATTTGAACGTGAATTAAATGTTTGCCGACTTCTGGTGAACAATGTTGGATCAACTGCTCCTTTGCTGAATCCGGTAGAGAGAAGAAACTTTGATAGCGTATCATACCATGCCCTTGGAGCTTGCTTTAAACCATAAAGAGCCTTCTTTAAACGATAAACGTGAGTAGGATGCTCTGGATTCACAAAGCCTTCAGGGTTGGTGACGTAGACGACTTCTTTAAGATCTCCGTTCAGAAATGCCGTCTTCACATCCATCGATAAACTACCATGTTCTTACTTGCAGCATTAGCCAAGAATATTCTGATTGCCTCGATTCGAGCAACTGGAGCAAAAGATTCTTCAAAGTCAATACCCTCCTCTTGGCGGTATCCTTTAGCAACCAATCGAGCCTTGTTCTTTAACACATCACCATGCTCATCAAGTTTCACTTTGAAGATCCATTTTAGAGCAATGATCATAGCACAATCTGGAGCAGGTACTAATTCCCATACATCAAGTCGATCAAACTCATGAATTTATTCTTGCATGGCATTGAACCGTTGTCTTCATTCATGCGGATTTAACATCTTTTGGTTCGATCTTAGAGAGTACGGAGTTGAAGAAGCACCATAAGGCATCTGTTGCAAGTTGTTTCCGTGTGGATCCTGGACGAGAGGGATTTCCAATGATGTTGTCTAATGGATGATCGTGAGTCCATTTTCTGAGGTGTTCATGTGGCTGTTGTTGAGGGACTGAAGTAGCGGAGTCGATGTCTCCTGAAGAAGATGGTTCTGATGATGATTCAGGAGCAAATATGTTTTCAAATGGAGCATCTTCGGGGTAGCAAAGGGATTGACTTCATCATTGAATCAAAAGCATTTCCATGATGTACACTTGATGATTGAAGATTTGTTGATGAAACAGTTGGTCAGCAGCAGCGCTTCTTGGCTTAATGACATAGAAGTTGAAGGGTTAATTTCATTGACAGGATAGAAGCGGTCTCTGTTGATTGAGTTGTCATATCATTGTTACTTGGCTCAAATTGTTCATCAAACATTGGATCAAACAATTTCTTTAAATCATCTTCTGAGGGAGGTACATATGGAGTTGCTGATGAGGAGTTTGGTACAAGAGATGAACCAATGGGACTACTTTGAAGTGCGGGTCTGAATGGATTGTCCAGAGCCATTTGACCGGTCATCAAACGTGACGTGAATTGTTTCCATGATATTTCGGGTTCTCTTGTTGTAGATTCGGTAACCTTTACTATTAGGTGCATAGCCTACAAAACTCCAATGTCCGCTTTAGCTCTCAGTTTTCCTAAATCTTGACCATCATTAGTTGGATAACATAAAGCACCAAACACACGAAGGAATGAAAGATCAGGTTTTCTGTTGTGGACAAGTTCATATGGAGTTTTTCCATGAGCAGGTGTGAATCGGGGATCGATTTTGGGTGTAGCATGCAGTGGCGATGGCTTCACCCAGAGAAACATTGGAACTTTTGAGTAAATCAGCATAGTCCTCGCGGCTTCCACAAGAGTTCGATTTCGTCTTTCAACTACACCGTTCTGTTGAGGAGTTCGAGGAACACTTCTTTGATGACTGATTCCAATACTTTCATAAAACTCACCAAGTTGTTTGTTAACAAACTCAGTTCCATTGTCTGTTTGGATGATTCGACCGTTTTGTTAAGTCGAACTGCATTGTTTGATGAGTTTGATGATGATATCTGGAGTTTCATCCTTTGTCTTTAAGAACTTTACCTAGGTGAATCTAGAGAAATCATCAACCACAACTAACACATATTTCTTCCCAAAGATATTCTACACTCTCATGGGTCCACATAAGTCCATGTGAATTGTATGAAGAACTTCTGCGGTGAGTTTGTAGGTTTTGGGTTTATGGGCATACTTCTTGCTTTTTCCCAATTGGCATGCTGAACAAAGATGATCCTTTTCATACTTAAGTCTAGGTAGACCTATAACTAAGTCCTTTCTGGAGAGATCATTGATGGTGCCGAAGTTCAAGTGATTGAGACGACGATGCCATAACCATGACTTTGTTTTGGAAGCCTTTGACAACAAGCAAATTGGAGAAGACTTCATCATATCTTCGATAGAGATGGTGTATAGATTTGAGCCACGTGAACCTCTTAAAAGTTCCTTACCATCAAGTTCTCTAACGAAACAAGTATGTTTTCTGAAGGCTACTTCTAGATCAGAATCGCAGAATTGACCAACAGAGAACAGGTTATGACCAAGACCTTCCACATAATATACCCTTGAGATAACACTTTTACCAACAACATAATCTCCATAACCCATAATTGCACCAAAATGATCATTCCCGAATCTAACTGTCCTGATGAATTTGCTCACGAAGTTCATGAGCTTGGAACAGCCTGAGTCCAGGTACCACAGAACGATTTGAACGATCTGCAGTTGAACACAGACAAGAATGGATAACTGGATAATTGGGATCCCCATGCAAGAATGGGTTCCACTTGGTTAGTAACGATAATTGGAACACCCACATCGAAATAGAAACATCCATATCGAAGTAGAAGCAATGGAATCATTGGGAATAGATGCAATTTTGGTGTCTGTATTTGACCTATTCAAAGTATGTTCACTTCTTAAGGGAATATTTCTACCAGTAGGCATCCATTTTCTAGTGGGCATAGTCTTAGCAGTTTGAGGACAAAACTGATTATTCTTATGGCCAAAAGGTATCCAATAATAACCTATCTTTATAAATGTTCTTCCTGTGGGTTTCCACTATTTTCTAACAATCTTACGTCTTTGCCTTTTAGCCTTCTTTGCACGATTATTAGCATTAACAATTTTAAGTGGGCATTTGACAGCATTAGACAAAGCATTCACACCACATTCATGATTAGCAAAGAATTCAAGCGACATCATTACAAGGTTTGCAAATAGTATCGAATTGAATTAATTATAGTACACCTATGGCTAATACTAGAATCAACACGATTCGTTTTATTCAACTCAAACTTAAAGTTCCTAGATTGGTCTTCTACTCTCTTCCAATGCACATTCTTAGCTTGCAAGGTCCTATCATTCCTTGTATTGTCTTGAGACTTTGACCTGCTTCCTTTAATGTCACTGATTACTCCTGTAGAGGGAATGGGAACATTAGTTGGTTGATCTAATTTTTGCATTCCTGAACTTGATGTGCAAGGATCTGAAATTCTAGGAGGCACATTAGTGTTTCCTTTCTTAAGACTGGGCATAGAACGGATTTCATGCTTGGCACTAGGCATAGAACAAGGCATCACAGCTTTGCCTTTTGCACCTAAGGATTTTGGACATGTTGCAATTACACATTCAAGCAGCTCTTGAGATCGTTTGGCCTGGAGGCAAGCAAACCTAATTTCTCTATCAAGAGGTTTATTAATGAAATCCTCTTCAACAATCTCACGGAGACATTCTAGACTATCCTTAAGGTGAGCACAATAGTCATGAAACGCAGGTTCATTATTCCTAAGATGAGGAGGAATATATTTAACCGTCACAGTGTATTTGCAGTCTAAGGGTGACTTTGAAACAACATTCTTATTAAACACAAGTGGCAGTTTCCCATTTTCCCGACTTCTCAGATTCTCAATTTCCTTTTGTAAAGACGTTATTTTTTCGTTGTTTTGGTCACGAGTGACTTTCATTGAATCATATAACTCTTTAAAGTGTCGTTTAACCTTTTCATTTTCTTCTAGAAAACTCTCATTTTCCTTTTGTAAGGCATTAACTAAGTTTTGAAGATGAAAAGTTTGAGAGTACTGAGAATCTAAAGGAGGAGGCATTTGGGATCCAGTCACATTGTTCTTTTCACCTTTCAATTGAGAGATTTGGGCTTTCAACTTTTTGATCGTGTTACAATGAGCTCAAATATGTTCATCACGTTTGCTAATTTCAAAAACTGCATCAAATTCAGGAGCATCCAAGGACGTCTTGATATTTGAGGTTTTAACATTTTCTTTTAGATGTTGATATTTTAGTTGTAAATCAAAATGTTCAACTTCTAGTTTAGAAAGATGCTTTACCAAATTATCATGATCATCCTGATCAATTTTCTCATTAAGTTTAGAATTAATCTTTTCAAGCTCAATGACACGATCATGGGAGACTTTCAGAGCAACAGATAATTCATGAAATTGAGAAGCATTAATGGAGCAATTCGTAGTAGTGTAAAACACATCTTGAGCAATACATTCAGAAATAAGATTCTCATTCAAGGTATGCAAGTTCTTCCTCTCAATCTCATTATATTTTAGTGCTCGCTCATAATCACTAACCTCAACTATCATTGCATCAAATTCCTTTTCCATTCCTTTAATATCTGAACTTATCCCCTTTTTAAGACTCTCAAAATGATCTTTTAGTAGTTTGAAGAAAGGCATGACCTCGGTTAGATAGCATTCTTTTGTTTGCTCAAAACCCCTTTCCCCTTCATTATCCCAGTGGGTGTGATCCTTTTCTTACAAGTTTTCTCAAAATCGACAAATAGTTGAAGAATAACATATTGGTGATTAAGGTCTTACTCTTAGTGGCAATAGTTCTAGGAACTAAATGCATTGGTGTATTTGGAGGATACACAGTCAGGCATTTTCCTAAGGGAAGGGTTTGTTTCAACAAGATTTTCAACTTTTAGCTTATCTAAATCCTTTTTCCAGAAAACTTGTTCAGGTGTTAATAACGTTTGAGGCTTAAATTTGTTTAAGGAGATCCAGTTTTCCTTCTTGTAATCATGGGGTTTGATCGTGATGTTATTCTTTTTGCATTCAGGATCTTCTAGCTTCTTATTCATTTTCACCCTAGATGCATCATCTAATTTTCTATCTTCCTCGGTGCACTCAACGCAACTAGGTTTCTGTCTAGGTTTAAGAATCTCATTGCCATCATAAATTACATTTTGAGCCGCCTTAGCTAACTTACTGTACTCAGGATTGGGTTTATCAATAATGGGAACACTATGCTTATCGCTTAAAACTCTATGCTTAGTGACCATGTGAGCAGTCTGAATGGTATTCCCTTGTACGTACAACTTATTTTCAAGCTTGTTCTTCAAATTTTTAGATTAGAAAAATCATTCAAAAGTTTTGATTCCTTGGCATGAAATTCCTGCTTAAGCACTTTAACATTTTCTTGAAGTTCTTGTTTTTGCTTAGCAGTTTTTGAAAGCTTTTCTTGTAAGGAATTTAACTCTTGTTTTAACACTTCTTCTCTAAAATTACTTTTTCTAATAATTGTATGCATTTGGTTATCCAACTCCTGCTCACGAGTAGTTAGCTCAAACTTAGCACGTTGTTCATAAATGGCAACTCGTTCTTTATAGGCATTAAGTTCAGAGACAACAGAATCATCAGGGGCACATGCAGTGTATTCATCAAAGACATAGTCATCATTGACTGCAGGAGATACATCACTTGATACAATCACACTTTCACTTTGTTTCACATATTGATCATATGGGACAACATTGATATTACCCATATTTTCAATATCGACTCAATGATTTCAGTTTATTGTATTTCATTATGTATCTTTTGCACATCAACTTCATCATATAATTTTAATACCTCTGAGATGATTTTGTCTTTGGATGGTCCAGATTGTGGTGAAGAAGAGACCTTAGGAGAGACCATTGGAGAAATGCTAGCCATGAAAATTGTTTGTGCAGAAGGTCCATCATCAACATCAGAGTCGTATGCATCACAATCAGCTACTTGAAAGGCATTCTGATGATTGTGACCTATCTCTGAATAGGCGCTCATCCACATCTGCATCATATGTCTTAGCATTCCTTCACAAGAAACAACAGATCCTCTTCATCCAAGGTTGCTCCATTGTCATGAGCTTGCACTAGCAACATCTTATCCCTGAAGTATTCAGCATTCTGAGGACGTTTTGGAGATGTGCAATTCCTTGCAATGTGTCCCTCACCACCACAGTTGTAACACTTTATTGTCTTGACTTGTCCTTGATTTCCATTCCTTTCCCGATTCTGATTTCCACCATAGCCTCCACCTGCTCCACCCCTTCTCTGATCGTACTGCCTTTCTTGGACTGGTTGCACCATAACCTTCCCATCTCTGACAGTGGCTTGATTGTGTGGATTGGATCTTTGTTCGAGGTTGTTGTTGGTGTATGGGAGAGTGTTCAAGTTTTGACTGATCATGAGAGCTAGTTGACTAATGAAGTTTCCAACAGATGCATCAGCATTAGCTTGTTTGAACATTGGATCGAGAATGAGTTTGTGAGTTCCATCACCCATGGGTATAACTTTTGAATCTTTAGTGGTGATCCCAATGTTTGAGTAGAAGGCAGTTGAATCATTTGATGAGCTTGTCTCTCCGGGATTTGTTTTGAATTGTTCAAGAATCCTCTTTTCAAACATGGCATGTCTCTCATTCGGAAGAAGGAAGGCATACAGTTGCTCATAATTCGTATTCTTCAATCCTTTAGTGAGCTTCACGGAAGTGACAAACTTGTGCCATTCGGGATTCATGTTGTTTACAAACTTTGAGTTCAGCTGAATGTTAGGCATGGTCATTCTGATGTTCCTCATATCATTAACAAGCTTGTGGAATCTCACGTAATACTCATAGACACTCTCATCTGGTTTCATCTTGAAATGCTTAAATTCATCATAGAGTTGTGATTCTATGTCTTCCATGGTTAATTCAGAGCCTGAGAGAAGCATCTTGACGTTATCGCATACAGCCTTTGCTTCAGTGTTGTGATTGATAAGCTTATAGATGTCTTTTGGAAGACCTTGCAGTATGATGTTAGAAGCTCTGATATCTGCATCGAATCTCTTCTTCTCCTTATCATTGACCTCATCATACGTCTTTGGTCTGTCTATTCCATAGATCATCGTTCCATCTTCAGCTGTATCAATTATGTCCCTAGTAGTCTCAACTCGATACGGTCCTTCATCAATCGATTTGAGAATGTTGACCCCATTTTCCTTTCCAAGACAGTACAATCTGATTCTTTGAGCCCAAGAGTCGTAGTCAGTTCTGTCAAGCATAGGTGGACGAGTATCGACCCAGGCTTGAACATCCTCGGAAACAGTGGAGATGATAGTAGGAACGATGTTTGCCATGATTACAAGTTCTACGGGATTTTACAATTCTTTGATTAAACCGGGAAATTGATTCTTTCACGGGATTTTACTAAACCAAAAGAACAACCGTAAGAATGTATCACGAAGAAGTGACAAGTCTAAGATTAGACAAGTAGTAAAACACACAACTCGCTTAGTTATCAACTCGCAAAACACCCAACTCGCTCAAGGAGACAACTCGCTTAAGGAATCAACTCGCTAAATAGCCAAGTCGCATTAGCATCAACTCGCAACACTGTCAACACGCTTAATTAATCAAGTCGCTAAATAGCCAACTCACTTTGGTATCAACTCGCAACACAATCAAATCGCTTGAACGCCAAGTCGCTTAAATTAACTCGCTAGCTTTACAACTCGCTTAGTAGCTAAGTCGCTTTAGATTTCAAGTCGCTTAAAGAAACAACTCGCTTAGAACCCAAGTCGCATAAAAATCAACTCGCATCCAATAACAAAGCAACTCGCTTTGAAGAAAAAAGTATCCGAGACTCGACTCGCTTCGTACAAACTTCTAAAATAACCACTTTATCAATCAAAAACAACCAAACCACAATGATTTAAGCCTTCCAATTCAAAACATAAACACATATGATGATCCTAAACACAAAAGTACAAGCAAAATTCAAACTTTAACACTAGAATTTGTCCAAATGAATTAAACTCTCCTAAACCTTTAATACCCCAAAAACCTTATGAAATCCACCAAAACAAAAAGCATGAAAGATGAGTGATAAAACCATGGCTCTTGATACCAATTGTTAGATATTGGATTTCACAAACACATTAAACCATAACCATATGGGGCGTACACAATGTTTAGAGAGAGAAAGTTCTAGTGAGAGAAAGGAAGAGAGTTGGGAACTATGTGAAACAAAGAAAAATGGTATTGAAGCTCCAACCCTCTACCTTGGGAGGTAGAGGGTATTTATAGTTTCTTACAAACAAACGCCACCTACGGGCTGTGGATCAGGCATACAGTGGGTAAAGACCCGTCCGTCCTCCACGGTGTTACATAACTAAATACTACTAAACATAAAATAACTACGACTACGAGCTTTCTAACGATTACATATACTTGAGGTGACCGACTCTTTAATACCTGGAATTTCTAATTCCTAATAAATCTCAAGTGTTTCCGTTTCATTGGATGGCATATAACTTAAATTAAGGGTAATAAATTTGATTTTGGTGTCAAATCAAATATGTACAAAGATGTCATGCATTCATCTTTGAAGCATAAGGTTTTTATTTAAAAAGTTATATCCTTATTTTAATGTTTAAACTTTTAATCATCAAACTTTAATCGAGGTATTGGTTACACCAATTAAAGAATTACCTTTAATTACCACTATATCCTACTCCTGCATGAGTCATAAGACCCAAGTTATTCGGATAATTACCACAAAAGTGGCGCGTAGAATTTAAGGTTAATTCACCCTTAAGATGTTATGCACATTATATAGGAATACTTGGTAACTCCATTAAGACTCACAAAGGAGCGGAGAATTAGGGCAGCGCGAAGCATATTATATACCCTCTTCTTTAAGGTCACAATTTAATGCGTACCAACCTTATACCCTTTATATAGTTTGTCATTAATGGGTGCGCCGTTCTAACTATTTGTGCATAAACACCAATCAATTAAACGTTTATGAGATGTTTCACCATTGTTTTAATCAGTTTATTTTTCTTATAAAAAATACCCTTGTTTACAACTTGTCACACAAAACAAACAAGCAAGTATTTAAAAAATAAACACATAAACAATGAATACATAACTTAACAATTAATCATGCATATCAAATAGCCACATGCAAACCTTTTTGATAAATCCTATAAATAATCAACTCTAGATCTGAATTAATGTATATGTTTAATTAAGGCTCTCAACCGTTTACAAGTAAGGTGAGCCACATGCATTGATTCATCGATTGCGTAAGTCAAAATTAAACAAATACCACATAGCATGTAATTGAATTATTAATAATAATTGAGGTCTTCCCCAATTTAGATTTATCAAAATAATTAATCATATGTACACACTTAATCCAAGTAAAGCATACAATAATTAGATTCATGACACAATATGCATATTTTTATCATGGATGTTAACACATAACAATTATTGCAACACGCCACATTTACGCAATAAACACATAATATTGCATGCAATCTAGGGTTTTTCTAATCCAATTAAAAAATTAAAAAACCTTAAAAAATTAGGGCATAAAAAAACGCTCCCCTAAAATTAGGGTTTAGGGTTTCTAAAACCCTAGATCTAATACATAAAAAATAACACAATACAATTATTCGTTTTTTATGTGTTTTCAGTAATTAATTACAGATTATATCTGGCTCTTGATGCCACTGTTGAGGTTATTAGACTTGACTTACAAAATAATAAACAAGACACCACAGAGTATACACAGCGGAAGACTTTATATGATTGCAATTAATTAACTGAAAAATAAATGCATAACATACCTCTTGCAAATAGGCTAGATCTCTTCAATAAATGTGACAAAGTGATTTAACGAGTCATCCCTTACCATTTTATAACTCAAACTAATTGATGTAACAATAGTGTGTTACACCACGTTCTTGTACACACGAATTAACAAACGAATTAAAGAGATTGCTAGATCTACAAAACTTGTTTTAGAAAAACAAACCAAACACCCTAGGAGGGGGTTCGGCCGAGTATGCAAGAGAAACAAAGATTAGGGTTTAGATTAATGTGTGTGCACAAAAGTCAACCCTAAACCTTCACCCTAGGTTTGCTTATATAGTGAATGGAAAACTTTGGGAAAAAGTTAGGGTTTTGGGTTGGAAAACCCTCCCCAAAACTAGCCATAGACCAAGGGGGGACACCCAAATGTTTTACTTTTATAACAATTTCACTATTAGTCATTCTCTTTACATTTAATGACCGTTAATCATTTTCCATTAAATGCTTAATGATCGTTAGTCGGTTTTGTGTAATAATTAATCCTAATCATTTTACATTAATTATTTAACTTTAATTCTCATTCGTAATGTGTGCAATCCCATGGTCACAAGTTCGAATCCGGACATACATGTTTTATAAATATATTCATATTCCAACACAACCAATCCTCCTGTGCCAATGTATTGAGTGGACCAAGAAGGTATGACATTAACTATATCTGTCACTTTACCAAGCCATAAAGGTATGACATGTTCCCGAAAGATTAGAAATGCTATTGAGATATCCACCTTCCAACAATTTGATTAGCACCAAATTAGGTAATGGATGACCTTGTTACCTCGTAACGAGTTAATGCTGATATATTCCCGGTGACCATTGACATGTCAGCTCAACGGGAATATCATATTCTCTCTATTTGTTTATCGTATACTTATGGTATGTTGACAGGTAGTTGTTTTACAACAAGTCAACAATCATGTGTTGTTTTGATACTAGTAGATTGTTTGAAATAAACGTTTTTACCTAGAGTAGTTTATTGTGGTGCATACCAGCTCTAACGTGCTGATAATAGTTTTCAAGAAGAAAATGTGCTTCAAAACAGATTTATACAAAGATTTAAAAAAGAAACTACAGTTGACTTTTTGGTAAAAAAAAGAGGATCCATGTGCTTCAAAACAAATTATACAAATTAATATTCCAAACTGAACCGGTTCCAAATCGACCCAAACTGGTTACCAACGGTCCGGTTTTTCCCCCTAAAATCCAGACCAAACCGAACTGAACCGATTTTTGGTCAAAACCGGTTTTTGACCTTTGACTAAAAATTGGTTCGGTTTTCAAACCCGATCGGTTTTTGTTCAAACCCGGTCTTGAACACGTCAATGTGTAAATAACTAGCATTTGATTTTTAAGAATTTGAAAATCTGGGACAGGTTCATTTCAAGTATATCAAAGGTTCCGTTTGTGAAAACCTGGGGTTACTTCTAATCGACCCCATTTAGCTAATTAGGCTATAATGAGTCTAATATGCTGTAAAAATCCAATTTAAACAAGTTACACAACGACAAGGAAATTCATCCCAATTCCAATAACATATAATCGTTCTAAAACGAACATCTTTAGACTTAAAAGTGTTTACTCCATTTTCTAGAAGTTGGACAAAAGCATCAGCATAATAGTAACTACCAAATTTAAACTACCAAACAAAAGCCAAAGGAAGATTGTTCTTGCATGCAACGGCTACACCTTCAAAACAAAATCAACATCGTTTAGTATGCAATACCAATTCAAATTGATCTTCACAAGTTTTGCTGGTTACACAATAAACCAACTGATCTTTCTTCATTACACATCATGCACCATGGTCATGACAGCCAACATCTCATTTAAGTTGGTGAAAAGCCAGTATATATAATCATTGTATCCAAAGGTTGGGTACTCCCAAGTAGAGACATCACAACCGTAAGGAAAACAATTAAGAAAAAGTTTAGTAGGCGTTACAAGATTGGCAGTAAGCCAAGTTTGTTTGGTTCTCATTCTCAACCGTAAGACAACAGTAATGTAGCATCAATTTAGTTTTCTAATTTAAAAATACAAGGGGATCCGAAGAGTTACCTCTGTAACAGATATTAAAATAACAATTGAACTTGAACAAGAAGTTGATCAGGCATCAATTATGGAAGGAAGCTTTCTTGAATATGTTGGTTATTTTTTGTCTAATTGTAATTTAACCCTATTTCAGTAAAGAGACATCAATTATGGAAGGAAACTGTCTTGAATTTGTTTCAATTTCAAACTGCAGATAGTGCTGTGGTAGACCAAGCAGGAACCGGGGATCAAAGTTCTATTGATTCATAATAAAATATAAAATCTAAAATCTAAAAACCCCAACCTTTTAATCCATTCCAAATAACACCAAGCTATCACTTTTAGTGTTTTACAATTACTAATATCATTCAAAGATTCAAATATCATCATAACCATCATTCTTCCAACATGAAAGTAAGTTTTTTCTATATATATTTTCCTTTTTATTATGGTCATAATTGATTATATAGTGATACTATTTTACGATCTGATGAGAACAAAAATTAAACCTTCGTATGTGACAATTATAAACTTATATTTTGACAACTTTTTTGTTTATGTTAATTTGAATAAATGGAATTATTGGAATGATTTGCATCGTTGGAGACATCTTTGTGTGTGTTTGTATTGATGTTGCATGTCCTTTATGAATGATCAACAACGAAAAAATGAATTTTTTAAATACTTTGGTTCTCGTCGGGAATTACCGAAATTCCCGTACGGGAAACGAACCGAAGAACATGAGACGGTTCTCGGTTCCAAATTTTCCTTTTTTTCGGTTCTTGGTTCTTCCAGTTCGGTCCGGTTCCAGTACCATGGACACCCCTATTTGCAATCCATTCCGTGGGGCCCATGTTATCTTTCTTTTTTTTCCACTACAAAATTCAAATATATATATATATATATGTATATATATATATATATGTATATATATATATATATATATATATATATATATATATATATACATTATATATAAGAGGAGGCATGCCACATAAAATGCGACATGTGGCGTTTTTTTAAATATATGTACAATTTTATTTTTTTTAATTTTAAATTTCGTTTTTTATTTGTTAATTTTTAATTTTAAAATTGTTTAATTAAAAATAAGACAATAGTTGGATTTGAACTTGGGTCATTCATGAGTTTTGTAAACAACTTACAACTAGAGTAAGTTGTTTTTTGATTTATATCTTTCAATTCAATACAAATAAGGAGATGTTAAAAAAAATCCTGAAATTTGTAATTTAAGAATGTATATTATGATGATAACAATTAAAGAAAATATGATATAGATTCATAATTATAAGCATTAACCTAATTACATTCACGACATCAACAACATGTAATACGTGTATAAACTTTAACATAATATTCGACGGCAACAACAACAGGTAATTACTATGAACCATATGCATATGGTATTAGCATAATTGTCCTATAAATTGTTGCTCATAAGTAATTTTTTTCGATAACTTCTTTCTAAAGACGATTTAATTTTTTGCAGTCACGAAAAGATTGATGCAACTCATCCGGATTTTTTTCAGCCTGCAAATCTTAGCGGTTATGTTCCTCCAAACAAAGAGGTGGTGTACCTCTTTAATTTGGTGATCCATATTGTAAATATATGTCTTCTTAATATTCTTATGTAGTTTTTGGGATACTCTTCTTTGATGCACATGGCTTGGTGGTGTTCCATCTAGATGCATAATTGATTCAAATATACGTCTTCTTTGGCACCGGTTAATGGGGACAAAGGTTCAATCTACTCGCTTCATAGGCACCAAGAAGATACACACGTATTCACATTATGCTAAAAAATCAGTAAGTTTGCTACATATTATTGACAATTTGGACCCGTTTACTTAACAAATTAGTCGTATATAGACTAAAAGAAGGACAAAAAAGTGTTTGCGGTTCAACCCAACCTTTTTCGACATGTACTAACTTGACCCGTGTTAAGCCTTAAGCTTACAGAAAAAATGGGCTTTTTAAATTAAAAGCAGCAGCCAAACACATAATTAAAGAAGTTTGGATTAGCCAAGCACTAAGTTATACGACCAAACATATCTTTATGCCTACCATACTTTTCTCGTGTCCTCAACCTATGAACAGTAACTAAGGCGTTCTTGCTGATCGAGTGTTATAAAGTGTTACTACTAATTAATAATGTTGTTAATTTTTTGCTAACTCGACAGTTGTGATACGTATTTTGGTTTTTTGTAATTCTTTTTACTTTATTGTTTTTGAAAACTTGAAGTGACAGTTTGTGCATTTTTGTTTAGGTGGAGACTCTAATCGACCGTATGTTAAGCCACTGTTGGTCTGACATTTTGTGCCAGTTGACCAACCAATGCAATACTCCATCAACAAAACACGCATCTGGAATCACTTGAGAAGGAAAAGGAAAAGTTCTTGTGAGTCAACCCGCCCACCCTGTTTTGACCCGTACTAAAAATGACATGTTTCAATCTGGACAATCAATGCTATCAAGATTTGCAATAACTCCTAAGTCCTAATTTACATTAATGAATTCACGCATCTAATTTTGGGACAGAGAGTTATGAAAGCAATAAACGCATTTAAAAAGTTGGTATCAACTTATGTAACAACATTTGGTTGATGTTTGATCTTGGCTGTCAATGAAATAATCAAAATTTTAAACCATAAATGAATGAACTAGGACATAGGTTGCAGTTGTGAATTGAACTTGATACATTCAGTATAAACTATAAAGTGTTTTACGTTAGCCTGTTTCGGACCATTTGTGAGTCATTTTGCCACTTCTGCCACATAAGAAAAAGCATGTTAAATTTGCTAAAACTTCGTTACTCCTAATCCTAGCTAGCAAAATATTTACCCGCCGGGCATATACAGTCATGAACCACCGGTGTTCTATTTCCTGTCCCATATACGTTATCACTACCTCAGAGGCAACAAGGCTCAAACCCACAGCCTCTATCCTTGGCATTATTAAGTATGCCTATAATTGATTTCCTTTTTTTATAACATGTAGAAAAAATAAATATGGTGTCACACCTTGCCACAGCTCCGTGCAGTTTTTGGATGGTTAGACTAAGTGGATGAGTATAACAAGTAGAAAAAGGTATACAGATTCATTTTTTCAATTATATTGTTATCTGATAATGATTTCATTTGCACCTTTGGCTTTTCTTTTTATATTGCAGATACCCACCATGTTTTGCATAAACTGATTAGTGAGAAATGGTCATCCGAGATCAAGAAAGTGTCATCTCCAGCTACAAATGAATTGTTCACTGTCCATGGGTCTTTAAGTTTAAGTGGAGAAAAATGCCACCTCTTTTGGCGGCACTTAAACACCCTTCTCTACCCTATTTCATATTTATCTTATGTTATCCCTACTAATGTCCATCTTTACTATATAATGTAAGCCGAAACAAACACCCCTAGATATAATTTAAAATATTATTTGCAACCAAGTTTGTGTTTTTTATCTTATAATGTATATCGCATTCAAAAGCAACATCAATTTTAGCAGCTTTGTAGTATTGTTCACTTGGTTTCTCAGCAAGTCCGGGTATAATAAAAGGAGTTCTTGATTCATCTATAAGAATTGAATCAACCTCATTGATGACGCAGTAACTGAAGCCCCTTACTACAAGCTCATCAACACTCTATTGGTCACAATAGCTTGATCGAGCCACTACTTCTTCTTTGGTGAGTTTTTATTTCTTTTCACATATTTCATATTTTCCAGACAACTTTTTAAGATGAGTTGATCAATGAGCAAATTTATGCAGTTGGCACTACATAAGTGTCCTTGGAATGAAGATACTTACCGAAACCGCCACTTTGTTAATTGATCCCATGCCTGTTGTTATTGGAAATTGTAATGGTGATGATATTATGGTTCAAGAGAGTGACACGGATGAGACTATGTCAGTTGGGGATAAACTGATTAAAGTTAGCACGAGTTTGCCTATTACTGTTACAATTGAGGGTATAGATAACGGTCAGATAGTTGCTAAAGTGGTTAGTTTGGAGGCTACGACAGAAAGCCCGAATGAACCTACTTTGAAAGAGCCTGTAGTTGCGACTAATCATAGTAAGGTGGTGATGAGTGTTTTTGAACCGAATATCTGCCGCTTTGGGGACATCATTCGGTTTGTGATAAAAGGCCTGAAATGGAAGATGCTGTAGTAGCTATTCCTCAGTTCATGAAAGTCCCGATTAAGATGTTTGTTGCAGATCATGTAATTGATAAGGTGAATCAGAATTTTGAGTGATTTAACCGCTCATTGTTTTGGTTTTTATGATGGTCATGGAGGCTCTCGGTAATTTTATGCACTTTCTTAAGTTAAGTACTATTAGATGTGCGTTTTCATTGTGATTGTTGCTATTTCGAGAATCAGAACTTGATAAATAGATGTGTGACGGGATGTTTGGATGTGTGTTTAACCTTATTACTGTGACTTGAGGTTGCAAAGATCACTTAGCATTGTGTGTGTTAACTTAGAAGCGATGATGACTAGCACTTCAATATTTAGGGTAAAAACAATAACATTGGAACACGTACGTAGTTGTAAACCATATTTGTTTACGCATACAATGGCACAGGTAAGGACAGCTGCTAGAAATTATAAAGGATATCACCATCCCTAGGATCAAGAATCATGCTCACTGCTTCTTTCCATTCTCCTTTAAGTAGTTTGGCACCAATAAGGTGAGTAGGTACAGAACCACTGCCAAATCGCTGTGAAGGAATAGAGAGATTAAATGAAAAACACGGAAATGTCGAGTGGAGGCATATATCTATCATAGTGTGAAAAACTAAGTGTATGGTTCTATATGTACAGTACTTTTCTCACTACCAAGTTCATGGCTTGAACAAAAACCAAGGTTATTGAATGGTCGAAAACCAAAAGAAGTGACCGATATACCGTCGACATACGCATTTACCAAGAATTTGTATTTGGGAGTTACTACATAGCACATGTGATTTTTTTAATGTACTTCTTAGTTGTCAATAGTTAGTTCATAATGACTTATAGTGTATTGCAGAGTATGTTATGCAAGAAATCGTAAAAGCAGGCTTCACAGAGCCTACTGCAACTCAATCTCAGGGATGGCCAATGACCTTAAAGGGTCGGGATCTTATTGGGATTGCTGAAACAGGATTTGTAAAGACTCTGTCTTATTTGTTACCTGCCATCGTGCATGTTAATGCTCAACCAATCTTATGTATGCAACTCCTTTCCTTTTACGCTAATTAAAGTTACGTTTTCTTTGTTTTTATGGGTCCTTTTTCTAGCTGCAACACAACCAACCCTTATACATTGAGATGCACATGACCCATTTGTGTGTTTGTGGAGTGACAACTGAATAATTTCAACAAATAACAAAAAATTGTATAGGACTGTTTTAACCATTAATGAGTAACCATCTGCATGTGTAAGAGAACAATGAATTGATTAGATAGATAGCTAAATTGAAGCGTTTTTTTGTTAGTGTATGCGCCAAGAATTGTTTTAACAAATAATTAATAACCTTCAAGAATTGTAACAATAACAAAGTATATTGACATTATTTACTCAATTGATCCAATATGTGACAGAACGTAAGTGTGTATCCGTCGCGATTACTAAATCGTGTTAATAGATGACAAACATTGACACGTATGTATGTCAGTTAAGACCTTGGTTCGAATCCTGCAAATGACCCATTACCCAACGATTGCCCCTTTGACCGTGGGCAGGCAATGTCTATTATCTATTACCCAACGCATCTGCCCCTTGACCCGCATGTATACCAGTTAAAGACCTTGGTTCGAATTGTTTTAATAGATAACAGACCTTGTATGAGATGCGCACCTAAAATTACTTGTCTTGAGTCTTAACCCATTACCCAACGCATCTGCCCCTTTGACCTGTAAATAAATAATTTCTTTGACTTTTTAACCAATTGTGATATTAATTATACCGTTATACGGAGTATTATCTAAGACATATTTAAATAGGAAGTTAGGCAATAATCTTGAGACAGATGGACTATTTATGTATTTGTTAAATTGGATGGGGGAATGTTAGTGATATATTTGTTTGCATTGTTTCATAGTCTTAGTGCCAAGAATAAGGCCAAACATGCAAAGAAAAAGTTCAATCACACCTCAGGCACTAAAAGCTTTGCTAGAATACGCGAGGAAGAGGTAAATTCGTAGATCTGTTGTTAAGGAGCTTTCCTAGAGACACTAACACAATGACATAATTTGTTATGCTCAACCACTGCATAAAGCAAAAAGATGAGATGACCGGTATCCGACGCGGGCTGAGCTATTTATATTGACCCTTTTACGCAAAGATGGTCAATGGGTATGGCACAAAAGCATTAAATTTATTTGACGATATGATAAAAGTAGGTGTCAAACCTACAGATATTACTTTTACTGCAATTCTGCATGTGATCATTGTGCCTTATTTAAAGAGGGGTTAAAATGGTTCAATTCAATGAAACATGAGTATTTTATTGAACCCCGGATCGAACATTACTCGTGCATGATAGATCTTTTTGCACGGGTTGGTCGTCTTGAGAAAGACATAAATGTGCTGACAGATATGCCATTTGATGTTGATGCAAGCATGTGGTCATCAATTGTAAGAGGATGTTTAGCTCACAAAGACTCATTTTTGGGTAAGAAAGTCGCAGAGAAAATCACAATGAATGACCCAAAGAACCCGGATGCATACGTGCAACTAGCAAGCATATTGCGTGGGATAGATCAGAGCAGCTTAGAAAGTTAAATACTACCAAAGAATACAAAAGATCCCGGTACAAGTTGGGTTAATCGTTAAGGAAACCTGATTTCTTATGTTTATTAAAAGTATTATATTGACATTATTTTCAGAAATGTTTGTATATTCTGCCACTTTGTCATTTAGACCCGTGTTTTCCATAAGGGGTCTTTATACGGAGGTCTAAAAGACAATTTTTGTAGTAGTGACTGGAACATTTTTTTCTACTAAAAGTTATCCCATCACAAAGCAGATCCGTGTTATAAATTTACTAATAAGGGAAGAAATGTTTGTATATCGTGCTGTTATGTGATTTTTATTAGAGTAAATCTTTGGTACATGATTGTTTTGTTCATATCTTTGATTTGCTATGTTACTTTTTGCATTAGTTTCAACTATCTATAATTACGACTTTAAATTACCTTCAGTAGCTTCATTATTATTAATCTAATTAAGCATGCTTATTTATACGGTATGCTTTGGTGGTTAACACATTACATGTTGTTTGTTAGTTCTTGGGTCTTTTCTTATTCATTAAGTTTATTAAACTCACTTGGGTCCTTAATTAATCACCCATTAATTATTTTAGTAGATATTGTAGATAAAGGTAATTCTACTCAAACATTAAATAATCAGTTTTATTAGTAATCAATTGATTATTTATGACCACTTTCGAACCATAGACTAAACGAGTGAGGAAAACCCGCGCGTTGCAGCGGGATTGCTTTTGTAGACGTGAATTTGGAACTGATGAATGACCGGAAAATTTGTTTGGACCGGCTTTGCAAATACAATTAAAACCTTAGGGACTATTTTCGCGGCTACAAAGGACTTACTTTGTAACGACACTTAAACCTTAGGGACTATTTTTTCCAAATTGCAACAGATAGCAATTAATGCTAAAGGACTTACTTTGCAACGACACTTAAACCTCAGGGGCTGTTTTTGCCAAGTTTTCAAAGATAATTAATGCTAAAGGACTTGCTTTGCAACGACACTTGAACCTCATGGGCTGTTTTTGCCAAGTTGTGAAAGTTAGCAATTAATGATGCAGGACTAATTTTGCAGCACCACTTAAACCTCAAGGGCTGTTTTTGCCAATTTGAGAAACATTGCATTTAATGTTTGGTGGTTACTGTTTTCTTCCCTTGTAATTAGTATATATATATATAATAATTAGTATAAAAAGGGTTGTTACTTGAGTTCCGAAAACTCCATATGCAATAATCTAATCACTTTCATGAGAGGGTTTTTCGGATTGCGTATTTTGTAAACGCTAATCAGGAAATAGTGTTTTGCAAATTGGTAAAAAGAGTTAAATTTGCTTTTGCCTAGAGAGATAATGCAATAGTGAAAAAGCATACTAATACATGCATTATAAAACGTGTTAAACGCATTCATACATGGCATGTTTTATTTTTTATTATTTTTTTTTTATCATCTTAAATATCGTTTTCCTTTTGTTTTACTTAAGGCTGAATCAAGACATGAAGACATATTGGGCCATCTTCTTCAGGCGTTGTGGGTCTCCTACTAATAACATTGATGATTGATGCCTTTATCGTGTTTAGCACTTAATACAGTACATGTGGGATATGTCTTGAGAATTTATGTATGTTTCGCTATGCATGCATGATTTAATGAAAACTATTAAGTAAAAGAACATCGATTCACTTTGTTTGGGCATGTCGGGGGTCAAGACAAGGTAAAAATGTATCTTCGTTTTTAATACTCCAAATATACATATATTTGTTGTTTATAATTTACTACAAAGATAATTAACTATAGTAAAATATGCCTTAATACAATAATGTATCCTATTATCAATGTAATTATACCTTCAAACTGTTTAACAAAGAAAATAAACAATTAATGCATATCTTAATACAAAAAAATAAAACCGTATACATATGTGTTAGTTTCATCATGAAAACAAATGAAACCGTATAAACCAATTCGTACTCAAAATCACCATGAAGACAAATGATAAGAAATTAATGATATCAAATTTAAACAATAAAAATTAAGAAGTCTGAATAAAAACACTAACACTGCTCTAACTAAGTAAATGGTAGGAGTCTCCTTAAAGAAGCCGCCCTTCTGAATACCACCTCTGTAAGGATTCTACCATACTTATCAAAATCATATAACCACAACCTTTTTCCCCAATTCCTGGTAAACACACAAACATCACCACTTAACAAACAAATGGTATCAACAAAAAAACTCCACTTGTAACCCGACAATACATACATATTCTCATAACAACAAACATCAAACAAAACCATAAATCCATTCATATTTGTCAACATCATCTATTGGTAAAATAATAGCTGGAAGCACCTATATAAAATAACTAAATAAACATAATTAAAAAAAACAAAATAATAATAATAAATGTTAATAATATTATCAAATGTAAAAGATGTTCATGATTAATATTGTTTATAACAAAATGTTAGAAAGTAGTTACCTCATTTTAGCCGTTTTATGGATTATAATAACATCAATTATACTTCTTCACCGTTTAAATTAACTTTTAATAACTTTTTACTATATATTTGTTCTACAAAATCCTAAAAATAAAAACCACAAATGAAAGTACTTACCTACTTTTAGTCGTTTTATGGATTATGATAACATCAATTATAGATCTTAACCCCTTCATTTAACTTTTAATTGCTTTTTAGTATATATTTGATCCACTAAATCCTATAACTTAGGGTGTGTTTGGTATGGGCCTTTAGTATGGGTTTTGGTTTGATGTAATGTTAAACATTTGTTTGGTTGTATATTTTGAGAAGAGAAATGAAATAATCAATCAAAGATTGAAAGGTTAATAATTAGGTGGGTTTTGGTTGTTATTAGTATTTTTTAGTGGGCCCCATCTATTACTCTCCTCTCATCTCTCTCTACATTTATTTTAAATAATAATATTTTTTATTACAAATTATTATATAAAATAATGACTACAATTAAATATATTTTTCTCTCTTCTACATAAAATTTAAATTCAAATCCAAATCTTAATCCTAAACCCACCTACAAACCAAACAAGCCCTTAATTATATCCATTGTCATTTTACCCATTGTGATTCTAGCAACAAACCAAACGACCCCTTATACTACTCCATATATATCGTCCAGATGTCTTGTAAATGTGTTTGAGAGTTTTATGCTACTCCATATTCGCATGAATGCTTCTAAAAGGAGTTTCATTGATCAAATTCAGAAATAAGTGAAAGAAGAAGGAAGATTTGTAGAAGACTGCTGTTTATCAGAAGTTTTAACATCCACATTGCATTAAAACCTTGTTTAAAACTACACTGCTTAATAGGATTAGTCACTTTTATAAAACCAGGTGGATAACCAATCAATTCATAATATCTTTCAATAGTGTGACAAATTATACGATAGTTTTTACATATCAAGTTTGGATTAGGTCCTATAGTATTATTAACATTGGTATTACTTCTTCTATTATTATTATTATTAAAGGTTTTAGCAACATAAAAAGTAGCATGAATTTTGGTCTCAGACGTACTAGGGATCAAGAACACCCTTGTGGGATTCTTCTCTTGACATAGTGGTATATGCATCTTTTACCTCAGGGAGAGGGTCCCTGGTTAAAAGAGCACTCTTAATAGGTTGATAACAATCATCAAGGCCCATTAAGAACTACATAAATTTCATAAGTTGATTATGCAACAACTCTTTATTAGCATCACCTGTACAAGTAGGCAGTTTGATTATGCAACAACTCTTTATTATGTTGTCGAATTGTCATGTACTTGTCTAATGCAATGTGGATGTATTTTTTATTACCGGTTGTGATTTGGTCAATCCACTTCTATAGAACTATTCTTAGTGTACGGCGCCTATATGAATTGTCAAGCACACCTTTCGACTAGCCTACGCATTAAATACTTCACATAGATTAATTAAAACAAAGACATAATTAAATAGTCACGTTTTAGTGGACGTTCAAGTTAGTATATTTTTCCTAGCCAGTTTTCCAACTTCTAACGCACACACCATTAAACAAGAGACAATAACAAAATAATCAATAACTATGTTTCATGCAATCCTAAGCAAATACTTAGTGATCTAGCCTAGCATGGCAATGAAAAAAAAGGCAAACAAATAAATAAAACAATTACACATAGACATGATTGAATGATTAGTTGAAGAACTTATCTTTCACCAAACATGAAGACATCAATGGCCAAAAGGCCTACAAAACTGATAAAATTTGGTCTAGGGTTTATCCTCCAAAAGTTGCACACTTTATAATAAAAATAATGCGAATATATATATATATATTACATATGTGACGGCATCAATAGTTAAGAGTGACCTCGTCAGCTCGCCATCATCTACGGTTTCGATATTGCACCGACTTAGTTGTGACGCCGTCAGCCTTCAAATTCTTGGTCTTGACACCGTCAGCTTGAGGTCGTCTCCAAAGCTTGAACAGTTAGCTCTCTCCAGTGACGGCGTCACGTTTGTGGCTGTGACGCTGTCATGAGCCCTTCTTGTAGCGGTTTTTCCGATGTTGTCGTTTTCTTCGTTTTTCCATCAAATCGAGTCCGAAACTCGTCTTTTTCTAGCATTTTCTTCTCGAGTACGTAAAACTCAAATAGAAACGATTTAGGGCAATAAATGCTCACATATATATGAATTTAGAGGCTAAATGACCCGTTAAAAGCGTATGAAATTGCACCTCATCAATGCATTTGCAAAGGATTACCAGCATCTAAATTATTAATCAAAACCTCATTAAAACTACTACTAGATGGACCAACCACGATGAATCGGACAAAAGAATCAAACACACAAAAGACACGCAAAAAATAACAAACAAACAGAACACATAAATAACAAACAATCCACTAGATAGCAATCAGGTTGACCCAATCATACACTGGTTCTAATTCTATACCAAATGATGACCAGGGATAAGATTCCTTGCTTCTCTTTGAAAGTAGGTCAAGTATGATTAAAATTTATTAGGGTATAAGAATAAATAACCAACAATTTGAAAAGCATGGTCAAATAGATTCCAAAAACCTTCAAACACAAATAACTACAAATAATCTAACCTCAACAACTTCATAATAAGCCTCAACCTATCCTTCAGCAGTCTAAACAGAAAAATAAAAGACCAAAAAGATAAATAAAGGTTTGAGAGGTGTTACAGAGCATACAGAAGCCAATACCATACCACAATCACTCTTGATTCACTTAGTGTTGAGTGAAAATGGTATTAAAAATATATATAAAAAATATCCCAATCGAACCAAGAAATCACCCGATCTCAAAAGCCCCAAATCACAAAAATTAGGGTTTCAATAGAATCGAAAACCCTAATAGATCGGCCCACAAAATCACCATGTCTTTACTCAAATAGACTAATTCCAACCCAATTTTTTAAATAACCACACCAATTCACCAATCGATCAACCAGACAAGAAACCCTAAAAATCAAGAATCACAAGAAATTAAAGTCGTGGCTCTGATACCACAGCAAATGGTATATAAATAACTGAAAAGAACCAAGAATAATTCAACCAACCTCCCCACACTATTATTAAAGCCTAACAGAAGATAGTACTCAAACGAGTTCCACCAAACATAGAAAAGAAATCAGATAGTCCCTACAATCGGATGCTATCTAAACCTCACTACAAATCACTCAACACTCAAAACAACAAGATCAAATAAAGAGATAGATATGTGTAACTTAAATACAAACACTACCACAGTTGATCAAATAAAGATGTTGATCAACCTGAACGATATACAAGACCAGAAAAAGAAGATTAAATATTTGAGAGAGATTCAAAAGACTCCAAAGTGATGTTATGAGCTAGCCAGATGAGAGCTTATATAGCACCATCTTTCAATCCAACCCTTGCACTTTTAAACTCTTCAAATCTGGAACCAACTCTCAAACTTCAACACTTTTTGTCAAGACTGGTCCTGTACTTATTAAACACAAGAAAACAAATAGAAATATACATTTGACCAGTTTGACCATATACGGAGTATTTAACAGAAACAACAATTACTTATTTAGTAACTACTACATGGGGATAGGATCAATGATTAAGAGAGTTATATACTCTTCAATCGTCTCTTCAGGAAAAGTAAACCTGTCAGTGTACCTATACACCACATCTGTCATTCGAGCAAGATTAACAACTGGAGCAAGGATCTCAACTGAAACTTCCTCTGGTTTAAGACATCCCTCGTTGATGTCTTTCCATAAATCTTGAAGCATTTTCTTGAGTTCATCAACAGCTACAATTTCAGGCACGCCAAAAGTATTCATATATGCATCAACCGATGTAACTTGCTTCTGTGCTCTTTTAGCCTCAAACTTCATGTAGAAAAATAAGTTTAATTAATTACTTTAAAGATGCAGATTAGTCTAGGTTGAACGTAAAGATAACAGGTTGGCACTACACAAGTTTCATGGTTTACTTTGTGGTTCAAAAACGTTGGTCTCTAGTTACATAGTCTTCATTGATGGCTAATTAATTTTAAGTTAATTACAAGAGTGAAATGGCATGGGAAGAGCTATGGAGTTTTAGTTTTATTATCCTAAATGAATATGTCTATTATGGACACTGAAAATCTTAGATTGAATGCTTTAGACACTTTCTTTTCCGTTTGTCTTCCAAGACTTTCCACTGCCCTTGTTTACTTTTTAAAGATAGAGAACAAGTTGGATGTGAGGGCAAATTTTGATTACAGAAGTTTGAGTGTTTCTCATACTTTATGGTTCTCTTATATCTTGGGTGGATTTCTTTAAGTTGCTAGATGATTTAACTTATCTTAACGATTGGGAAGTCGATCATTAGTGGCGTTGTAGACTAATTCGGGTGGATTCTAGGGTTCGATATCATTTAACTATAAACAAATGTTATACGTGCCAAGTGCCAACTGTAGGCATTCGAATGGTCAAATTTAGTTAAATGCCTATTGTATCATTTAACTACAATCTTCTTTAAATTTGTACTGCATAATTTTTTCTTTACTATAACACAATATTGCACATGGTTTATGTTGCATATTTTTGGCACATATTTTCAAGTTGTTTCTATAATAGATGTAGAAATATGATTAATTCTAGCGGCATGTAAAAGTATGGATTAAATACCTGGAAAGTGGTAATGTCATTATAAAGTCTTCCAAGTAAGCCGGCAGCTTCTAGGATTCTTGGATGGCTTTCATACCAATCTAAAGCCTCCTGAGTGACAATCTCACTCATACCCATTACAGAAGATTTGAAAAGAACATTGTATGTTGAAGTAATTATTCCATTGTTCATATATTCCTGAAATGATGGCACTTGTCCTCTATGTCTCCATTCAGCCTCTTTAAGGTACCCTCTAGCTAATTCTTGAAACTGGTTTATGACAAGAGAAACGCAGCAAAAAAGTCAAAAATGAATACACCTGAGAAACTCGTATATGCAGTGTACTCTGTACATGGCTAGAATGGTATACTACCGCTTGTTTTGACGCAATGACACTGTTGCCTCTTCCATTTTCAGATAGTTTTTTTTCAAGTTCAGTATGCTCATTTAAGAGAATCTTGTAAAGTGGTTTAAAATATTCTGTAAGTTGCTCCATAGCACTTATTTCCCACCTGAAATTGAAAAACAATTTTATCAATGGGGAGACATTCAGAACCAATTTACTAACAAAATATAGGTTATAGACCAGCATAAGATTTAACATTTTGTGATGTATACTATTACTAGTATCTTATTTATGAAATCGTCACATTCTTGGTGATAGCATTCACAATAACCAATACCTGTTTATGGCATCTGTTAGAAGTCGAAGCTCCTCAATAGTAGCAAATGCGTCATATGTATCATCCAGGACACACACTAGTTGTAAAATTTTTGAGGTTACAATTCTCGCTTGAGTGCAAGAAGGCTCATAGTTTAATCCCAGTCCCCATAGGTAGAGGTCAGGTATTCTATTCCTAGCATAAGGGGTTATAACTTGAAACTCCATATCTTTACCCCACCTGAAAAAATATAGAAGAAGATTAAGTTGGTTAAGCTTTTCACTTCAAAGACTAGGTTTCGCAAGGCTCATATGCTTCAGAAGAATTGTGCCATTTCACTTAGATACACATTGATTCTCTTGTTTTTGTATATGAGTGTTTCGAAAATAGTTATTTTCTAACATATGAGTAATCGTATTCAGCACTTAAACAATTCCTTCCACTTGATCATTCTTGCATTATTTTTTATTTGCTCAGCGTTTTTACAATCTAGTGTTAACAAACTTTTCAGTAGAGATATGAAGTCTTAAATGACAACAATTTTAAGTATGAACAATCATTTTAATCAAACTTTAATCAGAATTGTTGCATTAGAAAGAAGATATTAATGTGTTTATAAGTTAAGGTGTAATGTTACTAACTTACCATCATTTCTTAACTAGATGTTGTGAAAAACTGAGAATAAATTTTACAACCTAAGCTAATCATAGGTGTGGAGTCTCCTTAATGATATAACTTATAAAGAGCCTTAACATTATTCTTTTCTAACGATAATTAGAACTAGTTAAAGTGACGAAGTAGCGAGTTGTCTGTTAACATCATCTAAGCTCAAAACCAAATACCGTTAGAGTGTTACCACTTCAAGGACCAGCACGGTTTTGGTGTTAATAGCTCGGAATGTTAAATTTCACGGTTTGGAAGTTAGAATATTTCATAAAATTTTGATATTGTTGATGCCACATGACAATAAATAAATATGTACACGGACAAATAATTTTTATCATGGTTTGTTAAACTACAAATAACATTCTAATCTTAACTTAATAATAACCTGCAAAATATATAAACTCAGTAGTTGGTAGCTTAATTTGGTTGTGTGCTGCCTTAACTACTAAAAGCTTGGATAAAGTTGCGATTGATTAGGATAAGTAAAATTTAAACGTCATTTTGATAAGTAAAATTTAAACGTCATTTAAAGAGAAGTCTTCTGTCTCCCTACCATATGTTAGGGATGAGCAAAAGAACCAAAAGGACCGAGTCGGAACCGAGAACCGGACTAGATCTGAGAAGAACCGAACCGGATCAGACCCAATGGTTCTGGTTCTAGATTTTGGTAAAATTTCGGATCTCATATCCTTCGGTTCAGTTCCACCGGTTCCCTGTTTCGGAATTAAATACCCAAAAAACTTTAATAGATAGGAATCATAATAGACAACTTTCATTGCATACTTTCCTAATAAGGCACTCCCACATCTTTTCATATGAAAAACTTAATCCTAACAACCTAAACACTAATTTGTACATAAGTAGAATATACACAAATCAATAATTAATCTAAGTTAATACATTAAAAGATTATTTATCACTTATTTTTAGACTGGCTTGTTAGTTGTTAGTGGTTCAGGACCAGCAGTGACATCCAATTGGGCAGTATGCTGACCCTGAGACCCGCATGTTCCTCCTTTACCGCCTGAAGGGGTAAAAGTCCCAGATGAGACTCGAACTTAAGATCTCCCCTAGCCAAACATCCCCTTGTTGGGACGTTAATATCTTGTTTGCCAAACAGAATGTTATGAACGTTTTTTTAAGGCCTGCAAGTTCCAGGTTGGGCCAAAGGCCAACAACCCATTAGATGAAAACGGTTATTTAGTTAGTTATCTAGGGTTGTAACAAACACAACGTTTACTTTTATATGAACCGTATACCTCTCTTCAAATGGTGCCGATTCATATATTATATATAGCATAGGATTTCTGTAATCACAACAACCCATTCGTTTATATATCAGTTTCTTCTAGGGTTCAAACCCATCACTTGTTCTCTTTTGATTCTTGTTTGGATGATATGCATGTTGTTGTTATGATCTTTTGATCCTTGAAACCCTCCATACAGAACCTGTTAACACCCCTCCCTAAGGCATCTTAAGGAAACTTTGGTGACCAACTGAGTAGCATTAAAACAATTGAAACAAGCTTCTGTTTACTCTTTTTATATTGATGTGGTTATAACATGTTCATAATTGAATATGATGTGCTTATAACATGTTTATGATAATGTTAGTTTACCATATATATATATATATATATATATATATATATATATATATTCACTTTAGTTGTCAAACGGTGTTTGTCTAAACATAAATTGGTGCAATAGCATCGATAAATTTGGATTTTTGGGTGCTTTTACCACAACTTACGTAAGGTATTTCAAAATTTTGATTCCTACATGGGTATATCTGAAGAGCCGGAAGCAGAACCGAGAACTCAACTGGAACCGAACCGGAACCACAAACTAAATTCTGTTTAGTTCTCAGTTCTCATTTTCTCCAAATTTCAGTTCTCGATCGGATATGTCGGTGACTCGGTTCCAGTTCCGTTTCTTACCAGTTCTGGACCCGTACTCGTCCACACACTAAAGAACAAATGCATATGTGATATTATCATTTTCGTTTCTCCTGACCTCATTATATTTGGGTGTGTTCCTCAGGGACAAGATCAATTAAAAAAACTATTTCCTTTTAAGAACTCATTTTATGAAAATTACTCAAAAATTTTCAAAAAAAAAATTGACAACCAAAGGAGAAATTGTGAATAAAAATTTGCTGATAAATAATTAAAATTCCTTTAAGCTAGTTTCTCTAAGAAAAAAAAAACAATGAACATGAAAAAGTAATACTCGTAAAAAATAGTTTACGTAAGTTTCTTATCAACAAAAAGTTACAACTTTTAATTTTGTTTGTTAAAAGCCAAGTATCAATTTTTCCTTTCTCTTAATAATTTGCAGAAACTAAATTAAAGATTCTTTTACTTTATCACGATCATCAAATTGTAAAAGGTTAACTTGATCTATTACTTCAGTACTTACTTTGTGAGAATTTGAAGTTCTTGCCTCTGCAGTAGTCGCAAATAATTAAAGTGTGCCTTTGCAAGCTTCATAATTAGCGAGTCATATGAGGATAGTTCTTCTTCATATAAAGAGAAATACAACCTTGCTTCTACCATTTTCATCCCTCGATGAAATGGACTCGCCAACGCATGTTTCACCTGCTTAGCAAGATTACCTTGTAGTGTGTCTACTACACCTGTAAGTTGAGCTTTTGTGAATTCCATGGCTTCATCTAAAATAGATTCGCCTCTTATTCTCAGTTGGGTGGATTCATAAAAGCTTAACAAACCCCTCACATCAGTCACTGTGTAATCGTGAAATTTGCATGATCGGTAGTCCTTGAACTTGTTAAAAACATCTGCATAAATCATAGGTAATAACTAAACTAAATGGTGCATACTTGAAAATGGTAAAAAAAAAAGACATGCAAAAAGGGTGAGTTAATCAAAATAATCTAATTGGAGATAGGTTTTGACAGCCAACTATCAGATTTGTGGTTATGGCAAACTAACCAACCACTACGTAAAAGGTTTCGTGAACCCAAACATATGATATGTGCTTTCAAAAGATACATTTCGTAAAAAACCTTTGTGCTTCCTCTAGACACTATTCATAGCAAATCAATGGCAAAGTAAAGTACGTTAATATATAAATCTTTTATTCTAAAGGCTAAGCATTGCATAATTTTTGCAGATTTATAAATTTTTACCTATTCTTAATAAGATTTTGCAGATTTATAAAGTTTCTGCCAATTTCTTCACTAAATGGTTGGTTATTGTGTCATGCAGATAAATTTTTCGCTTATTTAATTTTTTGATTTTGAAATTAAAACCATCTCCAATTTTGTTAATTTGGTCACTTTCCTTTTGTATAAGATCATGTTCACGTGTAGCTGAGTGGCATACCACATGACAGTTTATAACCATGCTGTCTAAAAACTTGAAAGTTAGTCGAAATTGTATAAAGGTCGGCTTTATCATAATCTTTCATGTTAAGCTCCTTGAAAAGATTTTCAAGTTGACCTTCGACCTCTTCTACGAAAAGGTAAGTCAATCCAAGACGATACATGTGATTAAATAAGCATAATTTCTCATTTGAATCCAAGTTTTGGCTGATTATCAATCTTCTCAGCCCTTCTTTAGGCGCCTCGATTGCTTTGGCAGATGCCTTCAGCTCCTACAAATATGAAATTACATAGTTTTGCATGAACATACTACTACGAAAACTTAATTTTTTTGCACGTGTGCAGTGATTATGTGAAATCTTACATCAGTGTCAACTGATAACGATAGAAACCGATCACCCCAGACAGAAGGTGGGAAGTTCGCCAAAGGACGCATTGGATCTGTGGTTGTCTTGATGTTTCCGTTAAGGGTCGAATATGGTTCATGCATAGCCATTTCTGTAAGGTTAACTGTAGTTTAGCTTGTAGTTTTGAGTTTTGATTGAAGTTGTTTGCATTAGTGCCATGAGTATTTATAGACTATGCCCCGATGCCAAACGATTTTAACTGATGATAAGCATCAGGTAAAAAAATCAGGATATAACACTATTGATTCAGTTGAATTTGTGAGTTAGCAAAGGTAAAATGATTCCCATCTTAAGTTATTTAATTTTGCATGTCACAAAGTCAAGAATGGGCTGCCTTTTTATTTGTTATACAGTAACATGTTTTGATCACGCTAAGAGAGCACGGTGCGGGGGTCGGTTACCCGTTGTTCGTCACCAAAATCAACCAATGGCGCCGCCGTTTGTGCACCGTTGACGGCGTCATTGGTGTGCCTTTCGTCCTTCAGCCATTCAACGAACGGAGCGTTATTGGTTTCTCTCTTTTTTTCTTTGGTTTTGTGAGTGAGCGGGGTATTGTTGGTGTGTGTTTTTGGGACTCACATGCACTAATAAGTGTTATTTGGTTTTATTGTTAGCGATGATGTTTTAGTTATGTGAGATGATTTGCGCACTTCATCAAATGATTGGGACACTTCAATTAATTGTGTTTGGACATTTATAGCCTCACAGTTATCATTACACTTTCACCCATGTGAGGGCATAAATGTCCAAACATAGTTAATTGGAGTGTCCCAATCATTTTATGAAATGTGCAAATCATCTTCCTTTAGTTTATTAATGTGTTATTGAAAAGGTGATGAGGTGACGTTGACATGACACACCAATAAATGTTAGTGGTTAAACACTGCACATAGCAATCTAAAAAGGGTTATCTTTTGTAATCATCTTTCACGTGACCCACGAAAGGGAACTCCGAGTTTAAAATTAGTTTTCTTAAATGGATGCATTCACGCCTAAGATTTGAAAAGAGCATTGATTGGCATGCCTAACTCGTAGGCCTAAATACATGCCTAATCGTATGTGTCATCACTCTATTGATTATAGTACACGGGCCAACTACTTCACAAACCAATAAAACACTTCCACATCACTTTAGGCATAAATTTAGTCATACATTTAGGTCCTCCAATCATTATGATATGCGCATGACCAAGCCTTCAATGCAAAGCATCCATTAAACAACAAAGGTAAAATGATCACCATCTTTAAATATTTAATTCTGCATGCCACAAAGTCAAGAACGGGTTGCCTTTTTATTTGTTAAACAAATACATGTTTTGATCATGTTAGAAAGGACAACTATTTTTTTTTTTTTTAACTGCTTGTTAGTTTTTAGGGGTTCAGGTAGCAGTGACATTCAATTGGGCAGTATGCTGATCCTGAACTCCGCTTGTACTTCCTCCTATTCCGCCTGAAGGGGTAAAAGTCTCGGGTGAGACTCGAACTTGAGACCTCCCCTAGCCAAAACCCCCCTCCCCAAGCCCCTAAGGAATCTTGGTGGCTAACTGAGCTAGCCCAGTTGGTTCATGTTAAAAAGGATTATCTTCCGTTATCATCTTGCGGGTACGTAACCCACGAAAGGGAACCTCGAGATTAAAAGTAGTTTTCTTAAAGGGAAGCATTTACGGCTAAGAGCAATGGGTGTGGTAATGCGGCCTTCGGCGTTATGCTGACATGGTGTTGATGTTGTCGGCGTTACAACACCCCGGTATGCTTGAAACCAACCGTGTTGGTTGGTGTTTTGGTACACCACCATGCGTTATATATATATATATACATACATATATATATATATATATATACATACATATACATATATATATATATATATACATATATATATATATATATATTCGAAGTGGTTATACCGAGAGTTTGTGTGTGTGCAAGTAACATGAAGATGAAGTTTTTTTATTTTATTATTATTATTATTTTTAAATCAAATGTTGGAAGTACGTCTGTGTGCAGCGTGGTAGTGGGTTGTGAAGTTCAAATTAAGTGTACTTTTTTTTAATGCAAAATGTTATTTGTATTTTTATTTAAATTAATGAAATATAGTTTGTTTGAAAATTTGAAACTAAAATAAAACAGTGGTCTCAAAAGGGTAGTGTTATAGATGTTATTAGAGGCCATGGTACCATAACACTTCAACACCAAAAAAGTATCGTTATCTCAGCGCTACCTCAACTTTAACATTTTAACATCAACACCCCAAAATCACCTCTTATCATAACACCCTTTCTAATTCGTTACATACATAGAGAAGCGTCTCAATCTATGTAAATAAAGAATTATAAACTTACGGTTCGGCGATTTACAATTTCTTTATTTAGATGAAGAGGTGTCCCAATCTATTCAAATAAGGAGATTATAAAACATCCTACTTAAGAATCCCAAATACAACACTCATACGCAACCAGGTGTTACTAGACAGAGGATTAAGAGACGACGTGTGTGTTCCAAAAGTATGGGATGAGTACTAAAACTCGTCTTCAGAGACGGATTGGAAGATAGCGAACGAGATCGACAGATTGTGACAGGTTTTGATATCATATAAAATGATATTATGTAAGGTTATGAAAAAGTTTTAGAGACTACTGTATCACTCACAATGTTTGAGGAGTAAATGAGACCATTGTGTAAAAAAGATCGTTTAAATTGAATAAGCACGTTTGATAGTTTGGTGATTGATGCGGATTTTTGCAAAACAAATGAAGTTTTACAATCCTCCTAGGGAGAGTACCTAACCGTTGTAATGTAGTATAGGCAAAACACGGGGGATTGATCGTTCTCTAGGGGAATAGTGAGGTAGGCTCGAAGTGTATTGTAACACCCCAACCCGACAAGGGTCAAGATGTCACATTATGGTGTCAATCAGAACATAATTGTTAATACAAATATCATCTAAAAAAACGTTACTTATATTTTACGATATTTGCTATATTTTGTTATCAACAATAATAAATTTCATTTTAGCAAAAGTATAAATCTTGTCAAGACTTTTATATATAGCTACAAGTTTTTCTTAAACAAAAATTGTTTTCAACATTTATTCACAAGATGGTAGTTTGTCATTTTAAGAAAAATGCCACTATTAGATGTTAAGTAAAATATCACATTACATTTTTAGTTTTCACAAGTAAATTAGTTTTTACAGTAAACAAAAATGTACCCTATAATAACATATGTGATCAAACATTATTTTTCACTCATCTAATCAAATTCATTTAGTTTGCTAACATGTACATTACAATGTTTACTTACATAAACATATAAAACTAAAAATGAAAATGCATATTACATCATGTCTTGCATCATCTTAGAAATCCTTAGAAGATTTCTTGGATATTTTGTTTAGATTGTCACTCAACATATCAAATGTAATCTTAGTAAGATATGTTAAGATCTTGGTAAGATTTGTGCAGATTTTCTGTCAGGGTCGGCGAAACCAAAAGGTTACACAGACGGAACCCTTATTTTGGTTCCGTCCTATCCGTGGTTTTCTGATCACTCCTATAAATAGCAGGCCATACCAAGTTGTTTTCTCATCGCTTATAAGCATAAAACACATACATTCTCATTCTCTTTCATCTAACTCATTCTCATTTTATTTTAGTGATCCTCTTTTTGTAGCAAAGAAGATCAAGGCATTCCAAGCTTCAACGAATAGTTGCAAGTCTTGTTTGTTTGTAGTTGTGTGAATTGTTGTTATTCATATATCATTGTATGTACCAAACCATCATCAACCTCTGATAGTGATCGGTTAGTATTTTAGTCCTTAAAATACATAGTGTGTTGAGAGTGGTTGTGCCCTTGTAAAAGAACTTGACATCTAGCTTTGTGTTAGAAATATTGTGTAAGCAACGTGTAAAGGTTTTCTCCGCCGGTTAAAGGAGCTTGTTGATTAGTGAAGATAACTCTCGAATTTGAGACTCGGAGAGTGGAGTAGGGCAAAGAAAAAGAGTCCTTGTAGACCGAACTACTATAAACAACAGTGTTGTGGTTTGATCATTTCTTTCTTTACTTGCATATTATTTAATCTTTATTATCTATATTGATTGAATTCAAGCAAATTTATTCAAAGCAAATCAAATTTTAAAACGGTAAAACTATTCAACTCCCCTTCTAGTTTTCCACAATTGGTATTAGAGCTTCGTTGCTCAAGATTTTTCTAAAATATATTGTATTTTATAAACTTTGTTAATACAAATAAGCCGTAAAAACGTTTGTTTATATTTTACTATCTTCTAATGTTTTGTCGATAACAAACGTAAAATCATTTTAACGAAACAAATAAAATACGTAAAAGGTTTGTGCCAATAGTTTACTAACACACTCACATTTTTATATAAAACACTAAACAAGTAATAGTGCTTTCATGATTTAGTAATGCATATGTACAACAACTAGTGTTTACATATTGGGTACATATATACATACTTAGTATGTATTATAATGGGTAATAGAATGGGTAGAAGTTCAAGTAGTTAACCCATTGACTTAATACATTGAATATAGTTGGGTAAAACCCAAAGTCCATGACCCATACCCATGGAGCATAATCCATAACCTATTGCATGACATCATGCATAAGTCATAATGGGTATTATCCATGACCCATGGAGCTAACCCATAACCCATGAACTAGATGCATTGCATCTACTAGATACATTGTATCTACTTAGATACCCATGGTCCAAAGTCTAGGGCCCATGACCCATGACCCATGACCCATAACCCAAAAACCCATGGGCAAACAGGAGCGTCTCACGGATCCCTCCATTTACACTAGACGGATCCCTCAAGCAAGGGATCCGTGGGATCCGAGCGACAGTAACATATTTTGTCTATAAATAGTGAGCCATTTCTTCATTGTAACCCAACCCTTTCACACATATTTTCTCTTAGTGTTGTAAACTCTCTAACCTAAGATCCAAGTGATCTTTCTATGTAGCTTTGTGTTTGTGTGATTCTCTAGGTTCCTCTTAAAGGCGAGATCACCAACTCTTGAAGTCGAGCAAGCTCAAGTCCATGGGTTGCTTAGCTTCGTCATCATCAAGACTACTAATGGTATCTTGTTGATAGTTCTTTTCTTTCTCATTAGAAGTGTAGTGTCGAAGACATATGTGAAAGATGTCTAAAGGGTCAAGACGAAGACATTTGTGAAAAAGCGTCGAAGAGTCATATTGAAGGCATTAGTGAAAGTTGCCAAAGATCCGTGTCAAAGGCATTAGTGAAGGGTGTCGAGAGTCCATGTTGAAGGCATTAGTGAAGGGTGCCTAGAAGTCAAGTCAAAAGGCATTAGTGAAGGGTGCCTAGAAGTCGAGTCAACGGCATTAGTGAAAGGTGCCTAAGGTGTACATTCGATATGGTGTGTCGATGTACAAGATACATTTGTATTGGGTCAAAGGATATTGATATCCTTGTTGATGTTGTCATAAGGAGTAGATCTCCTTTGAGATAGGATTTGTGTAGTGTTGGGTAGTAGTTCCTCCTTTGTAATGGAACTCGGTATCTAGCCTTGTACTGGATAAAGTGTAGGCAACATTGTGATAGGTTTGGTTCTACCTCGTGGAAGAACCCGGTGTCTAGACTTATACCGGATAAAGAGTAGGCGAGGTTGTGAAGGCTTCTCCGCCACAAGGAGTTTGTGTTGTGTAGTGATTACAAACTCTCGAGTAGGTGACTCGGGGAGTGGAGTAGGGCAAGGAAGGTGTCCTTGTAGCCAAACCACTATAAATACTCGCGTTGTGGTTTTGTGCTTCTTACTCTTTTTCCTAGTCTTATTTATTCATATGCTTATCTATCAACATCCAACACACACGTTTCAATAGATTGACATAAGTCGATCTTAATAGTTTAAAACCAAGTTTTAATTGGCAAAACTATTCAACCCCCAACCCCTTCTAGTTTTCTACAAACTTGAAACAATTCATGGATTTTGAAAACTTTAAAGAAGGGCAATCTATACAAAGACCACCACTTTTTGAACCCAATAGATTTATCTACTAGAAAAATCGCTTTGAAACATACGTGAAATCAAAAGATATAGATCTTTGGTATGTAATCATTAAAGGTAACTATATTCCTACAACAAAAGATATTTCTAATGATGAGCAAAAGAAACTAATTGGTAAAAACAATAAAGCAAAAATGATGGTTTATAATACTTTATCTAAAAAAGAGTATGAAATAATTTTTATGTGTGAAACCGATAAAGATATTTGGGAATATCTAATAATCAAACATCAAGGGAATTCACAAGTCAAGGATAACAAAATCGATCTTCTTGTTCAACAATATGAACAATTTGTTATTCCTGAAGATGAAACCATTGATTGTGGTTTTGCTCGTTTTAACACTATTATTACTTCTCTTAACGCACTTGATGAATCTTTTCGTAGTAAGAATTTTGTTAGGAAATTTCTTAGAGCACTCCATCCAAAATGGAGAGAAAAAGTGACGGCCATTGAAGAATCAAAAGATCTCTCAATAATGTCACTTGACGAGCTAATTGGAAATCTCAAAGTTCATGAAATGGTGATAGAGAAAGAGTCGGAAATCATCAAATGCAAAAGAGAAAAAGTCAAATCCGTTGCTTTAAAATCAATGGCGGAATCAAGTGATGATGAAAAATCTTGCTCGGATAGTGAAGATGAGGAATATGCCATGGCCGTAAGAGATTTCAAAAAATTCTTTAGAAGAAGAGGAAAGTTTGTAAGGCAACCCCAAGATGACAAGAAGTCATTCCGGAAAGACCGTGATGACAAGAAAGGAAAAGGTGAAAGAAAGTGCATTAGATGTGGCGATACAAGCCATCTAATAGGAGATTGTCCCAAGCCACCTAAAAGCAAAAATCAACGAGCTTTTGTAAGTGATGCTTGGAGTGGAAGTGAAGATGATGACGAGGAGCCAAGAAATGAGTAAATCACTCTCATGGCTCAAGAATCAAATGAGGATGCTTGAAATTCGGCTTGGAACCAGATGAATGGATAAAAGATAGCGGATGCTCAAGACATATGACGGGAAACAAAAGTCTCTTCTCAACATATCAAGAGTATGACGGAGGTAATGTCACTTTCGGTAGCAATCTTAAAAGCAAAATCATTGGCAAAGGTACGATCGCTCATGACTCTCTCACTATTGAAAATTTTGCTCATGTTGATAGATTAGGATTTAACTTACTTAGTATTAGCCAACTATGCAATAAAAAGTATAAAGTCCTCTTTGAGGAAAATGGTAGTAAAATCCTAAAAAACGGAATCACCATAGCAAAAGGAATTAGGAAAAACAACATATATGTCATGAAAATAGATAGAACATCTAGAGATAAACTTTGCGTTACAACCTTAGATGACAACTCCACTCTTTGGCATAGACGACTAGGTCATGCTAATATGAGACTAATTCAATCCTAGTCATCAAAAGAACTCGTTAGAAACTTACCCAAGTTAAAATATGATCAACACTTTTGTGATGCTTGCAAAATTAGGAAACAAGTTCATAGTAGCCATAAGGCTAAAAACATGGTGTCCACATCTAGGTGTCTAGAACTTTTGCATATGGATCTGTTTGGACCATCCGCTATACAAAGTTACGGAGGCAACTTCTACACTTTGGTCATAATAGATGATTATTCAAGGTACACTTGGAAAAAGTTTTTGAAAACAAAAAATGAAGCTTTTGATAAATTTGAAATACTGAGTAAGAAAATTCAAAACCAACTAGGTAACAACATTATGTCGATCCGAACGGATCATGGCCGTGAATTCAATAATGAAACACAATTTGGAACTTTTTGTGATGCTAATGGCATAACACATAACTTTTCGGCTCCTCGAACTCCTTAATCTAATGGTGTAGTAGAACGTAAAAATCAGACTCTTCAAGAAATGAGTAGAACAATGCTTAATGAACAAAACATACCTCAAAAGTTTTGGTGTAACGCCGTTGACACATCTACTTACATTTTAAATACTCTTTGTTAATACAAATATCGTCCTAAAACGTTATTTATATTTTATGATCTTTACCGTGTTTTGTTAACGACAAAAGTAAATTTTATTTTTGTAAAGTATAAAGCTTGTCAAGATAAATAGACATTAAACAAGCTTTTCTTAAATAAAGTCTTCATCACTTGAACATTTACATAAGTATTTACTTATATAACATATTAATTCTAAAAATGGAAAACAACATATTACATCATGGCTTGCATCACATTGGAAATCTTTAGGAGATTTCATAGAATTTTGTTTAGATATTCACTCATCATATCTTGCATAATCTTGGAGAGATTTGGGTGATCTTGGAAAGATTTTTTGTGATCTTTACTGTCATACTGGCGAAACCAAAAATTAACAAGGGTGGAACCCTTTTTTTGGTTCCGTCCGGTCCGTGGTTTTGCTGATCATTTGGCTTATAAATAGCAAGCCAACCCAAGTTGTTTTCGCATCCCTCATTAGCATAAAACACATACATTCTCTCATTCTATTACATCTAACTCAGTTTCATTTCATTCTAGTGATAATCTTTTGTAGCAAAGAAGATCACGGAATAATCAAGCTTCAACAATTAGTTGGAAGGCTTGTTTGTTTTATTGTTGTATGATCCATTATTGTTCATACATCATTGTTGTACAAAACCATCTTAAACCTCTGAGTGTGAGTGGTTAGTATTTTAGTCCTCAAAATACATAGTGTGTTGGGAGTGGTTGTACCCTTATAAAAGAACTCGACATCTAGCTTTGTGTCAGAAATATTGTGTAAGCGACGTGTAAAGGTTTTCTCCACCGGTTAAAGGAGATTTTTGATTAGTGAAGATAACTCTCGAGTTGGAGACTCGGGGAGTGGAGTAGGACAAGGAAAAAGAGTCCTTGTAGACCGAACCACTATAAACAACTTTTTCGTGGTTTGATTGTTTCTTTCCTTACTTACTTATTATATATTGCTTGCATATTATTTATTTTTCACTAACACATCTTTTATCTATATCAATTAATCTTACAATGAGTTTTTAAAACAAATAAGATTTTGAACGGAAAAACTATTCAACCCCCCTTACAGTTTTCCACAATTGGTATCAGAGCCTCGTTGCTCAAGATTTTCTAAAATATATTATATTTTATAAACTTGAAACGATCCATGGATTCTGAAAACTTTAAAGAATGGCAATCTATGCAAAGACCACCACTCTTTGAAACCAATGGATTTATCTATTGGAAAAATCATTTTGAAATATATGTAAAATCAAAAGTTATAGATCTTTGGTTTGTTGTCATTAAAGGTGATTTTAATCCTACAACAAAAGATATTTCAAATGATGAACAAAAGAAATTAATAGCTAAAAATAATGAAGCTAAAATGATGCTTTATAATGCTTTGCCTAGAAAAGAATATAAAAGAATTTTTATGTGTGAAACCGCCAAAGATATTTGAAAATCTTTAATAATTACACATCAAGGGAATTCACAAGTCAAGGATAACAAAATTGATCTTCTTGTTCAACAATATGAATAATTTGTTATCCCTGAAGATGAAACCATTGATTGTGGATTTTCTCGCTTTAATACTATTGTTACTTCTCTTAAAGCACTTGATGAATCATTTCGTAGCAAGAAATTTGTCAGGAAATTTCTTAGGGCACTCCAGCCGAAGTGGAGAGCAAAAGTAACGGCTATTGAGGAATCAAAAAATCTCTCAATAATGTCACTTGACGAGCTAATTGGAAATCTCAAAGTACACGAAATGGTGATGGAGAAAGATTCAGAAATCATCAAAGGAAAAAGAGAGAAAGTCAAATCCGTTGCTCTAAAGGCAAGAACGGAATCTAGTGATGATGAAGAATCTTGCTCGGATAGTGAAGACGAGGAGTATGCCATGGCCGTAAGAGATTTCAAAAAGTTCTTTAGAAGAAGAGGAAAGTTTGTAAGGCAACCCCGAGATGAAAAGAAGTTATTCCGAAAAGACCGAGATGACAAAAAGGGAAAAAGTGAAAGGAAGTGCTTTAGATGCGGTGATACAAGTCATCTAATAGAAAATTTCCCCAAGCCACCTAAAAGCAAAACTCAACGAGCTTTTATAAGCGATGCTTGGAGTGAAAGTGATGATGACGAAGAACCAAGTAAGGATTAGATCGCTCTCATGGCACATGAATCAAACGAGGTACATTCTGACTCATCTTACTCCTCTATTGATGATGACACTTTGCAAAAACAATATAATCAATTGTGTAAGCTTAGCTTATAAATCATACATGAAAACAAGTTTTTAAAGACTAAAAAGGAGTTTCTAGAAAACGAAGTTTATGAGCTAAAATAAAAGGCAAAATGATTAGAAAAATGCAAGGCTAATGACGATGGTTGTAAATCATGTCAAGAGCTTGGTCTTGAAATAGAAAAGCTAAAACTCACACAAGAGGTTCTTATCGAACATAACTCTAAATTTAAGAGATTTAACAAAAACATTTCTTGTGTTGATACGCGTACAACGCGTGTTCGGGTCAAAAGAAACTTCCTTTTCTTCGAGCAAGTTTTTCAACCACTTAGGCAGTGAACCTAATCATTGTAGTGTAGTATTAGGGTAAGCCTCGGGATTGATATCGTTCTCTAGGGGAATAGGAATGCTAGTGAGAAATTACTACGCTAAGGTTGGGGTTGAGGAAGTGTTAGGATCCTATATTTTATGTTGTTAGATGATTCGGGTGGTCTAGGTAGATGATTAAACAAGATAGCCATGGTTAGAGAGATGAAGAGAGGAGAGGGTGTTTTCTAGAGAGAGAAACTAACAAATGAAATGTTAGATTAATGAAAAGCACCACCCCTTCCATGGATGGAAGGGGTATTTATAGTTACAAATACTATGTCCTCCTATCAGACTGTGGATCAGGCATACAGTGGGTAAAGACCCATCCTTCCTCCACGGTGTTACACTAGACTAATCTATGCTACAAACTAACTAATTAACTACTAAACAACGTAAATAACTACAAGTCTACGAGCTAACATATGCTAGACCATAATTGGGGTGACCGACACTTTTACATGGAATTTCCAATTCCTAACAATCTCCCCCTAAGGGAGGTCACCCCATGAAATACATTTGCATCCTAGCATTCTATCTTTGTCTTTAGTTCTGAGCTCGTAGACTTCAATTCTTCAAGTTCCGCAATCTTTGTGCTTAAGTAGTGATTTTTCAAAGTCCGCATAGTTTTGTACTTTTAGTGGAGGCCTTTAACTGATCCACATCTTTGATGATCTTCGAGCTATCTTTGAGATCATCAGCCACAGTAAATCTCTGGATCACCCATTATTGTGTTGCCATCATGTGATCTTGTGACTTTTGGACCGACATGCTCACACTTTCAGGATCATGACATCTTTCCATCAGAGTAGCGGAAGCTTTACTGGTTCATTATATTTGCAGCAGCGTAGCAGAAGCATAGTATAAAAATATCTGAGCCAGTTATGTAGATATGCACAAGTCATGATTTCTTCAATTAAGTGTGGATGCTGTGAGCATGCGACTTTGGATTGACTTCTCAATTCTGATCAGCTGCAACCGTCCAAATGTACCTGCAAACAACAGTTAGCAATAAAACACACAAAAGTGTTTTTGATCACTTTCGTTGAATTGAGGTACACGGCCCACGGTTCCCCGTTGATCAGTACAAGTACTGCTTGTGATCAGGTAGGATTCCTAAGAATCTCCTTGACAGGGTTTCGCAGCTGCTCTAGCTGTTCTCAAACTGGAACGTCTCAAAGAAGACAACACGGAGTGAGTGAACCAGCGAATTGAGATTCACTGATTGATGAAAAATTGATTTTAAAAACAATCGCATATTGCTTAGAAGAAAGAGTTTTGCAATACGACGAAAGTTTTATGAGAAAGATCAATTTTCAATCAAAATACCTTTTGTATTTGAAAAGAGTGCACATTCGATGCGCTAGAGAAAAGAAGAAATTTGCACATCGAACGGTTTTTCCAAAAGTATTTTTTCAATCAGAGATACTTTTTGAATTTGAAATATGAATACACATTCGATGTGCTAGAGAAAAGAAGATTTGCACATCGAACGGTTTTTCCAAAAGTATTCGTCAATTCATTTCCTGGACCAAGGTTGATTCAAGAATGAATCGCCCCATTGTTTCTATCCAGTTGTCACAAGCTTAATCTTTTGAAAAGATCTCACATGTCACCCACCAAGAGCTTGTTTGATGTTGGCTCTAGAAGGATTTCCATCTTCATCGTGAATACTTTTACATATCACTCAGATGTTCTGGCAATACCACAAGGATAATGCGTAGGACTCTCAATATATACTTACTTTCCACATTGTGTGAAACAACAAGTCTTCATTAATTTTGTGTCCTAATGAGATTTTGTGGATGATCTCTTGGCTCTAGACTCAATTGTGCATTTTTGGTTCCTATGCCAGAGACTAGGGAGAGGGTCTCCTTCTTCAATATCAACAATCTTTAAGAGAAAGTCGATAGATTATGTAGGTTCCCCGTGAGAATGAAACAAGACCTTTTAAGAGGAACTTGAGTAGCTTGGGAAGTTTAGTGCAGTGCGTCACTGGGTCCATGACGTCTTGTCTTCAATACCAGTGTTACCTTGGTAACAACCAGTAGCATATTTATTGAACCCGGTTTCTGACCTAAGGTTTAATTATTGGAGGGATATTTCTTTTCACCATTTTTCACATTCATTTCTTTTTCATTCTTCAACCCCTTCAGTGCTTATCGAGACTTCATTACTAGAACCTTGTTGGGTTTATTCCAGTTCTAGCTCTGTCACAGTCGGCACACTTCCCATATTCTCATTATTCTCCTTTTTTTCATCATACCTAAGGACTTTTACACTATCTAGTGGATTGTCCCTGGGTAGATCCCTCCGGCTCTGGCGGGATCGTGGGAACGAATACCTAACCTAACCATCCTTATAACTCCATGCATAAAGTAAAATGGTCGGTCTTTTGGTACAGTTCATTCTTCCTTGAAACCAGTTGAAAAATCATTTGGAAAAATCAATCAAGGTACTTGTGATACGAGATCAAAGCATTTTGTACCTTAATAGTTTTGATCATTTAGAAATTCTCCCCCTCAACATGTGCATATGATCTTGAAATTGTTTAGCACATGGAGGCAAGAGTTCATTGAAATAATTTCTTGATCACAATTTCCGTAGAAAAAGCCATTTGATTTTCTTGGTAAATTCTCCCCCTCAATATGTGCATAGGATATTTGAAATCATTTTATCACATAGAGGTAAGAGTTCTTTTGAAGTACATCCACGTTCACAAAATCCATTAAGAAACCATTAGAAAATCAATCAAGGTACATTATGTTGAAACATAGAAGTCTTTGTACCTTGAAAGTTTATTTTCTTTTGAAATGCTCCCACTCAATATGTGCTTCGAGATTCGAAAGCGTTTAGCACATATGGGAGAGCAGCATGCACATTTGAATCAAAACGATCACCTTTTATCAAATTTCATTATTAAATCACAAATTCTCCCCCGATCAAAAATATCAAACCCTTTGAGATTTTGGATCCCAAGTGATTTAATAAGGTTTAGAAAACATGAGAGAAAATGTGCCTGATTTAAAAGCTCTTCTGGTTTATGGTTAAATGCTCCTCCACAATCATGTGTATTATGTATTTCAAAGTCGTTTGGCACATGAAGGAAGGAGTGCTTTTGAAACAATCACCATTTAAAATCTGATTTAAAAGCTCCTCCACAATCATGTGCATTATGTATTTCAAAGTCGTTTGGCACATGAAGGAAGGAGTGCTTTTGAAACAATCACCATTTAAAACCGATTTGAGATTTAAATCATGATCTCTCCCCCGATCAAAAATTTCAAACCTTTTGAGATTTGTGATCCCAATTGATTTAAATCATTTAAAAAAATTTAGGGGAAAGACGTGGCAAGATTTAATTATTGAAATTGATTGATGAGGATCAATTATAGACATTAAAGATTGTTAGTGTCAGGTATGATAGTTTTTAAGAGATCTTTAAGTAAAATAAAAAAATTTCACAATCAAACAAGAACAGAAAAAATTTCATTTTGTAAGATCTTTGAGTTTTAAAGAAAATTATACCATGACATAACATTAAATCTTTAGATCACCACTTATTATTGTACAACCGGACCTTTTATGAAGAAATATCGATTGAAAATATTTTATTTCAAATCACTCTCCCCCTCAATCGATGACCGTAGTCGATGATTGAGTGACTTAAGTTTTGATAAAATGAAGTCAGGTGATTTTCAAAATTAAGTCCAAGTTATTTTCAAAACCAATATTTTTCCATTTTTCAAAACAATATTATTTAAAAATTGTTTAAAAAATGGTATCATCACAATTAACCTGCACAAAGATACGTTGGGTGGTTCAGAAGCTTATGTTGTTGCTGTAGGGCTGGAAGAAAACCATCTGCTGATGCAGTGAGACCTCTTATGTTGCATTTTATCATGCCAACTCTCCATAGAGGTCAAATTAAGCTCCGTTACTTCATTTGACTGCTGAAGAAAACCATCTGCTGATGCAGCAGGACCTCTGACGTTGCATATATCATGCCAACTTTGAATAGAGATCCAATTACGCTCCGTTTCTTCTTTTGTCAACCCAAGAGATAGTTACCCTTTCCATTCGGCATCCAATCATATTCATTTGTGGGATCCGGATCGGGAACATTCTTATATACCAATATACCTGCATACGTTAGTGAACACACATACAGATATATGGTGGTCGACATCACCCAAACAACAATCGACTAATAAAAGTCAATCCAACATATCAATCAGTTCATATAAGGCGTGGGATTAATGTGTTCATCAAACTCTAATCATCTAATCCTAACAATCATATCCTAAAATCCTAGTCCTTCGACATAGGCAAATATCAATTTTAGTTAAGCACGTAGGATAATTAGATAAGCCCGATAGATGATATAAATTTGAAAACATTCTCCCCCTCAATCAATGACTCATTTTCTGAAAAGTTTAAAAGCGCTGAAGTCATTGATTGAGTTTTCAATTTTTTTGAAAAACTCTGAATCTGATTGATTTTCAAGCAACTCATTTACCACCACTTTTTGAAAACAACAAATATTTTTCTGAAGAATTTTAGACGGAAAAACATTTGTGTAGGAACAACAGTCCTTCGACATACTTTCCTCAAATAGTTTTAGGATAAGTGCACGAAAATTTTGAAAATTTGTTTAGCGCAACACTTTTCTTCCTTGAAGAACGGGTTGCTATCGGAAATAATAGCAAGCCATTGTTTAAGCGCGGGTTACAGTCTGAAGTAACTGCAAGCCATTTGATTTGTGACATGTTTTGAAAAGAAATATTTACACCTTCTGCTCGAACTTCATCTATGGTCCCGTGTCATTGTTGAATGACATTTCTAAGACCGCAGATGTTATCGATACCATAAGACATGTCTTAGAAAAACAATATTTTTGGTCTTTTTCAAATTTTCTGATTTTTATAGGTTTTTTATGGTTTTATATTTTTCTATTTGGTTTTTGATAAATATATACAAAGATAGTTTAGATGATATAGTTTTAAGAAGATGATGATACGAGTACCGAGATAAGGATATCGAGCAGCCCCGTTGTAGAAGAAAGAAATCGTCATCTCTTAAACATCCACCACCAAAGCTTCCGAGGCTCCAGAATAGAAGATAGAACATGAGCCTTTGAGAAAGAGAGACTTTGGCAGCTTCCCCCCAAACCGAAAATCCATTAGATGGGCAGATTTGAAGCTCTATTTCAAGCTTGCCTTAGCCAGGTGCACAGAGAAGCACACCACTATCATAAATCCCGCTGCTCCTTTTAAGAGCAATAATCGAGATTCTCCGTTCGGGGTTATATCATCAAAATAGATTAGCAATGTATCATCCCACGCTTGAATGAATATTCTCATATTTCTTTTCAACTGAAGTCTGAAGCGATCCATACCAAAAAGTTGTCAAGAGACCACTTCCCCCAAGTGGATGAATTGATGCAGTCAGTCTCTTAGACTAGAGCTCACGAACCCGAATATACATATACCCGAAAACAGAGAAACTTATAACATCGAAGTAGCAGATTAAGTCCGATAGCCAAAGAATAACCCCGGTGTATACTTTTCTATCTCCTGAAGAAAGCGTATGAAGCTCAAGAACCCGAAGTACCCGAATGCCCAAAGAGAGAATAATCGATAACATTGAAGAAGCAGGACGAATCACTGATTATCTCTGCGGATGTCAACTCTGGAATAAGTGATTATATCTCTGAATCACTGATTAAGCACTCAAGTGAAACAAGCTGAGCCCCCAATGTACACATTTCTATCCCTGATGATTGCGATAACATCGAAATCATCACACACTTGTGTACCTCTTTATCTTCAGAAACTTTCTCTTACATCACTTCCCCCAGTAGTTGGAATAATAACACTAAAAGCCTTGATGAGTAAAACCTTGAGTTTCTATGCGGTCATGACATTTGTCTTCCCGGGATATCTTCAATCACTTAGAAGAATTAAGTTCATCAAGTTTACTCGCTTTGTGTTTAGATGTGTTTCTCCTTCCCCCTTGCTGGTTTTGACACTTCAGAATCAGCAACATATTTTAAGCCCAAATACTTGAAATCTTTTTGAGAAGAACCTCATTAGCTCAGATGTATCTGTGAGAATCAACTTGCTGAAGAATGTGAGCAAGTCTAATTAGGGATTAAATATGACATTTCACTCTCCCCCAATTAGCGCTCTCCCCTAAACCGACAATCTGTTTGATAAGAGCCCAGATTAAGAAGAAGTATTTAGATCGTCAAATGCAACTCGTCTTTAGTCTTCTAACATGCAACAGAAAATGTAGAACAGACTGTAGACTCGACCTTCTTCAAGATTGTCCAATTGGGGAATAGAAAGTCAACATCTTCAACTCACCAAATGCATTCCCGTTAACTTACAAATGGCAAATCCCCTTAACTCAAATCCCTCCCAATCAAACAAGAACAGAAAGATGTTCATTAAGGAAATCAGCCCCGCAACTGGAAGCACTTTGTCATTAATCAAATCAGCCCATGTGAATATGTCAACCAACGGCTCTTAGAGAAGAACTCCATGTGAAGATGACCCGATAAGAAGAAGCTCGGTTCTTACATGAGTTTGGAGCCGTTTGACCATTTATTCTCTAATATCAATCAACATGCAGTAGTTTCACACTTCTTCTCCCCCTCAAGAATTGCATACGGAGATGCCATTCTTGATTAAACAAGTGAAAATCTTTAAAATGTAGTCTCTTCACACTTCTACCCCGCAAAATTAGCACATGATATCGCCATCATCATTATAGTTGAGCAAGTGGAATAAGAAAACAATCAACAGTAGTCCGGTTCACTTGATAACTGAAAGCACGTGGAAAAAGTATGAAGCATGTTGATGAGAATGGTCATAATAGAGAAGATTTCTCTTCTTCAGAAGATAAAGCGCACTGAAGCGTACACTTTTCTTTTCTTTAGGGAACGAGGCTTGAACTGTTGTGTTCAAACGTCATAATCTCTCTCTTTTCAAACTCTCTTGGCAAAACTTGTAATCACCCCATTATCATTCAGTAGACTATTTGTTATGACAGCTGATGGAATAAACTCAATATGATGAATTTGACCCTGAAGTAAACTAACCCGAACTCGTGACTTAAACTTGCACATATGTAACAAAGAGCGGTGCCGATTTCCATTAGCATCTCTAAGTACTCTATACTCTTCAACCAACTAACCATCAAGTATAAGACGTACATCACCTCTTGAAAATCCACAATTGAATGTGACACTGAGCACTACAACGTAACTCTTTAAAGTGATAGTTAGTTTGTGGTGGTAAGAGCCCAATTCCCCCAAGTGGTAAAAGAAAAGGAAAAAGTCACCCAACAATAACTAGATTTCCAAGTCTTCGTTTTTGATAATAAGCTTGAACAAGGATCATGAAGAATCTTCATCCAACCATCCCCGATACCTTTAGATACTAAGTACATTCGCCCGTGATATTTTACTTCAACCTCAAATAAATGATAGTGAATTAACCCCGTTGTCACATCTTCTGGTTAAAAGCTTAAATCTAGCCTCCTTTGACGTTTTAACTGAACTATGATAATGGTTTTCATCCCGACCATGGTTAATAGCACATATCCCCGTAAAACCTTGTAATAACCAAACTGCCATGAAGACAACCCAAACACACACCCAATTCATGAAGTACACCCTTTTATCCCTTCTTTGAAGCAAAAACCATAGCACCAGCATCAGATAAGATCCAGAAATACACTTTCCTTTCTCCAGGATGGTTCCATCAACACGGGATTTTACAATTCTATGGTTTAAACCAAGAAATAGTTTCTTTCGCGGGATTTTACAAGACCAAGAATAAACCGTAAGATAGATCCGAAAATGCACTTTACTATTACCAGTATGTTTCAATTATCACGGGATTTTACAATTCTATGATTTAAACCGAGAAATAGATTCTTTCGCGGGATTTTACAAAATCAAAACTAAACCATAAACAATGTCAGCATGAATGTTTTAAGACAACTTTGGTTTTGGTGAATATCGGTTTTAGGGGAACATGCTGCGGTTCATCAACGGTTCATAATCCAACATCAACAATATCATCGACCATCCAATAAACATGTTGGTAAACACATCATTCACGCATTCTGTCGGCTATTGCAGTGACAACATGGTGAAGTAAATCCGATATGCCAAACTTGAGTATGAAGTAAAATTCCCCAGATTTGTTACTTAAACTTGTACTAATCCTCGTGAAAAAGAAACAATTTACTCAATGTACAAAACCTCCTGACATTCTCAACTGAGTGAGACACCAAAGTGATAGCTACGTTGTGGGTTAAGTGAGAAAGAATCACAAAAGTAACTAAATAGCCAAGTCTTTATCACACTCTATAAATGCCCAAACAAGTCATCTTCGCGGAAGGGTAGAAAGAAAGAAGATGAAATAAGTAAACGCGTCCAGAAAAACCTCACATCAAATCCAAATAAGAAATACCGTCCAAACAACCTCGTAGTCAACCTAGTTCCAATAACAAACTGTGACATATTAATCTCCGCGAAAATGTATATACCAAGATACCAACCCGCATTCCACAACAACTCTCATCATCATACCAAATCTCATCTTATCCATATCTCATAAAACTCATATCATCAAATCTCATTTTTGTCAACTCTCATTAAAACGATCCAATTAAGAGAAGCTCATCAGTCCATCATCCAATATTCAAGTCATCACATATACAACTCAAGCCCATATCCGGTATTAATCATTTTCATTCCATTCATTCACGAGAAATATCACCACTTATGAATCCACATTTTTGAGATAGTCAAATTCGGATAGTACAAATTGTATTACCACCATCTCATATGACAAATTGTTTCAAATCCCACAAGCGGATCCAACACTAAGCACAAGAACAATATTCGGTCCATTAATCCAAACAGAACATTCGATCCAATATTATGTGATGACATCTCACACCAATATTATACCCCAATTGCAAAACGAGCAAATCCAATACTCGGTTAACCATAATTAGGGCCCATACATATTCGATTATTCTCAATGAACTACTAAATCCAAACGCATGAGGCCCATGTTTGAAACAAGTCACAGCCCATTAGAAACAACTTAATACCCTAAATGTGGGGTATATAAAACGCATGCTACACATCTCATAACCCTAAAAATACTCAAAACTATCTGCCTCTTTCACCATTATTTCCTGAAAACAGTCATAAAAAATACCTCTAATGTCTCATCTCATCAATATTTGAAAAACCCTAGAGACTTATATACCAAGATGAAGCTACCCACAAACAAAACTGACATCCTCATACCAACTCTCGAATGCCACAGGGATGGCATGAGGGTCTTTGATTAGCCACAGGGATGGCACGGGTTATGTCACGGCCACAAGATCAAACCAAGGTAATTGGAAGGACTTATATTAGAGTTGTATATGATAGTGATGTCTTGAGTTTAATATAAATGAACCCAGAAACCAAAAAAGGGATTAACACTAGTTGTTATTTCACTTATTTATGAGTTCGAAAAACAATTAAATCAAATGGTTCAAACGAATGATAGTGATGAACTGATTTTGAATATGTTAATGTTTGTCAATGAACGAATTAAAGAGAATAAATAACAGTCTTGTTATATTCTGAACCTTGTATATTCGAACATTAATTGAAGAAACATCTTCAAAAGATCAATGATGCTGAAAATTCGTGTTTCACACGAGTTAAAACTGAGATCAATAAATTTCCATGCTTTACTTTTCAGTTTTAAAGTATCAGTGATAGGTCTATGAAGATGAGATGATGAGTCATGTATTCAAAAAATATCTGAGATCTTTAGTATTTTAGAATAATTGATGTTTGACAAGATTGAATTGATGTAGAGATGTAGATGTAATCATGTTGTATGATGATGGTTGATGTAGATGAATGTCAAAGAATGTATGTTGTTGATTGAATGAATTAGGTCTCGAATGATGTAAGATAGTGTTTGATTGTTTGATATTGTGATATGTTGATTGCTCTGGTATTGAAGGTTGTATCTTAGAACTTGAATCAGCTGCATTGACTCAAAAATGTTTTAGCCCTTTTTCAACACGTACAGCCATGTCAAACCGCAGTCCATTTAATCATTCAATACTTTTATCAAATTGCATTCATAATCAAATCGCTTCTTGACTCATTTGTAACAAACCGCATCTTATTTTATGAGCACAAATCGCATAGCTGAAATTTAGACAAACCGCATGTATGCTGAAAAGTCAACAAATTGCATTTGACTCAAGAGTCAAAGCGCAGGGAACATGTAAGACACAAGTCGCAAACTTCATTTAGCACAAGTTGCATACCAGATTCACTGAATCTGGACAGAAAGGACAAACCGCATATTGTACTTTTTTCAGATAGACAAATCGCATCTTTTACAAACAGACAATTCGCATCTTAGATTCAATGAATCTGGACCAATTTTGACACAAACCTCTTCGAAGAACATGGCCACAAACCGCAGCGACAAACACAACAGCAACAGACCAGATATCAAATAATCAGACACATAAACCTTTAAGAGCCAACCAGAAACATAAACATCTAAAATCAATTAGCAACAGATTCATTAGCAGCGTCAAATCAGTAGCAGCACACACCCCATAACCAATATCAGCATGACCAACAGTATAACCAATATCATAAAGTCAGTAACAATAACAACAAGCAGGAGCAAACAGCCTTAAAGTCTCCCAAAAACCATATCAAACCACATAAAAAGGCTACACAAACCGCATATGCTACACAAACCGCAAACAATCATGAGAGAAAAGCCATACGAATCATCAAAACAACATAACCTGGCTTTGATACCAATTGTTAGGATCCTATATTTTATGTTGTTAGATGATTCGGGTGGTCTAGGTAGATGATTAAACAAGATAGCCATGGTTAGAGAGATGAAGAGAGGATAGGGTGTTTTCTAGAGAGAGAAACTGACAAAAGAAAGGTTAGATTAATGAAAAGCACGACCCCTTCCATGGATGGAAGGGGTATTTATAGTTACAAATACTACGTCCTCCTATCGGACTGTGGATCAAGCATACAGTGGGTAAAGACCCGTCCTTCCTCAACGGTGTTACACTAGACTAATCTACGCTGCAAACTAACTAATTAACTACTAAACAACGTAAATAACTACAAGTCTACGAGCTAACATATGCTAGACCATAATTGGGGTGACCGACACTTTTGCATGGAATTTCCAATTCATAACAGGAAAATTATTTTTTTTATCTTTTTTATATTTTTTTAGAAAATTGAAAGGTACGAATCTCGGGGTATTGGATTTGGGGGTGGTATTTCTACCGATTACTCTACTATTATAATTATCTAATTAACTAAGCTAAGGGGTAGTCTATGTCTAATTGATGTATGCTCGTATGATGATTAAAAATGTGTCTACCTAGATGCTATTACTCTCTAGTTATCTTTTATTGATGGTTGAATTGTCACGTCCTTATTCTTAACGCGTTGTGTCTTCTAAGGTCGTAGGGTATGCTTTTTTCCCTAACTCTTTGAGGATACCTTAAGGTTATTGCCTACAAAATCTCTAGGATTTATAAACTAACTCTAAGGTTATCTTTGGATTTTTAGCCTACAACAACTCTAGGCGATTATAAACTAATGTTTTCAAAGATTACTCATGCATTAAAAACACAACGATGACCTATTGCAATCATAAGCCAATTACAATTAATATAAGAGACAAACAATCAATATTCAATAACTAGGTTTCATAGATCTAAGCAAACATACAAGTAAATTAGCCGGACATGGTAAACATGCAAGCATACACACATACAATCGAATACATAATGAAATCAATGAAGTAGATTACTTATCTTGATGTACAATAGGGTATGAAAACTCTAAGATACTGCCCAAGACAACCAAAAATCGTTTTTAGGTTTTACTTCACAATCCTACCTCCTTTAAAAGTCTGAAAATTCGAATTCTATATATAGAGTTACAACTGCGACGGCGTCACTCATTAATTGTGATGCCGTCGGATCGCCGCCATTAGGGTTTCGTCTTGATCAAGTCAATTTCGTGACGGCGTCACGTTGGGGTTGTGACGCCGTCGGCTTCAACTTCTGACGCCGTCTGAATCTGTATCTAGGTCGTCTGAGTTGTGACGCCCTACTCTTTAAAGCCTGACGCCGTCAGGTACAAAATAGCAATTTCACTTCTGAGCCGTCGCAATTAGAGGGAAGGCATCGCCCTTTATCTGTGATGCCGTCGGGTGCGTTTCCAGCAGCTTGAGTGTCTTGATCTTGACTTTAGCCATTTTCTTCACATATTCACGCCTTTTCGTCCGAATAAGCATCATTCCAGCATTTTGCCTTCAAGAGGCCTAAAAAGTGAAAATGAATGAAATTAAGCAGTAACGGATATAAAAGTGGTCGATTAAGGGCTTAAATGACCCCTCAAAAGTGTACCTTTTAAATCCTTATCAAATATCCCTACACTTGGTATTTGCTTGTCCTCAAGCAAATGTGCTTTTGACCAATTAATTTATAAGTTAGGGGGCATGAATCATTGGTTTAGAACAATTCACAACAAGTATAAGCCCCGCAAAAGTCATAACAAGCACGGAAATTACATACTAGCACCTCACAAGTGGTTTTTGGATACTCTCATCTCTCGGGTGTATATGAAATATATCAAATTGGAAATGGATGATAAACACTCATTAACCGGTCCTAGTACATAGATTACCATAGGCTTGAGACTAGATCAAACCTCCATCGCTTTGGCGTAAGCACCTAGTAGGAACTATCTAAGAGGTCTTTTAAAGGGTTGTAATGTTAGGCTTACGGTAGGGAAACAAAGGGTTTGGTTGGATAGGCGATTTAGTGGTGGCAAGTCAAAAATCTTTATGTTACAAGCATGAGAAAAATGGCGTTGCTAAGCAAAGACTCGACACTCTAAACTCTAGATAACTTTGAAACAAACATACATAAAATTTAAAGATAGATGTAGGATGGTAGCCCGTATGTTTTTTTTTTTCATACACTTTTACTCTACCATCCTCTACGATAACATCAAAGTATAAGGGATTTATAGGCACATCCCTACACTTGAGTTTTTATTACTCTAACACTAATTTGACCCGAATTGAAAAGATCAAAATACTTGGAGTACATTATTAAGTAAATAAAGGGAATTTGAATTTAACGTTCTTTCCCGTCACTTCATAAAATTTAACTTTACCCATGAGTCCCAATCGTCCCAAAACTGTATACAAAGGATATGACTTGACTTAGCAACTTATGCAAGCAACTAGATAATTGAACTAAGGGTTTAGTATGATAACAATAATGCACTAAAAGTGAGTGCATACAAGGTAGGCTAAGGCGATTTGGGTGTGCATTTGGGGTGGATTGTAAACAATGCTCTTCATTGATATTCCGGAAAAAAGAAACATCACAAGAACCGTGAAAAGGATAAGCTCTGAGGGGTTAACTAGGGGTATCGTGTACTAAAGATGAGGACAACGCAAGGGTATGGGGGAATTACTCAACCGATGTGGAAGAAGTAATTATAATACGGGTATCAAACAAGGGTTATCCTAATGCATCTTATCATTTAGTTATTCCTAACTACACAAGTGTAGTCTCATTAGCGATCTTGGAATGCATCACAAAACAAGTTCTAGAATCTATTATACTACCGGCACACTCTCGAAGCATTAAAGATGAATTCTTTAATTCCTACAAATCTAGGGGCGAACCTCACATTTTTGGGGTGGAATTTAAGTGGTAAAGGGTTTTGTGCTAGTCATATAACTTCGTATCCATGAGACGCTTTATTAAGACTAATGGCCCACTCCTACATGTCATGAAAAATTTTAAATTTGGTGCCAAAATTACCCTAACCGATATTTCTCAAGGTTTATTACACAAATAAAATTGGACAAGACAAATAATCAAGGATAAGCATAGTTTCAAAGTTCCCGTTTTATTTTCCTTCCCTACACTTGAACTGAACATTGTCCCCAATGTTCCCCGAAAGTATCAAAGTTATGATAATGGAAGGTAATTAAAAGCGAAAGAAACTAATACTCACCTGATTAGCTCGGTAGGATCCGTGTGAAGTAGTGGTTAAATTCTTCTTCAAGAAGAATGTATGCGTGAAAAGCTCCATCCAATCTTATGTATCTTCTTCTTGATAAATAAAACCTGCACACTTAAGAAAACAGACGAAACCTTCGCGTAAAATCGGCGGTAAAACTATATATGACTCAACTATACTAGGATATAATGCTTGTGGAATGGATGGGTACAAGTGTTCTGGAAAATTAAGACCTGAGAAATTCCAACAATTTATAAGTAGCACAGAAAACGAGATAAAATAAGATAAGCTTTTTCTGCTCCTCCTGACGCCTTCAGGTAGCGAGTCTGACGCCGTCAGGTTATCCTGACAGAAACTAGTCTGCTGCGTTTTTCTGGAAAAAATATATCTTTAGAGTCAGGAAAAATTCCTGCAAAACATCCATTATGACTCAATACAAGCATTTGACTCTAACAAACACATATATATCATTTTCAATAATTGTAGTTTTCATGTTCACGTTCTTTTAAAAACGTGTGTAATCCTCCCTACACTTATCCTTTTTATAAAATACCTTTATATGTAATTAAGACGAGGTTAAAGACAAAATAAAGCATTTTCACAAATTCAAACATGAGAACATACAATAATGAAAAGATATGTGACACACAAATAAAAAAGAAAAAGAAAAACACATGGGTTGCCTCCCAAGAAGCGCTTGTTTTTGTTCGAGTCACGAGCTTGACTCTACCCTTATTTAATGGATAAAGGGGAAGTTGTTTCTACACTTAAGCTTAAGTGCGGGTGATAGTAGCGATACACACCCTTAGGGTGGAAATTTGCTACGTGAGGAGAGGGTGATGGGTGATTTATATGCTCAAAGGGGTGTGCTCCATTCATTATAACCTTACCTAATTCTATGGGTGTAGCGGGTGAATCAAGTCTTTCTCCTAGAAATGGATCATCTTGTATCAACTTCAAGAGATTCTTAGTTAAGGATCCATATTGACCTAATAAACCCAGTTTAAACCCATAATGTTTTTTTGTTATCAACCATGAATGGGTGATGTAAGTGTGTAAGGTCATGGGTTACTCCTATATTAGCTTCCACTCTACATGGCCTAGAGTCCACTACCTTTATCAAGCAACTACCCGGACTATTTATTTTGATGGGTGGATTGGGGCCTAATTCAATTCCTAGATTCACATCTAAAGACGGAAAATTGGGTAAGGTTTTTGGTTAAGGCTCCGGTTCATCAAAATAAGGAACTTCCCTAGGACTAAGAGAGAGGTCATGACAACAAGCATCTAAACCTACATTTTCTAGTGGCTTTTGGTCCAAAGGTTCTATATCAATCGGGGTTCCTATAGTCTCTTCTACTTCTTCCGGGTAAGTCATGAAAATAGATAGAACATCTAAAGAAAAACTTTGCCTAACAACCTTAGATGATAACTCTACCCTTTGGCATATACGCTTAGGTCACGCTAATATGAGACTCATTCAATCCCTATACTCAAAAGAGCTAGTTAGAAACTTACCCAAATTGAAATATGACCAACACTTTTGTGATGCTTGCAAAATTGGGAAACAAGTTCATAGTAGCCATAAGGCTAAAAATATGGTTTCCACATCTAGGTGTCTAGAGCTTTTGCATATGAACTTGTTTGGTCCATCCGCTATACAAAGTTATGGAGGCAACTTCTACACTTTGGTCATAATAGATGATTACTCCAGGTTCACTTGGATAATGTTTTTGAAAACTAAAAACGAAGCTTTTGATAAATTTGAAATACTTAGTAAGAAAATTCAAAATCAACTATGTGTTAACATTGTGTCGATCCGAACGGATCATGGTCGCGAATTCGATAATGAAACACAATTTGGAAACTTTTGTGATACAAATGGTATAACACATAACTTTTCGGCTCCTCGAACACCCCAATCTAACGGTGTTGTAGAACGTAAGAATAGAACTCTTCAATAAATGAGTAGAACAATGCTTAATGAACAAAACATACCCCAAAAGGTTTGGTGTAACGCCGTTGACACTTCCACTTACATTTTAAATAGAGTTTTAATACGTCATTTCTTGAACAAAACACCTTATAAAATCTATAAATGCAAAAATCCTACTTTAGGATACTTTAGAGTGTTTGGATGTAAATGTTTCATTTTAAATACCAAAGACTATCTCACCAAATTTGACCCAAAGTCTTATGAAGGTGTGTTTATTGGTTACTTACAAACTAGCAAAGCATACATAGTTTTATACAAAGAAACAATGAGAGTCAAGGAATCGTTGAACATAACATTTGACGAAAGTCCACCTCCCTCTAAGACATCACCTTTGGTAGATGATGACTTAGTTGAAATTCAACTTGTTGAAAGTCAAGAAAACAATGATAATAACAAGGAAGATGAACCATTAAATAAAGATATTATAAATATCAAAGAATCCAAAAGTCGTCCTTTAGAAAAGATCATAGGACAATTAAATCAAAAAACATTAAGATCGCAAGCCCAAAATCAAAGTAACTCCTTTTATTTTGTATCATCCATTGAACTGAAAAACGTAAACGAAGCAATAAAAGACGAATCTTGGGTAATTGCTATGCAAGAGGAGCTAAACCAATTTGTTAGAAATGATGTATGGAAATTAGTTCCAAAACCAAAAAATCAAACTATAATTGGAACAAAATAGGTTTTTCGAAATAAAATGGACGAAAATGGTGTAGTGTCTAGAAACAAAGCTAGGCTTGTGGCACAAGGCTATAATCAACAAGAAGGAATTGATTACGATGAAACTTATGCACCGGTAGCTAGGATCGAGTCTATTAGAATCTTACTTGCATACGCATGTGCTCACGACTTCAAACTTTTTCAAATGGATGTTAAAAGTGCATTTTTGAACGGGTTTATTAATGAAGAAGTATATGTTGCGCAACCTCCCGGATTCACCAACTTTGAAAAGCCAAATCATGTTTTAAAACTTAAAAATGCATTATACGGACTTAAGCAAGCACCAAAAGCTTGGTACGATCGGCTTAAGACTTTCTTAGTTGAACACAAATATACCATGGGATTAGTAGATAATACTCTCTTTACCAAGAAAAAGGAATCACATATTATCATAGTTCAAATATACGTTGATGACATCATATTTGGATCAACTTGTCAAGAGCTATGTGATTATTTCTCTAAAATCATGCATGACAAGTTTGAGATGAGTATGATGGGTGAGTTAAACTTCTTTTTAGGACTTCAAATTAAACAACTAGAAGATGGCATATTCTTTAACCAATCTAAATATATAAAGGATATGCTTAAGAAATTTGGTCTTGAATACTCAAAACCCACTAAAACACCCATGTCCTCGGAAACGAAACTCACCAAGGATGAGGAAGGTGAATCCGTAGATAACACTAAATATAGAGGAATGATTGGTAGCTTACTTTATCTCATGGCTAGTATACCCGGCATTATGTTTAGTGTTTGTCTATGTGCTCGCTTTAAAAAAGATCCAAAAACATCACACCTAGAAGCCTTAAAACGAATATTTAGATACATTAAAGGCACTACATGTTTAGGATTATGGTATCCCAAAGGAACGGGAGTAGAAACCATAGTGTATGCCGACTCGGATCATGCCGGTGACTATGTCGATAGAAAGAGTACAAGTGGTATTTGTACTTTTGTTGGACAATGTCTCACCTCATGGTTCGCAAAGAAACAAATGGCCCTCGCTATCTCAACTACCGAAGCCGAGTACATCTCAGCCGGAAAGGCATGTCAACAAGCTCTTTGGATGAAGCAAGCTCTCGTGGACTACGGAATTCATCTCAACGACATCTCTATACTTAGTGACAACAAAGGAGCCATTGATCTCAGCAAAAATCCTGTGCAACATACCCGAACGAAACATATTGAAATTCGCCATCACTTCCTTCGCGACAATGTTCAAAAAGAAAACATCTCAATCGAGAAAGTCTCCTCCGAAGATAACATTGCCGACATCCTAACTAAACCTCTTAAACGAGAACCATTAAATCTTATTAGACTTGGTTTAGGATTAATGGAACCAAACCTATAATCAAAAACATAGCTTAAAACTTAGAATGACCAAAACACAAAAATTTAGCAAATTTTGCTGATGTTCCCACGGAACCAAAATGTAGCCACCTGAAAAATCTCACTATTTTAAATCTTCATATTTATGAACTAGACTGTTTATCAAAATTTATTTGAACTAAGTTGAGCACTTAGCATGTACATTTCATCTTTTCTTGCATAAAAATTTATGCATATCCGAGTAGTCTTATTTAATTATGCCTAATATTTACTGATTTCTCAATCAGTCTCACAAGAAAGATTTTCTTGTCTTACAAGTCCGCACGCGTACCAATATAATAAAAGAAAACGCGAAAAAATAAAAACGAACTAATAAAAATAAAAAATTACATCATCGTGTCAGTTTATTTATAGCGTGTCCGGAAATATAAGTAATATAACTTTTTCCGTTTAAAGTATACGTTTACGAGTTTAACAGCGAAAAATGAAATACCCTTGGTACCAAATAAGATACACCAAAACTAATAAATACATACTACATTTTACAAACAATAACTAATTACAAATTACAAAAAATAAAATAAATAAATCTCACCCTATCCCCACATACCCACGCCCCTTCCCCTTTTTCTTATCTACTTCTGCTTATGTCTTCACCAGAAAAACGCCCCACCAAAACCTGCTACTCTTCTCTCCTCCATTTTCGTCTCTCTTCTCTCTACCCTACCTTCACCATAAACGCTCCTCCAAAGATAGAAAACCATCCAAAACAATTTTCCCACCTCAAGAATCAACCTTAACTAAACTTAGAAACATTCTTGGCTCATTCCCCTGGAAACAAATCGACAAAACCAAGGAGAACCATGTGAAGACCTGATGCTATTACCCAAAGGAGGCTCTTACTTCATCCCCACCTTCGGATGGTCAAGGCAAAGACTTCCACCTTTTCTCCTATTTATGCCACAGGATCACAGAAGTTTTTTCTTCACACCCACTCTTTCTATCATCACTTAAATTAAAGTAAGATTTGTTCGGGTTGCTGGAAATCGAAGTGGGTCTCGTCACTTGGGTTTTGTATTCCTTTTGCTATCATCTTCGCGACATCACTCTCTTTTGTTGTAAGGTTTTTCCTGATTTCCATTCACTATGTTATTAAACTTGTTGTTTTCAATTGTAATCTTGCTTTTGTTCATACATATGAATCGAATGTTTACACTTCTTTTCTAGTCAAATCATAAGTGTTTTAAATGGATTTGTTATTGTTATCATTTAACTAGTGTGGCAAGCAAATAATGAAACTGAAAGATAACTCTAGGATTTGACTCAATTGTTTGGAAGTGCAAGTTTTTGTACACACTACGACTGATTTAATCTAGCTATGCTAAGTGTTGATTTGGTTATTTGTTTGGGTACTTGGTCAAACGATTGCTTCACTTAACCCATCTTAAAAACGGCTAACAAATTTAAGGGTGTCTCGGCTCAAGTAAAAACCCACGAAGGTGAAGAGTCGAGTGGCCAAGCCGGGTTGTACCCGACTGTGGCAAAACACCAATAACAATAACCTAATAATATGCTCATTTTGTATCCTTTGGATTTTCGCTTAAAGTTGTCATCAAAGTCGTATTTGGAACATAAAAGATGGTGTTAATAACTAAATAGTTGATGGGTTAAAGATCCTTGGTGAATATTTGAGTTGTGTTTGAGTTTTGTTGCTTCCCTTTGTTGTTGTCATCACAAAAGCGCCCCTCGAAAGCTTACTCATCTCATTAACCGAGTAACATTGTGTAGTCGTTAAGTCTAGGTCGTATTTTCAATAGGTTGTCAAGCCATACACCCCCACCTCTTTCATAAATAAAGCGCTACAAAATCCTCTTACTTACTCGTTGAAGGCGTGAAATGAGTACCTTGGTAGCAGTCCTTTGCTTGTCAAGACCTTTTCAAGACACAACATCTAATGCCAAAAACATATACGTTCTGATATTTTTCAATGGGATTGCATTTGGTTTTGGCTGGGGTCTGGGCCACGAGGCCCATGTCAACCATGTTGGCTTGATAAAAATTTTGTTGGGCCACAGCCCAACTAGCTTAAGTCTATTCAGTTTACATCGAGCCCAATTCACTCTTTTCCCCCTCCTCGCTACACTAGTCGCGCCTACCTCGAATAACCAAGCGGAAATCAAACTTGCTAAACATGTATGAAAACCATCAAGATTTTAAAAACAAAAACTCTATAACCTTACAAAATACAAACAAAGCATTTTTCTTTTAAGCATAACTTATATTTTTGATAAACGACAACTATTTCGAAACGAAAATCTTTATAAACTAAACTACAACAACTACTATATATGACACAAATAATTCTGATGCTTATATATATAAATATATATATACTTATATAAACAAAGGGTATTTTTACAATAATGTCATTTTTCGCAAAAACCATACGTTATGATATATAAACGAAACCATGCCAATTTTTCTTAAAATATAATATACGAAATTTGTATATAAATCTAAAGAATTTAGTGTCCGCGCTCAATAAACAACATATATTTATTTCTTTCACTTGCTATTACGTAAATATATATGTATGTTTCCCGACGACGCCCTACAATTTGTATGCGTCACTATACACGTGTTCTCTTGCAACTTACCCGACTTACTAAGTCCTACCACCCCATACCGATGACCGCACTTCCATGAGCCAAAGCTAACCAATGTTCAATAATAAATGAAACACAACATAAATAACTTAAACTTTTGGTATATATAAATATTATCGAGTCGAAATATAAAGATAGTAATTAAAGCATTGTTACATTAATTATAGGCCGCGTGACGGTACTTGGTACATCATTTACTTGACTCTTTCACTACTCGGATACTACTTTGCTAAGGTGATTTCATAGCCTCGCCTTTACTTATTTCTTTTCAAACCCCGCGAGGGAGATGCATGCTATAAACTAGAACACAAGTCTTTTCTTGAAATGTATGTTTGCCTGATCATTATTATTATAGCCTAAGTTGCCTGCCATAAGTCCCTTACATCATGAACCATTAATCACTTGCGAGTGAACGCGAATATTGTGGATAGTACTATGGGAATTAACGACCCCAACTCGGTTATTGGAAATAACCGGGACGCACTATATTTGGTTAACTTGGAATTGGCAATTCCATCTGAGGGCAATATTATTACTTACACCAGTAATTAGGTGTATGCAGTTAGTTTGGTGTCATGAGCTTAGTGCATAATAATAATCTCTGTTTTCCATGGTAATTGTATTCGAAGCAATTATCATCTCTTACTTGTGTTCAACTATTTATTAAACCTATGAATATCACTCAACTTTTTGTTGAGCTTTTAAGCATGTTCATCTCAGGTACTAATTAGGATATCATGAAGGTGCGGAGTGGACGTCATGGTGACGCTGGAAGTGGTGTTGTTTTTAAATAAAGTTATCATTTCGTAAACATTTGAACTATCTTTTATGTAACTTCCAAAACTTGTGGTATTTTCTCTTGTGTTCGAAAACATTGAGTTTTATGAAATGGTAACAATCTTTTATTAAAAACGTCTCTTTAGATCCGTTTTCTATAACTTATGACTATGATCCTCTAAGTAATACCCCAAATAGTCTTCCACTGTCACATTGTGATTTTGGGGGTGTTACACAAAATCTAACACAGACGGAACCATAATTTTGGGTCCGTCTGGTCCGTGGTCTTTACAGTAGCAAAATTTTTAAATACAAAACACCTTCTTCTTCACAACCCACATTGCCGACATCCTAACTAAACCTCTTAAACGAGAACCATTAAATATTCTTAGACTTGGTTTAGGATTAATGGAACCAAACATATAATCAAAAACATAGCTTAAAACTTAGAATGACCAAAACACAAAAATTTAGCAAATTTTGTTGATGTTCCACAGAACCAAAATCCAAAACAGACGGAACCATAATTTTGGGTCCGTCTGGTCCGTGGTCTTTACAGTAGCAAAATGTTTAAATACAAAACACCTTCTTCTTCACAACCCACATAACCAAACGACCTACAAACACACCTAACTCATAATTAAGGTTTCTTCTTCAACTAATCACAACCAAAATCATCATTGTAAGTATCCTAACTACATTACCTCTCTTAATTCTCAGTCTAGGGTTCTAATTTTTGCACAAAACCAAAACATGGGGATTATGCATATTCTTGCACAAATCATGAACTACATTGTTAAATTACATAACTAATCATGTTTCCCTTAGTTAGGAATTACATATCATAAGGCATTATCATAATTAACTAAGGGGAATGATACATGGACCTAAACTTAGGCCTAAATTTAGACCTTAAACCACTTGTCATTATCTTGATGGGTTATAAAATAAGTGGGTCCCTGTCTGCAACAATCAAGATGCTGACACTTAGTTTTAGGTCTAAGTTTAGGCTTAAGTTTAGGTCCATGTATCATTTCCCATTAACTAAAAACCCATGTCAAAATTTTGAAAAACTTCTCACTTATAGGAAAAACAATTTCTCATTGTTCATACAAATAAAAACGTTATTTTCATCACTTACATAATGTATCTTTAATACTAAAGGTAATGCATAACTAATACGCCTTCCTGGGTATATTCAAACAAAGCCACGTTGAATTAGAAGCGTTTGGGTTATCTCTTGAATTTTGCCTAACACCACTAATAAAAACTATTTCATGCATAAAAATGAGTCGAGATAACCACAACTCCACATTTTTTACATATAGGCACACACTAGAACAAAAATACTAATTTAGTTTTCGTTTTTACTAAAACATGTAACTTATTGCTCCTAGGAACAAACATGGTAGCCGCAAAGTTTTACGATCACAAAGACACCCTTGGATAAATCCCACAACACCACATAAATAAAGGTCTTAGCAAGGAACAAGTTGAGATTTTTAAGAGTCTAGAAAAACGCTACTTTCATGAGGGTAGGACAATCCACCCATCCTTTATCGAGGGAACAAACCTTCGTAAAGAACTAGCCACCATCCACTTCGATGGTCTTCTTGACATTGATGAGCCCATTTGCCCTAGATTTGTCCTTGAGTTCTATGCTAGTGTAATATCCATAACAAATGATGATGGTCTTATGTCTCTTAGCTTCAAAATCAACCAACGTGACTACAACATTCCCCTCGCTCAATTCGCCCAAGTGTTAGGAATTCCTTGTGTTGGAACTTGTCTTTACTCGGATAAGTGGTCACTCACAATTCTTGACTCAATTCACGACCGTTCCCCTCCTTACCAAACTCCTTTGGTAGACAAAGATGTCATCCGTGAACACCTCTTCCTTGATAGGGTAGCACCAACCCGTGTCACTAGAACTGGAAAGGAAGTCAACCGAGATCCATACGAAATGGAACTCAATGAGCTTAAGCCTCACTTCAAAAAATGGGAAGAACTCCTTAGAGCCAATGTCATAGGCACCATAGGAAACCATGACCATATCAATGCTTGCCTTTTCTACATGCTCTATAGCTTGTCTACTTGTTAACCATTCAACTTGGCATACTACATTGCTAGGAGGATGGTCGACATTCCCACTCAAGGCTCCGTTGCTCTTCCCTACAGGATGCTTCTTACCCGTCTCTTTAGAGCTTTTGCACCCATTACGTCAAGTCCTATAGGGTTGAAACTTGACTATCCTCTTATCCCTCGCATGTTTGTGTCATTGAGTGATGAAAGGGTTTCCAAGACTAAGACCAAAGGAAAACGGCCACAACCTCCTATTCCTTCATCTTCATCAAATAGCTCGGAAGACGGTCTCCCCAACTCTAGGCTTCCACCTCATGAGTACTACGCCTCACTTCCAGAGATTGAGAAATACTCATAGGAGTTCAAACAAACCAAGGGAATGTTCAAATGTCTTGGTAGGATGATGTCCAAGATATACAAGAAGTTGGACAAATGAGACGAGGTTTTAAGAGGGTGTTTGGTACAGGGACAAAAACAATGTTGTATAATGTAATTTATGTGTTCTCGCTTTCTAGGACGATAAACAAACTTAAAATAATGATGTGAACTAACTTTCTCATGCAGGGGGATAACATTCGGAGTTATCAAATTTTCACTGTTTTCATATTTTAGTGAAAATCACTAGCCCTTATTGGAAATACATGCTCCCGTATCTTTATATGTGTGTTATTGCTTGTTCCTAACTAGAAATAATTATCTCCATATGTTTTAAGAAAAAATTCAGGATTCGGAAAAGTCCCCGAGGGTTAAAAAAACACCTCTGCCAACATTTTTGCACAGCACGGAGTTGACGGACCAAAAAATTGGTTCCGTCCGTTATAAAATTTGATGCCGCCATTAGTTACTACCGGACCAGATGGAACCAAATTTTGGGTTCCGTCCGTGTAAAATTTTGGTGCCGTGGGACTTGCAGGTAAGTAGCTGAATTTTACTCTTTCTCGCAATCTAATTTACCAAATTTTGTTTCTAGGATAGTTTTTCCTGCTTTTTATTTATATTAGGACTAGCTTAACTTACTTAGACCAATAGGATATCCATTTCCCACCAAAATTCAAAAATTCTCAAAATCCACCCAAGGAACCCTTTTTTATAAAGGAAGGAACCATATTTTTGGTTCCTTGAAATCCGTGGATGATCTGATCTTTAAGATTTTGCAATGATTGAAACCCATTTATTGCATATCTTGGTCATTTTACTCAACACTACTTGTATGGATTGACTTAGGGAGATTTGACATGCATTTAAACTCTTTCAAATCATTAGGAACCACTTCACTTATATGGCTTAACATCAAATCAAACACAATTCTCCATAATCTCATGATCCTATAAATTAAGACATCAAAGATGATCATCTTCACACCTCAACAATTTCTTCCTTCTTCTCTTAGAATAAACTCAATCAAAAATGACAAAGTCATCTACATCATCACCCTCAACCAAACCACTCAAGAAAACCGCAAGAATAAGTGTAAGACCTTGTTGGTTTGTAAACCTTAGCTCCTCCTCCGAATCATCACCACTAAACATTTCATCCCCAATAAGAGATGAAAACTTACTTACTCTAAGTACTCCAAATCCACCACCAAAATCACCCATTATCATCACCACTCTACCACCTACTAAAACACCAATTGTCACCTCTCCACCACAGGCTCCAATATAATCATCAAAAACACCATCACCACCAAAATCTCCAAAGCTTGTACCAATAGAACTCTTCTCAACTCCACCAACATCTCCAAATCTATTCTTAGATGACTTAGAAGACCTACCTCCTAGGCCCGAAAATCCACCACCACTTCCATCATTCAGAACCATTGAGCGCATCGCTCATGAACCACCAAGAGCATTATTTGAACCAAATGCCCCTTTGGAACCTAGACCTCGTCTCTTCCACCTAATCCACAATGAAATTCATGGGCCATTATATGGAGACCATGCTCTACCACCTACATCCTTTTCTCCTCATATTGATGACATTGATGAGTCAATGTGGGAAGACCACCCAAAATCTCAAGTAGAGATACAAGCTCATCTAGAAAACTTCCATGCCTTTTCAAATATGGTGGATTCTCATCTAAATGAGGCTTTGCAAATGCAAAATGCTTTGCTTTCTTCCCTCATGTCTCCATCAAATACCAACAACACTTCCACCAATGTTCCACCACCTAATAATGATCCTACTCTCCTACCTTGACATGGTTGCTCCCATTGTGAGCGCACCACCAATCTTAGTGAAAGGACCCGAATCATGGTCCACGAATTACAAGATGAGATGAGGTTCATCCTCAATCATATCCTTGAGCGTATTAACGCTCTTTCTCATCCTCCTCCTCAATAGGATGGTTCTTGCTTAAATTTTTAGGACTTTTTAATTTCTAAGTTATTTTTTTTCTAGGATTTTTTTTAAAGTTATTTTCCTAATTTTTAGGATTTCTTTTATGTATCAACATCTCCATTTTATTCCATTTTATGACTTCTAAGTCATAAAAGATTAAGGGGGAGCATTGGCCAAGGGGGAGAATTTGGCTCGGGCTTATTGCATTTTTCGCCTTGCTTCTTTTTTTTGTTTCGACAAAAAGGGGGAGAATATTATTGAACTTGACCATTGACTTTCAAAAAGTCAAACATCATGCTTTGACTTTCTGTAAGACCAAAGATATACCAACCTTATCAAATACCCACGTTATGAACACAAGAATACCACGTTAAACCCAAACTGTTATGCGTAAATAAAGAGAAAGATTAAGATAAGATATGGTGACTTGATGTATATTCGTGTATATGTTTAGAGAGGTAGAGAGAAGAAATATGAAAACAATAATATGTTATATTGCTTCAAGGGAAAACACACACACACACACTCAAGCACACCCCTCAAATGACATACTTGAGGGGTATTTATAGTAAGAGAGATGATGCCCTAAGGCTTGGCCATGGGCCGTATGTGGGCTTCGTGGGATTGGATTGGACTTGGATTTGATATAAGGCTAGCTTATCTTAACTTATAGCCATTTAGCTTAGCCCAATCCACGAGCCCTTTGACTATTCTAGCACGATATCTAACACACGTTACAAAGTTCCTAAATGTGAATGACCATCACTTCTAATAAAAACTATTAAGACTAACAATCTCCCCCTAAGGGGTGGTCATTCAAATGATGCTCCACTTGATAAGATCTTTACTTTCTTTGAGCTTGAACTTTGCGTGTAGATATAGAATAGTCTTGATTCTTTGTTCCTTCATGCTTTGTGATCGTTAATGTGGTTGTTCCGCCGTTGTCAACTTCGTAGGTTAGGTGTCTCCACGTCTTTCTCCACCATGCTCACACTTCTATTTGTCTTTTGGTTACCAATGATGTAGTTCTCGAGTCTTTACACTTTGTGTAGCCTTTGATTATGATGAGAACTTTCATGTGTTTTTGGTATGAGCATGTGGCGAGTCTCAGACGATCCATCCGCTCCGGAGCTTCCAGAAGAAGAAAACATAAAACAGGTTAGTAATAAGCGGATTCCGGCACTTACAAGTTTGAATTTCGAGGGTGTTAACAAAGATAGTGTGAAAACACGTCTCTAATTCTTACACGAGGCCGCTCTCGAACTGGAGTCCCACAAGTGAGATAACGCGATATACCAAGTACATCTACAGCCAGATGAGTCGCTGAGGTACACCGAGGCATCACCTCACGACTGTAGACCGTTTGAGACACACTAAGCGTAATCCACGGGAGTTACCGAAGGTGACTCAGTGGCTGCTTGATGTTGACCCCGGCAGAGTTTCCATTCAATCACAAGATCACAGATGTGAAACTTCTCATAAATGTTCGGCAAATTGCTAAGATCTCGCGAGGACTCTATAATATAACACTTGTGTCCTTATTGATGAACAACAAGCGATGTCATGTCAAGTGTTCCTATGAGATCTTTTGATGAATCTCGTGGCTCTAGACTCGTTAGTGCATTGTGGTTTTCCTAAGCGGAGACTAGGGAGAGGGTCTCCTTCTTCAATACCAACGATCTCTAAGAGAAAGTCAATAGATTATGTAGGGTTCCAAGTGAGAATGAAACAAATCCTTTTAAGAGGAATTGAGTGGCTAGAAGGTTTAGTGTAGCAAAGCCATCGGGTCCATGACGTCTTTATCTTCAATACCAGTGTCATCTTAGTGACAACCAAAAGAGATGAATTGAACCCGTTTCTTCCTAAGGTTGAATATGAAGGGCTATTTCTTTTCACCCTTTCTTTTACATTTCTTTTTAATTCTTCAACCCCTTCTTTCTCCTTTCTCACATTACTCCTTTTTTCAATCATACCTAAGGACTTCTAATACTAACTATTTTTGATGTCCTTGGGTAGATCCCTCCGGCTCTGGCGGATCATAGGACGGATTTCCTATCCTTAGTCACCTTATAACTCCATGACTGCCCTATTGTTGCCATAAAACCATTTTTCTTGAAAATCTTTCAAAGTGTTTATGATTATCAAAACATTTTGTTAACACCTTGAGAGTTTTGTTTTTCAGAAACACTCCCCCTTCACATGTGCTTATATTGTTTTAACTGAAATCTGCACAGAGAGGGTAGAGTTCGCACCTTTTTGAATTGATCGACTTTAAATGAACTAGACCGATTCGAGACACGCTTACATCACTAGAGAACTAGCTTGAAATTATTACCCGTCCTGGTCAAGTCCATAGAAAGTTTCTCGAGATGGTACATGATTCCTCATCAATTCATTGGTTTCAACTGAGTCGAGCTCTTTTGAGATTCAAACAACTAACATTAAACTTTTTATCACATTTTAATCACGCTTTCCCCTCAAAATAGCATATCTATGATGTTTTTGAAACAAAATGATTAAAAGATATGTTTTTCAAAAATCAATTGGAGAGAAACTGATTTAGCATGAATTTTGGAACAATTTTGTTTTAATACTCCCCCTTAAAGAAAGCATATTTTTCTTACGTAAAATTTGGAATCAATTAAGGGTTTAAAGGGAGTTATCTTGGTACCAAATGTGAGAGATTTTGAAAAATCTTTTGAAAAATTTCAATCAATGGTACTAAGATGAAGATTTTAAAAATCTTTTGAAGATATTTAGAGAAAAATTATCTTCATTTGTTTTAGGATAAGTGCTCGATATTTATGAAAATCGATTTTGCGTAGCACTTTCCTTTCTTTAAAGATCGGGTTGCAAGCTGAAATACTAACAAGCCATTATGTTTTAAGGAATAGTGCTTGAAAAATATTTAAAAACCTTTTATTTTGATAAGCACTTTCCTTTCTTTGAAGCGCTGGGTCCCTAACTGATGTGTCCGGCCATTATGTTGAAGTCCGGCTCGCATCAAGTATACGAAAGCCGTTATTTTGAGAAATTTTGAGAAACGACATGTTTTAGAAAACATATTAAAGAACTCTCGCCAAGCATCTGACATACCCAGATCATTGTTGAATGACATTACTAGAAACGTACAGAATATCGATTATACGAGAGACATGTCGTGAGAAGAATATTTTTGATTTTTTGATTTTATATTGTTTTTGTATTTTTTGAAAGTTTTATATTTTTATATTTTACTTTTGTTGGTTTTTCAAATTTTGTATTTTGTTTTTCAAAAATATTTACGAAGAAGATTTTAAGAAAGAGAAATTAAGTTGGGACAAGTAAAAGTGGAGTTAAGAGTGGAACTAGAAAAGGATTTCCACATGCGAAATTGGCATAAAGTTCTTCTTTACCACATGAGGTATATGAACCTTCAACACTTTTACAAGTACCTGCATCCACAGAAGAAGAATTTTCACAAATAACAGTGTTAGAAGTATATGTTTCCTCATGGCGAGGGTGATCACTATCAACGGTTGTAGTGGATTCGACTTCCTTAACATGATGAGTTTCACTATTATCTGTGTTGGTGCAAGTATCAAAAATCTTTCCCGTGGGAATCCATCTAAGACCTATTGAGTTGAAAACTTTGCCCGTGGGTATCCACCTAAGGTAAGATCGAGGAGTTGTTTTCTTATCGATGCGCTGAAGACTCATTTTGGAAAACTACGCCCTGAAGAGATCCACCTATTAGGTTTCCATTTGATGTTCATCTTGTCAACGGGTTTGTTTCGGTTTGGAGTCTTAGTGGATTGTGCCTTGGCACGAGAATTATCTTTCTTGAGATATTGTAAGGCACATGCATCATGATTAATGAAAAGACACATTTTTACATGTAGTACGCATAAATTCAATATTCTTGTTTAAAACAACAGCTTTAACTTTGTCACTACAGTCTTTTAGAAATTGATTCTTGTTCGAAAAAGACTTAGAATTCCTAGTGTTGTTTTCTAAGGGCATAGCATTTTATTTTGCGTAACTACTCTTAGATGCAAGCCAATCCCTAGTCTTTTGTAGAGTGTTCCTAGGTAATGGTTTACTACTACTAGCAAGGCCTTGAAATCTTGTAGAATTCATCACCCTAGATGTTGCACCTAGAATTCTATCTTTTCGAGTCTGTGCCTTTTTCCTAGCTTCTTCTAGATAGTGATTGTTGACCATGTCGTTAGAACCGCATGATTCTTTAATCGGATTTTTGGTCACATTCCGTACTATTCCTAGAAATGCCAGTGTGTAATCACTTTTGGTTTTCAAAATGTGTTTTTCAAAAGCTTTGATAATTTTTTAATAGGCAAAGTCTGTGGATGACTGTTTTGACAAATCATTTTTCTCATTGACCTTGGAGGAAACTGAAAAATAGACATTTTTGGTTTGAAAACCGGTTTGGGAACATTTGGTTTCTCCTCAGTCAATGGTTTTGCAAACTTAGTATCCACAGCCTTTCCTTTTGACATCCCAAATGAGCTCTCAAAAGATCATTTTGCTCTTTCATGTCCTTGTAGGCACGCTCATACGACAGCTTGTCATACTTGCATTCCCGATTTTCGATCAAGTTTTTTAAAATAGGACACATTTTCTTTTTCAAGTTTTTCAAGAGCTTTTTCATATTTTGAAACAATTGCGGAGGTCTCAGACTCGAGTCTTTCATGATCTTCAATGTAATATGTTTGCAAAATAATGGACATAATATCGAGTCTAACATCTTCAAGAGTGAATCATTGAGTTTTTCCAAAACTTTGATGTGTTCAATACTTTCATTAGCTTGCTTTACAAGGGATTTATGGTCCTTGACAAAGTCACTCGTTTCTTTCAAAAGTGCTTGTTCAACATGAATTACCCTCGCACTGATGGCGCTTAACGGAGGGGCAATTAGGGTTTTAAAAAACTCTTTTGTTTCGTCATCATGACGAGTAAACCAGATGTTAGTTGTAATATTGGTTTTAGACTTGACAGTCTCTTGAAGATACCCAATTCTAGTTTTAACGTCATCTAAAATGCTTCTAGTATCACTTGTGTTAAAAGGATTGTTTGAAGACATTTGTTCGATTTTCGAAAGAGATTTGGAAACTACAACTGGTTTCGAAACTGGTTTTGAAACTGGTGTTGACACTTTGTTTGAAACACTTGGTGTGGTGGAAAACGTTGATTGAGAAACAAACGAAATACCATTAATTTGGTTCCATTTATTATAATCAATAGGTTTGATTTCCGATGTTTTGTTTCATTTTTAATCTACTCTCCTCAGATAGTTCCAACGTTTCAAGAGAATCACGAACAATTATGGGTTCATGCAAAGGTTGTCCATTGTTCAACACATTCTCGAGATTTCGAGCTTTCTTGAGAACCGAAGAAGGGTCGTTACCAAGTGCCATCTTATGTGAAGTATGAAAACGTGGATTTACTTGGTTAGAAAGCATCTTGTTTGATTTAGTTGAATGACCCGTTGTAAGAAGCAAATTGTCCAAAGTTTTGATTTTTTCCGTTTTATCAAGAATTTCATCAAGAAGAGAATCTTCTTGTTTTGCAAAATCAGAATTAATGCTTTCTTCTCTTTTCAAGATCGAAAACAGTGCTTTTTATTTAGAAAGTTGGTCATTTAGTTCAGAAATTTCCTTGTTTAAAGATTTGATTTTCAAATTCAGATTCACATCAAGTGTGTCATACTTGAGTTGCAAATCTTTTTCTCTTAAAACAGAATCTCGATAACCAATTTCTAATTCGGACATTTTGTTTGTATGAAATTCATAGGCTTTGGCGTGCTCCTTGTAACTCTCAAGCTCAGCGGTCAATTTTTTATTCGCGGCCTTAACTTCGCGATTGACCGTTCTTACTTTCTCAACTTCAATGCCACATTGATTAATTAATGATTCAAAATAAGCACGTGTTTCCACATCATTAGCACCATTCTGTATCACTTGACCTCCATTAGGATCCATATATGGAGTTTCAGAGTTAACATTGCTATTAACTTGCTCTCCCACATATGTGGCATAATAAGGTTCGGGAGACACAGAATGTGGCTTCTCATGAGTAAACGAATTTGGTACCTCATTGAGTGAATATGTGTCGTAGACAAGAGTTGTGTCATAAGTACCGCTTGATGTTGTGTCCTGTTGATTGATTGTATGACTAGAGGTTGCATTATCGTTTGCTTTATCTTCCCATTTTGGGTACCTGAATTTGATTTCCTCAACAGTCAACTCAATTCCCAACTCTTCTTTTTCTGCTAACATCAACATGTACTGGATCTTTTCAAGCTTCGTAAGTCGGTTGACACTAGATCCTGAATCTTGTCTTTGAGGTTCGGAGGTAGCATTCTGAACAGAAGTCATAAAACAGCTATTCCCATTTTGATATCCCATATTCTGATTCACAATCTGACCCCCTTGATGTCCATCAAACTGCTCTGCATATTGCATCTGATTCCCCTGATTCACATTTCCATAATTCCCAACGATTGGAGCTGCAACATTTCCATTCTGATTACCCACTGCTCTATTCCCAACATTCTGTCCCATCTGATTTCCAACATGCTGACCCGACCGATTACCCGATACGGAACCGCATGATTACCGATGCGATCGTTAAATGCTTTATCCAATAAAGAAAATATCATTGCAAGGTCGCTTCTACATGGTCAGATTCATGATCAGTGATTCCTTGTTCCTGGTATTGTTGATCTGGATAGAATTGTTGTTGTGGTTGTGGAATGTATTGCAGCAAGTTGTTGTTGTTGGAAGATGATGAAGCTTGTTGTTGTGTATTCACTGTAGTTTGAGTCTTTGCAATGAGTGCCAATGAATCATGATTCTTTGCTAATCTTTCTTGCCTGACTTCATTCGCTTCAGCTTGGTTTAGTTTCAAAAATCATTCAGTTGATCAAAGTTCACCGATGTAAGTCTTTGTTTGGTTGACAATAGTGACATATCGCCCCCATTCTTCTGGAAGATTATTCAGGAACTTGATGTTTTGAATGATTGTTCTGGGTGCCAACTTGTTTCTGATAAGCTCATTCATCAAAGTGCAAAACCTTCCATAATATGATTCAATGGATTCTCCTGGTGTAGATGTAAACTTCTCCCATTCAGTTAGCAGCTTGTTCTCCATGTCTTGTTTACCAATTTCGCTCCATAACATAGCCGTCTAACACGTTCCCACATATCGAAAGCAGTTTCACAACCGTCTACCGCAGCAAAGATGTCTATTGGTAAACCCAGTTGGACAATATGAATTGCCATGTCATCTGCATCGACTTGTTTCGGATCCTCTTCAGTGTATTCTGATTCAGTTTGAAGATGAGAGGATGGTGGGATGGGAGGTGTTGCATCCGCATTTCCAGGACATTAACTTGTCTAGGCTTGAAGGGTCCATCCTGAATGGATTTAATCATGAGTTTGCCATTAGGTTTGGTCTTGATGTAGCGGAGCATACGACTTGTCCATTGAAGATAACCACCTTTTGCCAACATAGGAGGTCGGTTTTCGGCACCGGATGCATGAATGTCTTGTTGAGTAGCCATTGATGAAGGTATGATATGATAAAGTTGATGTAGGATCGATTCAACGATAAAGGAGTTGTGGTTGATGAAGATTAAGCCCGGTTGAGGTGTTTCGGAAAGTCGTACTCGTAACCTTGGTTCTTAAAAAATTTCGCCCAAAATTTGAAATTCACTATAAAAATTAATTCTAAGGACGTATGAAAAATTTGAGTTATGACAATTTTGACGCAAAATTTGACCCGAAAAATTTAAATTTAGGCCCAAAAATTTGAATTTTTGACCAAAATTTTCACTGTTAAACCAAAATTTGAATCTCGCGTAAAAATTGAACGTTTAGTCTCCTCAAAAATTTAATTTTTTTTTTTTTTGAAAAATGAAGAGCTTAGGCGTAGAAACACGAAGTTACGAGTAGACGAGGCTTAGGCGTAGGATCTGGTGCTTATGCGTAGGATCTTATGCGTAGGAAGCTTATGCGTAGAAACCTTATGCGTAGGAACCTTAAGCGTAGGAACCTTAGGCGTAACCTTAAGCTTATGCGTAGACAAAAAGTTACTCGTGAAACCTTACGCTGTAATTTTGAAGTTATGCTTAGAGTTACTCGTAAGCTTTTAGCTTATGCGTAAACTATGGTTAAGAACCAAAAATCCTTTACATGTCACAACAGTAAGAGATATCCACAAGTCGAAGTGTTCCACACACTTATCCGTGAGGAAAGCACCGAAAACAGCTTATAGCCCTCAAGATTCTTCACCAAACAGTTATGAGTAGAAAACTAGGGTTTTGACTTTTTGACTTCTACTCGTAAGAAATTTCCAATGATTCAAATGATTTCACTTGCACAGAAATCCTTAAAAACACTCGAATAACACAAAAATGTTAACCTTTTTCACCCAAAGTGCTTAGAAAAGTTACGAGTAGAAAACTAGGGTTTTGACTTTTTGACTTCTACTCGTAAGAAATTTCCAACGATTCAAATGATTTCGCTTGCACAGATATCCTTAAAAACACTCCAATAACCCAAAAATGTTGACCTTTTTCACCCAAAGTGCTTATAAAAGTTACGAGTAGAAATGACCAAAGAACCAAAATCGAGTTCAAAAATGATTTAAAACACGTAAAGTTTCGAACTTTTTGCAAAAACTAGAATCTTTAACACTATGTAAACCTTAGACCATAAGAATCTTGAAGATTTAAGTGCAAAAATTAAAGCTTTAAGCGTGACACTCTTGAGAACGAACTACGCGTAACACCACAAAAAAACTTCAACCAAAACACTCCTAAACCATTGTTAGGCGATTGATACCAATTGTAAGACCAAAGATATACCAACCTTATCAAATACCTACGTTATGAACACAAGAATACCACGTTAAACCCAAACTGTTATGCGTAAATAAAGAGAAAGATTAAGATAAGATATGGTGACTTGATGTATATTCGTGTATATGTTTAGAGAGGTAGAGAGAAGAAATATGAAAACAATAATATGTTATATTGCTTCAAGGGAAAACACACACACACACACACACACTCAAGCACACCCCTCAAATGACATACTTGAGGGGTATTTATAGTAAGAGAGATGATGCCCTAAGGCTTGGCCATGGGCCGTATGTGGGCTTCGTGGGATTGGATTGGACTTGGATTTGATATAAGGCTAGCTTATCTTAACTTATAGCCATTTAGCTTAGCCCAATCCACGAGCCCTTTGACTATTCTAGCACGATATCTAACACACGTTACAAAGTTCCTAAATGTGAATGACCATCACTTCTAATAAAAACTATTAAGACTAACACTTTCAAAAGTCAAAATTGTAGAAGACCAAATATTGGATAACTAGTCATAAGATAAAACAAGCTTTTGATTGTCAACTTTATTTAACTAACTAGTTCCTCCAAGTTCAATCTCATATTTTTATAATTCTTGTACATCTTTACATCTTTGATAAAAATAAAATTTATGTTTTGACCTTAAAAAAAAGGGGGAGATTGTTAATACAAATATCGTCCTAAACGTTATTTATATTTTATGATCTTTACTGTGTTTTGTTAACGACAAAAGTAAATTTCATTTTTGTAAAGTATAAAGCTTGTCAAGATTAATAGACATTAAAATAAGCTTTTCTTAAATAAAGTCTTCGTCACTTGAACATGCACATCTCATCACATTTTGATTATGCTATGTATCAACTAACATTGATATCCTTCTAAACTATATTGTGCATCAACATTTTTAGAACAAGTATGTTTAGTTTCTTAAACATAACATTACATAAGTATTTACTTATATAACATATTATTTCTAAAAATGGAAAACAACATATTACATCATGTCTTGCATCACATTGGAAATCTTTAAGAGATTTCATAGAATATTTTGTTTAGATATTCACTCATCATATCTTGCATAATCTTGGAGATTTGGGTGATCTTGGAAAGATTTTTTGTGATCTTTACTGTCAGACTGGCGGAACCAAAAATTAACAAGGGCGGAACCCTTTTTTTGGTTTTGTCCAGTCTGTGGTCTTGCTGATCATTTGGCCTATAATTAGCAAGCTAACCCAAGCTATTTTCTCATCCCTCATTAGCATAAAACACATACATTCTCTCATTCTATTACATCTAACTCAGTTTTATTTCATTCTAGTGATCATCTTTTGTAGCAAAGAAGATCAAGGAATAATCAAGCTTCAACAATTAGTTGGAAGGCTTGTTTGTTTTGTTGTTGTGTGATCCATTATGTTCATACATCATTGTTGTACCAAACCATCTTAAATCTCTGAGTGTGAGTGGTTAGTATTTTAGTCCTCAAAATACGTAGTGTGTTGGGAGTGGTTGTGCCCTTGTAAAAGAACTCGACATCTAGCTTTGTGTCGGAAATATTATGTAAGCGACGTGTAAAGGTTTTCTCCGCCAGTTAAAGGAGCTTGTTGATTAGTGAAGATAACTCTTGAGTTGGAGACTCGGGGAGTGGAGTAGGACAAGGAAAAAGAGTCCTTGTAGACCCGAACCACTATAAACAACTTTGTCGTGGTTTGATTGTTTCTTTCCTTACTTACTTATTATATATTGCTTGCATATTATTTATTCTTTACTAACACATCTTTTATCTATATCAATTGATCTTACAATAAGTTTTTAAAACAAATAAGATTTTAAACGGTACACTATTCAACCCCCCTTCTAGTTTTCCACAGTCTTAATACGTCCATTTTTAAACAAAACACCTTATGAACTATATAAAGGCAAGAAGCCTACATTAGGATATTGTGTTTGGGTGTAAATGCTTTATTTTAAATTGTAACACCCCAACCAGATAAGGGCAGAAGTGTCACATTCTGGTGTCATATTAGAACATACAAATAAAATCCTCACAAACGGAAACCTTAAAAATGAGGTATCAAATCATATAAACAATTGACTGACCAGAAAAATACAATATCCAAAATGAAAAGAAAAACTCAAAACAAAAGCTCTTCAAAATAAGTCCCAAAGTAATAAGGTGCTAGGTTTGGTCCACTCAGATACTCTAACTCTCAGCCCATCGAAGCCCATCTTCCAACCTAAAACCTGCCGCAGGAAAAGAAATGCGGCTGAGCTTAAAAAGCCTAGTGAACAGATATAACAAAATGAAAGCTAAATAAAATCAGAAATGCGAAATGGAATAATGAAACTGATAACAAAGTCGCAGCAAAATGAGGACAATGAGTCAATGAGGATCCTGCAGAACACAATTATACAGATATCCAAAGCACATATAACAAGGAGTACGAAGCAAAGCAAAGCATCATGACAAGCATACAAGCACATACAAACCAGGCATACAAGTACTGAAACATAAGCAAGCATAGCAGACGTCATATCCACACAACATATACAGCATACAATCAATTCAGGAAATCATAAGCCATACAAGTCAAAGAGAAATCTAAGGCAAGCGGAAGCAATTAATTAGTAAGTGAACATGGCAAACACACATGTCAAAAACACTTATTTGAAAACATAATCAGCATCATAATCAACAGAAGTACCAACAGTAGTCAACACATGGCAGTCACACGTAACAAGTAGGAATACAACGTACGATATAATTGAATGAATCAAAGACATAGCAGGACAACAGATTAACAAGCCATACGTCACAAGTGGAACCATTTACCCAATCAAACCGTAGCATAGACAGAATGTAAACATGGCAGGTCAACAATAAATAGATAAGAATACAACGGGATAGTCATAGTCCACGAGATTAACCAAACAAAGCACACATAATAAACCGACAAAACTATCGATTACACATTGGCATGGTCACCAAACAATTCAGAGGTTCACATAATAGTGAGATCACATATCATCAGATGAAAACAGGTAATTCAGATAACCGCATATTAATCACATCATAGCAGGATAATCAATGGTCACATAAAACATGAATAGCATAATCAAATTCAATAAACACATAAGAACCCGGTACGTGAATGGAACGATAGTCTGAAGTAACAGAATGAGAGTGTGACAGATCAAAGCAATGGAATATATATATCTTGGTAGTAGAGTGAGTCATATAAGGGTACTGAGAAATGAACAATTTATACAGAATATGGTGCGTTGGGGAAAACAGAAAGTACAGTATAGGTCTATCAAAAGTGTAAGGGTTGTCAGAATCTACCACGAGCCCGGAACATATCATATCATATCATATCATATCATATCATAAGTAACCATTGTATTCGGAGGGGTGACCTCGGAATACCATACATAATAGGAGGGGAGACCTCAGTAACAAATGGAGTAGCTAGCTCCCGGAATGTGAAGACGCGTATTGCACACGACATCATTCACCATATAAATCATATCAAATCATATTAAATCCACTAATATCATATCATATCTAGGATGCATCCATACGCCCCCCGGAAACATAGTGGCCAAATCATATACATATAGTGAGCTCATAATCATATCATAATGGGGACGGTGTGCAACGTCACTCGTGCACACTGGAGTCATGCCATTGGTGCATCAATGACACGGTCATGTTACCTTCATGACTAGGAACACATATTTGGCTCGGGTATCAAACTGACGGGTCAAAGCATAATCATATCATATCATAAGGGTTCATATCAAAGTTCATATCAAAGTTCATATCAGAGTTCCATAACATAGGTTCATAATCAGAGGTTCATAATCAAAGGGTTTATAACCAGAAGGTTCATAATCATAACAAACGAATATCATAGCGAACAGAATCGTACCAAAAGATCATATCGGAATCATATCAAAAGGATCATAGCATAAGGAATCATAGCAATGGATAACATAAATGAAGCAAAGTCAAAGGGTCGAAAAGTCATGAGAAATCCCTACTGAAAAGGGATAGAATATCTGTACCTTAACGCCAATGAAAGGAAAGCAAACGAATGAACAAACACGAAGACACCACGCCCCGTCTTCTTCAATGAATTTACACGGATTACGGTTCGCATAATAATTATTAGTTCATTTAATGTCACAACGGATTTTAAATACTCATTATGAATCGCATCAATACTTTTAGAGTTTAATTTGGTTACGCGCATTCTCGTTTTATTAATAGGCCGATTTAAGTATTTTAGGTTAAACGCTTAGACACAAGGATAGAATGATTATCTCTTAGTTCAAAATACCCATCCAAACACTCATAAAGAACGCACACAAACACATTATAACGCCAGCTCCAACGAGACCAATAAAAGTAAATAAACGCCATCCTTAAAATACCGACACACAAATTACACAAGACACACCGCAATGTCGAACAAGTTAGCGAACCTATCTCGAAACTAATTACACACTATCGGATCACACACACACAAACACACCATTTCTCGAATTCAAGACAATACCAAGACACACACCTTAATAGCCCCACGTGACAACATCACATGCATGCAAAATCTCACACGCACAGTCATGACCACACACAAACATATATATTCTTAAACCATGTACTCGTGACCTACTTAGACTACCACCTGATCTTATACATTCAACCATTAACATGACTTGATTACCTTTTTTATTTAGATTAAACATGCTTTCAAAAGGCCTTATACGCATTATTAAGGATCACACAAGAACGCCGATTCGACCATAAAAGTTAACGCGACGGATCAGGTTTTTAATTCACATTACGCGTTCGAGTTCCAACATTATTTCTTATGTGTATATCCAGATTCTTATTCGACATATATGACATCTATATTCGATATTTTACGTGGCCTTTATTCAGGATTCCATGCGACATATGCTATTATTTTATGTGACGATATATGAGCACTTTGAGGGCTGAAAACATGCGACTAAAACAGAAAACGAGAGAGGAAAGGAAACAATATGGTAGACGATACGAGTTACCTTCTAAGCGTGAAAAAGAGGAACCAAACAAGTGATCAAAACAAGACAACCACGCTTCTTTCTGCCCTCAACAACCACGACCAGCAGCAAATAAAACTCACGACCAAAACTCTTTGAATCACCCTCGATGGTAGCAGCTTCATGGTGCTTACGAATATTTCCTTGGACTCCTTGTGGTCGACAGGAAAATGGACAAGAAGGGAGTTGCCGTCACTTTTGTGTGGAGAAGAATTAGGGATCCTTTGTGGTTACATTTTGAATGAGTAAATGAGAGCATAATTACCATTATGGAATTGATTTGGGCGTTTTCTTTTGACCGACCAAAAATGGATTTCAAGAAGACCACTTCAACTAATCCAATTTACCTTACTTATATTTTGATACATTTACATTTAATATTTAGTGTATGCTTATAATATAGACCAAGTAACTAGTATATTGTGCAATATTCATATGGTAGTTAAAATTTGTTTCTCTTTTTTTTTGTACACGTCGTCTACGAGTTAAGTGTCAGATGTAATTAACGAGTTTTACGTATTTCACAATTATTGACTTGAGGGCAAATTAGTTATTTAACACGTTTACAATTTTTAGGGTTTTACAACTCTTCCCCTCTAAAAGAAAATTTTTCGTCCTCAAAAATTGAAGCCGCAAAGGTGCACGGAGACGTACAAGTTCAGGGCAGATGCAGCAATTCATAGTCTCACACAGATCATAACGATTTCGGTTCCAAAGCGTACAAAACTTATACGTAACAGATGTCGGTGAAAATCTCGCAAAGAGGTACAGAATTTCAAACGAATATAAGGAGTGCCAAATAACGGATATAAGTCCTAGTCCATTCACGTACCCACCCCAGGCATTTCCCAAGACGTTGTATGGTTTCAATAAGTTCATATTATATGATCTCGGTATTATCACGTTGATCAGGCATCATAATACTTGCATCACATAACAAGTTCTTATTGTCATCATATTCTGTCTCGGGTCATGACATACCGCAAAACCAATATCACAACAAAACAAATAACATACAGGTACCAAGCAACATACCAAAACAGACCAGATCACATACATACAGCATAAACGACATCAAACAACTTACCATAACACCAAAGAAGAAGGTCACCAATCTGCTCGAAACGGTTCCTCATGACTCGCTACTGACGATCCAAAAACAAAACTGAGGCATCACCAAAATGCTAAACGATAAGACTTCACGATTGAAACCGAGTTCTGAACAAACCAACGAAAAGCAATACCGATCAAATCATATAGCAAATTATCAAACCGTCTCAAAACGCGTGACAAACAAATCGGAGTAACACAAGTCGCGTCCAATCATATGAAGTAGATGAACCTTCTCAGCCACCAGTTAAGTCTTGTCCCCGTCTTTGCGCCTTTGGTTGATCCGTCCAGCTCCCTCCAGCAGTATCCTGACGTCTCTGGCAGCATAACGATCGGGTGCAGCTTCTGCTTCTCGAACCTCTCCAGCTCAGGGACTGTTGCAGCAACGCAGGGTCAGCACCATCATCTTTGGCTCCGCGGGTAGTCTCCATCTAACGATCGACAAACGGATGTGCGAAGACAAAATAACAAAATTCGATGCGAAAAGAGGAAGGCCAAATCAGTGAAGACAAACGAATATCAAAGTCAAATCTGAACGACAATCAAAAGGAATCTAAAGAGATCAGAACAGACGGAAGCCTAATGTCTACCCAAATCCTCACAGGTCAATCCTAAGGTCAACAAGACGAAACCTGGGCTCTGATACCATAATTGTAACACCCCAACCCGATAAGGGCAGAAGTGTCACATTCTGGTGTCATATCAGAACATACAAATAAAATCCTCACAAACGGAAACCTTAAAAATGAGGTATCAAATCATATAAACAATTGACTGACCAGGAAAATACAATATCCAAAATGAAAAGAAAAACTCAAAATAAAAGCTCTTCAAAATAAGTCCCAAAGTAATAAGGTGCTAGGGTTGGTCCACTCAGATACTCTAACTCTCAGCCCATCTTCCAACCTAAAACCTGCCGCAGGAAAAGAAATGCGGCTGAGCTTAAAAAACCCAGTGAACAGATATAACAAAATGAAAGCTAAATAAAATCAGAAATGCGAAATGGAATAATGAAACTGATAACAAAGTCGCAGCGAAATGAGGACAATGAGTCAATGAGGATCCTGCAGAACACAATTATACAGATATCCAAAGCACATATAACAAGGAGTACGAAGCAAAGCAAAGCATCATGACAAGCATACAAGCACATACAAACCAGGCATACAAGTACTGAAACATAAGCAAGCATAGCAGACGTCATATCCACACAACATATACAGCATACAATCAATTCAGGAAATCATAAGCCATACAAGTCAAAGAGAAATCTAAGGCAAGCGGAAGCAATTAATTAGTAAGTGAACATGGCAAACACACATGTCAAAAACACTTATTTGAAAACATAATCAGCATCATAATCAACAGAAGTACCAACAGTAGTCAACACATGGCAGTCACACGTAACAAGTAGGAATACAACGTACGATATAATTGAATGAATCAAAGACATAGCAGGACAACAGATTAACAAGCCATACGTCACAAGTGGAACCATTTACCCAATCAAACCGTAGCATAGACAGAATGTAAACATGGCAGGTCAACAATAAACAGATAAGAATACAACGGGATAGTCATAGTCCACGAGATTAACCAAACAAAGCACACATAATAAACCGACAAAACTATCGATTACACATTGGCATGGTCACCAAACAATTCAGAGGTTCACATAATAGTGAGATCACATATCATGATGAAAAGGTAATTCAGATAACCGCATATTAATCACATCATAGCAGGATAATCAGTGGTCACATAAAACATGAATAGCATAATCAAATTCAATAAACACATAAGAACCCGGTACGTGAATGGAACGATAGTCTGAAGTAACGGAATGAGAGTGTGACAGATCAAAGCAATGGAATATATATATCTTGGTAGTAGAGTGAGTCATATAAGGGTACTGAAATGAACAATTTAATACAGAATATGGTGCGTTGGGGAAAACAGAAAGTACAGTATAGGTCTATCAAAAGTGTAAGGGTTGTCAGAAATCTACCACGAGCCCGGAACATATCATATCATATCATATCATATCATAAGTAACCATTGTATTCGGAGGGGTAACCTCGGAATACCATACATAATAGGAGGGGAGACCTCAGTAACAAATGGAGTAGCTAGCTCCCGGAATGTGAAGACGCGTATTGCACACGACATCATTCACCATATAAATCATATCATATCATATTAAATCCACTAATATCATATCATATCTAGGATGCATCCATACGCCCCCCGGAAACATAGTGGCCAAATCATATACATATAGTGAGCTCATAATCATATCATAATGGGGACGGTGTGCAACATCACTCGTGCACACTGGAGTCATGCCATTGGTGCATCAATGACACGGTCATGTTACCTTCATGACTAGGAACACATATTTGGCTCGGGTATCAAACTGACGGGTCAAAGCATAATCATATCATATCATAAGGGTTCATATCAAAGTTCATATCAAAGTTCATATCAAAGTTCATATCAAAGGTCATATCAGAGTTCCATAACATAGGTTCATAATCAGAGGTTCATAATCAAAGGGTTTATAACCAGAAGGTTCATAATCATAACAAACGAATATCATAGCGAACAGAATCGTACCAAAAGATCATATCGGAATCATATCAAAAGGATCATAGCATAAGGAATCATAGCAATGGATAACATAAATGAAGCAAAGTCAAAGGGTCGAAAAGTCATGAGAAATCCCTACTGAAAAGGGATAGAATATCTGTACCTTAACGCCAATGAAAGGAAAGCAAACGAATGAACAAACACGAAGACACCACGCCCCGTCTTCTTCAATGAATCTACACGGATTACGGTTCGCATAATAATTATTAGTTCATTTAATGTCACAACGGATTTTAAATACTCATTATGAATCGCATCAATACTTTTAGAGTTTAATTTGGTTAAGCGCATTCTCGTTTTATTAATAGGCCGATTTAATTATTTTAGGTTAAACGCTTAGACACAAGGATAGAATGATTATCTCTTAGTTCAAAATACCCATCCAAACACTCATAAAGAACGCACACAAACACATTATAACGCCAGCTCCAACGAGACCAATAAAAGTAAATAAACGCCATCCTTAAAATACCGACACACAAATTACACAAGACACAGCAATGTCGAACAAGTTAGCGAACCTATCTCGAAACTAATTACACACTATCGGATCACACACACACAAACACACCATTTCTCGAATTCAAGACAATACCAAGACACACACCTTAATAGCCCCACGTGACAACATCACATGCATGCAAAATCTCACACGCACAGTCATGACCACACACAAACATATATATTCTTAAACCATGTACTCGTGACCTACTTAGACTACCACCTGATCTTATACATTCAACCATTAACATGACTTGATTACCTTTTTTATTTAGATTAAACATGCTTTCAAAAGGCCTTATACGCATTATTAAGGATCACACAAGAACGCCGATTCGACCATAAAAGTTAACGCGACGGATCAGGTTTTTAATTCACATTACGCGTTCGAGTTCCAACATTATTTCTTATGTGTATATCCAGATTCTTATTCGACATATATGACATCTATATTCGATATTTTACGTGGCCTTTATTCAGGATTCCATGCGACATATGCTATTATTTTATGTGACGATATATGAGCACTTTGAGGGCTGAAAACATGCGACTAAAACAGAAAACGAGAGAGGAAAGGAAACAATATGGTAGACGATACGAGTTACCTTCTAAGCGTGAAAAAGAGGAACCAAACAAGTGATCAAAACAAGACAACCACGGCTTCTTTTCTGCCCTAACAACCACGACCAGCAGCAAATAAAACTCACGACCAAAACTCTTTGAATCACCCTCGATGGTAGCAGCTTCATGGTGCTTACGAATATTTCCTTGGATTCCTTGTGGTCGACAGGAAAATGGACAAGAAGGGAGTTGCCGTCACTTTTGTGTGGAGAAGAATTAGGGTTCCTTTGTGGTTACATTTTGAATGAGTAAATGAGAGCATAATTATCATTATGGAATTTATTTGGGCGTTTTCTTTTGACCGACCAAAAAAGGATTTCAAGAAGACCACTTCAACTAATCCAATTTACCTTACTTAGATTTTGATACATTTACATTTAATATTTAGTGTATGCTTATAATATAGACCAAGTAACTAGTATATTGTGCAATATTCATATGCTAGTTAAAATTTGTTTCTCTTTTTTTTTTGGACACGTCGTCTACGAGTTAAGTGTCAGATGTAATTAACGAGTTTTACGTATTTCACAATTATTGACTTGAGGGCAAATTAGTTATTTAACACGTTTACAATTTTTAGGGTTTTACATAAATACTAAAGATTATCTCACCAAATTTGACCCAAAGTCTTATGAAGGTGTATTTCTTGGTTATTCACAAACTAGCAAAGCATATATTGTTTTAAACAAAGAAACTATGAGAGTCGAGGAATCGTTAAATGTAACATTTGACAAAATTCCACCTCCCTCTAAGACATCACCTTTGGTAGATGATGACCTAGTTGAAAGTCAACTTGTTGAGAATCAAGAAAACAATGATAATAACAAGGATGGTGAACTATTAAATAAAGAAATTGTCAATATTAAATAGTCTAAAAGTCATCCTTTAGACAATGTCATAGGACACATAAATCAAAGAACCTTAATATCACAAGCTCAAAATCAAAGTAACTACTTTTGTTTTGTATCATCTATTGAACTGAAAAATATAAACGAAGCAATAAAAGATGAATCTTGGGTCATTGCTATGCAAGAAGAATTAAACCAATTCATTAGAAATGATGTTTGGACACTAGTACCTCAACCTAAAAATCTTATTATAATTGAAACAAAATGGGTTTTTTGAAATAAAATGGACGAAAATGGTGTAGTTTCTAGAAACAAAGCTCAACTAGTAGCACAAGGTTATAATCAACAAGAAGGTATTGACTACGATGAAACTTTTGCTCCTGTTGTTGGGCTTGAGTCAATTAGAATTTTACTTGCATATGTATGTGTACATGATTTCAAACTTTTTCAATTGGATGTTAAAAGTGCATTTTTGAATGGTTTTATTAATGAAGAAGACTATGTCGCACAACCTCCTGGTTTCACCGATTTTGAAAAAAAAAATCATGTTTACAAACTTAAAAAAAACACTATATGGACTTAAGCAAGCACCAAAAGCATGGTATGACCGACTTAAGACTTTCTTAGTTGAACATAAGTACACCATGGGTTTAGTAGATAATACTCTCTTTACCAAGAAAAAGGATTCACATATTATCATTGTCAAAATATACATAGATGACATAATATTCGGATCAACTTGTCAAGAGCTATGTGATGATTTCTCAAAAATCATGCATGACGAGTTTGAGATGAGTATGATGGGAGAACTAAGCTTCTTTTTGGGATTTCAAATTAAACAATTAGAAGATGGTATATTCTTTAACCAATCTAAATACATAAAGGATATATTTAAGAAATTTGGTCTTGAAGACTCTAAACCTATCAAAACACCCATGTCCTCAGAAACTAAGCTCACCAAGGATGAAGAAGGAGAATCCGTAGATAACACTAAACATAGTGGAATGATTGGTTGTCTACTCTATCTCATGGCTAGTAGACCCGCCATTATGTTTAGTGTTTGTCTACGTGCTCGCTTTCAAGAAGATCCTAAAACATCACATCTTGAAGCCGTAAAACGAATATTTAGATACATTAAAGGCACTACACACTTAAGATTATGGTATCCCTAAGGAATGGGTGTAGAAACCATAGTGTATACCGACTCGGACGATGCCGGTGACTATGTCGATAGAAAAAGCATAAGTGGTATTTGTACTTTTGTTTGACAATGTCTTACCACATGGTTCTCTAAGAGACAAACGGCCCTCGCCATTTCAACAACCGAAGCCGAGTACGTATCCGCCAGAAAATCATGTCAACAAGCTCTTTGGATGAAGCAAGCTCTCGTGGACTACATAATTCAACTCAACGACATCTCTATCCTTTGTGACAAAAAAAGGAGCTATTGATCTCAGCAAAAATCCAGTCCAACATGCTCGAAACAAACATATTGAAATCCGTCATCACTTCCTTCGTGACAATGTTCAAAAAGGAAACATCTCAATCGAGAAAGTATCCTCCGAATACAACATTGCCGACATCCTAACAAAACCTCATAAACGAGAACCATTTAATCTTCTTAGACTTGTATTAGGACTAATGGAACCAAACATGTAGTTGAAACCTTAGCCTAAACCTTAGTTTAACCAAACACAACAAAATTGACCAAAGTCAAAGTTGGTCCCACGAAACCAAATGACAACAAAGACGGAACCAAAAATTTAGTTTTGTCCTGTCCGTGGTCCTCTGGGACAGTTTTTGAAAACAAATAACAGACACTTCTTCTAATTTATGCCCAAAATCAAACATGAGGATTATGCATTTTCTTAGACAAATCATGAAGTAAATTTATTAAATTACTTAACTAATTATGTTTCCCTTAGTTAGGAATTACATCTCATAAGGCATTATCATAATTTGCTAAAAACCCCATGTCAAACTTTTGAAAAACTTCTCACTTTAGGACAAACAATTTCTCATTGTTCATACAAATTAAAATGTTATTTCATCACTTGCATAATGTCTCTTGAATGCTAAAGAAAGTACATAATTAATATGTATTCTCAGGTACATTCAATTGAAGCTACATTGAATTAGGAGCGTTTGGGTTTATCTCCCGTTTTGTTACAAAACTACTAAAGAATTACTTTTTATCCATTAAAATGAGTCGAGATAACTGCACCTTCACATTGTCTTCATATAGACACACACTAGAACACAATATCAAAATTCTCATTCATTTCGACTAACATGTGAATTTTTTTTTCTAGGATCAAACATGTCTCCCCCAACTTTCTATGACCACAAAGATGCTCTCAACTACATTCCCAAACACGACAAAACTAAGGGTCTCACTAAGGAAGAAGTTAAAATCTTTAAGGCACTAGAAAAATGATATTTTCATGAGGGTAGAACCATTGACCCATCTTTTCTAGAAGGAACAAACATTCGCCAAGAACTTGCCACCATCCACTTTGATGGTCTCCTAGACATTAATGAACAAAATTTTCCTATATTTGTTCTAGAGTTATATGCTTGTGTAATGCTCGTAACCAATGATCGTGGACTTTTGTCACTTCGATTCAAAATAAACCAACAAGACCTCAACATTCCTCTCCATTAATTTGCGGAAGTCCTTGGCATTCCATGTGAAGGTACATGCCTTTACACGGATAAGTGGTCCCTTTCAATCCTTGACTCAATTGTTGATCGTATGCCTCCATACGACACTCCTCTAGTTGCAAAAGAGATTATCCGAGAACATCTTTTCATTCCTATAACCTCAAATATTAGGACAACCCGTACCGGTAATGAAATCAATAAAGATCCATTTGGCATGGAGCTCAATGGGCTTAAGCCACAATTCAAAAAGTGGGAAGAAGTTCTTAAGGCAAATGTCTTGTGCACCATAGGTAATCGGGATCACATCAAGGCCTGTCTTTGCTACATGCTTTATAGTTTGTCAACCGGCCAACCATTTAACTTAGCCTACTACATTGCCAAAAGGATGGCGGACATACCCATGCTAGGAACCACTGCCCTTCCTACGGGGATGCTTCTCACCCATCTCTATAGGGCCTTTGCACCCATTCCACCAAATCCTAAAGGATTTTGTCCTGACTACTCTCTCGTTGATCACATCTTTGTATCATTAAGTGATAAGAGGGTAGCAAAGACTTAAGGAAAACAACCTCAACCTCCATCTTCCTCATCAACATTAATGAGCGAGGATGATGGACTTCTGAACTCTAGGCTTCCTCCTCTTAATTACCTACGACAACTTCCCGAGTTGGAGAACTAGTCTTCAGAGTTCAAGCAAATAAGAGTTATGTTCAAGTGCATTAGCAGGTACCTTACGAAGATGAACAAGAAGTTGGATAGGCAATGAGAGGTTTTTATGAGTGTTTGGTACAATCTTTTTAAAAACAATGATGTATGATGTATGTTTCTTCTCCTAGGATGATAGCTAAACTTTGAACGATTATGTGAACTAACCATGTCATGCAGGGAGATAACATCTTTATGTTATCAGTTTTCACCCCTTTTCACATTAGTAGTGAAATCGTTAGCCCCTGCTCAATCTATGCCCATACGTGTGTTAATATATGTTTTATTGTTATTTTCTAATCGCAACTAATTAATTACACATGTTTCAAAAAAAATTACAAAATTTGACCAGGGTTCGGGCCTTCTAAAAACCCCTCTGTTAATATTTTTGAGCCGGCGGATACGGCGGAACCAAAAAATTGGTTCCGTCCGTATATAATTTTGGGTCCACCAAAATCCAACTAACGGATCAGACAGAACCAAAAACAAGGTTCTGTCTATATGTCTGCTTGGTTCCGTGGGCTGCAGGTAACACTTTCTATTTTTTTTTAATCTCGCACTCTAGTTCACTCACTTTTGTTACTAGGATAGTCTTTACTGATACTAACTCACATTAGGATGATTTGAGCTCACTTAGGCAAATAGGATATGCATTTCCCACCGTAATTTGAAATTTCTCAAAATTCACTTAAGTTACCTTTCTACATAAAGGAAGGAACTAAAAATTTGGTTCCTCGCAATCCGTGGGTGTCTGACTTCCAAGATTTTGCAATGATTGAAATTCATTTAATGCATATCTTTCATATCTCACTCAATACATTCTCAATAGATTGACTTAGGATGATTTGACATGCTCTTAAACACTTCCATATCATTAGAAACCACTATCTTTGTATGGATTAACATCAAATCAAACACATTTCTCAATGAATCCTTAGTTCTATAAATTAACACTTCTAGGATAGTCTATAAATTAACACTTCCAAGATAGTCTTTTTCACATCTTTACTACTACTTCTCCTTATTTTTAATATCTCTTAAGCAAAGTCAAAATGACTAAATCCTCAACCTCATCTCCTTCAAACAAACCACTTAAGAAAACCGCTAGAATTAGCGTACGTCCATGTTGCTTCGTCAACTTGAACTTCTCATCATTCGACTCCTCACCTCTCAACATCTCATCACCCATTAGAGATGAGAACTTCCTAAACTTAAGTACTCCAACTCCACCACCTAAATCACCCACCATTGTGACTACTCCACCACCAACCAAAACACCCATTATCACCTCATCACCACCGGCTCCATCACAACCATCTAAAACACCTTCACCACCAAAGTCTCCAAAACTTGAACCTCTTGAAATTTTTACAACACCACCAACATCTTCTTATCCGTTTATTGATGATTTGGATGATTTGCCATCGAGGCCAACAAATCCATCACCTCTTCCATCTTTTGGCTCCATTGAGCGTATTGCTCATGAACCTCCCCAGGCATCCTTTATGCCCAATGAGCCTTTTCAAGGTGAACCTAGACCTATACTTTTTCACCCCATTCACAAAGAAATCCATGGGCCTCTATATGGAGATCATGCTTTATCACCTCATTCCTTTTCCCCTAATATTGGGGATATTGATTAGTCCATGTGGGAGGATCCCCCACAATCTCAATAGGAGATTTAAGCTCACCTAGACAATTTCCAAGCCTTCTCCAACATGGTAGATTCTCATCCTCATTAGGCGATGCAAATGTAAACCGCTTTGCTCACTTTCCTCATTGCTCCACCAAATCCCAACCATCAATCAACCAATGTTTCACCACCACCACCACCAAACAATGAACCTAGTCTACCACCAAACTTTCCTCTCCATGGTTGCTCAAATTGTGAGCGAATCTCTCATCTAAGTGAAAGGACTCGCATTATGGTCCACGAACTTCAAGATGAATTGAGGTTCATCCTCAACCACATTCTTGAGCGTATTAAAACTCTTTCACATCCTCCACCACAATAGATAAAAAGGACGGTTATTAGTTATTTGTAGGACTTTTATTTTCTAAGGTATTTTTTTATTTTTCTAGGAATTTTTTTCTCTTATTTTAACACATCTCCATTATTGTCCATTTTATGACTTTTTGTCATAAAAATTTTACTAATGAATGATGTTTGTTATATTGTTGTTGGTTATTCATTGTGATTGAATGTTGGTTGTGATAATTGTTTTGGATTGTAGCATGTTTAAATTCATTAATCTTTGTTTTGTAGCTATTCATAATCTATGTATCTTTCACTTGGCACCCAATTAAGGAGAGCATTTGACTCGGGCTCATTACATTATCCGCCTCGCCTATTCTTTTTGTTTCGACAAAAAGGGGGAGAAAATATTTAAAACTTGAAAAGTGAAGCTTCTTACATTTTATTCTTCAAATAGTTAGTTCACCAAAAATTTCAAGTTAAAACACATATTTTTAAAATTCTTGCAAATCTTTATAGTTTCATTTAAAAATAAAATTTATGTTCTGTCCTCAACAAAAAGGGGGAGATTGTTAATACAAATATCATCTAAAAAAACGTTATTTATATTTTACGATCTTTGCTATATTTTGTTATCAACAATAATAAATTTTATTTTAGCAAAAGTATAAATCTTGTCAAGACTTTTATATATAGCTACAAGTTTTTCCTAAACACAAATTGTTTTCAAAATTTGTTTACAAGATGGTAGTTTGTCATTTAAAAAAAATGCCACTATTAGATGTTAAGTAAAATAGCACATTACATTTTTAGTTTTCACAATAAACAAAAATGTACCTTATAATAACATATGTGATCAAACATTATTTTTCACTCATCTAATCAAATTTATTTAGTTTGCTAACATGTACATTACAATGTTTACTTACATAAACATATAAAACTAAAAATGAAAATGCATATTACATCATGTCTTGCATCATCTTAGAAATCCTTAGAAGATTTCTTAGATATTTTGTTTAGATTGTCACTCAACATATCAAATGTAATCTTAGTAAGATATGTTAAGATCTTGGTAAGATTTGTGCAGATTTTCTGTCAGGGTAGGCGGAACCAAAAGATTTGTGCAGATTTTCTGTCAGGGTGTGCAGATCCGTGGTTTTCTGATCACTCTGCCGATAAATATCAAGCCACACCAAGTTGTTTTCTCATCACTTATAAGCATAAAATACATACATTCTCTTATTCTCTTTCATCTAACTCATTCTCATTTCATTTTAGTGATCCTCTTTTTGTAGCAAAGAAGATCAAGGCATTCCAAGGTTCAACGAATAGTTGCAAGTCTTGTTTGTTTGTAGTTGTGTGAATTGTTGTTATTCATACATCATTGTATGTACCAAACCATCATAAACCTCTGATAGTGATTGGATAGTATTTTAGTCCTTAAAATACATAGTGTGTTGGGAGTGGTTGTGCCCTTGTAAAAGAACTCGACATCTAGCTTTGTGTCGGAAATATTGTGTAAGCAACGTGTAAAGGTTTTCTCCGCCGGTTGAAGGATCTTGTGGATTAGTGAAGATAACTCTCGAGTTGGAGACTCGGGAGTGGAGTAGGGCAAGGAAAAAGAGTCCTTGTAGACCGAATGATTCGTTGTGAAGTGAGTGGTGAAAAACACAATATCAACGTATATCAAAATAACCGTAAAATTAGACAAATCAACCTTTTAGGAAAAGGGTTAACGTGCCAAACCTCACGGGTGTGATAAAAGTGATACCAGGAAAGTGATTTCCCGGGTCGTGTCCCAACGAGGTGTGAATGGAAGGAATCGTTGAGTTTCGTGATTAGAACTTGAATTGGTTATAATGATTTTTGGATTTGAGTTACGTATTCTACAAATTAATTAACGCGAAAGTAATTAAGGCAAGGGTACCCTAATAAACTAAAAATAAACTACTACTAAGCCTAAGAAATGATAAAACGAGGCTACACTAAGTCCTAGGGTGATAAAACGTAAAAACGTAAAAACCGGGAAACAACCCGAGCCATAAACGTAAAAATTTTACAATTTAAGGGCTACGGGTGTGAAATCAATTTTCCTACGTCCTAATTGACTAAAAATAATTTTAGAAAAAGACCGGGTATTTTTTCGACTTTTAAATTATTTATTATGAATTAAAAACTAATTTAATCTAATTAAATTATTAAAAATATTAAAATAATTAAAAAAATCGGAAAATTCACTAAAAGTACTTGAGATGTTACTGATTCTCAAAAAATTTGAAAAGTGTTTTACTTTGGAAATAAGCTGTTAAATAAGCTAAAAAGGGCTTAAGTCTAAAACTGCAAAAGACTACTTAAAGATTAAATTGTGTAGGAATTAAACGAGACAAGTCCCAAGGGCAGATGGTGTTGGCGTGTGGTGTTGTGTGCTTGAGCCAGGAGACCAGGGTTCGAATCCCCTTGGTCTCTTTTTGAAAACTTATTATTTTTTTTCTTTTTTTCTTTTGGAACTTAAAGACACAACCAAGATGAACATTTTTTTGAGAAAACTTTGTAAGCCCAACCTTCTGAATAAACAGTTTTGACTGCTTACTCAGCACTGTTCAAAACAGCTAACACAAACACCCCTTTAGCACTTTGCTAAGCATGCAATAAGCTATCTCAACAGGAAACAAGCAGACTAAATTTGAAGTAAGCTATCATAACAGAAGATGCTGCTAATCTCAGTAGGGAAATAAGCAGTTTGTTTTGAAATTCCTAAATTACTACGGATAATCCTAAACTATGGGGGCATAAGGACGCAAACTACCTAATAAGCATTAAATCCTATAATAAGCACTAGTAACTGATTATAATGTATACTAAATCTACCCTAACTACACTATTAAGAAATGGAAGAACCTGAATTAACCAATGAGCTTCCTGGTAAGCACTAAGAATACTGACTGCTGATGTGCAGTCCCCAATACAGCCTCTGTGAGCTTTTTGAGCTCATATTTTAAGCTGTTGAGTGTACTCCAAAGCTAAAAGCAAACTGAAACATTAAAGTTAGCATGGAAGACTAAAAAAAACTGACTTGGGGGATAAAAAAAGGCATCAATTCAGCTTATAAAGAAGCTGTTACAGTAACTCTTTTTTTTTTATTGCTAATTTGTGTTGATACAGAACAGTCAAAAGACATATTTCAGCATCAAATTTAACTATGCTTTGGGATGATGATATTAAAGCTTGCCACTTAAACCAGACTGAGTGGGTAATACAAGGATCGAATAAAAACAAAATTTGCCAACTTTAGACACCAATTAAGCTGAAAAAAATGAGCCTAAGAACAGCAGCTCAACTGCTGTCCTGTGTGAGAGAAAAACAGAAACAGTTTTTGATTTTACCTAAGCTTCTACAAATCTTATGAAATCATTACCCACGCTCCTACACTAACATTCACTTGATAAATGGACTTTTACTTGATAAGTAAATTGGCTAAAAACATGGACTTTTGACCAATTAAAGGCTTCAAACAAACACCCCTGTAAGGGTGTAGAACTACTTGAAAACTGCTTAAAAACTGAATTTGGTTTTCCCCCTTTTTTTTTCTTACTAAACTGACATAGCAATTTAAACACAAGCTTGTAACACAACAAAAATTAACAAAGGGTAATCAAACACTATTGAAACAGAATTGATAAAAAGACTTTTTCATTAATAGTAAGAAACTACAATTGGAATTTAAAAGACTAAAAGCTGAATTTTAAAACTAAGACTAAGGTTTGAAAGAAAGAAAACTAAATTTTAAAACTAAAACTAGGGTTGCCATTATACACTGGCTACAACATCTATTTATACTACAATCTAGGGTCTTCAAGGTCTTCACTCTTGTGTTTCTTCTGTGAGGGCAGTCAAGCCAAAGAACTCCTCATGTGCTTTCTTGAACCAATCCAAGCCATCCATTAAGTAGGTACCATTGAGCATGAATCTGAGCCATTGGTTGAGTCTTTTTAACAAGGATTGCCATGGTGGCAGCCATGGAAAGGAGGGAAAGGAAGTGAGTGGGTTTGGGAGTTGGGGTTAACTGGGTAAAGAGAAGGTTGGAGGTGGAGTGTTTTGGGATGGTGAGAAATTGGGTAAAAGGGTGTGGCTGGTAGAGTGTTTTGATAACAGAGAAAGCTAGGGTTTGAGAGGGAAAAAGTATTTGGAGAGGAAAAAGGGGGTGGGTCGTGGGTTGTTATTTGGGTTTGGACCGGGTTGGGGAGATTGGTATTGGGCTTAGGATTAATTTTGAACCCATTTATCAATCTAAGGGTAAAAAGTGTACAAACCAAAACTTCAGGGACTGGATGTGTAAATTTTTGAAAATTGATTCGAGGGCTGGACTAGTAAATCTCAAATAATGTAGGGACCCTTTATGCCATTTTCTGAAACTTGAAGGTGTAATCTGCCAGTTTGAAATCTTTAGGGACTAAAGCTGTAATTTCTCAAAACTTTTGACATTTTTCACCAAAGGACTAATTATGACCAACTATGATTTCAAAAGGACCTTTGGTGGCTTTTCTTTTAAAATACGTGCTCAGGGACTATTTCTGCCAATTTTTGAAAGTCGGTGGGACGAAAATCGCCAATTATGCAAACTTTATTCGTTTTTCATTTGTTTTCAATAATTTTGCATCTGAAACATATAAAACACAATTTTGAGATATTTTCAGTATTTTGATGCATTTCGGAGTGTTTTTAGATGTTTTGCAGTTCAGATTTGACCTAAAATGATGAGTTTTTACACACTCATCACCGAACCACTATAAAAAACCATGTTGTGGTTTGATCGTTTCTTTCTTTACTTGCATATTATTTATTCTTTATTATCTATATTGATTGAATTCACGCAAAGTTATTCAAAGCAAATCAAATTTTATAACGGTAAAACTATACAACCCCCTTTATAGTGTTCCACAATAATGTACGCAAGCGGAAGTCTTAAATAAATAAAATACAAGTCATGAAACAAATAACTTCTAAGGAATACAAAACTGCTCAAATATTTAAACGAAAAGAAATAACCAAAACATAAATCTCAAACTAATTTCAGATGACAAGGAAAGCTAAGGTTGGGCTGGTCTACTAACAACTCCTACTCTCATCACTCAATCCCAGCATCCCGCTTAATACCTGCCGCAAAGAAAAGAAAATGCGGCTGAGCTAATGCTCAGTGAACAGATATAAATAATGAAAAACAATAAGTCAAAAATGAATAAGCGAAACGAATCCAACGAAAACCTGCTGAACAAGATGTTAAATGAAATAAGGACTGAATATGGTATTAAAGAATAATCAAAGGGTTATGAAGAAATAATAAAGGAACTGTTAAGGAATTGCTCAAGTGCCTAAACATGATACATGAATAGACCAAAACAACCAAACATATCATATCAAATCAATCAATCATATCATATCATATTATAACAAATCATATCAAATGAAGTGTACGGCTCTTAAAAGTGTATGGCACATACATATATCTGAACTGAGTACCTAGGATGCATCCATACGCTCTCTGAAAAATAAACATCATGCATAACAATACACCTGCTTTTGGCAAGTATACTTACGTATGGAATCATAATCATAATCAAATGATAGCACAAAAGGGAACGTTGTGGACAAAACACACCTCCACAGATAGCATCATGCCATTGGTGCCTCAATGACATGGCCATGGTACCTCCATGGCTAGTTAGTACCTTGGGCAATGGATTTGGTCATACAATATAAATAAACATAGGGTAACGATCATGGATTGTTCATCAAAGATAATATATATAAAGAGAATAAAATGGATAAGCATCAAATGGCATAATCAAATGAATATCGTATCAAAGGAATCATATTAAATTGGATCACAAATGAAAATCATAACAAATGAAACAAAATCAATTATCAAGAGTCATGAGAAACCCTTACTGATAAGGGGTGGATATTTGTACCTTATGAACGAAAGCAAATGAGGAAATGAACACAAAGACAATGAGTTACTCCTTCTTCACCGGATCTACATGAATTAGGATCATTTAATACTTAAGAGTCCATTTTATAAATCCATTAATTGTCATAACTGATTCATAAATATTGATAGTGGTTCATTAATGTGATTAGGGTTTCATTACATGAATTAGGTTAATATATGTATTAAATTATCATACTTAAGGTTCCAAAATAATCTAGGTTCAAAACACATTAAATGATATTAGGTTTAAACAAAACCTTAACTTACTTCTTATCTCATATTTTAACTCATTCTGGTATGTTTTTATGAATTTTAAAAGCATATCAAATAAGGTCTTGAGGTTCCACAATTTTTATCTATGATTCCCAAATGAGTTAAGCACCTCCCCAAATTTTTACAGATTTTATTTCCAAGTGCAAGTACCATCCCAAAAATCGTTTTCCCAAACCTGTCCAGAAAGTGCACTGCATGTATACCCAGAAAGTTTGCCTTTAGTTAACCCATTTAGACACTTCAGAAAAATCTACAAAAATTCTAGGAAGACATACATAACTTAAATATCACCCCTATAAAAGGAGAGATCTTAACTCTTTAAGGTTTGCAAACTAAAAATAAAAAACATGAACTTATTTTCGGACTCGATTTCTCAGATTTGATACTTAATCTCCCAAAAATCAAAGGACTACCCTCCCGACCTCCAATTTCCTAGAAATTTACATATTTAGAAAGTACATAACCTGAAGTTGAACTTAGAGTCAAGAATCACACAAAAATACATTGGCTTCATTAGTTTAGACCTCTTTGAATTTGACCCAAATTCTGGACAGCTTGTACACATAAAATCACACAAAACCCTAAACCCTTTTAAACCCAATTCGATTCCTAACTAATTCTTAGGGTTTCCAGAATTCATTAGCCATATTAATGCACACTTAATATTTCATATTAGGGTTACCTTAAGGCCAGATCAAACAGAATCAAAGGAACAAGAAGATCACACCACCGCGACCACTAATCGTAACCCACATGGGATTACCGAAGTGCTGTTTGATGTTGACCCTGGCAGGAATTTCCATTCAATCACTGAGGATCACATTTTTAGATCCTCTCATAAATGTTCTGGCAGATTTTTATGATCTGCGTAGGAATCTAAGATTTACATCTTGTGTTCTTATTGTTGAACATCAAGTGTAGAAATGTTAAGTGTTCCTAAGAGATATTTTGATGAATCTCGTGGCTCTATACTCAATTTTTGTATTTTGGTTTTAGTAGTCAGAGACTGGAGTGGTGTCTCCTGTTTCAATATAAACACATCTCGGAGTGAGAGGTCGATAGATTATGCAGGGTTTCCCGTGAGAACGAAACAAATCCTTTTGAGAGGACTTGAGTGGCTAGAAGGTTAAGTCCAGTGCGTCACTGGGTCCATGACGTCTTTATCTTCAATACTGGTGTCATCTTAGTGACAACTAGTAGCATATGAATTGAACCCGTTTTCTGCCCTAAGTTAATTATGGAGGGCTATTTCTTTTCACTAGAGATGGCAACGGGGCCGTGTATGTGTGGAATGGTTGATACCATCCCCATCCCCGAAGTTAAATAGCTATCCCCATCCCCGTCCCTATCCCATTAGAAGATTACAATTACATCCCATCCCCGTCCCCGACGGGGAACGGGGATCCCTAATGGGGAATCGGGGATTTTTCCCCGTTACATAATTATAAGTAAGCCTTATTATAAACAGATGATTGTACATAGGTTTCTGGAAAAAAAAACGTATAAAACATTTAGATTGCTGATGTTTAGAAAACATTAACATGTATAACAAAAATTGTTTCTTTGAAGAAAACTTATTATATCAACCTTGGATCATAAGTAAATATGATCATATAAAACTTATTATATGAATTAACATCAGCCTTATTAAAATAATTGATCAAAAGAAGTACATATAGAGAATGATGAAATTAGGTTTCATAACATAATATTGACATATAATGTATTTTGTACAGAAAATATATTCGGGAACGGGTTCGAGGATCCGAGGGCATTACCATACCCGCCTCCATACCCGCTTTTCAGTATCGGGGATTCCCCGCCCCCATCCCCATACCCAGTCAACTCGGGGATTACCCGGTCAAATCGGGATCGGGTATCGGATTCTCCATCGGGTTCGGAGTTTCTTGCCATCTCTACTTTTCACCCTTTTCTCATAACTTTTCTTTTTAATTCTTCAACCCCTTCTTTCTCCTTTCTCACATTACTTCTTTTTTCAATCATACCTAAGGACTTTCTAATTCTAACTATTGCTGTTGTCCTTGGGTAGATCCCTCCGGCTCTGGCGGATCATAGGACATATTTCCTATCCTTAGTCACCTTATAACTACATGATTATCCTATGTCGCCATAAAATCTTTTCTTGAAAATTTCTCAAAGTGTTTATGATTATAAAACATTTTTTTGTTAACACTTTGAGAGTTTGTATTTTCAGAACTCCCCCTCCACATGTGCTTATATTGTTTTAACTTAAATCTGCACATTAAGGGTATAATTCGCACCTTTTGAATTGGTCGGCTCTTGATGGACAATTCCCCGCGAGACACGGTTACATTGCTTAGTTAAAGAGATCCATTGTCAGTTTTTAGGTAACAACTAGCTCTAATAACTAACTTGAAGTTGTTAGGAGGTTAGACCCGCCATAGTGCATGTCTATCAAGAGTTTATCGAATCGGTACACTCTACTCAAACAAATCCTTTGCGAGACACGTTTACATCATTGGCTAGGCCAGCTTGAAATTATTACCCGTCCAGGACAAGTCCTTGTGATTACTGACATTTAAGTTTGTCAATTCGTGGGTTATATCTGAGTTGAGCTCTTACGAGATTCCATACATTCAAAAACATATTTGATCACATATTTTCTCCCCCTAAAAAATAGCATATAAATTTTGTTTTTGTATGTCCCCCTCAAAAATAGCATATAAATGTTGTTTTTGAAAACCTTCTGATCGGAAGTGACATGTATGGCCGCATATCTTATAAATAGGTCACCATCGACAGTGATTGAGAAAAAGAGACCCATGGAGATGTGGTTGGGACATCCAAGTGATTATGGATGTTGAGGATTTTCAGTTGTGTTGCATATTCACACGTTAAACAAGGTAAGCTCGAGCCGAGAGCGGTAAAATGCGTTCTTTTGAGATATCCTGAGGGTGTGAAGGGGTACAGACTATATAGGCTCGATAATGAATCACCTAAAATAGTCACTAGCAGGAACGTGGTATTCAATAAAAGTGTCATCTACAAAGACACATTGAAGGATTCTGGTGTAGGTACTTATAAGTCTGTTAAGGAATTACAGGTTGAGGTGGAACTGCAGGGGTTAAATAATCGTATGCTTGAGGAATATTAGACAGATGATCAGGAATATGGCGATGATGAAGATGCAGAGGATCAGGATCAAGAACTGATACCGGATCTCACAGATTATCAGTTGGTTTGGGATAGAGAGCCAAAGGACAAGAACGAAACCTTTGAGGTTTTGAAATGAGAGTAATATGGTTGCTTACGCGTTTGCTGCAGCAGGGAAAGAAGACACTCATGAACCATTGACATACCAAGAGGCAGTTGCTTGTGAAGATAATTCTAAGTAGAAAGTTGTTATGGATGAAGAGATGGATTCTCTGAGGAAGAATAAGACCTATGAGTTAGTAGATCATCCAGTTGGGCAAAAGCTAGTGAGCTGCAAATGGCTGTTCAAGATAAAAGAAGGGATTTAAGGTGTTCAAAATCCTAAGTACAAGGCAAGGTTGGTGGCTCGGGGATGCACACAGAGGGAAGGTATTGATTACAATGAAGTCTTTTCTCCGGTAGTTCGACACACATCTATTCAGGTTATACTTGCATTGACTGCGTGTAAAGATTATGAGTTGGAGCAACTTGATGTAAATACGACATTTTTACATGGAAATCTTGAAGAAGTGATCTACATGAGGCAGCCATCGGGATATGAACAAGGTAACAAGGTATGTTTGTTAAAAAAATCTCTTTATGGTCTGAAGCAGTCACCTAGGAAATGGTATAAGAGGTTCGATAAGTACATGCTAAGCAACGGGTTCAAGCATAGCAGTTATGACAGCTGCGCATATTACATGAGTTATGAACTAGGTGAGTATATCCATTTATTGTTATATGTAGACGATATGTTGATTGCTTGTAAAAGCAAGGCTGAGATTGGGTCTATCAAGTCTTTGCTCAAAAAGGATTTTGACATGAAAGAGCTCGGGGAAGCAAAGAAGATTCTTGGTATGGAGATCATCAGGGATCGGAGTTGCAAGATTCTAAGGGTGTCACAATCCAAGTACGTTTCTAAGATTTTAAATAATTTTAGAATAGACAATGGGAAATCGGTTCAGATGCCATTGGGTGGGCACTTCAAGCTGTTGAAGGATTGCCCGGTTAGGGATTGTGATGTTGAAAGTATGAGTAACGTGCCGTATGAAAATGCGGTTGGGAGCTTAACGTACTTGATGGTGTGCACGAGGCCAGACATAGCATATGCGAAAAGTGTAGTTAGCAGATATTTGGCGAATCCAGGTAAAAATCATTGGGAAGCAGTGAAGTGGATTTTGAAATATTTGCAAGGTACTGCAAACGTGGGTTTGGTGTATGGGACAAATCGTGGCAACCATGTGGACGTGACAAGTTTTGTTGATTTAGACTACGATAAGGATCCAAATAAAGGTAGGTCTATCACTGGTTACACGTTTTTAGTACAAGGATGTGTTGTAAGCTGGAAGGCAACGCTACAACATGTAGTGCTTAACACTGTGGCAATTAATTGTGATAATCAGGGAGTGATTCACTTATCTCGAATCATGTTTTTCATGAGAGGACTAAACACATCAATGTACGTTATCACTTTATCATAGAGGTATTGGAAGCAAAGACGGTTGAAGTTCTGAAGGTGGGTATTGAACACAATGTTGCGGATGCCTTGATGAAGGTGGTACCTGGACTTAAGTTTCAGCACTGCTTGGAGTTGCTGAGTGTCGGTGTAGGCTAATATAAAGCCTTAGGTGGAAATTGTTGCAAAATTAGTCTCTGTATTAGCATGTCATTAAGTCTAGGGGTTAAGTGTTAAGTTTCTTATTCTTAGTCAAATAAGAGTCGGTGTTTGTTTGCCTTGCTTGGCAAGTAGAAAGTCCAAACCGACCTTTTTCTTATGTTTTAGTTTCTTTGTTTTTCAGCCGACTAAGTTCTATTCGGTTTAGAATATGTTTCCCCCTCACTCTCTATAAATAGAGGTGAGGGGGGATGATCATTATACGGTCATTCATTCAATACTAATCGTTTGGTTAGGGTTGTTCTTGTGCTCGTTTTCTTTACTTTTCTGTCGAGTAAAAAGTAGGCCGCAAGTGTGTTGACTTCGGGATCGGGTAATCCGCTCTCTAGTAACCAGAGGTTGTTGATTGATATATTAACAATAATTAACAGTAGCTTACTATGAAAATTTCATTTAGACTAACAGGAGTTACATAATAATTACAAATACTTTAAGTGCTTGAAACGTAAAACAAGATTTTGTTACTATATTAATTTGTAAGATTGTGGTTTATTAAAGCAGTAAGTGGCCAAAGTTTTAACTATGTGTTAACATTTATTTGGATGCACAAGAGATAAGGAGTGCTTATTTAAATGTAAAAGGCCATGAAGGGCCCACCACACTGGTTTAGTGGTCGCTTGTTTAGATTTGAGTGAAGTTTCAATCTACTGATGACATGGAGTTCTACAATGTATTACATGATGACTCACTTTGCTATTGATCGAACAATAAAGCTCCATTGTGGATGCCTTTAAATTGAAGTAAGAGCGTTAAATTGAAAGCAATGGCATATCAGCATTTTTTCATTATTATTTTTATTTATTTAAATAAAACAATACATTTAACTAAAATTAAAATTTTATTAATAAAAATACATCCAAATATATTAAATAAAAAAAAGACATAAAAATAAAAATAAAAATACATAAACTAAACTAGTCCACATCCAAGTTCGCCCTCGAAACTCTACACCCAAGTCGATTATCCACTCGAGTAATTGACACAAATCAAATGATTCGACTTGTGAGCGTTACCCCAACTCGTAACTTCGGTCACACCTTGGGGTCCTTCAATAAGTAATATACGTAAACAACCACCAAACTATATGTTTCGTTTACACCAATTTCGGTCAAACTTTATCTGAATAATTATCAAACAACAACAATGAACCTAACACTAACATTTAAAAACTAGATGAACAAAAAACTAGCCGCAAAATTTATGTTCTATCCTTGTAAAGTACTTTTGATGATATATAGTCACACTAAAAACAAGGGTATAACTGGCACTTCACACAAAAATCGTCATTAGTATTGCTTTTATACATTACAAGCTAGTTCCTTAATTATGCATTAAAATTTTCGGGCATAAATATGGCTAAAATTGTTGTAAATGAAAACGTGAACGGCTTATAAGTTAGTTTTAATAAACGGGCGGCATATATGTTAATAACTTAATATTTGCGGCTTATAAGTTAGTTTTAATAAACGGGCGACATATATGTTAATAACTTAATATTTGGTGGCCATCACACACATTATCCTTTATATTATAACTTTATTATGACCTAATAAACGTATATAAGCTGAAAGTTCTGAAATAATCATGAAATGGACTATATAAGCCGAAACAAACACCTCCTTATAGAACAGTCACTCCTCGAGTATAGCACTACTTGTTTCGAGACTTTGAACATAATATTAAAACTTGACAGACAAAAGATGTAAATTGTTAATAGGTAGTACCCCTTTTTATCCACTTTATTGATAGGACAATATATTTTTTTGTGGTTTTTTTATTTCGTATCTTTTGTATTTTAGGGTACTTTTAACTTGTCAAACTTTATAGTTTATGTTTCGTATTTTTTTCCGTAGTTTACCTAGGGTGACAATTTCCAACCCGACATGAAACCCGACCTGAGACCGACACGAAAATTAACAGGTTCTGGTTGACTCTAATTATTTTTCGGGTCGTGTTAGGGTCGATCCATCTAACCAGTTTATTAAACATGTCAGGTTTGGGTAGGTATAGATTAAACGGGTCGACCCACCAACCCGTTATTATTTCTTTCAAAGATTAAAAAATTATATACACTTTATTATACGGGTTAAATACGTTCAACCAGTTTTAACCCATGTAATGTGTCAACTTGTTTAGATAAATTGGTTAAATGGGTCAACCCGAAACCTGTTTAAACTATATAACCCGCCAACCCGTATATATATACGGGTTAAATAGGCCGTGTTCGGGTTATGAGTAAACATGTTAGGGTTAACATGACTGACTCGGTTATTTAAACGGACCAAGTTCGGTTTGAAGTGTTTTGGCCCACCAACCTGCTAACCTAAACCCGCCAACCTGAACCCCACCCAAATTGCCACTCATAGTTTACCCACTTTATTAATAAGACGAGACAATTTTATGGTTTTCCTCTATTTATTTTTTTGTGTTTTACTACTTTTAACTTTTCAAGCTTTATATTCTTTATTCTATACTTTATATATATTTTATAATTTTATAATAAAACAAAATTATAACAAGAAAATAAAAATTTAAGGAGGGTATTAGTATAACTTAAGAGGGTATACCAATAATTATACCATTTGTTAATATACTTTGTATCTAAGGAGGCGTTTGGTACTTTAGTTGGGGTCATTTGATTTTGGGATTGGTACTCAAAGAAGAAAACATTGTTTGGTAGTGAGATGTTACTGTTTGCTTTAGCATTTAGTCAAAATAATAGGGCATGCATGATTCTTATGTTAATTGACTGGTTTTCTCTCTCCTTATCCTAGTTTTGTGAGCCTCCTCCAATTTTCACTCATAGTTTATTGCAATGTTGCAAAAATCGTGAATAGGTAGTCGGGCGGTCGACCACCCTGCAACAATTAATCGGTCAAGGCGGGATTAATCGGACTGGAATTTCCTCCAAGTTTTTGGTATTTCTGGAGACCAAACTAAAGATCTTAACTGATTCCAAGCCTGCTATATTTCCAAACCCCAATAAAATGCTACAATTATGATTATGAGGTCCATTGTGCGTTATAAGTGAAATAAACGATCCACAACTTAAGTAGAATGCATAATTTTTTTTATTTTTTTTTTAAGTTGACCGATTAATGCGATTTGGCCGATTAGTCAGAATTTTTACCGATTCGGTCGATTTTTGACCGATTCGGTCGATTTTTAACTGATTAGTGGCTGATTTTTGCCTAGGCCGATTTTTCCACCGATTTTCCAAAATCAGCTAGGTATAAGGCCGATTACCGATTAATCGGCCGATTCGGCCGATTTTTGCAACATTGGTTTATTGTTTATTTATTTATTTATATGATATATTTTAATTTATAATATTCTTTTAACTAATACGTATTTTCTCTCTCATACCTCAAATCCAAATTCAAACCCTAATCCTAATTTAAGGTGCCGTTTGGTTGAGGTGATTTGGGTGGGTTTTGATTTAAGTCACAAAATTTAATTTTTTGGTTGTGGGTTTAGATTTGAAATAGTGATATGGGGCCCACAAAACCCATAGGAGCCAAAGGTGGGGGGTTTTGTGTAGAATTTCATTAATTACATTCTCTCACACATATTCATATATTTAAAAGGTAAGTACTAAAATGGTACAAAATCTTTTTGATGGTCCAATGTATAGTCACTTTTTCACCCTATTCTCAAATTGGTCATACTTAACTACTCAACTCTAGCCAAACGTTGACAAGTGTCTCACTTTCTAATAAAATATATTTTTCTAGGTGGCTCACAAATTACTCAACCGACTACTACTCAACTTGAGAATCTATTCAACTTCACCTAAAAAGTACAATACCCATGTGCAAAAGTATAACACACATGGCCCACAAACTACTCAACCGACGGCTACTCAACTTGAGAATCTACTCAACTTCACCTAAAAAGTACAATACACATGTGCAAAAGTACAACACACATGGCCCACAAACTACTCAACTAACGGCTACTCAACTTGGGAATCTACTCAACCTCACCTAAAAGGTACATTGGGAATGACAAAAAAATCTTTTATTTATTATTATTTTTTTAATTTTGTTTGTACTTTTTTTTTTATATATTTTGTTTTAAAGTTAATTAAAATAAATACACTTAAACAAGCACCATTTAAGTTATACTACTTCGGATATGAAATTTGAATACAACTGATTTTAGCTTATTCAAGTTTTTCATTATTACAGCTTTTGGGGATGTTTGGCTGTGCATTTTGAACTTGATTATTTGATTATCGAGTTTCGAAAATGCAATAATTCAGTTTATGGTGTTTGAAATTAGAGTGGATAAGTTAATCTAACAACATGAAATAACTCTAACGAAACTAAAATATTGTTCAATCCTTTTCTTAAAATCGAATATTGTTCAATCCTTTAATTAACTCTAAAAAAATATATAAATAAAAAGTACAAACAAAATTAAAAAAAAAGTACAAGATTTTTTTGTCATTTTCAATGTACCTTTTAGGTGAAGTTGAGTAGATTTCCAAGTTGAGTAGCCGTCGGTTGAGTAGTTTGTGGGCCATGGGTGTTATACTTTTGCAAATGGGTATTGTACTTTTTATGTGAAGTTGGGTAGATTCTCAAGTTGAGTAGCCGTCTATTGAGTAATTTGTGAGCCACCTAGAAAAATATATTTTATTAAAAAGTGGGACACTTGTCAACATTTGGCTGGAGTTGAGTAGTTGAGTATAACCAATTTGGATATAGAGTGAAAAAGTGACCATACATTGGAGGGTTTTTAGACAGATAGGTTACTCAACTTTCCAACTTTATTCGCCTAAGTTACCAAACTTTATTTTTGTGCAAACAGGGTATTGGACTATCGTTACCGGACAAATTAGAGACCGAACTATTTTTAACCTTTGATACCCAGTTGCCTGCCACGCTGGCAGCTGACTTTTATTTTTATTAATTTAAAAATAATCTTTATATAAAGGGTTTTTATACAAATAAGTTACTAAACTTTGCAAAATTGTTCACCTAAGTTACTAAAGTTTTTCTTGTTCAATTAAGTTACTGAACTATGCAACTTTGTTCTAAGGGCCCGTTTGGTTTGTTCACGGGATTAAATTTGGATTTGGATTTGAATTTTGATTTGGATTTGATGTAGGATTTTGGTTTAGATATTCAAATGAATATTATAACTTAATGCTAAAATATATTATTACAATAAATGAAATAAAAAACAAGAGCTAACATTGTATTTTGGTTTTAACGATCATTATACAAACCATGGGGACGATTTATGCAATTTACTCTATAAAAAAAATAAAGTATTTTCTTTTTAATTTTATTATTCGAATTTTTTTTAATTTTATTACGACTAAATTTTTTAATAAAAAAAACTTTTTTTTTAAATTTAAATTTTAATTTTATTATAATAAATTAAAAAAAAAAACAAATTTTAATTTTATTATAATAAATTTTAAAAAAAAAAAATTTTTTAATTTTATAAAAAATCAAAAATTTATAATAAAACTAAAAAAAATTAATTTTAATTTTATTATAATAAATTTTTTTAAAAAAACTGCTTTTTCTTTTAAAAAAATTAAAATAAAATTAAAAAAACAAAAAAAAACTTTTTTTAATTTTATTATAAAATGTATGAGAACGTATAAAAACGGATGAACAAGTATGAAAACAGCATATAAAAAATGTGTGTTTCGTTGTAGGTATTTTTAAATTCAAGTTTTAAATTTATATTTTGTCGGACTGTACCTAAAGACACTTTCACAGGTAGTGTACCCGATCAGATGTAGCTAGTGGGGTAAGTACGAGGTCGTTCTCAAGAGTTGTGTTATCTAGAATTGACCTAGTGATTTTTACAAGTTTCAAAGGGGTTTTGATTTGATTTAATTATAACTACTAAAACGATAAATTAAACTAATTAAACTATTCTATGAGTTTTGTGATCAAGCAAAGAGGAGAGTGCTAGCCATGTAAATAAATATATATTAGTAACCCAATTGAACAAAAAAAAAAACTTCAGTAACTTAGACGAACAAAATCGCAAAGTTGAGTAACCTATCTGTTTAGTAATGGTAAGTGGATATCTGAGTTGGACAATGGGGCCAACAAAAAGCTGAGGTGGATAAGGTAAAAAGTCAATCTTCCGGTTACCGTTTTTGGGTAACCTAAATGAACAAGGTTCTAGTGTTCAAGAACCTGAATGTCGAACCCGTATACTCCAATACCCTGTTTGCACAAAAAAAAGTTTGGTAACTTATGCGAATAAAGTTGGAAAGTTGGGTAACCTATCTATCTAAAAACCCTACATTGGACCACCAAAAAAAAATGTATCTCTCTCACACATATACACATTTTTAATTTTTAAATAATAATTTTAATTTTAATTTTAATTAAATAATTTTTTTTCTTTTACCTCAAAACCAAATCCAAATCCAAGATCTAAACCAAATCCAAATCCAATTCTAATCCCGTCTACAAACCAAACGCACCCTAAATCCAAATTCAAATCCTAATCCTAACAGTGCTCGGTATGGTACCCAAGTAACCCACCTTAACCCTTAACGCCGCAGCGTTAACGGGCATTATCCACACCGTCTTGGGCGTTATTGTCGCGTTAACGAGGCAACGTTATTGCCTTAACGTTGCGTTAAGGTTGGACGAGTAAAAAAAAATCACAACCCTCCCCCCCAAACTGCTATTTTAGCCGTTGGGTTAAAAAAAATTCATTTTACCCCCACTCCCCCCTCCCCGTGGTTTCAAACGGATAGTATGTTTAAAAAAAATCAAAACCATTTTTTTTACCACTATAAATACCCAAATAACACATCATTTTTTTCACTCTTCCACTACTCAATCCACTAGATCTTATACTTCCATTTGCTAAAAAAATGTCAGGAGGCAACAACAACGATGATTCATTCATGAATCTTCTTGGTGGGTGGAATACCGCAAACCCGGGTTCATCTTCAAACCCGAACGCGGGTTCATCATCACCCAACATCTCTTTTCCTAAACCACTAGGCTTGTCGAGCCAAGATCTTAACCTACAACATCAACGATTTTTGTTTTGGGAACAAAGTCAACAAAACACACTAAACACCAATTTCTAAAATCTACAATTCTCACAACATTCACAAACTGAAATACATGAGGTTCTCGTAACACCCACGTCTCCTCCAAAGCCCAAAAATCGTGGTAAAGGAAAGTCCAAAAAAGCTAAAGAACCCGAACCAATCGATGAGGATGAAGAAAATCTCAACTACGTCCCTGGACGTTGGCAACCAAAAGAGGAAGAATTACTTGCCAAGTGTTATGTAGCCGCTACGGAAGATCCGCTTGTCGGGCGTGCACAAGGATATGATACGTTTTGGCATCGGGTCAAAAATGAGTTCAATAGACTCAATTTTCAACCACGCAACAAGGATATGATAACAAGCAAGTGGAAAACGTTGAACCGTGATTGCTCAAAGTTCAACGCGTATTTCAAACGTGCGCAACGGGAACAGAGAAGTGGGGAAAGTGAGATGGATGTCCTCAAACAGGAGAAACAAATGTATCGTGACGAGCACAAATCCACGTCGTTTGCTCTCGAGGAGGCTTGGGAGGTTTTGTGTAGTCATAAGAAATGGGACGCGCCGGATCCGGTTGAATTAACCGGGGATGTCCCAAGCCAAACAAACGAGGCTTTGTTTGGTCATGATGAACAACCACGCCCCATGGAAAAAAAACGTGCTTCCAAGAAAGCCATATCTGAGAGCACGACAAGTACTGGGGGAGCGAGCACCGGAGGAACGAGCTCGTCAAGCCAATTCACCGAAACTATGACAACCGAGTATCGTATCAAACGGGAAACTGCCCAAGCGGCGTATCGGGCGGCCCAAGTAAAAGATGAAACGATAACAAGGTTGGAAGATATTAAATTTTTGATGATTGACACTGAAGGCAAATATCCAAACGTTGTGGCTTGGATCAATGAAGAAAAAGAGCGAATCATCAAAAAATATAACTTGCAACCTCATCACTAGATTGTATTTTCGTAATTTTTTTTATGTTGTTTACTTTGCAGTGTGTTTTTTTATTTCGTATATTTTTTTTGTTGTAACATTTTTTTTATTAATGATATGTTTTTTAATAAATGAAGTGTTTGTTTTAGTTTAGGGGTTGAATTTAAAAATATTTGAGTTAAGATTTAACTTTGGTAAGTTATGATAAAAAGTGTTTCTTTGTTAAATTAAAGTGAAATGTTAAAGCTGATGTGGCGCTGACATGACAAATGTTAAACCTTAGCCCAAGGTTAACATACCTTATGCTCTAAACCCATCTACCAACCAAACCCCTAAATCCAAATTAAAATACTAATTCTAAACCCATCTACAAACCAAACCCTTGGGTGCGTTTGGTTCGCAGTATGTTTTGAAAGGAATTGTAATCTGTCAAAGGAATTGTAATTTAAATGAATTGTAATTTAAAGAGTTGGAATGTGTTGTAATTGTAATTGATGTATTATGTCATTGTGTTTGGTTGGATCTCAACGTAATTTAATTCAAGAAACTGAAAAAAAAACTTAATAATAATAATAATAATATTACTAATAATAATTAAATAAATATTAACATAATAATAATAAAAATAATAAAAATAATAAAAATAATAAATATTATTATTATTATTATTTTATAAATGTTATTATTTTAATAATTATACTAAATATTTATTATTATTATTATTATATTGTTATTATTATTTTATTTTATTTATTATTATGTTATTTATTATTATTTTATTTATTATTATTATTATGTAAATATTATTATAATAATAAATATTTTTATTATTTTATTATTATAATTATTATAAAAATATTATTATAATGAATATTTATTGTTATTAGTATTATTATTATATAAATATTATTATTTTAATATTTATATTAAATATTTATTATTATTATTATATTATTATTATTTCATTTTATTATTATTTTTATTATTATTATTATTATTAATATTATTATATAAATTTTATTATAAAAAATATTTATAATTCTACAAATAATAATAATAATAAATATTATTATTATATTTTATTATTATTATTTTATTGCTATTATAATAATAATATTATTATTATTATTATTAAATTATTTTATTATTATTATTTTATTATTATTATTTTTATTATTATATTTTATTATTATTATTATTATTATTATTATTATATAAATATTATTATTTTAATGCTTATATTAAATATTTATTATTATTATTATTATATTATTATTATTTTATTTTATTATATTATTATTATTATATAAATTTTATTATTTTAGTATTTATATAATAATAATAATAATAAAATTCTGAATTACAACGTAATTCAAAACTTTCCGTCCAACATCCTATGTAATCTGAATTCCCTCCTATGATGTAATTGGAATGACTGAATTACGATTACAACGCAAACCAAACAGCCTACGTAATGTAATATGAATTACATTCCCTCCATTCTGCGAACCAAACAGACTACGTAATGTAATCAAATTACAATTACATCTAATTACGGTGGATTACGGCGAACCAAACACCCCGTTAAATCTGAAGTTGTCAGAAACCTAGATAGATAGAAACTAAACTTATTTAAAAAAAATTAAATAAAAAGAAACTATACTAAAACCATGTATCCATGTTTGTGTCGTCTTCTACTTCATACCTTAAATATGTTCACATTCCAAATCAAATCTAATAAATGCCTATAAATTAATAAGATGATTGTTCGCGTGTATCATTATCCATTAAAACGAAGCTCAAGATTTTTGGTTTGGGTTTCAAAGTTTCGATCTTGAGGTATGATTTCAATCTATATATAATTATTGTTAAATTATGCTTAATCTGGGTTAGCTTCAACTGTTTTCAATTGAAGCACCTCATTTTTTTTTCTTGTGCTAATCGATAAAGTTAGTCAATTGATTTACACACTCTCAAAATTTATTAGCACACTCTATCTAATGCATCATGAATTTGTACATTATTTCAGTGAAGTGTGCAAATAAAATAAAAATGTGCGCAAATCAACTCCCATAAAGTTACGATAAAAAAATATAATTTTAATTAAATTTGAGACTTTTTGAGATAATTGGGTCAAGAAAATGGGTCAAAGTGGGTAATGAAAAGAAAGATGTATTGTACATGGTCAAATTTTTAATAAAAAAGAATGTTGTACCAAAAACTCAGTGAATTTTAAATAAATGGTTTTTCTAACATGTGCCTCAAAGAAAGATGTATTGTACATGGTCAAATTTTTAATAAAAAAGAATGTTGTACCAAAAACTCAGTAAATTTTAAATAAATTCCAGGTCTTTTTTTCTTTTTTTTTTCTTTTATTTATTTATTTATTTATTTATTTTTTGTGAAGTTTGAGGTAAGTTAATTTATTATGCTTGTTTGTGGATTAATTTTTGATTGATAATTTTTTTTGACCTTTGTTGTTACTTATGTTTTTTATTTCTATATATATATATTTTTTTTAATGAAAATCCAAACTTTATAAGTCTTGTGCACCTTTTATAATGTATGTATTCTGCTTCTTGTTTATCTATGTCCAAGATCAACATGCTTAATTTGTTGCTTTCTATTCATGATGTTATATGCATTGATTTGTTTACATGTTTTGATAAAATCGAACCTTTGACGACTTTTTATAAGGTTTACCATGTAATTTGATGTTTGTGCAAAATTGGGTTAGGATTTGAAATCAAGCTTTGTGCTTGAAGTTTGAGGTATAAATATTTTAAGCTAATAAAGGCTTGTTTGGATCACCAATCACCCAGGAAACTGTTTTATGCTCCGATATCTTGATAAAAATCCGATCTTTTTAGGTCTTCTGCATATGCTTTGATTTCTATGAAAACTTTTGATAAAAGGGTTAATAACCTTTTAAAGCACTATACTTGTCACAAATATCAGTTCGACGTAGCGAACTAAAAAAATAGCTCTTTTAGACATTAAACTTGACATTGTTGTCTTCCTTTATGTATTATGACCAAATTATGACCATTTTACCCTTTCTAAATTTTTTTCGAAATACTTTTATTTTCGAAATTTTTTTTCCAATTTTTTTTTTTCGAAATACTTTTTTTTCGAAATTTCTAAATTTTTTTTTCGAATTTCTTTTTTTTATAATATTTTTCGAAGGGTAAAATGGTCATAATTTGGTCATAATACTTAAAGGAAGACAAAAAAGTCAAGTGTAATGTCTAAAAGAGCTATTTTTTTAGTTCGCTACGTCAAACTGATATTTGTGACAAGTATAATGCTTTAATAGGTTATTAGCCCTTGATAAAAATACAATCTTTGTAGGTCTTCTGCACTTTCTATAAGGTTTCATCAAGAAGTTTGATGTTTTGGTTGACACGTGCCTTTTCTTATTTGGTCCATGTCTAAGTTCAAAATGCTTCATTTGTTGTCTATTTGTACTGTTATGCTATAATTTGTGTTGGTGTGTATCTCCCAGAACAGGGTAAGATAATCAACTTCAGCAGAAACAAGCAACTATTCAGCAGAAACAAATACCACTAAGTGGTTACCGGATATCACTTGGAATCGTGTGATCACTTTCCAAAGTAAACTATTCGACCCTAATGCCTGGGTTACACGAATATCTACTTGGGATAAGACCAAATTCAGTTATGGAATTAGGCACAATTCAATAACCCTTGCGCTTATAAGTGTTTTGTGTTTTCTGTGTGTTGTTCATGCATAATCAGATATCCTATTTATAGGATAATACTCTTGGCTAATTCAATGGAATTATGAGTATTAATCGCCCATTAATAGCCTCATAATTATCCCCATTATAGCCGTTAGTGGTTACATGACCAATTAAACGTGGTCATTAAGCTGTTGAAACTGCCACTTGAATAGGTCAAAGCCGTTACAAGCAGACATCAGTTTTCATAGTGCTATCAGTGGTTACACCGCTTCAGTGGAAACACCACTACTTCGGTGTAAACACTACTTCAGTAAACACCACTTCCTGGAAACACCACTTCAGTGGTAACACTGATCCAGTGGAAGTAATGCTTCAGTGGAAACACTGATAATCAGTGGTAACCACAACCGTACTTTCACCAAGCACTACCAATACAAACCACTACAAGAGTCATGGTGTTCATGGACCTTATGGGTGTACACTCCGCACCTCCTAACCCATTACAAGGTGTGAACTATTCCCACAAGTGCACTAAATTTTCCAACAATCCTCCCCAAATTTAGTTCACTTCCTTTGCATGAAAATTAAACATCAAGCAAAACATGTGCATAAATGAAAATGTCCGGAGGATTGAATTTCCATCTTAGTAAATTACACGTTTCAAATATTCGAGAATCGGGGTGTTCTAAGAATTGAACCCTTCAACCCATTTGAATACCTCAAGATAAAATACACACAAGTTTTCAAACACTTAAAAGCTCCCGACACTATACAAGCCATGTGTCCATATCCAAATTCATAAATGTTGTAAAGCTAAAAGTCCAAAGCTTCCTGAAGCGGCAAAACTTCAACATTTACATAGGTGGTTCCTCTTTATTCATGCTCCTCCCAAGCACTTTTTCAAAGAAAATTAACCATTAAGAAGTAAAGACTTCATCCTCCTTTCAGCAGGTTCGAAGCACAACCTTGGGATGTAATAAAAACATGTGCTCCAGTTCACTCAATGTTCAGCTTTCCACATTGAACTCAGCTCCCAAGTTTCCTTAGGAGGGAGTTGGGTGTCCTAGCATTCAGGGACTAAGTTGGACTTAAACCCATCCCTTTAGCAGACTTTATAACCAAGTCTCTAGCCGAACCCTTCGTCAAGTGATAAGCTAAGTTTTGTTGAGATCTCACAAACTCTATAGATACCACCCCATTCAGGATAAGCTCACGAATCATGCTATGTCTGACACCTAAGTGTCTAGACTTACCATTGTACATCTCGCTATAAGCCTTAGCCAATGTAGCTGCACTATCACACCGGATAGAAATAGGTGCTATAGGTTTAGGCCACAATGGAATCTCAAGGAGCAAGTTTTTCAACCATTCAACTTCTTTACCGCACTGCTAAAGCCATAAATTCAGATTCCATTGTTGAACTGGTGATGCAAGTTTGTTTCTTGGATGCCCAAGAAATTGCACCTCCACCAAGTAGGAATACCCACCACCGGTAGACGAATTGTCTTCTGTTACTGATCCAACTTGCATCAGTGTAACCTTCCAACACCGATGGGTAACCAGTATATGAGAGACTATAATCCATAGTTCTCTTCAAATACTTCAGTACCCTTTGAACTGCTTGCCGGTGATGAGCACTAGGATTACTAGTATACCGCCAATTTTCCCAATCGCAAAACCAATATCGGTCTTGTACAAGTCATGGCATACATCAGTGACCAATTACCCTAGAATACTCAAGTTGAGATACAGCCTTGCCATGATTAGGCATCAACTTCTCACAAGTATCCATAGGTGTACTCACTGGAGTACAATCAAAGTAAATGAATTTCCTCAGTACCTTCTCAATATAATGAGACTGCGAGATAGAAATTCTTTTACTTTCATGTTTAATCCTTATACCAAGGATAACATCACCCCATGTCCTTCATGGAGAACCTTGATGACAAAAATTCCTTTGTCAGTCAACCGATTTTGGTCAGTAAAGATCAACATGTCATCAACATATTGACAAATGATGACTCCTTTACCAGATTCATCAAATTTGCTATACACACATTTGTCACCTTGGTTAAGAACATAACCACTAGACAAAACCACTTCATCAAATTTTTGATGCCATTGCTTAGGTGCCTGCTTAAGTCCATAAAGAGACTTAATCAGTTTACACACCTTGTTTTCATTGCCGTGCATGAAGCCCTGAGGTTGGTTCATATAAACCTCCTCATCCAATTCACCATTCAAGAAAGTCGTTTTCACATCCATCCGATGAATAATCGATTGTGAATAGATGTTAAAGCAATCAGCAGTCTTATGGTACTGATACGAGCCACAGGGGCATAAGTATCAAAATAGTCTATCCCTGACTTTTGTTTAAAGCCCTGAATGACTAGTCTAGCCTTGAACTTTTCAATAGTTCCATCTACCTTCATTTTCTTCTTGAAAATCCATTTGCAACCTAGAGGTTTGCAACCAGGAGGTAGATCAACCAACACCCAAGTGTTGTTCCCCATGATGGAATCCATCTCATCATTGATTGCTTCTTTCCAGAAAGCAATATCCTGGGACTTCATTGCTTCTTCAAATGTCTTGGGATCATCCTCAACAATGAAGCAATAGGAGTATTGGTCGAGACCTCATCCTTGTTCCTTCAACTAAGTATAGTTGAAACTCGAGTCCAAATGACTTTGGATTCCGACCCTTTTGCTCTTCCCGAGCACGGTTCAGTTGTTGAACCACAACCTCATCAGGACCACGATGGTTCATCATCGAGGACCTCTCGATACACCAGTGTCATGAGTTCCATTTGGAATCCTCTGACTTGGTCTAGGGACTGATGAGAATCTATTCTCATCAAAAGTTGCATCCCTTGATTCAATTATAGAGTTAATTGAAACATATTCATTAGGTTCAATAACATAGAACCTATAAGCCTTGGAATGCTCAACATATCCAACAAAGATGCAATCAATGCCTCTTTCACCCAAAGTCTTTTGCTTTGGATCAGGGAGTCTTACAACAGCCCTACAACCCCACACCCTCGAGATAGTTCAGTTGGGTTTCCTTTTTGTCCAGAGTTCATAAGGGGTAACCTTGTTCCTTTTGTTGGGAACCCTATTTAATAAATAGCAAGTCGATAACATAGCTTCACCCCAAAACCCTTGACTCAGTCCTGAATAAGACAACATGGAATTAACCATCTCCTTCAGCACCCTGTTTTCCTTTCGAAATACCATTTTGCCGAGGAGTATAAGGGTCATTTCATGGATTATACCAGCAGACTGAAAATACAGAGTATCCATGTACTCACCTCCCCTATCAGTCCTTAATCTTTTGATCAAAGACCCAAGTTGTAATTCAACTTCAGTTTTAAACACTTTGAATTTATCTAATGCTTTATCCTTGGAATTTAACAGATAAACATAACAAAACCTAGAAGCATCATCAATAAATGACACAAAGTACTTCTTGTTCCCCAAAGAGGGAGTGGCATGAAAATCACACAGATCACTGTGAATAAGCTCCAAGTGATTAGTCTCACGACTAACACCCTGAAAAGGTTTCTTGGTAATCTTGGTCAACATGCAAGTTTTACACTTTTCAGTGTCCATGTCAAAGGCTGGGATTAACCCATCCTTAGACATATCTTGCAATCTTTTATAATGAACATGGCCAAGTCTAGCATGCCACAGGGTAGAGTCAGTCTAGTCAGTGGTGGTCACACAGGCTGAATTTACACTATCAGTGGAAATAAATACACTATCGGTGGAAATATTAAGCCCTAACATTTGATTACATAAATAACCAAAACCAATACAAACACCATGCTTAGAAAGCACAAATTTATCAGACTCAATAACTTGTTTATATCCATGATTATTCAAAACACTACTTGAAACCAAGTTCTTCCTTATATCAGGAACATGAATAACATTAAACAAAGTTACAATCTTTCCTAAACTAAACCTAAGATCTACACAACCACGACCATGCACCAAGGCTGTTGACTCATTTCCCATGTGGATAATAGAACCATCATTCAGTGACTCATAAGTCTTGAACCAGCTTCTATCTTTACACACATGAACTGTTGCACCAGAGTCAACCCACCACGCAACATCATCATCCTGTACATAAAAAGATTCAGATACATATGTAACATAATAAATCTGAAAAGACTTATTAAACATATTCGACCTTTCGTGAGTTGGTGAACCACCACTCCTTGAACCATTAGTGCCTGATCCATTGGCTTTACCACCAACTTTAACACCTTTGCAGTCCCTTTTAATGTGACCAGTCTTGCCACATTTCCAACAAGTAGGTGTTGCCTTCTTGTTAGGATCTGCCTTTGTGTTATCATGATATTTGCGTTTGCCTTTGTTGTCATTGTACCTGGTGGAGTTGTTATGCTCTACCATATTGACAACAGATGGTCCAGTAGCATTACTACTCTTTGGCTTGTCATTTTCCTGCACCTTGAGAGATTCCTCAATGCGCAGATGATTGCCCAACTCAACCAGAGTTAACTCCTCTTTCTTATGTTTCAAGGTATGCTTGAAATCTTTCCAAGAAGGAGGGAGTTTGTCAATGACACATGAGACTTTAATGGCCTCATCCATGTTCATATTGTGTTGTGTAAACCTTCCAATTATTCCAAGAAGTTCATTGTATTGTTCCATGACTGGTCTTGAATCAGTCATTTTGTAATTTGTGAATTACTAACAAGAAACTTCTTACTTGATGCATCCTCAGCCATATATTTGGCATCCAAGGAATCCCACACATCTTTGGAAGATTCAAAGTTCTGATAAATATCAAACAGAGAATCAGACATACCATTGAGAATAAGACCTCTGCATATGTAGTCATCATTCTCCCATTTTCTCCTCCTCCTGATCTGCTCCACAGTAGCATCATCACCATCATCAAGAATAGGTGTGGTTAGCACATACACCACACTCATGCTTGACAGCAAGAAGTGCATCTTCTTCTGCCACCTCCTAAAGTCCACCCCTTCAAACTTATCAAGTTTGGCAAAGTTTGAAGCCATGTGTTTCATTGCAGCAGTTGCCATTGATTATCACAAATAGTTTACTTTGATTGTTGGTGTGTATCTCCCAGAACAGGGTAAGATAATCAACTTCAGCAGAAACAAGCAACTATTCAGCAGAAACAAATACCACTAAGTGGTTACCGGATATCACTTGGAATCGTGTGATCACTTTCCAAAGTAAACTATTCGACCCTAATGCCCGGGTTACACGAATATCTACTTGGGATAAGACTAAATGCAGTTATGGAATTAGGCACAATTCAATAACCCTTGCGCTTATAAGTGTTTTGTGTTTTCTGTGTGTTGTTCATGCATAATCAGATATCCTATTTATAGGATAATACTCTTGGCTAATTCAATAGAATTATGAGTATTAATCGGCCCATTAATAGCCTCATAATTATCCCCATTATAGCCGTTAGTGGTTACATGACCAATTAAACGTGGTCATTAAGCGGTTGAAACTGCCACTTGAATAGGTCAAAGCCGTTACAAGCAGACTTTCATCAAGACTTTCATAGTGCTATTGGTTTAACCGCTTCTGGAAACACCACCGCTTCAGGTAAACACTACTTCAAAACACCACTTCAGTGGAAACACCACTCGTGGAAACACGATCCAAAGGAAGTACGCTTCGTGGAAACACTGATAATCAGTGGTAACCACAACAGTACTTTCACCAAGCACTACCACTACAAGAGTCAGGGTGTTCATGGACCTTATGGGTGTACACTCCGTACCTCCTAACCCATTACAAGGTGTGAACTATTCCCACAAGTGCACTAAATTTTCCAACAATTTGCAACACGTGCTTCGATTTATAATAAGAAACCGATAAAAATCCAACCTTTCTTGGTTTTCTGCATCTTTTTTAAGGTTTTGGTTGGTGACAAATGCATTCTTGTTTCATCTATGTCTAAGATTAATGTGCTTCACTTGTTGTCTATTTATGTTGTTTTGCAATTATCCCACTAAGGTTTTCTTAATATGCTATATCCTTTGATTTCTTAAATTTTTATGTCTCCTGCACTTTTTATCCTACTATATTTTTGAATTTGATTCATTTGATGTCTATTCGATTAGTATTTCTACATGATTATTGATATCGTAGGGACATGAACCCTGACAGTTTGCATTTGATTTAATGTAAGGTTTTCTAGTCACTTGCAATATTTAGTAGTATAAAAGATTAAACGTAATAGAAACTAAGAACATATTGGATGGAACATTTGTTAAGTTTGAAATAATACTTTGATGATGCGCAGGTACATTCTTTTTAACAAAGAACATATTGGATGGAACATAAGCAGATATTTTGTGGTTCAGTAGTGCCTCCCTTGTCTTCTAAATATCCATGGTGTGTTGCCCAGAACCTGGAAGCCGAAGAAGAGGACACACAAGTCCATATTTTCTACAACCTACATGACCCAGTATCTCATTATCATTTCAAAATCCCAGAGTTACTTGGCAAACGTATACGAGGGTGTTTCCATGGCTGTTGGGCGCTTCTCTCCTCCAACCAGCCACGTGACGTCATGTGGTCTCTTTGGAACCTAGTTACATCTAAAATCATTACTCTCCCTCCCTTGAATCATAACGGATCATCAGGAGATTATGATGATATAAGATATTATTGTTTGTCAGCCCCTCCTGATCATCCCAATTCTGTTCTTTTGTTAACGAGAACCGAAAAACCCAATTTTGTGTATTGTAGACTCGGGATTGATTCATCGTTCCCTAACGCATGTAAAAGAAAGGAATTAAGATGGACCGAAACAACATATGCTAAAAAAGTAAGGATCATAACCGGTTGCGATGGTTTGGTACATTGCCTTACTTGTTGTAATGGTAAAATATATGCATATATTAAAGTATCTGACTCCATTCATCGTAATCTACTTCTCGTAGAGGTTAACATTGTGGTTAGACATAGTAAAAGGAAGATAATAAATGAAGTTTCGATTACTTTATTGCCAGTTTTGGAATTCAGTTGTCCTACCATCTTTCATTATCCCGGCGTTTCAATTTTACTGAAAGGATCTAGTACAGAGCTGTTCACCATTGTAATAGGCTTAGAGGACAAGCGTAAAACAGTTGTTGCAGTGAGTGTGTTTAAACTGGACACGAATAATATAACATGGGTGGAAATGGAAGACCTCAAAGACACTATGTTATCTGTGGAACTTGCTACTGATTCATCACCACTATTTTACAGCCCTGCAATTGCCTCATCAGAATTTGGGGGTTATATACATATTCTTGCTGATAAGGGAAAGATCATATTCTCATACCACGTCAAAGATAAAACCATCTCCTTATCTTCTATGCCTTGTTTAGCTGGATCAAACCATGTGTCAGCGTGGTCAATGCTCAAATGCACCAGGTTCTATATTGCTCATTTGCTATAATATGTGTTTTTATTAGTTTAGCTTGAAAATGGTTTCTTGAAAGTCATATTTTATGTAGGTTAGAAACTGATCGTGTTCATGTAGAATGCAAACAAGAAAAAGAGGGCAACGAGGATGAGATACTCGTAAGATCAGTAAACGGTAATCGTGAGGTTAAATCGCACCTCCTATATTTTCCATTTCATGGTTTGAAGATGAAGGAGTTTTGTGTTGGTGTCGAATGCCTCAAGTTGGCGCCCCTTCCAAATTTTGGATATGAATGCAGGTATTCTATTGCTTTAACTATTTATAGTTATAAAAACGAGAAATATTATTTTGACAAACTGGACTAGCTGGAATTACTAACAGGTCATTTTCTAGTACATTTTAATCTTAGCAGGAGATTTTTTTTTTTTTTTTTTTTTTTTTTGAAAATCATTTACAATTGTAAAAAGGAAAAATATCATTTTGTCGAACAATATTTGTAGTATTGTATTGTATAAACAACTCGTGTACCATCCCTCTTAATATTAGCAGGAGATTGTTTTTTTGAAAATCATATTTTTGTAGGTTAGAAAGTGATAATGCTGATTCCAAACAAGATGATGAAAAGGATGTTGATATAATTTTAAGATCAGTCAAGTATGATGAGGATGAATCACACCTGCTCAATCTTCCACCTCATGTTTTGGAGATGGTAATGGAGTTTTCTGTTGGTGTTGAGTACCTCAAGTTTCGATCTACATGCAAACATTGTCATTTAGCAGCACCTTTACTACAATGGAACAATGAAAAAGCATCAAAGAGATTACAAAAGTATTCATTACTTTCACCGTGGCTGATAGTGTTTGACAAACATAAAGGCATCATCACTTTTACTGATCCCTTGTTTGGTGACAAGTATTTTATAAAAACACCTCAAGAATTGATTTGCGATTTCCAAATAATGTGTTCGAGGTATGGTTGGTTGCTGATTTTAAAACCTGATAGATCATTGGTGCTATTTAACCCTTTTACAAGTGATATCCGTGAGCTTCCAGAATTACCTCATTCGGATATCTTTAGTTTCTCTGCACCAGCTACTTCTCCCGATTGTATGGTTGTTGGAACTACAATATACATGCACTATTATCATGCTTGTATCCACTTTGTAGGCGGGGAACCATCCTGGCGTAGAATCGTTCTAGGTGCTAAAAAAGCTGGTGAGATATTCAAGTCTGCAACATTCTATAGCCGAGATATTTATGCCTCGAGGGCTGATGGAGGACTTGATGTTTTGGAAGAAATTGGCAGAGAAGATCATTCTTGGGTACGTAATGTAGCTCAAGCGCCAACAAGCTGTGGTGGCGCATCTTTCTCAAAGTCTTTTCAAGTGAAATGTGAACTGCATCTGTTACGAGTCATCGTGGGCGGGTTTGGAGACTCAGTTAAGGTATTCAAGCTGAATGATTATACACAAGAATGGGTGAAAATAACTGGTTTAGGGAAACATATGATATTTATTTGTGGTACGTCATCTCTCTGCATTGATGCCAAAATGCCACAGATGGAGAACAAGATCTACTTTCCAATGTCTCCTATAGTGTACTATTCACTTGAAACATGCAGGTTTCACACTACTGATAACACCAACATTGAAAACAGTTTTGGGGACTTCTTTGGAACGAAACATTATCTCACCCCTCATGGGTGGATTGAACCAAGCTGGTCCTGATTTATTTATTGAGTAAATTACATGGTTGGTCCCTGTGGTTTGTCCAAAATAACAACTTTCGTCCCTCGAAGTTTAAAGTTTCATTGGTAGTCCCTAAGTATGTAAACAAATAACACACCTGGTCCAAACGTTAACCTGCCGTTAGTATTATCAAAAAATAGACCACGTGGCAAAGATGGAAGGGTATTTTTGTCTTTTCATGTTCTACCTATAAAAGTTACTAGTAAATCATTTCTAGGGATTTAAGAACCCTAATCACACTTTCTCTCTTGTTCCTCTCTCTCAAGAGATCCGGCCTTCCCAGCCACCGGCGCCACCCTCTGTCGCCGCTTCATCTGGCCATCACCACCGTGTCATGCCACCACCACCAGCATTGAAGACAAGAAGAGATTGTGTTTTGGGTTAGAGGTCGCGAATAGGTTGTGGATCATGGTTTTCATTCGTGCTGTGATCGTGTATTCACTGCCGCCATCTCGTCTCTCTTGTTCTATCTTATCCGTGGGTATGTCGACACACGAATCTATTTTGTTTAATTTCCTTAACTTAAAACTGATTCCAAGTGAGTTGAAACGATTTAGTGGAATATAAAAACAGATTAAAAATCCTTTTTGGATTCGAAATATAGTTTTGCGTGGTATTAATCGATTAAAGTGTGTTGGTGGTGCTATTTACAAACGGGTCGAGACAGTTTGGTCGTGGATTGGACAAAGGGTTTGATTATTCCAAGGGTTTTGTTTGGTAAAATGATATTACGTGTTTTGGTGTTGCGGATTGGTCTCGGATTTATTTATTATTACCCGTTGAGTCTCAGTCATGTTTTGGATTATCTTGTATATATGATTGTGCATATGTTAGTTGTGTGTTGTAGATCTTTGATTCTTTCAGGTTCATTTTGCATTTTTGAGTGTGTTTAGTTTAATGAGAACCGCCCACGTAGGGTGCATCTATTTGGTCTCGCCTCACAACAACACAATCACAAATGGTTTCGAGTTAGTTTAGTGGTTGTTTTGGTTTAACCGTGGACACCAAATGTTTTACCTTGTCTGGATATAATAACGAATAAAAAAAAGAGGAGTGTGTTTGAATCTAAATTTCAAAAGGGTGTGAGTGTTTGTGTTGTATGCCTTGGTTTATTGCAGGTTTCAAAGGGGAAAACGAAAGAGGCGTTTGAATTTTGACATAGCATCTGTGTTTAACTTTTATAGGTAGAACATGAAAAGACAAAAATACCCCTCCATCTTTGCCACATGGTCTGATTTTTTGATAATACTAACGGCAGGTTAACGTTTGGACCAGGTGTGTTATTTGTTTATATACTTAGGGACTACCAATGCAACTTTAAACTTCGAGGGACGAAAGTGGTTATTTTGGACAAACCACAGGGACCAACCATGTAATTTACTCTTATTTATTTATTATGTTTTGAGTAAACTGCAAAAATCATCCCTGTGGTTTGTATATTTTTGCAGACATCATCCCTATCTCAAACGTTCAGCAATAAACACCACCAAGTCCACAAACGTTTAGCAATAATCATCCCTAAGCACTAACGAGGTTAGTTTTCCCCGTTTGCTACCCCACGTGCAATAACACGTGAGGGTATTTTTGTCAATTAGTATCAGGGATGATTTTTGCAACATATCTTTTACACCCCTTTCCCGCCCATTTCCCCACCTATATAATCCCTCTTATCTTAACCCCACACCATTTTTTTCCCAAACCTGCTTTTCCCCTCAAACCCTAATTCGCTATAACCCTAATTATGAATAACCCAAAACTTTGTCATCTTTGTGCGGCACCAACAACAATTACCACATCATGGACAACAATAAATCCAGGGCGGCATTTCTTTATGTGCCCTAACAGTGGCTTTGATGATTGGATGGATCCTCCAATGTGTCCAAGATCTGTGGCTATCATACCTGGGTTATTGAGGAGGATCAACAATGCTGAAGAAACAACTAGGTTGAATGCCCGTCAAGCTAGCATGATGAAGATGCTATTGTGTTTAAGTTGGGTTTTTTTTGTTTTGTATGTTGTCATTATGGGTTGACTAATGTTGGTCATGACTGGAAAAGTCAACTGGTTTCATGTGACTTTGTAGGTCATATTTTATCTTTTTGTAATGTTATCTTATGTATGTCAACTGGTTTCATGTCATTATGCAATGTTTGTTATGTATATGTATTGTTGTGTGTAGAATACCATTATGTATTGTTGTGTGCAGAATACATAGATATTTGCAGTCATGTGTGTAGAATACAAGTGAATCATGACTGCAAATACCATAGTGAACCATGAGTCAACCTTAAACTGAAAACTGAAGCATGGCTAAAACTGAAAACATAAATTAAATAGTAAACTGCAAATAAACTAAACTGCAGTCAGTTGTGTAGATAAACTGCAGTCATGTGTGTAGAATACCATAGTGACCCATAAAGTAAACCATGCCTGCAAATAAACTGCAGTCATGTGTATAAATGAACTGCAGTCATAAAGTAAACCATAAATTAAACTGCAATCATGTGTAGCAAAGTGCAAATAAACTGCATAAACTAAACCATAAGTGACCCATAAACTGCAGTCATGTGAGTAAACCATAAATTGAACCATTCCTGCAAATAAAAAACTGACCCATATAGTGACCCATAAACTAAACCAAAACTGCAAATACCAAATAACCATAAACTGACCCAACTTGCAAATACCAATTAACCATAAACTGATCCTAGTTAGCACAAGTCTTGGCAAATACCAAATACCACAACTGACCTAGTACAAAATAACAAACTGATCCTAGTACATGATTGTTTCACAAGATCATAAGACCATAAACTGATCTAGTACAAAATAACCACAAGTTTTGGCAAATACCAAATACCACAAGTTTTTCAAATAAAAAGTGTTCAAAATAACCACAAGTTTTGCCATTACTGAGTTGCCCTTTGCATTGGTTGTTTTCCTTTGTCCTTTGCAGAATCTTGAGTTGCTATTGATGCTGTTTTTTTTAGTTCTCCTTGACCCTCCACTTGATGAAACCGTGGTCTTCCTGCATAAGTCCTTTTGTTATGTCCATCTTGCACTTGAGACAAGTAACAGCTTTTCCTTTTCTAGACAGTTTGACTCCATCCACCATACTTTGGCTTGATAGTTCATCACCGATTTCTTCCTTGCCTTGGGTGGCCTCCCAATCTGTGGGTGGTGCTTTGGTGGAGTGATAATGTTAGGTGAAGGATGTTTTCTCCATAATTTTTTACCAATGACATGATTGATTTTGTAGCTGTAAACTTTTTCCCAAGTGACCAGCCAATGTGCAGGATGCACCCAGCTTTCAGGTGTCCCAACTTGCATGTTATTTGCAGCCATCTCCCATATAGTTGCTAAGGCATGCTTGCAAACCATCCCTATAAGTTCCCACTTTCTGCAACTACATGTCTTCTCTTGCATATCAACAACAACTTGATCATCCCATGGTCCCTTAACCCCATACTTGTGTCCACCATTCCATGTTACCTTCAAATTTCATTAACATAACAGGCCGCTTTAACACAATATTTCACTAATAAAACAAATAATAAACAAAATAAGGAATAAGAAAATAGTTGCAGCTGGTGTAAGAGGTCCATTGGATTTCTGAATAACTTTTTGGACATTCACAATTCTTTTCATTAGATACTCCATTACAAACTCCAAGCATGTGATAATTGGGACATCCCTTCCATTTAGTAGCTGTCTATTGAATACTTCACACATATTGTTAAGCAATATATCACAGTGAGACCTGCCTGCAAAATTTAGAACAGACATACAATATTATCTTACTACTAAAATCTAAATAGGAATAAACTATGTCACTAAAGCTTACCACTAAAATGAGATCTTGACCAATGTTGTGGTGGGATCTTTTTCAAGTACTCATAAGCCTTATCATTCACTCTCCTAAGTTCATCCATGGCTTTATCAAAATATGGGACAATGCTAGCAGTTGCAGCCCTCCACAAAAGGTCCTTAAACAATTTACCCCTCCATTGCAGTTTCATATTTTCATGTATATGCTTTAAGTAGAACCTATGTTCTGCACAAGGGAATATCTTTGCAATGGCAGGTATGATACCCTATGTTTATAACAGTTCATATATAATTAGTCCTTAACAAAGAAGTAATACATGATATTTAAAACTGCATAGAAGAAAACAGAAGGTTATAGGAGTACCTTTTGTCTATCACTCATAAAGGTGAAATTGGAGTTCTGGCCCAAATCCATATCATCTCCTAAGCAAGTAAGAAACCATGTCCAGGAACTTGTTGTTTCAGCTTCAACCAATGCATAAGCAAGTGGATATGTGCCATGATTTGGATCCACACCAACAGCAGTTAGTAACTGACCAGGGTAAGGACCTTTCATAAAACAACCATCAAGTCCTTGCAAGTCTTTTAATCCAGCTTTAAACCCTTAATTAAGAGCTCCTATGCAGACATAAATCCTTTTAAACTGTCTTTCTAAGGTGGCTGGATCAGTACACCTTTCAACTTCAATTTTCACAGTGGTGTCAGGGTTTACACTTTGCAACTCTAAAGCATAATCTCTTAAAAGTGCATACTGCTCTGTGTAATATCCTTTTACCTTCAAGGTTGCTTTTTCCTTTGCTCTATAGATCTTGTGGTCAGAAACACCCAAATTATACTTTTTTTTGCAGCTGCTCTTTAAGAGATCTGATTGGAACCTCAGGATTAGTAACAAGTGTCTCTTCAATATCTTTGCACAGGAAGCTATTAGTAAGCATAGTTACTTTCCTGTTTTGAAGACAGTTGTGGTGGTCATCAAAGTTTTTTACTGTCCATGTTTCATCTTCACTATTTTTGGATTTGGATATGTGACAGACCCATGGGTAAGTTATTTCTTCATATTGATATGCCCCTTTCTTCCCACCTACCTTTATTACTTGTCCACCTACCTTATTAACACCACTTGTGTAAAACCCTAAAATCTCAAACGTGTAAAAAGACCATTATGCCCCTCAAGCTAATAATTATGAAAATCCTAAAACACGTTAAGCTCGTTGAATACGTTAAACACTTAACTTATAAATGATTTATGCAAGATATTAATGATCTACTTATACTTATGCCTACAAAAAAAATGATATCACACATTACAAGTTACATTGACCCAATCATATGTACAAATTAAAAGACATTTAAAACTAAATATTAAAAAGGTAATTAAGGAAAGAATTTGGCCCATGATTTGCTCCCTTTTTCTTGTTGGTCGTCCAAGGTAAATGCCATTTATTCTCTCATTAAACACATAATACTCTCCAAAAGAAACCACTTATTCCCTAGTTCAAAAATAATAATAATAAAGAAAACCCTAAAACCTTAATCATCAAGGTGACGGCAAACACCTTCATCCTCCATTTTCTGTCGACACCAAGGAAGGCTAAAGGAGATTCGTTCATTGGCATGGAGGGGCTGTGATCGTGGGTATTAGTTGGAATGATTGCTTGGCTTGTCGTGGGTTGTGATTTACTTCTGGTCGTGGGTCTTCAGGGCATAAGGGAGGCGTTGATTTCCTTGTGTTGATTCTTGTTTTCTACATTCTTTCTCACGCTGCAAGGTAACTAGTATCACCATTCCTCATCTTCTTTATTCGTTTGATTCATGAGTCTGGTCACGTGTTTTGATCTCCATGCGCATGTTTTATTTCACATTCTTATAGCACATAAAGTGATACCTATTTACCACATGAAATCATGATATTAGTCTAGTATATATATCGAATGAAAAATGGGCATTTACTCATGATATAAATCTGTTTGTGGACCATCTCATACACGTCACATTCATGGGTTTCATGCTAATGATATTAAGTTACAACAAAAGTGATAAGAATCATATAAAATTGTTATAGGTAGGTCGAATATCAAATGAAAGACAAGGTTTTTGTTGGCTTATTTATATTCTGATTTCCTGATCTGATTGCATGCTATTCTTATGTTGAGTGGATGCGACGTCTGCTATGCTTGATTACGTTTTGGTGCTTGTATGCCTGCTTGCTTATATGTGATTATATATATGTCTTGGATGCATTTCTTTGTTGTGTTCTCCTTTGATTGTTGTTCTTTCTGGATATCTGTATAATTGTGTTTCTGCAGGATCCTCATTGACTCATTGTTTCCTTTTCGTTGTGACCTTGTTATCGGATTCTTTATTTCATTTCGTATTTCTAATTTTGTTTAGCTTTCCTTTTGTTATATCTGTTCACTGGGCTTTTTAAGCTCAGCCGCATTTCTTTTCCTGCGGCAGGTTTTAGGTTGGAAGATGGGCTTTGATGGGCTGAGAGTTGGATTATCTGAGTGGACTGACCCTAGATACCTTACTATCTTGGATTTATTTTGATGGGCTATTGTTTGGGATTTCATATCATTTGATATCGTATTTCCTTGTCAGTCAATTGTTTATCTAATTTGATACTTCAATTTTTAAGGTTTCTGTTTGTAAAGATTTTATTTGTATGTTCTGATATGACACCAGAATGTGACACTTCTACCCTTGCCGGGTTGGGGTGTTACAATTATGGTATCAGAGCCAAGGTTTCGTCTTGTTGACCTTAGGATTAACCTGTGAGGACTTGGGTAGACTTTAGGCTTCCGTCTGTTTTGATCTCTTCCGATTCCTTTTGATTGTCGTTCAGATTTGACTTTGATATTCTTTTGTCTTGACTAATTTGACCTTCTCCTTTTCGCATTTGATCTTGTTTGTTTTATCCTCGCGCATTCGTTTGTCGACCGTTAGTTGGATATTTCTCGTAGAGCCGAAGATGATGGTGTCGACCCTACATCGCTGCAACAATTTCTGGAGAGGTTCGTGAAGCAGAAGCCGCACCCGATCGTGATGCTGCCGGAGACGTCAGGATGCTACTGGAGGGAGCTGGACGAATCAACTAAAGGCGCAAAGACGGAGACAAGATTTAACTGGTGGCTGAGAAGGTTCATCTACTTCATATAATTGGGCGCGACTTGTGTTACTCCGATTTATTTGTCACGCGTTCTGAGACGGTTTGATATTTTGCTATATGATTTGATCGGTATTGCTTTTCTTTGATTTGTTCAGAACTTGGTTTGAATCGTGAAGTTTCATCATTTAACATTTTCGTGATATCTCAGCTTTCCTTTGAATCGTCAATAATGAGTCATGAGGAACCGTTTTATACAAGTTGGTGGCCTCCTCTCTTTTGTGGTATGGTAAGTTGGTTTGATGTGTATATGTCGTATGTATGTAATCTGGTCTGTTTTGATATGTTACTTGCTACCTGAATGCTATCTGTTTTGTTGTGATATTGGTTATGTGGTCTGTCATGACCCGAGACAGAATATGATGACAATAAGAACTGGTTATGTGATGCAAGTATTATGACGCCTGATCAACGTGATAATACCAAGATCATATAATTTGAACTTATAGAAATCATACGACGTCTTGGGAAATGCCTGGGGTTGGTACGTGAATGGACTGGGACTTATATCCACTATTTGTCACTCCTCATGTTCGTTTGGAAATTTGTACCTCTTTGCGAGATTCTCACCGACATCTGTTACGTATAAGTTTTGGTACACTTTGGAACCGAAATCGTTATGATCTGTGTGAAACTGTTGATTTCTATGTTTGCCTTAAACCAGTACATCTTCAGGTACTTCTGCGACTTCAATTTTCGAGGACGAAAATTTTCTTTTAGAGGGGAAGAATTGTAAAACCCTAAAATCTCAAACGTGTAAAAAGACCATTATGCCCCTCAAGCTAATAATTATGAAAATCGTAAAACACGTTAAGCTCGTTGAATACGTTAAACACTTAACTTATAAATGATTTATGCAAGATATTAATGATCTACTTATACTTATGCCTACAAAAAAAAAGAATGATATCACACATTACAAGTTACATTGACCCAATCATATGTACAAATTAAAAGACATTTAAAACTAAATATTAAAAAGGTAATTAAGGAAAGAATTTGGCCCATGATTTGCTCCCTTTTTCTTGTTGGTCGTCCAAGGTAAATGCCCTTTATTCTCTCATTAAACATATAATACTCTCCAAAATAAACCACTTCTTCCCTAGTTCAAAAAAAATAATAAAGAAAACCCTAAAACCTTAATCATCAAGGTGACGGCAAACACCTTCATCCTCCATTTTCTGTCGACACCAAGGAAGGCTAAAGGAGATTCGTTCATTGGCATGGAGGGGCTGTGATCGTGGGTATTAGTTGGAATGATTGCTTGGCTTGTCGTGGGTTGTGATTTACTTCTGGTCGTGGGTCTTCAGGGCATAAGGGAGGCGTTGATTTCCTTGTGTTGATTCTTGTTTTCTACATTCTTTCTCACGCTGCAAGGTAACTAGTATCACCATTCCTCATCTTCTTTATTCGTTTGATTCATGAGTCTGGTCACGTGTTTTGATCTCCATGCGCATGTTTTATTTCACATTCTTATAGCACATAAAGTGATACCTATTTACCACATGAAATCATGATATTAGTCTAGTATATATATCGAATGAAAAATGGGCATTTACTCATGATATAAATCTGTTTGTGGACCATCTCATACACGTCACATTCATGGGTTTCATGCTAATGATATTAAGTTACAACAAAAGTGATAAGAATCATATAAAATTGTTATAGGTAGGTCGAATATCAAATGAAAGACAAGGTTTTTGTTGGTTTATTTAATGTCGTATGAAATTAAAATGGGGGAGGAGGTCACGATCCAAATGGGTATCACACTAGGGGTTGTGTAAACTTATGATAATTGAGCTAAAATGGTTTAGAACGGATACGATAACCTTAATCTAAAAACCTAGAATTTGTAATGATTACATGTAGATTTGATAAAATACAAGGGTTGTTTTGTAAATTATGAAACTTGATGGATTAAGTTGTTAACATGATAACTACATGGACTAAGGGTGTAAAATGAGTAAACTTTGTAATATTTTCACTATTGACCCTAAACTTGTAAAACTTGGCGTAAATGACCCTTAAAGTATGATAACACTTGTTTTCACTATTTTAACCTAATATGACTTTGATTATATCACTTATGACTAAATCTGCTAAATACGAAAACCTGCTATTTTCGGAAAGTTACTAATTATAGAAACCTGCTATTTTGGAAAGATGCTAATTATGGAAACCTGCCTAAGATAGAAAGTTACCTAAAATGGAAAGTTACTAAAAGTGGAAACCTGCTAAAAATGGAAAGCCGTCTAAAATGAGTAATCCGACTTTAATAAACGTTATCTAATTCATAGGTTCTGGACGGCGGGATTGATTCATCCTGTGACCTTACTTTCCTGTTTTGCTTGCTTCGATTGAGGTACAGATATTCTATCCCTTTTCAGTAGGGGATTCTCATGACTTTCTGATTCCTTGAATTTGTTCGCTTATGATATTTCATTGCTATGATTCCTTTGCCATTGACCCTCTGATATTGAACCTTTGATATCGATCCCTTTGCTATTGATCCTTTGCTATTGACCATTGCTATTGAACTATTGCTATTGAACCCTTGCTTTACTATTGACCCTCCTGTTATTGAACCACTGTTACTGAACTTCCGTTATTGAACCATTTGCTATTGAACTGTTGCTATTGAATCTGTGCTATTGAACCTTTAATATTGAAACATTGATATTGGACCGTGATATTGAACTATTGCTATGAACCTCTAAATTGTGAACTATTGATATTGCACCTTTGCTTATGAAGACTTATATATTGCTACACTTTGAACTTTTGTCTGACCCTTCAGATTGATACCCGAGCCAAATATTGTTATCCTAGCCATGAAGGTAACATGGCCGTGTCATTGATGCACCAATGGCATGACTCCAGTGTGTACGAGTGATGTTACACACCGTCCCCATTATTGTATTGATTATTGCGCGCTTCAGATATATATTGTATTGGCCACTATTGTATTGCAGGGGGCGTATGGATGCATCCTAGATTTGTATTGTATTGATTGATTGTATTGATATTGTATTGGTGATGCGGTGCGTGTGTGCAATACACCCCCTCACAGTCTGGGAGCTAGCTACTCCATATTGGTTACTGAGGCCTCCCCTCCTATTGATCCGTATTCGAGGTCACCCTCCGAATACAATAGCTACTATTGGATATTGGGCTGCTAATGCCACTATTGATTGTATTGTATTGTATTGTTGGCTCGATGGATTTCGACAACCCTTACATCGTTGATATACCTACATTGTACCGCCTGCTTACCCCAACGCACCATATTCTGTATTGATTGCCCGTTACTCTGTACCCTTATGTGACTCATCCTACTATCATTCCATTCACGTACCGGGTTATTATATGATTATTGAATCTCGTTATGCTGTTACATGTTCTATGTGATTACTATTTATCCTGCTATGATATGATTAATACGCGGCTATACGATTCCAACTGTTGTCATCTGAATATATGTTATCTTACTGATATGCGAACCTTGATTGGTCTGGTGATCGTGTTTGAGTGTAATCGTTGACTATCTGTTTATTATGGGTACCTTTGTTTAATTATGTTCATGGGCTATGATTATCCATTGGTGTCTTATTGCTAAATTGCCATGCTTATATCTGTTATGATACCGTTATGTTATTAACTGTGGGTTATATGTCTTGTGGGATTGCCATGTTTACCTTCTGATTAATTGCTTCCGCTTGCTTTTAGTTTTCTTGTTGGCTTATTTATATTCTGATTTCCTGATCTGATTGCATGCTATTCTTATGTTGAGTGGATGCGACGTCTGCTATGCTTGATTACATTTTGGTGCTTGTATGCCTGCTTTCTTATATGTGATTATATATATGTCTTGGATGCATTTATTTGTTGTGTTCTCCTTTGATTGTTGTTCTTTCTGGATATCTGTATAATTGTGTTTCTGTAGGATCCTCATTGACTCATTGTTTCCTTTTCGTTGTGACCTTGTTATCGGATTCTTTATTTCATTTCGTATTTCTGATTTTGTTTAGCTTTCCTTTTGTTATATCTGTTCACTGGGCTTTTTAAGCTCAACCGCATTTCTTTTCCTGCGGCAGGTTTTAGGTTGGAAGATGGGCTTTGATGGGCTGAGAGTTGATTATCTCGAGTGGATCAACCCTAGATACCTTACTATCTTGGATTTATTTTGATGGGCTATTGTTTGGGATTTCATATCATTTGATATCGTATTTCCTTGTCAGTCAATTGTTTATCTAATTTGATACTTCAATTTTTAAGGTTTCTGTTTGTAAAGATTTTATTTGTATGTTCTGATATGACACCAGAATGTGACACTTCTACCCTTGCCGGGTTGGGGTGTTACAACTTGCACTTATTTCTTTTACCCACTTTCCCCCAACATTCTTAAGCTTACTTGGACTTGACACTGGTGGCCCTTTAGCAATTGGGTTAGACACAGTTGGAACTTTAGCAATTGGGCTAGACACAGTTGGCCCATCAAGTGTTGGATAAGTGAACACTGGTGTTTTACCTCTACACACAACCCTTATTCTAAACTTGTCATTTTTCCATATATAGAGTTGTCTTCTAGTGGCCACAGACAGTGCATACACAGAATCTTTAATGGTTTTTTTTATCACCAAATTCTTTACCAATATAAAATGGAGCAGACTCAATGGTATCAATACTTTTACTTTTCACATGCTCTCTTCTAAGTTTTCTCATTGCTTTCTTTCTTTTTCCCTCCTTTTCTGAATCACGGTTACTTTCAAAATCATCTAGATTCATTTGAACTGCATAATCATGCTCACCTTCATTGTCAGATACATTCTGAGTATCACAACCAACCCATTCAACCCCTTTATCAGTGTTTGCAAGAAATTCCTTCATATCAACTTCAACCTCATTCATCAAGTGATCCTCATCAACAATGTAGTCACTGTCTTCCTCTTCACTATCAACCTTTTCATCACTTTCAAGCTCTTCACTTTCAACCTCTTCTTGGCCACTCTCACCATCCAATTCAGTATCACTTTCAACCTCTTCTTGGCCACCACCATCTTGATCAATATCACTTATTGGTATACTAGGGGGTTCTGTGCTTATATTGGTTTCACCAAAAAAGGATCAAAATCATCATTCATAACACTACGGTGACCAATATCATTACCCTTTCCCATAACACTACCCTGACCAATATCATTAGACTGTCTCATAACACTAATCTTACCAATATCAGTACCCTGCCTATCAGTACCCATAACACTTCCTTCTCCACTAGGCCATTCAATTGCTAATCTTTTCCTTTTTTTGGTCACTCTCTTCTTAAGACTGTTAGGGTCCACTTCATCTGGGAGTTGTTCTATCATTACCTTTTGGGGTATCTTAAAGTAAGTTTCAAGACTTGTAAACCCATGTTCAACATAAACCTCAACTCTTTTACACTTATCTATATATTTTGTCATACCAAAAAACATCTAAATCACTTCCTAATGCTTGCAGACCATAATCTAAATTGTTGTTGGGTATTTTGTAATGATAATACATGATTTCTTTTCTATCATAACCTAACTGAACAATCATATCATTTAACTCAATAATTGAAAACAAATCAGCATCTACCATATCAAAGTAGTTGAAACTCCCTGACTTGTATTTCCTATTCGGTGGGTCAGTGAAATATCCACCATGGTAAATCTTTATTGAGAACATGTTTGGATCATTCCCTGTAAAAACAAACCAGAATTCAAAACTAGGGTTAGATCATTACACAAACCACAATAAACAAAACACAAAATTGGGAATTGGGTATAACTTACTATATGCATGTACTTCATCAATCTCTTGATCTTTCGTACGAATATGCCACTCAGAAACCACCATTGCTAATTAATTATTTAGAGATTATTGTTTAACTTAGGAATTAGGGATTTAGGGTTTATGTTGGATCAGCATTATGGGAATACAAAGACGTGGTGGTTTTTTGAGTTTAATAGTTTTGAGTTTATCCCAATACAGAAAGAAATAAAAGGGGAAAGATAATCTAGAATGACAAAAATACCCTCACGTGTTATTGCACGTGGGGTAGAAAACGGGGAAAACTAACCTCGTTAGTGCTTAGGGATGATTATTGCTAAACGTTTGTGGACTTGGTGGTGTTTATTGCTGAACGTTTGAGATAGGGATGATATCTGCAAAAATACACAAACCACAGAGATGATTTTTCCAGTTTACTCTTATGTTTTTTATAGCACAATTGTGTAACTTTCCATGTGTTTAAATTATTTAATGTTGCTTATGTTTCATAGATATCTTCTCATTATCTAATGTATAGATAGATCCATGAATAAGACTATAGAGTATGTAATGCATACACTACAGTGTACTCTTATTTCTGTTCATTCTTTCTCAATTATACTTGTGCCTTATGCAACAATATATTTGTTTTCATACGTAGTATGCGTGCCTAAAATGTAAATTTAAGGTAAATTTAAACGCTTATGGATATCAATGTGATTCTGGGACATGTTAGTAAAAAACTTTTGTTTGATATAACATAAGTATGAGAATAGAGAACCCACAAATGTTGGTAAAGGACTTTTGTTAATTTTACGTCATTTTTCTTTTCACTTAGTCGTTTCGGAAAAGGTAATAGTAATGTACTTTCAAATTTATGCCGACCAGAAACACTTATTATTTTAATCAATAACTTTAACAATGTACTTTCAAATTTTGTCTGACTTCACCAATATGACTATGAAATGACTATATTACCCTTATCTTCTTTAATATGATCACACCCTTGTCCTCTTTAAATGGTCCTTCACATGCATCGTTAGTACCTTATACTAACTAGGGCTGAGCACCGAAGGTTAAAAACCAAACCGGACGAGTCGGTCCTCGGTTTTCTAGGTTCTGGTCGGGTCGAGTCGGTTTATGACCGATGCTAAGCCCTAATACTAATGGCCGTTAGTCCTTTTTCACGTTTCCGTCCGTTTTTCAACGATTTCGTCCTTTTTTGTGTTTTTGTCTATTTTACGCGTGCATTCGTTTTCCCTTTTTACACGATTTCGCCCGTTTTACACTATTTCGTCCGTTTTAACACGTTTTCATTCGTTTTTAAACGATTTCGTCCGTGTTTTTACGTTTCCGTTCGTTTTTGCACATTTTCGTCCGTTTTTACACGTGTTCGTTCGTTTTTTCACGTTTTTGATCGCTTTTACATTTTAATTCATTTTTTCATGTTTTCGTCAGTTTTTACACGTTTTCGTTCGTTTTTTACGTTTTTGTCCGTTTTTACATGTTTTAGACAGTTTTTTTACATGTAGAATGGCCAAAAACGTGTAAAAACGAACTAAAACGTGCAAAAACGAATGAAACGTGAAAAAACGGATGAAAATGTAAATAAACGGACGTAAACGTATAAAACGGACGAAATCGTGTAACACAAACAAAAACGTGTAAAAACATACTAAAACGTGCAAAAAGGAACGAAAACGTGAAAAAACGGATGAAAACGTAAAAGACGAAAGAAATCATGTAAAAACGCACGAAAATGTGTAAAAACGGGCGAAAACGTGAAAAAATGGATGAAAACCTAAAAAACGGACGAAAACGTATAAAACGAATGAAATCATGTACAAATGGAGGAAAATGTGAAAACACGAACGAAAATGTGTAAAAACGGACATAAACGTGTAAAACCAGACGAAAACGTGCAAAAACAAATGAAAACGTGTAGAAACGGAAGAAAGCGTGTAAAAACGGACGAAAACGTGTAGAAACGGGAAAAAAACGTGTAAAATCATACGAGAACAAACGAAAACGTGTAAAAACAGACAAACGTAAAAACAGACGAAATCGTGTAAAAACGGACGAAAATGTGCAAAAGGACTAACGGACGTTAATATAAAGGATTATCGATGCAAATGAGGGACCATTTAAAGAGGACAAGTGTGTGATCATGTCAAAGAAAATAAGGGTGATATAGTCATTTCAGGGTCACATTGGTGAAGTCGGACAAAATTTGAAAGTACGTTGTTGAAGTAATTGAATAAAACATGTTTCATGTTGGCACAAATTTAAAAGTACATGGCTATTTTGTAGCTTTTACCCTTTCGGAAATGAAGTGCTAATAGAGTATCATGTAATTTGTATTGGATATTTGACTTAATTTGGACTTATCTAATAGTGTATAATATGTCTAAAAACATTTAAAAAGTATGAATATGATGTTGATCGTACAAATACTTTAAGCTAACATATGAATGTTATACTCATGATCGTTTTCGTTTTTGCAAGATCGAAATCGTAAAATCGGATCGAGATCTTAAAATCCTACTATAATGTTATTTTCTTAATAGTCTTTGTAGTATTATTCAAATCTACAAATTATTATATATTATAAACACAAAAATTTGAATATTTCATAAAAATGTTGTCCTAAATTATGAATATGGAATGTTTAATAAGATGGACATGCTGTTTTTAAAATTCTATAAAACATAATTCATAAATTTGTTGTTTTTTAGTTTGCGGTTTGAGAAAAGTAAGATTGGATTGGATTAGATCTTAAGATCTTATGGTCAAAATCGGGATCTTGTAAGATCTTAAGTTTGTTAAGATCCTACGTCAGATCCGGATCGTTTTTGCTTTGTAGTATTGTAAAACCGTAAGATCCTAATATAAAGATCGAGATCTTAACAACTATGGTTATAATACCAATAAAGATATATGTTGATTCTCATCAGTAAAGGTTTTGTCATCGCATAGGTACAAGATTTATGCTAACACATGAAGTTGACAATGGTGAATCAAGAAAGAATGGAGAGACACTGAATTCACGCTAGAAACACACTGTATAATGAATTACGTTGTAACTTAGATGACAATTTGTGCCCAAAATCATAAAACATGCTTTTATGAGCTATTTTGTAAAAAATAATTGATCGTATTTAGTCCGATCCTTTTTGAAAGCATATATGCGCCGTTCAAAAGTTAAATGAACATTAAATAGCACATGTTTCACTCAATTGTAGAACATGACAATTATTTGTTTTAAAAACTTATTAATATAATACGATTGCAACTTTAATACCTTCTTTATGAACTAAAAAGCCCAACATTTAACTTTAAATTAACTGCTGGGATCTCTTGCCCTATATCTTCATTGTCTTATGCGTATTGTTTCATTAGAAGTCTATCTCCAAATGGCTTTATGATAAACCTATATTTCACAGTTCAAAAAGTTCTTAAGCTTTTTTTTAAGACATGTTTGGGCAAACTTATTGTATATAGATAATACAATAACCTAATAACCCTGTTAAATAAGGTTAGATAAATACTGTGTGTAATTTGTTACACTTTTATAAATAAAATCAAATTATAATTACAACAATAATAAAAATTAACAATAATTAAAGAACGAAATATTAGATAGACAGAATGGAGTAGAAACAGAAGACATACTCTAAATAACGATAATTAAATAAAACAATAAAATGTTAAAACGTCGAGGCTCGTGTTTAACACGATTCCCTTAAAACAGATTCGTCACTAAAGCAAAGATGCGTTTCGAACTGCTGGAATTCGTCTGCCTTGGAGTTGTGTTTTTTGTTCTGTAAAACTGGATGAGGCAAAGGTTAACCTAGCTTGTTGCCCAAGAAGTCCAATTTTCGGCACCACATGCGTGCGGACGTAGGTGTTTGAGTAAAACAAACCAAAGCAATTTAATAGTTGGTATCAAGATTTCTATATAAATACATTTACACTTCACACTTTGGGCAACGTGGGATACACTCCCATTTCTAGATTTTGTATTTAAGTGCCTCCCCCCGAGAGACAATATCTCATTCATATTAACTACATTTTGGACACTCTTTAACTCCTTACGAAGCTCTCTTCAAGGAGAACGCAAACCCAATAACCAATACAATCTTTATCTATACTACTTATAATGCACGAAGGCACTTCACTCTTAATTTTAAGACGTACATTAAATTAAGCATGGTTTACAACACTTTAATGCACCCAATTTTCAAAATTACAACAAAGTAAGCATATTGTACAACAAAATAAAGCGTGCTGTCATTTTAAGACCAAAATTATATCAAACAATATTAATGCTATTAAAAACACCCATTCACCAAAAATTACAACTATTTAAGCACAATATAGAATAGCTGCAACCAATTTTCAGATTTGCAACAAAATAAGCATAGTGTACAACAAAATAAGCATGATGTAATTTTCAGACTTATTTTCAGACTTACAACATTAATGCTATTAAAGTGGTCAATGTTATTAATGACTATAATGACTACTACTTACAAGAAAAGAAACATAGTGTACAACACTTTAATGCATATAATTTTAAGACGTACAAGACAAGAAGCATAGTGTACAACAAAACACCATATTAATGCTATTTAATGTAGTCAATTATTTATCTGGTCAATAAATACAATTAATACAGTTATTAAAACACCCCTTACATAAGAAATACAAATTATCAAACATATTGTACAACCAAATAAAACACAATTCCTGCATTAAATTTCACTACTACAAATAATAACGCACATTATACAAATATTCAAGCCCTAACGGCAACGACCAATGGGCTTGAGCCCGAACGGGCGCGGACCAAACGGGCTGGAGCATGAGCAGACACGGGCCAACGGGTTCGAGCCCGAACGGGCACGGGCTATACAAAATTCTTGACATCCGTAAATTTATTGTTAAAAAGAACGTAATAAACTAAAATACATTATTTATCGAAAATTTTTATTTCAGGGTACCCGCTGCAACGCGCGGGTACCCTGCTAGTTCTATATAAAGCATTTAGGACTTTTATTTTTAGAAGTCTTAAAAATTTTAAGCTTACACACTTGCTATTATTAGTAATTTTTGAAAATAAATTTTAAAAACACACTAATTGCATATTAAATTATGACATTAAATTGAATGCATGTTACAATAAATAAAATATAACTAATACAATAAATTTAATATTTTTATAGTTAAAATTAATAACTTTTTGAATTTGCATATATAATAAATGTCATATTAATTATTCACAATCTCACAACATAAACACACAATTTCTAGAAATTATCTTTTATAGAAAATCGTTAAAAAATATTTGGCAAAAAAATGTAAAATCATAAAATCGTTAAACAACATTCTCCTCCGAATCGCTGCTTTGCGCGGGTACCATTATTGCTTCAGTAAGTTGTGGAAGGTATACAAATCATACTTTGTCGAGTTTTTTTTTTTTTTTTTTTTTTTTGAAAGGCAATAATTTTATTAAAACCAACTAGCAAGAAGCTAGAAAGTACATCGATAAAACACTTGATCAACACGACCCTATCAATACAACGACACTAAAATAAACATCGTGAATAACCAAACAATCTAAAGAATAAACTCCACTATCTCAACCCGAAAACGCTAACCACTCATGGGCAATCACCCTATAAGAATTATGGAACAAATGGAAACCAAACACGACCACAACCACAACTTTGACCCTTATACAAAACTCACCGAAATCTCAAACAAACCAATTTGAACCACACGATCGAACGGGGCGGTGGCATGGCGAGATGGAAAAAGAGTTGATGGAGAAATACCCTCAATTGTTCGAGTACCACAAGTTCAAACAATAGCCCATGAACCTTGCTAAACGACCTCGTCTGTACAACGAACCATAAACACAAACCATGACCAACTTTACTACCCAAATCACGACCTCAACCGCACCATGAACCTGAAGCACAAATCACGACCAACATTACTCCCCAAGTCACGACCTCCACCACTACCTGAACCACAAACATTAGCACCGACACCACTGCCCAAATCACAACCTCCGTTGCACTTGATCACAACCCTAAACTTGAACCACAAACAACGACTCACACATCACCGGAATTCGAACCACAAACATGAACCATGAACCACATGCTGCATTACTATCACGACCTCCACCACAACCCGAAACACGATCCTATTCAACGAAACGCGACCTCCACCACGACCCGAAACACGAACCTAATCTACGAAACACGAACTCCACCACGACCCAGAACACGAACATATTCAACAAAACACGACCTCCACCACGACCTGAAACACAAACCTAATCAATGAAACACGACCTCTACCACAACCCAAAATATAACTCCAACACGACCTGCAAACCTTAACCACGACCCAACAACGTGCCATACAACAAACCCGAACATCAAACCCATTGCCCGAGACATCACCATCACCACGACCTCACCATCATAGGACCTCACCATCACAGGACCTCAGCATCACCACGACCTTACAAGCACATGACCTCACCATCATCCGACCTCACCATCACAGGACCTCACTATCATACGACCTCACCATCACATGACCTCACCATCTTGAAACTCCCGATCTAAACCACACAACCACTTCAACCCTAAAATAACCAATCTGAACCATCGAGCATACCGAACCAAAAACAACCCATAACCACAAGGATCCAAGAGAAAATGATACGAAAAATCGCCAAAAAGAACGATCTATAAAATTTTATTTAATCGAAAACTGAAATGAAATGGTAAAGTATCTACAAAGAAGATGGATTGAAGAGGGTCTCTCCGGACCGTCGGCCTAAGCCGACGGCCGGAGAGACGACAGTGGCAGCGGCGGGTTTAGGGTTAGGTTGGATTGGTTATTAGCGTTTGTGCCTTCAGTAACATAATTCTATTTTATAGTTAATACTTGTAACATTTAAATTTTTGTATGTTTATCAGTTTTGTTAGCTAATTATATCACTAATAACTTATTAATCTTAATTTTGCAGATGACTTAGATCATTTTATTAAGGCTCTTGGAACCAACATTACAAGATAACATGAAAGGATTTCACAAACTTGTGGCATATCATGTTTGTTTTTGAAATATAAATTTTGCGTATTTTGTAATCTAGATAATACAAGGCTTTTACGATATCTTTTTCCTAAAAGCTTTTTAAGAACGCTTTTACTATAGCCTAAATGATTATTGGTTTTTATTCTCGGCTATCTATTATTTTTAGTCCCTACAACAGTAGCTAATAGTTGCGTAAAAATGGAGGTAATAGGTTCAATTCAAATAGTGTCCTTTACTAATGGTATTACGAGATTCACAATTTCTGTTAGACGTGAGACCGGGGCCATCAGAAAGTCAGTTACCTTTTTTCTATTTGTTACTTTTATACGTATGGCACTACCCGTCAAGGTTGTTTGAGATAAATATATGTTCCAATGTGCGATTTAATACCTTCCTAGTTAAGTCTTAATTAGTTGTGATTTGGTCAAACCTATGAATAGCCATCGGGTTATTACTCAAAGGAACAGGACAAAGTCAATCTTCAAGAACAGTTTGCTGATTGGAGAGATAGCACGTGTTTACATGGCTAGACATTTGAGTAAGGTGGGTAAAATATTTGGATGTTGTCTTGACTGCAGATCTATTGTGCTAATTTACTACAGATATTGTGTTTTATTTACTAATGGTATTACGAGATTTGGTATTACGAGATTCACAATTTCTGTTAGACGTGAGACCGAGGCCATCAGAAAGTCAGTTACCTTTTTTCTATCTATTACTTTTATACGTATGGCACTACCCGTCAAGGTTGTTTGAGATAAATATATGTTCCAACGTGCGGGTTAATACCTTTCTAGTTAAGTCTTAATTAGTTGTGATTTGGTCAAACCTATGAATAGCCATCGGGTTATTACTCAAAGGAACAGGACAAAGTCAATCTACAAGAACAGTTTGCTGATTGGAGAGATAGCACATGTTTACATGGCTAGACAGTTGAGTAAGGTGGGTAAAATATTTGGATGTTGTCTTGACTGCAGATCTATTGTGCTAATTTACTACAGATATTGTGTTTTATTTACTAATGGTATTACGAGATTTGGTATTACGAGATTCACAATTTCTGTTAGACGTGAGACCGGGGCCATCAGAAAGTCAGTTACCTTTTTTCTATATGTTACTTTTATACGTATGGCACTACCCGTCAAGGTTGTTTGAGATAAATATATGTTCCAACGTGCGGGTGATGCAGGTTTTACTGACCAGGTCTTAATATTTATAGTGTCTCGCTATACCTATGGTCTACCCTAGTGCACTAACGGGCAGTGTACCCGGTCGTGTGTAGTGTAGTAAACGGTAAAGCCGAGGTCGTCCCAAGAGCTATGTGTGGTGGATAATTACTAAGTCTAGTTGTCACAGAATAATAATAGTTTCGATATAGATTTAATTAATTAAACTACTAATGCAGAATAAAATAAAGCAGATAAATGGATAAAGGGAAATCAATAGAGGAGAGTGGTGCCAACCTAGTTAATCCTCCGAGCTAGTTATGTCTACGTCTACCTACTTCCAATTAATTCATGTGGGGTCAAAGTCGAGAGGACAGCATTTGGTCAATTCGCCCTAACCTATCAGCAAAGATGCCACCACAAGAGAAATCAGCCGCACCGTCATAAGTCCTGTTGTTCCCGGTCCCCTAAGCCAAGTCATTAAGTACCGCTACATGCTAGATTCATAATAGTGAGTGCCCGCCGTTAGGAACTTAGACACTACACCCCCCAAATTCTTAAGTTCATCCAAACGATAGGTGATCAGTTGGTCAAATCGCACAAGTAGAAAGGGTCGTCAGTTGGTCATATCTTACCCTTCCCGTCTCAGTCCGCTTACCTAGGGTCAGTTGGTCATATCTCCTAGGCAATTGGCCTCTATCGCCATTCAAAACTACCAAACCAAGGGTGACTACCAATGAACTATGCATGCATACACTTAGAAATAATTGTACGGAAGTAAAGGTGAACGCAAACAAAACAATTAAGGAATCATAACTAGGCTAGCACCAAAAGGTGCTTAGCCGCTCATATTAATCATGCAAATCAATTCAATATTCAAAGGTACGAAATACATGAATTGAAAGTAAAAGAAATATAAAACGCTAATGTTTATCGTAATGGAGTGACTTCTCCCTTGGAAACATCTCCGTATGCTCCTCTAGACCTGCCTTGAGCTTTTTCCCACGTTCTCAGAGTATTGTGTGTGGAATGGGATGATTAGAAATGCTGAAATTCGTGGGGTATTTATAGGCCAGATCCGGTTACGGCAGTAACCAATATAGTAGTTACGCCGTAACCTTCTATTTCTTCGTAAAATGCACTAGATCACCGGTTACGGCGTAACCTTATTAGTGGTTACGCCGTAGTCTTCAATAAACTCGTTACGCCGTAGTGATGCAAGAGTTACGGCGTAAGTATCAGCGGCGTGGAACCTCTTTTGACCTAATGTAGTTACGCCATAACCTTTGGGAGGAGTTACGCCGTAACCTTCTGATAAGTTGGCATACTGAGTCTCGCAATAGTTACGGCGTAATTTGAGAGATGAGTTACGCCGTAACTTCTTCAAAATAGCATATTGTGATAAATCTTTAGATATGTTTCCAGTTCCGCGTCTCTTTAGCTCCAATGCTCGTAATTTACCTGAAAGTGGAAAATAATGGAAAACAAGCGTAAATCCATATAAATGATATAAATAACGAGCATTATCGGGGGAAATTGACACTTAATATTCAAGATTATTTGATGTTATCAGCGGGTTAATACCCTTCTAGTTAAGTCTTAATTAGTTGTGATTTGGTCAAACCTATGAATAGCCATCGGGTTATTACTCAAAGGAACAAGACAAAGTCAATCTACAAGAACAGTTTGCAGATTGGAGAGATAGCACGTGTTTACATGGCTAGACAGTTGAGTAGGGTGGGTAAAATATTTGGATGTTGTCTTGACTGCAGATCTATTGTGCTAATTTACTAAAGATATTGTGTTTTATTTGAGCTAGCCTTTCAACTTTGTTGTTGTGTAGTTGATGGTTGATCAATGCTTATCAAAGGTACCAATTATAAGTTGATTGTCCTCGTGAACTCCTAGACTACTGTACATGTACAAAGACATGTAAATTAGTCCATTTTCAACCTCCAAAGGATCACCTCTCCCTCAACCTCATCGCTATTATTGGTGATTTTGCCCTTGTAGAGGATTAGCTCCCCTTCAACCTCATCACAATCATTCGTATTCTCCAATGCTCGAGTCATTTGACTTGCAGCCGACTGAAGGCTCTCAAAATTAGCAATATCAAATGATGTTTCCCCCTCAACCTGTAAGGTCTCCATCTTAGCTATCAGCAAAGCTCTCTTGTAACACCCCCAAAAATGGTTTGCAGCGGAAGAAAATGGTTTTTGGGATGCTACTCAGTTGGATCATAACACAAGTGAAAAATAATAGCTTTTTCATAAAATATTTCATTTATTGTAGTAAAACAAAGTTTACAAAAGTTGAATTGTTGCGGAAAAATGGCTCATTAACAAAATGTGGTCCCCATAAGTAAATCAGAGTCATCTATTACCATGCCATGCCAATGCCCAAGCGCCTCTAGAGTTAGCTATCGCCTTTTCATCCTGAAAATACATGCTAAAAAGTCAACACAATGGTTGAGTGAATTCATAAGTTTAGTAATAAAGCAGTTGATCACAAGATTTTCAAGTTTAAAAAAAAGCCATGAGCTACGTTGTTATACGCCCATAAAAAAAGTTGATATTATTGCACTAAGCTCATGACACCAAGACTCAACTGCATACACCTAATTACTGGTGTAAGTAATAAATTGCCCCCAAGAGATAATTGCCAATTATCTAAGAGATTCAAATATGGTGCGCCCCGGTTATGTCCGATAACCGAGTCGGGGTAGTTAATTCCCATAGTACTATCCACAATATTTGCGCTCACTCGCAAGTGACTAATGGTTCATGATGAAGGGGTCTTTTGGCAAACAACTTAGGCAGAGTCATAATATCAAGAGAACAGTAAACAATTTTCAAGCAATTGTGATCATAAAAGCAGTAGTAGCATGTATTCTCCCCCAAGGAGTTTATAAAACAGTTAAAAGAGTAAAAGTGGGGCTATGAACTCACCTTAGTGATACGGTAGGAAATGCACAACAATAGCAAGTACGATAGGACAACGGCTTCAACACGAAACCTAGATATAGTATGGCAAGTCTTAGATAATATATTCCGTTTGCGACCCTAAATGGTAATGTTTGAAAAATGGTCTAGTCGTGAGACACTCGTTTCGTTATAACTTGTGTGGTAATACTTAAAGTTTAAACACCAAATATTTTCATATGTTTCAGTTTCTGAAATGCTTATAGTTCAAAAATGAATGTTTTCAAATACTTTCTCGTGTGTTTATGTCAGGTAGCTTAAATGGATGTTTCATAAGTTAATTCGATTCTTAACAATGTACATAAAAATATAGTTGTGAAAATGTTTCTTAAGTGTTGGCTCTTGGAATAATGGAGGAATGATGTATACCTAAACTTTCGTATAAGAGTTGACTTGAATATTGGCTCAAATATTATCGATGAATAAATAAATACAAGTCGAATTATATTTATCAAGTTCGTTTGGTTTTGAGGTGTGAAAGTATAATTTTATTGAAGTCGTGGATAAATAATATGTTCGGAAAAATATAGTATTTAATGTTTACGCCGATGAGGTGGCCAAATAAAGATAGGTGTTAAATATATTTACTCAAACGAAAAAGTGGTAAGATGTATAAGTTTAGCGAACTCATAAAAGTTTTGGATAAAAATGGCAAAGTGTTCAACCTTGAGGGGTTGAAGCTGTAAGGATTCTTATATATTTCAAAACTTATAAAAGCTTTTAAGAAAAAGTTTAAGTCTTTTTAAGTTGAGGGTTTAAAGGTGTAAAATCTTATATAAGTTACTAACTTTTATAAGTCTTAAGAAAACTATTGTTTGATTCAAAGTTGAGAGGCTGAAATTGCCAGGTTGCCAAAGTTGTAAAAAAAGAAGGAAAATAGCAAAAACTGTCCACGCTGGTACTCGAACCCGTGACCACTCGCTCACAAATCAACGTTTCTACCAATTGAGCTAAGGGGTGTTTCGTGCTTATTTTTACAGCCCAGACATACTTAATTGAACATTAGACTGTTTCATTTTGGGATAGAATTTACTCATTGAGCCGAGTTGTTGTCGATTACCATTTAAGTCCAAATGAGCCGAGTTGTTGTCGAAAAAATTCCAAAGTTTTCAAAATAAGCGCTCAACCAACATTTAGCTTATAAATAAGCAAAAGGCCGTGGGTCGGGCCTTATGGGTCCGGTGGGTGTTTGGGTTTAAATCAAGATGAATGAGTTGAGTATTGTGAGCGATAAATAAGCTCGAAAAGCTTATGAAATAAGCACGAAGTAAGCAAAGAGTCGAGCATGAATGAGTCGAATGCAAGGATAGTTCAAAAGCAAGTATGAAATAAAAATGAACGTGAGGTAAATCAATAAATTGGATAATCATTATCCCAAGGTGTGAGCCAAGACTTTATATGTAAAAAAAAAAATCATTTCTTTCTTGCTTATACTCGATCAATTGTGACAGAAAATGTTCCATACTTTGTATTAGAAACCCGAATAACCCTCAAGGGTTTATTAGCTCGTTTTTCATTAAAAAGCCACATCTTTTATGTCCAAAAGTCTTCCATATGAGCAAGTTAACGTAAGCTTATCATGTTAAATTCATATTAGTTGAGTAAATGTAAGTGTTCATTACGAGTTTCATTTAAAAGAGTCATGTTATGGATTTGAATATGTATAACGTGTAACCATAGAAGTTCAAAACGAAAGAAAAGTATGAACGAAGATGTGTTCGATTTGCTTACAGTGCTTGATACATGTATGAGAGATATGAAAGAACTAAAGAACCACGAAGCTTTAGAACATGATTAGCTTCCAAATATTTCAACCCGTTTACTTCCTCAATATTTAACCCGATCACTCTTTGCTCTCCAATCTTGTTTTGGCTTGTTTCGAAAAGTATCAAGTGTGAAGTTTGTGTGAGTGAGCTTGAGAGTATTTTGAAATATATGTGTGAGTCTCGTATATGTATATAGGGAGGTAAAAAGAACAAGTTTTCTTGTTAAATTTGCATTAATTTATTTGGATTGTTTCTTACGCAAAGAGGAACATCAAGGTGTGGGTTTTGTTTCGTGTGGCAGTAAAAGAAAAGAGGGAAAAAGGACGGATGCATGACATTGTCATTGTATTTGTTTTCTTATACATAAGGATGGAGAAGAGAACCACATGCAAAGTGTAAGTGTTTTTGGTCAATGCTTTAAAGTATATACTAGTGGACAAAAAGAGATAGATGTGTGTTGTGTTCCTTGTGTGTTCGATAGCTAAAGAAAAGGAAATAGGTTGGGAAGATTTGACTACACTTTCAAATGTATAAAAAGGTGTAGGCACTCTTTAGTCAATATACCCTTTAGTCATTATCATTTGCATTATCCAAGATGTACATGTGATTTTTGTGGTGTGATATTGGGCGGCAAGCGAAGGTAAAGACGGAGGGAGTCATTTTGATTTTATTTAGTGTATTTTGTGTCTCGTTGAGCTTAAACGTGCATCGCGGTGTCCCGGTTTGACAATTACAAGTAAATATATATATATATATATATATATATAATACGTTTAGGATTGTTTTTATAAAAGCAATATAAAAACATTAATATGAACTCGAACATGAGTTTATTCAATTATTGACATAACTAATCAAGTATCGGTACGCGTGTGGCCTTGTTTATCAAGATAATCCCTCGTTGTTGCGTTTTGTTTATCAGTAAATGTCAGAAAATAAATAATTTGTATTTTCTGATAAAATAAATAATAGTACTACTAAGATAATAGTGTGAAAAATTACGGGTGGTTACAGTACCTACCCCTTATGGGAACCTCGTCCTCGAGGTTAAGTTTGTGTTAGTCGCTTATGCGACAAGGGAAATTTTTGAAATTTTCTAGTCTTGTTCGCAAACGGGATGTGGATAAATTTATTCTAATAAAAAGAATATTTCGAGAGGCACAATTTGTTTGAGATATAAATTTGGTTAAGATGTTTGTATCCTAGAAAGAATCCTAATTCAATAAAACTGGTTTTCACACGCGATGCAAGTAAAACAATTTCGCAAAGGTCGATGTTTTGATATTTTTTAGCATAAGAATTTTTGACAAGGTTTGACCAGAAGTTTTTTTTTTTTTTTTTTTTTTTACTCGTTAGAATAAATCTTTTTAGAAAAAATGCCAGTACGCATTTTATTGTCGGCACAATTGTTATTTAAAGGAAAGTTCTCGAAGGTGAGAGCGCCATAGGAGAAGGTGTGGTCGGGTATATATGTTTCCATAAGTTTTAAAAGTTTATGGGCACGACTCAGTTGTTAAAGTTATGCTTCTCGAATTTGAACGGTATATAAGAAAATATAGAGTCTTTAAAATTTTTAAGAGAACTTGATGTATGTAAAGAAAGTTGCTAAATTTCAGCTTTTGCGATGAAAACTCATTAAAAAAAGTTTTAGGCGTCAACATGGAATCGGTTATAAGTTGGAGGTTTACATGTGAATTCAAAAGTCGTTTCTCAAAATTTTAAATAATTCCAACACTTCAGCTTTTGTAGATGATGAATTTGTTTATTCTTTAGCAATTCCCATTAAAATGTTTATCATTGTTTGTTTCAAACCAAAGCGCTTATCTTTACTCCGAAAATTTGGTTCATCTTCAAAAGAAAGATCGATTATCCTTTAAAGTCTTTAAAGGGGGTAAATAGTTTATAAGGAAATTGCAGTAAAGTTTATGGAAAAGGTTTGTAAAACTACTTTATTAAATAAGAAGAAAATATTCTTATCATTACAAATTAATAATAAGTCGTAGTTTGGGGTTCGGTATTAGAGCAACAGCTTGGTAAGGTGATTTTTAAAACAGCTTATAAAGTAACAGAAAACGGTTTATCAATGGTAGTGAAATATTCTGGTAAGACACAATTCAGGTTATAAAATAACTCGTGAAATGATTTGTAAAATGGCTATAAGAAAACAATTTATCATTTGTCAAATAATAGAAGATTTCGTGGTTCAATTAATAAGGGGGTAGTAAAATATTTAGTACGGTAAAGGCAAAATAGTTTGTGAAGTAATAGTACCAAGTTTTATTGTTTTAAATTAGACAGTGGCTAAAGCAGCTCACTAGAAGGGTATAATAGTTTATAAGACCGTAATATAATTTGCAGGAAAATTTGCAATATAGTTTACAAATTGCTATCGCAATTGTTTGTTGTTTCATAAAATAGTAGTAAGGTAATTAATCGATTTATCACTCTATAAGAAAATAGTTTGCAAAGCATTAGTAAGGTCATTGTTTATGAAGTATTAGTAAGGTCGTAAATTTTTGGTTTAATAACACCGTAGTAAGACTTTTTGGAAAAATAACCGTGAAGTGATTGGTAAAACAGTTGAAAGCAGTTCACGTTAGATAACGACGAAGTTTTTTTTTTTTTTTTTTTTTTGAGTTCATAAGAGGGTAGTAGGACGAATCTTTGATATTTCAAAGAAATGAGTGAAAGGTTAGGGATACGTTCCCCGAAAAGTGACTTGAGTTGCAAGTTGACTCTTGGTATGTTTTTAGATCTTTTAGTCGTTCGTTTATTATTTATGTTTAGCGAGGGGTTCCCTTTGTAGATGTCGAGGTGTGTTGTTCCTAGAACGGCTAGAGATGTAATCTGGTTCATCGATTGAGTACGAGTTTTGGGGTAGAGGTGACACTGTTACCGCAGTGGATGACGAGACGACTTCGATCTCAACGTCAAAGAGAATGATAATAAGATGGGATGATGAAGACATGGGTTGCAATGACCCACTAATAGAGGTTTAATGGTCCAGTAATGAAGATGATAAGTCGATGAGACGAGAAAACAGAAGACATGGTAATGTAGCAACCCAAAAATAAAATTTAAACATAGAATAATGTCGTGCGGTAAATAAAATTTTAGTTAGTCGCGCATACTCTACTAAGCAAATCTAAATTGTAAATATAATTATTAACTCGCATCATGCAACATCTTATTGGTTATGTATTATCTGCTAAGCAAACCTCATACATAACGTAGGCATGGAGGGCGCGAAGTGGTGGTGTAAAGTGGTCCATTTCAAAATGGGTCACTGTGGTGTCCTTGCGCGAAGTGGTAGTGTGCATCATCTGCCAGGAAAATCTCCATGCACGTTGCTAGTAAGATGTAGACGCGAAGGCGTAGGGTAGTGGTGTAAAATGGTCAGTTTAGAGAGTGTAGTAATGAGAAGGGCGTTCCACTTAGGAGAAAAGTATCGTAGTGAGAAAATGTTGTGACGTCAGTGTGTGATGTGTAGGAGTAAACCTTATAACTCTTTTGATGAACACAAATGAAAGTTTTACCATTTTTAGAAGTCAATCAGGAGGTCAAGTGGACATACCACTATTATAACTACTTTCAGTATTGCAACATTCACCTCTGAGTCGGACATAGGTGATCAAGTTATGTCACACTGTCCCTGGTTGAATATAGGTGATCAAGCTATATTCTCCCGAGGTTCAATGAATCTTGCAATGATTAACTTAGTTATTCTAGTAACATGTCCTAATGCTTTTAAACTTTATTATGAAAGGTTGAACAATTATTTAATTTATGTGGGGAAGAAGGCGTAGCGCTGTGATACGTAAACATACGTATAAGTAAGGCAATCCTAGCTAATAGTGAGACTAAGTTGGCAGTAATAAACACCTATATTATCAAAGATGACTTCAACGAGTCATAAGTGAGGCAATCAGCTTAGCAGGCAGGCATGTGTCGGTCATAGGGTTAAGTTTTTGTAAAAGTGGTTATAGTCTAGGTATTTATAAATACATAGTTCTCTATAACAAAGGCTCTGATGCCAACTATAACACCCCCAAAAATGGTTTGCAGCGGAAGAAAATGGTTTTTGGGATGCTACTCAGTTGGATCATAACACAAGTGAAAAATATTAGCTTTTTCGTAAAATATTTCATTTATTGTAGTAAAACAAAGTTTACAAAAGTTGAATTGTTGCGGAAAAATGGCTCATTAACAAAATGTGGTCCCTATAAGTAAATCAGAGTCATCTATGACCATGCCATGCCAATGCCCAAGCGCCTCTAGAGTTAGCTATCGCCTTTTCATCCTGAAAATACATGCTAAAAAGTCAACACAATGGTTGAGTGAATTCATAGGTTTAGTAATAAAGCAGTTGATCACAAGATTTTCAAGTTTAAAAAAAAGCCATGGGCTACGTTGTTATAAGCCCATAAAAGAAAGTTGATATTATTGCACTAAGCTCATGACACCAAGACTTAACTGCATACACCTAATTACTGGTGTAAGTAATAAATTGCCCCCCAAGAGATAATTGCCAATTATCTAAGAGGTTCAAATATGGTCGCCCCGGTTATGTCCTGATAACCGAAGTGGGGTCGTTAATTCCTATAGTACTATCCACAATATTTGCGCTCACTCGCAAGTGACTAATGGTTCATGATGAAGGGGTCTTTTGGCAAACAACTTAGGCAGAGTCATAATATCAAGAGAACAAGAAATTTTCAAGCAATTGTGCATAAAAGCAGTAGTAGCATGTATTCTCCCCCAAGGAGTTTATAAAACAGTTAAAAGAGTAAAAGTGGGGCTATGAACTCACCTTAGTGATACGGTAGGAAATGCACAACAATAGCAAGTACGATAGGACAACGGCTTCAACACGAAACCTATATATAGTATGGCAAGTCTTAGATAATATATTCCGTTTACGACCCTAAATGGTAATGTTTGAAAAATGGTTTAGTCATGAGACACTCGTATCGTTATAACTTGTGTGGTAATACTTAAAGTTTAAACACCAAATATTTTCATATGTTTCAGTTTCTGAAATGCTTATAGTTCAAAAATGAATGTTTTCAAATACTTTCTCGTGTGTTTATGTCAGGTAGCTTAAATGGATGTTTCATAAGTTAATTCGATTCTTAACAATGTAAATAAAAATATAGTTGTGAAAATGTTTCTTAAGTGTTGGCTCTTGGAATAATGGAGGAATGATGTATACGCAACTTTCGTATAAGAGTTGACTTGAATATTGGCTCAAATATTATCGATGAATAAATAAATACAAGTCGAATTATATTTATCAAGTTCGTTTGGTTTTGAGGTGTGAAAGTATAATTTTATTGAAGTCGTGGATAAATAATATGTTCGGAAAAATATAGTATTTAATGTTTACGCCGATGAGGTCGCCAAATAAAGATAGGTGTTAAATATATTTACTTAGTTTAACCACCATACCACTACCCTTACCTGGATTTTGGCTTAAGCTGTTGAACTTGGCGTTTTTAAGTGCCAACTTTTCAGCATCATCTTCCACAACTAGTTTCCCTTCACCTTTAGAGCTGCCTTTTACAACACCACGTGCACCAGTAATTCTAGTACCAGTAGCTCCGCATCGCTAATCCTTTAGCCAGAAGGTCCTTGATCGTAATAGCAAGCAGGACTAGGCATGAATCTCTTCACAACATCAGTGTAAACTTAACCCAATTTCTGGTGGCTCCTTAGTCACATCATCCTCTTCCATAACATGTTTAAAATAATTAGAGCCCTGATTGTTATATCTGCCACAACCCCTTTCCTTTGTTTGAGTTCCTCTGTCCCCTCTTCCTCTCCCACGAATCCAAGCCTTCTCATTAGCTCGCTTTCCTCTTGTACCACCACCAGCAACAACACTTATCATTTGGCCTTGAGGTCCCCTGATCATAACCGCAGGACTAGGCCTCGACCTCTTCATCCAATCAGTGTAACTTAACCCTATTTCTAGTGGATCCCTAGTCACAGCGTTACCAGTAACTCCTGTACTTATGTTCAAACCATTTAAGTCAGAACTTGTACCACCACCATTTCTGTCAATTAGTTCACCAATAGCACCGTCTTTCCTATCAGATCGGTAGTAGCCTGACTCTCTTCTTTCAATACAATATCCGCAACATCATCATCCACAACTTGTTCAAAATGATCAGAAGGACTATTATTTCCGCCACAACCCCATCCCCTTGTTTGAATTCCTTTTATCTTCAAAACATCTGTAGGAGTGAGTGTCATCAAGATTCAAGACCATACAAGTTTTATTCCGGTTATTTGGAAATTGTTTTTAGAACTATTACACAAGATTTTTCACCATCAAATGTCACATACATCTTCTGATATAAAAAACTGTGACATATATGTAACAAGAACAAGGCCCTTCGAGTAGTTATTATTACTTATTAGCTCTTCTAATTTAAGTCACCCTTTTCTCATTGTAAGTGATTTCTTTGAAGATTTCGATATGAAAGACAAAGATTATATATATATCGCAGTCGCAGGCACTAAAGGAAATGTTAACTTCACGTTTCTAATTCTGCTTTATAACATAATGTTTGCATGTTTGGGTGGGTAGGAATATGATTTGCATGTGACTCATGAATGTTGTTAAAATGAATCTCTTTTTGTTACGGGTTCAAAATAAAGTTCGTGACTTATTTTAGATAATTGAATAACATGATTATATTTTATTCGGTTTTTGACCGAAGTGGTTTATGTATGCTGATATTTTATAAAGATATATATATATATATATAGAGTTAGGATCAAATAAGAAGAATAATAAAAATAAGAAGGATAGGAAGTAACCACAACCACTCATTCTAGATGCACCTACAAAAATGGATGCATCTTCATTCAAATTTTCCCTCCCATATTAAAATGTGTGGCTAGAATTACTTCTTACCCTTCTCATTTTAATTATTCTTCTTATTGGATCCCTTCCCTATATATATATATATATATATATATATATATATATATATTTATTTATTTATTTATTTATATATACAAAATTAGTTTATTGCTGTGCATATCAACTCTAACGTGCTGATAATAGTTTTCAAGAAGAAAATGTGCTTCAAAACAAATTTATACAAAGATTTAAAGAAGAAGCTACTGTTGACCTTTTGATAAAAGTCAAACTGCTTTTTGTGTAAATTACTAGCATTTGATTCTTAAGAATTTGAAAATCTGTGACAGTTTCATTTCAAGCATATCAAAGGTTCTGTCGGTGAAAACCTTGGGTCCTCTAATCGACCTCATTTAGCAGGGCCGGTCCTGAGAATTTCGATGCCCTGGGTAAGCTGAACGAAAAATGCCCCCTAATGTTGTAAACAAATATGTGCATATAGACTCGATAAAACTTAGCGAAAACATGCACATAGACTCAATAAAACATGAATAATGTGAGAATTACGTTACATCTTATTCAAATATATTTATATGACCGGGGCATCTTTAAACGGTAGTAGATTAGAGAGGATACCTCATACCTATATCCAAGGCCATCCAGTGAAATTTGATGGCCCTGTACTATATTTTTAAAACACGCTCGTTAACAACGGATTTGAAGTATGTGTAAAAATAGTGAACTATAATTAGATTATGCTTTTATTTTTATATCGATCAAATGACACAACCAATCTTCTACAAGTTTAAATAAATCTTCTATTCTTCAAAGTATAATTATTGAGTTTCTAAAATATTTTATGATGATCTATTAACTTCTAAATATTTTTTATAAGATAAGATGTTATATAGGACTTTCTTTTTAAAATATAGTAGTTGATAAGGTTTGTTTTTTTCTAAAACAATCTACAACGTTTACTTTTTGTAAAGCAACTTTTTATTTATTTTTAAAACGGCAACTAACTATCTCACATTATACAATCACAAACTATTTCGCATGTTCTAACCAAGACTTGAACCCACAACAATTAGTTTGTAGAGCTTCTCACGCAAGGAATACCAATAGGAGCACAAGCCCTTTGGTTACTTTCTGTAAAACATTATTATGAGCTAAAAATATAGTTTTTCATGATATATGCGTTTTGTTTAATATTTCAGACCATAAATCTATGCTTCAAATAATGATAGAGTTTAAAAATCATAAATATAAAAGACAAAATAATTAAAGTGGAGCTTTTATAAAAAACGTGGTTTGAGAGAATACAATGTATGAGCCCCACACACTTTTGTACATATCTTATTTTGTCTTCTAACCAAAATTTTGTACTCAATTTTCACAATTAAAGTATAACCTTAAGTTCTTTTTTCCTTTGAAAACTTAAAGATTTTTTTTTGTCATACCGAAGTTACATTCTTCTTTCTAAATCCTTTAAAAATGAGTTTATAACTATAGAAAAGTTTCAAAAATTGTAGGCCCTTAAAAAAACGAAAGCCCTGTGCGGTTGATCATCCTGCACATGCTTAAATCCGGCGCTGCTTATATCTCCATGAGATTGGGTATGTTGATGTTGTTGGTTGTTGATTAGAGAAATACGTATATTATCTATTTTTCATAAATTGGCTATATTTCATATATTCGCATGTATATGTCCAAAGAGAAAAGTTTAGATAACAAGTTCTTTACAGAACAAATGAACAAGTTTGTTAGAAAAAAGATTTTTAAAAAATTTCGTCGAAAGTATATCGAAATATTCATCTACTGAAAGATAAAATCTCGTTATTATGGTATATCTTTTGTCGCTTGATAATTTAATATTTGTAAGATATTTTATTTTTAAAAAATAGACTAAAATACACGGTTAGTCCCTAAACTTGGCCGGCCGCATCGCGATGGGACAAAAGTCGGCCTTTTCATCGCCACAGGTCCAAACCTTGGCCATTAAATGACAGATTCGTCCATTGACCAATAATGTCGTTGTCAACGTTTTGTTGGTGAGGGCAAAACCGTCTTTCACTGTAGCGTACTAAATAAAAACCGTTGTACAGTGTCTGTAGCTAGTATATGTGTGTAACACGGTTTGGTCTACATTTATCACCCATCCCTAAACTATCCTTCAAAACCGGTCTTCTTCAAAACGATAATTGTTTCAAGATGGTACGTTGCTGGTGTGGTAAGCAAGCTATTATTCGCACTTCGTCGACCTCTACCAACCCAGGGCGTCGATTCTTTGGTTGTCCTGTTCAAGTAAGTGCGTCTTAATATTTCTTGTGTAAGTTTGTAACAATGGTGGTTGTTTAATGACTTGTCATAATCATCAATAGGGGTCTTCTTGTCGGTGGATAAGATGGTATGATCCTGAAATCTGTGCTCATTCAAGAATGATCATACCAGGCCTTTTGAGGGGGAGAAATGAGCTTGAGGCAAGATTAGTAGCTGCTCAAGGTGATGTGTGGAAGTGGAAGATTTACCTGGTGCTAAGTTGGATGTTGTTCTTGATTGTTTATGCATTGGGATAACTTTTTAACCTTTTATGTAATGAGGCTAGTTGGTTAATGTTATGTATCTTGAATTGTAGTAACCTTGTTATGAAGTATTCAGTTTTGTTTGTTTCTAATTTTCAATGCCTTATGGGTATGCATATGCTTAGCAATTTGTTTAGGGTTGACTTTTAAATGTCAACATTTTTATGAGGTTCTATTTAGCTTTGGTTACTTTTGATGCAAATTATTCACACATCAAGCTTAGTCAATCTAAAAAAATACACAATAATGACATGTTTCCATAGTTAATGCAAATGGATATAATTCCAACTGCATAAAATTGCATACTTTTCAAAGCATGAGAACTACAGTTAGACACACACACACATATGTTTTTAGAGTACATAACTTGTCCATAGGAAATAACTTAGATGAAACATCGTCTAGATAATTAGCATAACAGATTTGACCTATGGTGAGGCCATCATTCTTTCCAGTGCAGCCTGCTGCCTAGTCATTCTTCGTGTAGCAGGTTGGGTTGAAGCAGAAACTGCTTGAACATCAGTTGACTACATCTGAGAATCAGACTGGGGTTGATCATTTTGGTGGGATTCACACTGGCCTTGCTCATGCATGATGGGATCGGCAATTTCTTCATCTTGATGTTGTTGGGATTGTGACAGGGATGCATCATGTATGATGGGATCTTCAGTTGCTGGCTCTTGATTTTCATATTGAACGCCACTTCCTTGAATTGCACTAACTTGGCTTTCAACAACAACACATGTACCTTCAGATTCTTAATCTGCTGCTACCTTTTTACCTTTAGGATGTTTCTTTTTTCCTGCAGCTTTAGTAGGCACCTGTTTGACATTTCCCTTATTGGCAGTTCCACTACTTGCAGCTCCAGCATACCCTAGGCATGTTACCTTGTTGTGTCCAGCAATGCCACAAATACTACACTTAACACTCTTCCAAGCTCTTGACAGCTTACCATCCTTCACAATATCTTCAGTTTCAGGAGCTATCCTAACTCTTTTTCTACCTCTTGCGGTGGGCGGGTTTGTTTCGGATTTCGGTGGAACAATTGTTGTTGCATAGTTGATTTTTCCCAATGTACACTGCTAGTTATAGGCTGGACATGGTGTTTGTAGGTAGCCTCCCAAGTGAGAAGATAGTAACAAGGATGAGCCCATGTTTCTACCGCTCCTACTTGTTGGCCATTTAAAGCCATATTCCAATTGGTAGCAACAGCATGTTTACATGGTAAACCTGTTATCTCCCACCTTCTGCAAGTACAAGTCTTGTGTACAACATTAACTACACATTGGTCACCCCATGGTCCACTAACCTGAAACTTAGATCCGCCCATTCCATAAAACATTATACTTAACAGCCTCTTTCTTAATAGCCTCTAGCATGTGTTGTGCAGTTGGTGTTAGTGGCCCATCACTCTTCTCAATCACCATAAGAACATGCATTATCCTCTTCATACAGTATTCCCTGATGTATTCTAAGGCTGTAATAATTGGTTTGCTTAAACCTTCTTTTATTTTCTCATGAAACACTTGACACATGTTATTAAGTAACAAATCAGAAGTAGCTCTCCCTAAAGATGACAAGTAATAAACATGTATTAATTATAACTGTTTATACTGCATTTACGAATAGAAAGTAAGTGAAACAGATAGATCACTTACTTGAAAAATGTGATCTTGACCAATGGATCGGTGGTATCTTACTTAACCAATCATGGGCTGGTTGATTAAGTTTCTTGAGATCAGCCATAGCTTTCAGAAACTGTACAACAGTTGAGGTTGTTGCACATTTCCACAAATGGTCTTTGTAGGCCCTACCTTTCCATTGCAGTTTTATTTTGTCATGAATGCTTTTAATACAGAATATGTGTTCTGCACTTTGAAAAACTTCTGCTAAAGCTCTACTTATATCCTGCACAAAATCAAATATGTTTACTGTCTGTTTCAAAACAGAGAGACTTAAATTCATGAACAGAGTAAGAGAGTACCTTATTCATGTCACTAATAAAAGTGATGCTTGAAATTTGCCCAAGTGCTATATCATCGGATAAACAATGAAGAAACCAAGTCCATGATCCTATGTTATCTGAATCAACAAAAGCATAAGCGAAAGGGTATATACCATTGTTGCTATCAATCCCCACAGCTGTCGTCATTTGACCATTGAAAGGACCACGAATTGGAAATGCAGCCAGCCCCAACAACGATCTCCCACAATCTTTAAATCCTTGCTTCCGTGCACCTAAACAAACATACAGTCTCTTGAATTCTCTGGTTGGAAGAGACTCATCTGGAGGTCGTTCCACATTCATCACCACTGTTGTATTAGGGTTTGTCTTCTGCAACTCTTGAACATAATCTCTCAACATGGTTAATTGTAGCTTGAATTGACCCCTGATGGCTGTTATTGCTAGGTTTTTGGCCCTTAAAACCTTCTGCAGGGACACTTGAAGGTCATATTGGTTGGTAAGTTGATTATGCACAGACCTGACAGGAAGCTGTGGATTTGTTTCAACTTGTGCTGTAATTTTCTGTGAGATATAGCGAAGGTCAAAAGCTCTGACTTCCCTTGATTGCAAACATGTGTGTTGCTCATTATATGTTTTGACTGACCAGATACCTGTCTCACCATTCCTGCCGACAAACAATAGCCATGGGCAGAGTATTTGTGAAGGGTCCTTTTTGCCAGAAAGCAATCCATTTATACCCCTTCTGCTTAATGGACTTCTAGATGGGCTTATATCCAGTCCAGGACCTTCAGTTGGGCCTGAAAGTGGAACACAACCCCTACACCTGACCCTTATTCTTGTTTTGTCATTCTTCACAAAAAACAACTCCCTCCTAGTTTCTATTGAATGCTCTCTTACTAGGTTTTTTACTTCCCCTGCAGTACCAAACTCCTGACCAGCATAGAAAAAAGTGGTATAGACGCCATTAGCAAATTCTGCGTGTTGGAAACTAACATGGTCACTGCAAAATACATCATCAACCATCACAGGTAAATCATTTACCAACTGCCTGTCATCACTTATATTACTGGTTGTTCCTTCTTCACCTAAATCATTACTCTGACCTACTTGTACCATACCAAGTTGTGCATCATTCTCTTGACAAGTGTTCTCTTCATTTGGTTCAACTGCATTGCCAAAGTCACTAGTGTCACTCGCTTGTAACAGAGTAACATCAACAACAGGATCCTCTTCCATGTTATCCTGAGTCAATTGAAACAGAGTTACATCCACATCAGGCTCCTCAAACCTGTTATTGACATCAACTAGTGCTCTGCCTGCTTTGTGTAAATGCTTCTCCTGAGTCAATTGAAACAGATTAACCTCAAAATTTGCAGGCTCCTCAAAGCTGTTATTGACATCAACTAGTGTTGTTCCAACTTTGTCTAAGTGCTTGCCCTGACTCACTCTAAACAGATTAACCTCAACATTATCAGGCTCCTTTATAGCATTGTCCTCATCAATAACTACTAAAGCACGCTCACTGTTATGAACAGGTTGGGTAGCAAATGAGCAGTCTAAGGTGGAAAAGAGTGGCTCAATGTTTGGCAAATTGCTAGATTCACCAATATCATTGACGTCCACAGGAAATTGTGTAAGTTGGATAAACGGATCTAGGGCAGGTTCATTATCTATATCATCTAACACCAACCGTCTACAACAGAATTGAATAGCCGCAGTAGCAACTTTTCTCCTATCTTCATCCATCTCCCAAAACACAGTCTTAATTGATTGTGGGGACATTTCAGAAAGTTCTAATCTAGTCTTCCCTATTTCTACATACACGTCTATCAGCTTATGTTGTATGACAACATCTTTCAACAAGTCTACATTAGCAGCTTGACGCAAAGAAAACAAACCATCGTCTAATGTACTACCAGGCTTAAGAAAGTAGAAATAATTGGTTTGTCCAGACTCATAACCGATTTGGGTCATGAGAGCATCCATTTCATCAACAGATACCTCTTTTATTTCCACAAGATCAACAAGGCATTTCTTGCCTCCTTGATATATCCTGCCTGGAAAGTATTTGAATGTACCTTCATAATGGAACATCATGCTAAACGATCCAGGTTCACCCGCTGTATAATGTACAAAAACATTGTTAAGCTAAAGTTACCTAAAAGGGGAATAACTTAATCAGTCGTACTAACATATGATTGTAATAGGCTCTAACCAAAAAAGACTTACAATATCTCCTAATTGCAGCTCTTTCCTCCGTTTCACGATCATCATATAAAGGATATTCCCTAACTCACCACAGAGTAAATCCAAGGTGGTTGTTTGTTATTTTCTTACTCAGATTATTTGATTTGATGATAGACATTGCATTAGGGTTTTCTGGGTAGGCTTCCAAAACAAGTTTGGGGATGAGCAATGAGTACACAGTTTTGTTATATTGTACATAATGGCGGGAAATTGGACAAGACAGCTGCTACAGTAAATAAAACAAAATGACTATTGTACCCTCAACAGTAACATGATTACGGGTTTTTGTTGCGTATAACGGAACGTTGACAACGCCGTTATTGGTCAAGGGACGAATCTGGCATTTAATGGCCAAGGTTTGGACCTGTGGCTATGAAAAGGCCGAGTTTTGTCCCATCGCGATTCGTCCTGCCAAGTTTAGGGACCATCGGTGTATTTTAGTCTAAAAAATATGTGAAAAATGGGTTGTGTTTTTGAAAAGTGAATGGAAAAAGTTAGCCATTTGATATTTAAAAATTCTTGATCCATATTGATGTCACGTCAGGAATTGCTAAAACAAAAAAGTGGTGGATTGAAATATAATGAAAAATGAAAAGTTGTAAAAGGAAAAAACAAAGAGAAAAAATCTTAAACTGACCATATTTCATACCTATTTATCAAATAAGATGTCGCTATTTTTTATTACGAAAATGAACTTTTCAATGATGTCCGTTAGATTCATCTAATAAAAAAAATTGCACCCTACACGTGTGTCTTTAGCGATTTTGAACGCAGCACAAATTTTAATTTATTTGCTTAAAACGCGACCTATTTACCAAAAATAAAACGCGACCAACCCAAAAAAGTTGATATGATAAGATGATAGATACACATTTAGTTCATTTTGGTAAATGGTGAGAAAAAAGTTGTATCTATAAAACAAGTACATAAAAAGTTTATTTAGGTAATTGGTTTAAAAACAAAACTATAGTACGGAGTATTAAATTTGTATTCCCTATGGTTACTAATCACGTGACCAGTCAAATAAAAGAGTTTTACTTTATATTTCACACACCAAGAAATATTTTAGTGTTCATCTTCCATATACCTCATGCACGACTCTTCCTTTCCGGCGACTGTAACATCTTTTTCAGGCAAAAAAATTTATCAAAAATGGCTCAGCTGTTTACTATTTCTTTTATCATCACAAAACCATATTCATCACTTAAAACTAGTTCGCACCTACAAAAATTTGATGCCCCCCGTTCGTTTGATGCCCTGGGCCGTCGCCTTGCCCGCCCACCCCAGGGCCGGCCCTGCCATTTAGCTAATTAGGCTATAGTTAGTCTAATATGCTGTAACAAACAAATTTAAACAAGTTACACAACGATCAAGGAAATTCATTCCAAGTCCAATAACATATAATCGTTCTCAAACGAACATCTTTAGACTTAAAAGTGTTTACTCCACTTTCTAGAAGTTGGACAAAAGCATCAGGATAGCAGTAAGTAATTAATTACCTAACAAAAGCCAAAAGAAGATTGTTCTTGCAGGCAATACCTACTCCTTCAAAACGAAAATCAAAACCACTTCAAATGGAATCTTCACAAGTTTTGTTGGTAACACCAATAAACCAACCCGCCACATTTTTTTCATCGAAAACTATGCACCATGTTCATGCCAGCGAACATCTCATTTAAGTCCGCGAAGCCAGTAGGATCATCATAATCATAGACTGAGTACTCCCCGTCGATGTGTCATTAATATACAGACAGCCTTCAATAGAGTCGCCCGGCACTTTTAAATATTTAATCTGTACTGAGCATTGTTTGCCTGTGTCTTCCGTGAGATCAATGTATATGCACTCACGTAAGTCAAGTAACTCAAGCTGACGACAACCATCCAAAATAGCCAGCAATCCAATATTTGTCATGTTGTTTCGGATGAGTTCCATGTGCCTTAAATGAGGTAGGTTTTTCCCAATTGCAATGGCTACCTCATCATTTTCAAAAATATCAAGTTCTCTTTCATTTATTCTCAGTATTTTAAGCATTGGGCAATAACGGCCACCAGTTTCAATAGCTTCTTTTGAGATTGTTGTATTGTAAAGGTTGAGCTCCTCGAGTAATGGAAATTTCTTCAAAGACTCAATCCAGCCTTCAAGCATATTATCATAACCTGATGCGATTTCTAGATGTCTAAGCTGACTTGATCTGACGTCGAATGAGCAGAAAAAGTTAGAAGATCAGATCATTTAGTGGTGCGCATTAGGCTATTGATTATCAGATTTCCTACCCTTCTACTTATAAAAGATTATCTTTCTTCCATTATCATTTTTTCCTCCATGTTTCATAATGACTCACATACCTTTCAGCAACATACAGAAGAAGCTCATTATTGCAAAAATCTGAGACGGTGAAATGAACCAATTGGCCTTGGCTTCTATCCACAACGTGCTTACACATCTCTTGCAGTTCGGATTTGTATTCACATATCCACATATCAGGGTCATTGCAGATTTTACGCCAAGCAGTGCAGACTGTTTGTGCATTCTCAAGTATTTCAATCACACCAATTCTTTTTAGTATATTGGCCATAACATCTGATGGGAGCTCCAACCAATCCCTTGTTGATTTATTGCCTTTTAGCCAATTCAGTATTGAAAACAATGGCATCATCGCCATTCTAGCATGTAGATAGCAAATGAAATCTTACATCAAAGCACACGTGATTTTAAAGTCAGCTTCTTACCATATTTGAATAAGGTGAATAATGTAGTGTGCAACAAAGCCCTTTATCGTACATTATATCAATCAAATGTAACTGCTTTCCTTGAATCTCAAGATTATACACCTTAACAATTGCATTCAGCCGGGGTGCATGGCACATATATTTTTGAAAAAATGATGATTTAGCAATTGATTGTCATAATAACCAATTGGCAAAATATAATTTACACATTAACAGAATAAGAAATTCATATACATATCAAAATTATCAATGCAAACAAAATGACATGGAGCAGAGCCAAAAACCATATATAGCAACTAGCGCACTGAGCAAAACATCAATTCGCAATTTAAAATGACAGAGTACACCTGAAACACTAGTGGTGTGTGAACATTGAGCAAATCGAGCTAAGTGTCAAAATCACTCAGAACTAAATATGCAATAATTTTACTAACCAAATAACATTTAACAATAAATACTAATAACTGAAAGACATCGGAAACAGTACTAATATGGTGCGGATGAAAAGATTGCTGATGATGTATGTACCTGATTAAGTTTCAAACCTACCCGGTGAAGGGACAGTTCATCTTTCGTCTTGGCTACATACATGAAAATAAACGAAAAAAACTATTAATGTATTTTAAGCTGAATTAAGGATCAAAGTAAAATGTATGAATGCACCGGGCAAAAATGTATTTAAGCTGATTTATATAACATAACTGATATATATTTATATAATAAACTGTTGGAAAAATAGTTTGCAAAGTGAGTTTTGCAAATTTTTGGACACTATTTAATATATGTATATGTTATATATATATATATATTTCTTGGTTGCTTTGCGTTCTCCTTGACGAGAGCTTCGCAATGAGCTAAAGCGTGTCCAAAATGGAGGTAATATGAATGAGATATCGTGTCTCAAATAGAGGCACTTGAAGCACAAAAACTAGGAATTGGGAATGTATCCCACATCGCCTAGAAATGGAAATGTAGATGTGTTTATAAGGAAGTATTGGTATTTGCTATCAAAATCTTTTAGTTGGTTTTACTCTAAGGCTTTGAGCTAAAGCGTGTTCAGAGGTTGCTGATTTTTAGGCCGAATTCGGCTTTGAAAATTTGCCTGTGCGTTAATGTATTGAAAAACGCAGCTCCAATACAGAATAATTCCAGCAATCTCTTCGATTAGAAACGCTCAAGTTTTCCGTGATCTTTCAGGCAAGTTGTCAAGTCCGGCTGTACAACAGCTGTGTACGTTGTACCCTGGGAAACAGACGACGAATCTGTTTTAAGGGAATCGTGTTCAACACGAGCCTCGTGCCATTGTCTTTACTGCTTTCGTTTAATTCTGTTGAATAGTTCTTTCTTTTATTTTCTATTATTATTATTATTTGTGATATGATTTATTAATAAAAGTGTACACAGTTTCTCAAATAAACAAGAACACACTTCCACTTCTCTACTTAGATAATATACTTTTTTCATATTATATACTACGTACAAAATATCAAGATGAATCTTTGTAGGAACATGATTTGCACACAACAAACATTATTTCATACACAATACACTTTTACTTTTTTCATTATATCCGAAGTCTGAAACTCAAACATTGACTCAACCACACACAATTTCTGTAAAAAGGTATGATATTCACTTTATGAAAAACTTACTAGAAGAAAACAATTTTGGGTTGTTAGTGAATTCGGGTTAAAGACCCATGATCCTTATCATTCAACATTGTTACAATTTATATTGTTTGCATAGGATGTGAAAGGGCTAAATTAAATACAATACTTATGTCACTATTATAATTATGAAAGGGGAGGTGATATCAAATGTGGACACCACAAAATCACATTAATAATGTACATGGCACAATTCTATACATGCATATTTGTGGTGTGAGACAGCCGTACAGGGTCACTATTTGTGAGGTGCCTCCGATTTAATATATATCCATTAGTATTTATACATGTATAACTTGAATTTTTCTAGCCATTTTTAAATACTATATGTGAGGGGGCTCCGATTTAGTGTATGTCCATTAGTATATGTTTATGTCTAAGTATATTATATTTTTGAATTTTCCATAGTTAAGCTTTTCGTGATTTACGAGGCTTCATTCATAGTTTTGCACCAGCCCACCCAAATTAATAAATGCCCTATGCACATCCCTGGTGTGCATATTACAACCCATATGAAAGTGGTTTCAGACATACAAAGGTTTGCTATAATGCGATGATGGGAGATTATTAGTTTTCTATTACTCCCTAGACTTTTCAGCTTTCACTCATTTTATTAATTGTTACACTAATCATATTCATGTTTATAGTACTCTCTTTTGCACTTTAAGATATACTTTCAATGTAATATATAACCCAAACAGCCGAAAAGATGAAACTGAATTTAGCAAAACATGAACCTGAGAAGGACCCAACTAATGCCAAACTTTCAGAATCACCAATGGTCACTAACTATATCTATCACTTTACCAGGCCATAAAGGTATATGATCCAGAAAGATTAGGAATTAGGAATGCTATATATTGAGATATCCACCTTCAAACAAATTGGTTAGCACCAAATTAGGTAACGGATGACCTTGTTACCTCGTAACAAGTCAATGTTGATATATTCCCAGTGACCATTGACATGTCAGCTCGACGGGAATATCTTATTCTCTCTACTTGTTCATCGTATACTTACGGTATGTTGACAAGTAGTTGTTTTACAACAATCATGGTGTACACTGATTTGAAATAAACTTTTTACCTAAAGTAGTTTATTGTTGTGTGCATCAACCCAAAATAGATATTGTTATTTCTTTACATCAAAATGGTTTAGGAAAATTTCTTTGAGCACGTTCAAACAAAATCGTAACGAAAAATTATACATATAATCATATTTATATCATGAATGTGCTCATCTTAGCTAATTTGACGCATTTCCATGTAACATAACAAAATATAGTTTACAGCAATTGGGTTGTCTTGATTGGAAGATCTTTTGAATATTTTTTATTTTATTTTTTTACTTTTGTTTTTAGATGTCGTAAGTTCTGGTCTGATGTCGATGGAGCTTTGTCCTCTATGGCTTAAGTGTATTTGCTCACAAATCTTTTAAGCAACAAACCAATTGTTGGGCTATCGTTGCTTTGTGCATCAGTTCCAAGTTTGAGTAAATTAACCACCGTGGGTTGTTGCAGATTCATGCTATATAACAGCACCGCGTACCCATTGTGGGGAGGCAGTCAACACACTGCTCAAGCAGTGGTTGCCAGTTGTGGGGAACACAGTCGTCTAGATTACCCTGGCAAGGAAGTCTTAACTCTTAAAAAATACACAATTCTTAAGTCAATACTAACAAGCTACAGTACATTACAACTGAGAAGCAATCTAATGTAAAATAATTTCTTTTCCAATTGAGTTGGTTTAAACTTCTAAGCATGCCTGATATCAAGGAATTTGAGAAGCAATTGAGCATGTATTTGTGTCCTTGCAGCATGGACTCGTTCTTTCAACATGGGTCAAATTCAGATATCAGAATGTACAAATGTAATGCCGCACTTCAACATACACAGGGCTATGCAACAAATAACATATTTCAACAGCTTGACAATTAATTGGGATAATTGGACAAGCTTCCAAAAAAAATCTGCTACAACTTCTGGAGGCACAATTATTGCCAATGATCCAAATGCAACTCTGGGAAACTTCTGTTACTTACGTAGTGACCTCTCAGATCATTGTAACTTTGCTTACAGTAATGACCTTTCAGATTAAATACAGCATGTAGTTGGGGTTTGAAGGTCTATGACATGACTAACTGACTAAGGACGAACAATTTGCATCTATTATCCATTGGCAGTCAGTATCAACAAAATAGCACCTGGAAAATGCTTAATTCTCATGCCGTATACACTTTGGTGCTAAATCATAAAAACTATTAAAGCTTTCAAGTTTTGCAACCTCTAAGAAGTTTGAGACCCCCATGAAAGCAGAGTACATCAAATTCAAAACTAAAATCAGACTGTATTTGTTCTTCGCATCATATGTATTTGTTCTTCGCATCATACGTCCTTTCACAGTTTTTAGCAAGTTCAACTTATAATAGGTCCCAAAACTAAAAACTACCCGAGCTTAATAATAACCAGTTGCACAAAAATTATGTCACAAAAGATATGTAAGGCCATGAGGGGTTAAGTTCTATAATATAGATTTACAACTATGAAATGGCACAACTATACGCCCACAAAGTTATCTTCGTTTAGCCACTAATTAAACATGTTAAGTTCTATAATATAGATTTACAGCTATGAAATGGCACAACTATACGCCCGCAAAGTTATCTTCGTTTAGCCACTAATTAAACATGTTAAGACGTAAACAAATAGTCAAGTCCTTCGATTAAACTACATACCAAATCAAAAGACGCAATTTTATGGGGAAAATATTCCCAGGCCATGTAACAGTAGCTTGTGCTAATGGAACAATGCTAATCAAGACTTACGCATTCATCCCCAAATCCCCAATCTGTTAAAGTAAAGAAAAATCAAACACAAGGAGATCACACATTTATTCGCGAACAAGTAAACAACAAAACAGCCTATATGATATATAGCCATGTTAACAAAGACATTCAAGATTTACGCCAATTGGTTCAGAAGATGACATTACTTTTGGGAACGACAAAGCAATGTCCCAAATCAAAAGTAATACATTCAGAAAATTATTCACAAGATCAGACAATCATTTGGAAACAAGTAACACTGATCTCCAAATCCCCTAAACATTTAGGCCAAGATTAGAAACAAGAAATTAATTCACCGAATGCCAATTTCTTTGAGAAGCATGCCTGACATCAAGGAATTTGAGAAGCAATTGAGCATGTATATGTCCTTGCAGCATGAACCCGTTCTTTCAACATGGGTCAAATTCAGATATCAGAATGTACAAATGTAATGGCGCACTTCAACATACACAGGGCTATGCAACAAATAACATATTTCAACAGCTTGACAATTAATTGGGATATTGGACAAGCTTCCAAAGAAAATCTGCTACAACTTCTGGAGGCACAATTATTGCCAATGATCCAAATGCAACTCTGAGAAACTTCTGTTACAGTAATGTCCTTTCAGATTAAATACAGCATGTAGTTGGGGTTTGAAGGTCTATGACATGACTAACTGACTAAGGACAAACAATTTGCATCTATTATCCAGTGGCAGTCAGTATCAACAAAATAGCACCTGGAAAATGCTTGATTCTCATGCCGTATGATCCCATACACTTTGGTGCTAAATCATAAAAACTATTAAAGCTTTCAAGTTTTGCAACCTCTAAGAAGTTGGTGACCCCCATGAAAGCGGAATACAGCAAATTCAAAACTAAATCAGACTGTATTTGTTCTTCGCATCATACGTCCTTTCACAGTTTTTAGCAAGTTCAACTTATTTGCTAGGAGTCCAATAGGTCCCAAAACTAAAAACTACCCGAGCTTAACAATAACCAGTTGCACAAAAATTATGTCACCAAAGATACGTAAGGCCATGAGGTTAAGTTCTATAATATAGATTTACAACTATGAAATGGCACAACTATACGCCTGCAAAGTTATCTTCGTTTAGCCACTAACTAAACATGTTAAGTTCTATAATAGAGATTTACAGCTATGAAATGGCACAACTATACGCCCGCAAAGTTATCTTCGTTTAGCCACTAATTAAACATGTTAAGTTCTATAATAGAGATTTACAGCTATGAAATGGCACAACTATACGTCCGCAAAGTTATCTTCGTTTAGCCACTAATTAAACATGTTAAGTTCTATAATAGAGATTTACAGCTATGAAATGGCACAACTATAAGCCCGCAAAGTTATCTTCCTTTAGCCACTAATTAAACATGTTAAGTTCTATAATAGAGATTTACAGCTATGAAATGGCACAACTATAAGCCCGCAAAGTTATCTTCGTTTAGCCACTAATTAAACATGTTAAGAAGTAAACAAATAGTCAAGTCCTTCGATTAAACTACATACCAAATCAAGAGACACAATTTTATGGGGAGAAATATTCCCAGGCCATGTAACAGTAGCTTGTGCTAATGGAACAATGCTAATCAAGACTTACGCATTCATCCCCAAATCCCCAATCTGTTAAAAGTAAAGAAAAATCAAACACAAGGAGATCACACATTTATTAACGAACAAGTAAACAACAAAACAGCCTATATGATATATAGCCATGTTAACAAAGACATTCAAGATTTACGCTGATTGGTTCAGACTTCAGAAGATGCCATTACTTTTGGGAACGACAAAGCAATGTCCCAAATCAAAAGTAATACATTCAGAAAATTATTCACAAAATCAGACAATCATTTGGAAACAAGTAACACTGATCTCCAAATCCCCTAAACATTTAGGCCAAGATTAGAAATAAGAAACTAATTCACCGAATGCCAATTTCTTTTGTTTTCTCATCCTTATAATCGATCTAGTCTTAATACGCTTTTTTGAACCTGCAGTCTAAATAGCTCACTTAGCCAAACTTTCAGTAACACCAACCATTTCATAACTAATTTGACCAGTTTTAGTAGAGCATTTCCGGGTCTCGTATAATTTCAATTCGCAGAATGTACCTTATTGCCTATGACATCTTATACCAATGACTAACAATCTGTCAACTTGTCAAGAGTATACAGATGCTTACATAAAACGTTGAATAGAAGCCAACATTTTTCTATTTCCCTGGGAACAGCATCCAGTATTAAAAAAGAAAAAAGCACCTAACAATGATCCGACTCTCATGCCAAATAGTCACATACACTTTGGTACAAAATCATATGCATATTCATGCTTTGGAACATCTAATAAGTTGATAACACCGTGAAAGTAGCGCACAGTAGATCTAATATAAATCAGACGGACGATTTGTCCTTCATTTCATACGTCCATACCCTGTCTTCCCAGATTATAGTGATTGTTAGGTCATGGCCTCACCTGTGTACACTCAACTTGTTTACTTAAGAATACAATAAGTCCCCCATAAGAGCCATAACTAACACCACTACCCGAGCTAAATATAGCTAACTGCACAAAAATAAAGTCATAAATACACACAAGACCAGGAGAGTGAGTTCTATAAGCTGGGTGGGGATTTGTCTAAGCTTAACTTTTGAGCTTTAGCTTATGCACTAAGTAGCTAATGGCTTATGAAAAATAAGCTTATAACCTCATGCTGAATGTTTGGATTAGCTTATGATAATAATGTGCAAAAAGAAGCTTATGAACCTATATACGGCCATAAGTGCCAAAAAAAGCTTATCAATTCCCTCGTAAATAAGCTTATAAGCTTTTCCAAACACTAAGCTGGGCTTATTTTGTGCTATATAAGCCAAAACAAACACCCCCTAGATTTAATACAAAAAAATGGCACAACTTAACGCCCACAACAATTTCATGCTTTCTTACTACTTAAACATTACCAAACGATTGTATTAAAATACGTTGCAAATCAAACATTGCAATTCTATGGCGAAACAAATTCCATGGCCATGTAAAGTTAGCTTGTGCTAATATAACAAAATCAAACACAAGAACACAACACAATTATAACTAAACAAGTAAAATAACCTCAAATCCCCAAAACATTTAGGATCAACAACATAGTCCAACAACATTATAAAAAAAAACACCAACCAATTCAACGAATACCAATCTCCTTGGTTTTGGCATCCCTAATAATCGCCCTAGTCTGAATAGGCATTTTCGACCCAGCAATTTGAATCGCCCTTTTCGCCAACGCCTCAGTCACACCACCCATTTCATAAATAATCTGTCCCTTTTGAACCGGCGCACACATATAACTAATGGCACCTTTCCCTCTCCCCATCCGAACTTCCGCGGGTTTCGCAGTAACGCTTTTCCACGGATAAACCCTAACCCAAACTTTCCCACCTTTAGCACCACCTCTCCTAACGTTTAACTGTAATGCCCTACGACCTGCTTCTATTTGTTTAGCTGTGATCCTATATGCTTCTAATGCTTGTAATGCGTACTTACCGAAACATATTTCGTTTCCTCCGTCTCGTATGCCTTCGATACGGCCTTTTCGGTGTTTGGTTTGTTGGTTTTTGTTGATTGTGTAGTGGCGTGTTTGGGTGATGGGGGTGGGTGGGTTACGGGTGAGGAGTGATCTGAGGGATTTGGTTAGGGTTGAGAGTGCCATTTATTTGGTTATTGGAAATGAAAATGAAGTTAGGGTTTTGGATTTGATTTGATTTGGGGATGATGAAATGATGTTAGAGTTGTGTATAAGGGCTGTTTGGAATTGCTTATTTCAAAACCTATGGTGAGTATGGGTATGCCTTTGCAAGGGTTTTATTCCAATAATCTTGCTAGGTTGTTTACGGAGCGGTTCGATTAGGTTAGTTGGAAAATTTTAACTATCCTTGGTGGAACGAGTAATTCAATTTATTATCTGAAACTGAACCGTACTAAGTGGATAACAGGACATGTGGGTACTCGAAATAAGTGGTTACTGACGGTTTTGATCACGATTAACCATATTAGATGTTTCATTGAGTTTAGCAATATTAACAATTTATCTTGAATGCAAAATGTCCTTTTAGTAAAGTTAAATAACATATAATAGATTAAAGTTATATTAAATTCATAATTGAAATAAGTGGTTATTGGAAATGAAATGAAATGAAATGAAGCTTGGGTTTTGGATTTGATTTGATTTGGGAGCACAAAGTATGGTAACTAGCAATTGCATGTTAACTTTTTACGTTGTGGTGTTAAAGGATGTTAACCACACCGTGTGTGGCGTTAATGGCAAGCTTTAACCCCCCACGTTAAGCTACTAACGTGTGTTAAAGTGTTGTGTTTTTGTGAGTTAAGGTTTAACACCCATATCGTGCGGTGTGTTAAGGTTTAACTCAGGTTTTTTTAGTTGAGTTATGATAAAAGTGGGGCCCAAAATGTTAAGTTAAGGTTTAACTTGGGTAAGTTATGATAAAAGGTGTTTTTTTGTTGAGTTAAGGTGAAATGTTAAAGCTGAAGTGGCGCTGACGTGGCATGATGTTAAACCTTAACCTAAGTTACCATACCCAACGCTCTAAAGAAATGGTTATTGAATGATGTGAGGGTGTTTGGGGATTTGGATAGCTCTTTCTAAAGTTAAATTTCTTATATACTCTTTTATTGTATTTGTCTTGTAATAATTTTTAATTTTTTTACTAATTTAGTTTGTAGCAAAATAAATTTATATTTTCAATTTTAACTAATAAGAAAGTTAAAAAAATTATCGGTCTCATAATAATTGTTAATATTTCTATTTCAGTTTATAGAAAAATTGGTGTGTACTTTAGAATTTTAATTTTAACTAATAAAAAATTTAAAAAGTAAAAATGACATCTTATTAGATGAAAATGAAATAACCGTACTTTACTAAAATTGTGTGACAAATGCTAAATGGACACTTATAATGGAACAAATTAATATATGTAGTTTAACATGTATTCAAGTGATTGCGAAAAGAAAAAAAAAATGACAAAAATAACTCTTTTACAATACTTTTCTAACCAAACCATTGTTTTTCAATAAAAAAAATCAAATTGCCAATTCCTAAAATGCCTTCAAAAATTAGAAGATATCTAAAAAAAAACTTTTTAAAATAGACTTGGGCGACTAAGCGACTCCATCCATAAATTAAAACGTGACACATTTTTTATTAATAAACAACATGGACAACTGTACGACTAATTATGAAATGTGTCACATATTTTATTAATAAAATACAAGTGAAACGTCCGATTTATGGGACTAGCATTTCGGGAATTTGCTCAAAGTCAAAATAATTCAATTTATTACTTGGGTCGGGGTAACTCAAAGGGCACTCATTTGATTCCGCATGCGCCCAGAGAATATTAATATGATCTTCAGGATTCTTGTTTCCCTCGTATACAGAGATGTTCCCAGACAGTTTTTCACTCCGATGGTACGTGCACTAGGCGGTTCTCAGGGTGAAAGGCATATCCTTCGGACGTTAATATGGCTTCCTTCAGGAAGACCTAATGCCTGAGGCTTGGACTTCCTTTCTTTGGGCTCTTTTGATTTTGACTTGGATTTAGAAACAAGGCCCTTCGACCGTTAAGATTTCGTTGGGCTCTTATGTTTAACGGAGGATGCCCATCCCTTCCCAGGGATCTTGTGCGACACTTGTTATCGGAGTCATTTCAAGAAGCCTTGTCAGAATGGCTTTTGACCGAATTGCGAGGACTTTTTCGCCTCATTGACAAGGACAAGTCCTCGCTAAACACCAAATGACGAGAAAATCTCCTCGCTATCCTGTCGTCTTCAGTACCTCATCGATAAGCACATTAGCGAAGTCATTTTCAACTAATTAGTGAGGACGGCGAGGCCCCTACTTTTTCTTGGTCAGACGTGAGAAACCGGATGGCAAGCCTCTTTTGTCGCTAAAAACCTTTGTCGTGCCATTATAATAGCAATTAATTAGTTAATTAATTAATTAATTATATTCATATTAATTAATTGTTGTTTAGTAAGTCACGACCACGTGGATTTTTGTAATTGGCGAGGACATGTCCTCGCCAATGAGTCTGCACATTTTGGACAGCATCTTTGCTGTACATTTTGGACAGCATACTATTGTATTGTGCAGGGTTTTCCAGATTTTTTCGGGAAAAAATCTACTTGTATACTACAACAGCCGCTGTCTAAAATGTGCAATACAACAAAACAAGCAGCAACAACATTCAACCAAAGTTCATACGCATTAATACTTCCATTAAAAGTTACATATTCGCCTACTACCAAAGTTCATACATCCTAATTAATACATATCCGCTTAAACATTCAACAAAATGGACCGATATCCGCAACCACAAGTCCATACACAACCATAAGTATCCGAAGCTTAAACATAACTAAAAACATAAAGTACCAAATTTCATGAAACAAACACTACTACTGCCATGCCCAGATATCCCCGTCCCACCATTCCCATCATTCTCGTCACCCCCGTCATCCCCATTTCCACTTCCGGGATTCCCGCTCGAGGAAGGATCATCGCTCGAGGGGTAAGTCCCACTCGTGGAACCAACTTCTCTCGTGGAACCAACTTCACTCGTGGAACCGGGAAACATGTTCGCTAGCTCAGACATACCTTCTTTTTGAGACAGGAAGGCGACCAATCGATTGAAATTTTCTTGTTGCGACTCATTTGCCAATCTCTGTGCAGCAAGATTCTCTTCATACTTCCTCCTTATCTCGTTTATCTCTCGATGCGAGTAGAATGGCGTACCTTCGTTTCCTGAACAACCAATTTTGAAGATATATATAATGGAAAAACATGATAAATCTGTAACATAATAGAAAAAGAACCATTTTAATAAAGTACCTGAGCTAAACACATTCCAAGTGCCAACCCCAGCAACTGTTTTTCCCTGTCCCGCTATGTGGCCACGTTGTTTTCCACCAATGACTTTCGCCAAGATCTGCTCCTCACTCATGGTTCCAAGCGCTTGCAGCCTTAACATTTCCTCCTGCGTAGTTACAGAAAACAAGAAAATTAATCTACGAGTCGGGATACATTATGTTTCATTCAAGTGCGTGTGTTTAGAAAAAAAAAATACTTACATATAGCAGTTTCGCTTCAGTTTGTTGCCAAATTTCATCAACAGTATGCATATCATAGTAGCTACAGATGAGTCCTGGATACTCCTTGTTGGCCTCAAACTGTATACATATAAAAATGAAACAAATTAATAGCGACTCATCCAACACCATATATAAAATGAAATATCTATATAATATATAATATAAAGTGTCTTACGTATTCATGGCGACTGACAGCTAGAGAACGAGATCCCTGATAAGTTGCGATGTTGTTCGCCCTCCTGTTCCTAGCATTCACAGCCACCCTATGTGCCCTCTTAGGGTCAATCCAGAAGTCGACCTGCCTGTTCCAGCTTTCCTGGGTCACATTCTCGAGACGATTGGCTCTTATGGTATTTGCAACTATAGCCCCACTCTTGTTGACCCAATGCTCGATCTTATGATTATGTTTGTTGTCAGAATACCGTTTGGAGAAATATTTTTCTATCCTTTTGCGGATATCCTCTCCGTCAGGACCATTGAGGTGGCAGTCAATATCAAAGTGAAACTGCAATTAATACAATTAAAATACCTATACAGATTTAAATAAATAAGCATATTTAAATAAATAATAAACACATTATTAAAAATAATTAAAAAATAATAAACCATTAGGCGAGGGTAGATATGTGCCTTGTCTTCTAGAGGAATATCTCTCCACGATGGCCAATAATAGGGAAGGCCCCTAACTAGCTCGCCAACGAAACTACCGAACCATGCAGCGTTTTTTCCCACGTGCCACATTGTCTTCTGGTCATTCAGCTCGAAATCAATCTTCTATGAACCAAAATTCTCCACGGCTTTCTTGAGCTCGTAATTGCCTGTACCTTTACGTGCAAGCATCTTACCGGTGTTCCTTACAAATTTAAATTATGATGAAGCATAAAATAACAAGTTATCATCATCAAATAATCAAGTTTAGTTTTTTTTTTAAATATTCAAAAAATACTTACGCTGACAATTGCCACCTAGCTCCCCGGGAGGTCGGGGCGGATCGCCAACTCCATCACCGCCATGAGATCTAGCTACCGATGTTGACATCTGAAAAAGTACAACAACAACATAGAATTTTGTGAACAAATTATTATACGCATACACACATTTAAATAAATAAACATTCAAATAAATATAAGCAATTGAACACTCGATAACAATTTAATTCAAATAAGTGTCGGTTTACAAATTACAATTTAATAACAATCTCCCCCATCCCTAGAACAAACATAATCAGTGTCAACTACATCATCATTATCATCAGCATTTTCGGGGTCTTCACTATCAGATTCTGCTAAATCATAAGGAACGGGCTCTTTATAATCATCGTCGTCGTCAACATGAATAACCGGAGGAGGTGGTGGCGATGCATCAACTTCCGTTGATTGACCATCTATATCCAAGTTCGCGTAATTCAAATCATTCCAATTAGCACACAGTATGACATCAGATGAGTTGTCGTCATGTATAACATCCTGATTTTCCTCTATCACAACAACATCCCGGCCCCATTTATTATTCACATCTTGGACGACCCTCCAATGATTGATTGTTCTTTTACCGTCATCAAGATAGAAGACCAGTTTTACTTGTGTTGCGAGAATGAATGGTTCATTTTTAAATGAAGCGGTAGCTGTCATGATTCTTGTTATGTTGTTTATATGGTCACAACGTTTGACGCGGCGTCCTTCGAACCTAGTGTCAAACCATTTAACTCGGAACAACACAACCTTGAACGGAGTATACAAAAACTCCATAAATTTCTTCAAGCTGGCCATAATAAATTCCTCCATTTTCGCCAGGACATGAAATTCCGTTGTTTTGAGTTGAAGAACGTATATCACGGCTATGTAAAACAAACTTCACACTATTGACAACGCAAGAGTTGATCGAGATCGGAGTCGATGATGGTCCAAAAGCCAAAGCGATTAACTCGACAGTACAGCTTGGGTCTTTGTTCATGTAAAGTTTACGGATCTATGGAAAAGATAAGAATAGATAGAGATCGGTAATTGTAACACCCCCAAATTTGTTTAGCGGAAGCATAAGTGTTATGGGAAATGTTACGAAATCGGAAATCACAACACAAGTAATAAAGAACGGAATACATACTCCGTTTGATTTCATAAAATAGTTTTAAATCATTATCTTACAACATTGTTTAGATAAATGGGCACATCCCATAAGTTCAGTGGTCCCAATAAAAAAAAACATCGTTATGTGTAAAAACACTTCTTTAGATATTACTACGACCATTTACCGCCTCTTGCATCCATGATCACAAATTAAGCACCTAAGAAAAATATGCTAAAAGGTCAGCTATAAGCTGGTGAGTTCATAGGTTTAAATTTAAAACAGTAGGTATGGACCAAAGTTAAAGACATATAACCATTATTGAGAATATAATGTTATATGGATGAAAATATACTACGTTAGCACTAAGTTCATGCAACCGATACTACGACAGTTTCTGTATGCTAAATGATTTCATACAATATAGGCCCAATGCGAGTGTTTTGTCCCTCAACACTCGATTCCGACATGGTATACGTTTCACCTTGGCCTAAGCATGGCCAACCGAACGGAGGAGTCACCCTCAATAGATCTATTTATAACATTCGCGCTTCCCAATAGGGAATTGACGGTTCATGAAAAAGGAGCATTCTCTAGGGACATAAGGGCTTAGGCTAAACCACGTAATAGTAATCATGCAATAGTTTAGGTCCATAAAAAGGTTTTGCATATTTTCTCACCCCAAAATGTATAAAAAAGTTTATTAAGTAAAAGAGGAGCTATGAGACTCACCTTAGCAAATGTGCAATCCGTAAGTGAGATTTAGTGAATGTTGTGAAGCAGCACCGACACGCGACCTATATAAGGAGGGCAATGTATAGTTCATTGTTTTAAGTATTACTTACTTAAAGTAGTCCAATTGTTTTTATAATTGTATAAAAACTAAACTTTAGTTTGTAGAAATGATTAAGTGGTTTTACTAGTAAGTATACGAAAATACATGTATACTTTTCATGTTGACACTATGACAATATTAAAATCCAATAGTTGGTTTGAAAACATTTACGTTATTCTTTTAGTAAGTATATAATGTGGGTATACTTATTTAAGTTGACACATTATAGTAGTGTCAAAAATCAATGTTAGTCTATTTATTTTCTAATTGTATTTAGAAAATATTTGAGTTAAATTTGAAAGCTTTCGAATTTAATAAGTGATAGAATATTATAGTGGCCTCTATTTATTTATCAAACTTGTTCTTTATATATATATAGTTCTAGACGAGAATTTTACTTGGCATGCATTTGTTTACATATTGGCGTTAAACATTGACGTAGACAATATTAAGCGAATCATGTTTTAAAACACTCGTTGTCTTGTAAAAATAAAGTTTGCGCTTGTTTACTTGTTAAGCTCGTGAATGTATATTTTCAAGTAGGAGATTTCGGATACGTGGTAAATGAGTTTAGTTTTATAGTTGTCTATAAATCAAACACCTCGGGTTTTATTTGATGACTCGACTAATTACCGCTCGAACTTTTATGACACACGGATGGGCTGTGGCCCGGTGGGTATGGCGTTGGGCCTAGGCCCGAAGTGGCACATAAACAAGAAAAGGGCTTTTTGGCTAAATGGTGGCTTAGGGAAATTGGGTTGGTGCGTTAGAATGGGCTGCGGCCCAAGGAAATACAGGTTGTTCAAATTGTTGGAACATTTAGATTGTCACCACAAGGCTTTAATGTATTCTTTCCTACTTGACACATAATATTTTCAAAACATGGTACTAGGCTACTGATTTTTGACGAAAGGAAGGTAGCCAAGTGCTACTATGTTTTACAAGTAGATTTTTACCAAGATTTTCAGAGACCACAATACCTTTCAAAACGTGATGCTAAAGTATTTGTTTTGACACGGAACTTCAACACAAACGGCTTTGACCTCAAGGTACCATTCGACTATGGCATGTGAAGTCGAGACCTTCTTGACAAGAGTTTAGACTCACAAGACCCATGTTAACATATCAAAACCATTTTAGAAGGAAAAAAAAGAGGAACCTGTCATTGTGGTGATAACCACAGTGGGGTTCTTTTCTTTTTGACTCGAAACCTCATTATCATATTGCTAAAAAGGCATTAGGTTCATGTTACCACAAAGTTTATACGCAAGATGTCATGAAATTTGACCTGAGGTAATGTGCAAAACAAACATGCTAGTTTTTATTTCATTACTGCCATGGGTATACTCGGGGTGTAGAGAAGTTTTTAAGCAATATGTCGTCAACTCGGAGTTATGCTCACCCCAATGGTGTCGTGACTGATGTGCTCAACACACATTTTGACCACCTGATTGGGCTAAAACAATCCGAATGATACTCGAAGTCGACATACATATTAGAACAAGGAAACGCTAAGACCTTATGATAGTTGAGTACTACTCAACCCGGCTTCACTACATTAACATTACTATGCAAGTTTTCGAGTACCAAACAAAGTGTCACAACCAACCTAAATTCTCAGATTTGATAACTATTGTTACTCGAAATTTTTATAAACTTAACCTTTATATTTCCTTGGTTCATACTCTCGGCAAACAGAACAAATAAGACCCGTTGACAAAATCCAAGTTTATATGAGGATATATCATTCACCAAAATCACAAAATTTATCCACAACAAAAACACTTAACTGTAAACTCGAATCACAACAAAACACCATTATTTAACATGTTATTGTCACTTTTATTGTACATCAAGTTTTTGAGAAAGAAGGAATTAAAAGGGCGAACCTTATCAAAGTGATAGCTAACTCGAGATCAAAATCAACCCAACACCGATTCTTCTTGCCACGGTTCCCAGCAGACTCGAGTGTTTATCGCTTCAAGGAAAGGGGTAATTTGAGTGAGGAGTAGGAAGGGTGAATGAGTGTGATTCTCCAAGCTCTAATCTTTGAAATAGAAGGCCTTGTAGGAGGTTTTTTACTTCTCTTTTTCTCTTGAAACTTGGTGTGATACCATATCAAGCTAAGTCTTCTTCTCTCTCACACCTATCTCCCCACAAGTCGATTTCTTATTGGAAGGATCTAGAGATGAAAATGACTTCTGAAGCTCTTATGGCTGCCCTTGATTTCTCCTCTTGACGGTGCGTGTGTTGGTGAAGACTCAACAAAAACATTCACCAAAGTGTTAAGGTTGAAGAGAACATGATGAAAGGTACTTTCTCAGGCTCCATTTTTAGCCATCATCCTTGTGGTTATGCGTTGACCTGGACAGAGGGGTAGGGAGCAGGAGGATAGGGTAGTACTTGGAAAGCTGTTATCTCTTTTAGAGAGAGAGACGTGGGAGGTGTGGAAAGCAGCCAAACAAGTGGCGACAAAATAGAGAAGAAATAAGAGGAGGGGGTTTTATTTGGTGTAGGTAAATGGGTTGTATTTTATTGAATTTGTAAAGTTTTATTTTTTGGTATAACTTTTATTTACTTTGTAAACTTACTTTGTATTACTACTTTAAATTACAAAGTATTATGACTTAAGCTAATGTTGTATTAAGTACTTTTGGTGTCTCGCGTTGAAAAATCGTGACTGAAGTATTAGTGTAAGAAATTTTTTATAATGTAGTATCTTATAGGTACACGTCGGAATTATTATTGTCTTGGTAATATTTTCCATTCCGAGGATTTATTATTTGTTTTATTTGCCCTTATCACAGTGTCAGTACGCGTGCAGTGTCGGTCACTGGGGAAAACGAGATAACCTCTCGTCTTTCAATTTAATCATAAGACAAAAATGAATATTCATAAAATGAAATGGATGCAAAAGTGATGCAATAGGCTACTGTATGCGAGTTATTTACTCAAATGATCAGGCAAAGCTTATGCATGCTTAATGACTAGGTTTAGTAATAATAAATTATCATTTATTATTTAAATATGAGTGAAAATTTACCGTGTGTCACATCCTCCCCGCCTTAGAAGGAAAACCGTCCTCGATTTTCAGTTAGAGTTACTTGTTGAAGTTGAGAAAAGATGTGGGTATTTACGCTTGAATTTATCTTCACGTTCCCACGTGTATTCTGGACCTCTTTGAGAGTTCCAACGGATCTTAACGATAGGAATGCGGCTTTGTTTAAGCCGTTTGATTTCTTGATTCATAATTTCAATGGGTTCCTCGACGAAATTTCAATCTTTCATCGATTTTGGATTTCTTCCAATGGAATGGCGAGAGTTTCGTTGGAAAGGCAATTCTTCGAGTTGCATATGTGAAACATGTTATGTTTGGAGTGGAGTTCTCGTGGTAATTCGAGTTGGTAGGCTACCGGCCTGATTCTTGCGAGAATTTTGAAAGGTCTAATGTAACGAGGATTCAACTTTCCACGTTTTTTCGAAACGGATTTTGCCTTTCCGTGGCAAAACTTTCATCATGACTTTATCTCCCACTTGAACTCAAGTGGCTTTCGTCTTTTGTCCGCGTATCTCTTTTAATGACCACGTGTTGTTTGCAGGCGGTTCTGGGTTAGCACAATTTCCTCAGTAGTTTCTTGAATTAGTTCTGGGCTAGTGAGTTGGCTTTCTCGGAGTTGTGCGTACTAGAATGTGTGGGCATAACGTATAGTCCTAATGGTAATCCGAGTTGGTAACTACCAGCTCGGTCTTGGAGAGGATCCGATTAATCTTACGAAACAAGGTATTGCCCCTTTGCGTTCGGTTAAAATGGTTTATGCTTTTACGGCGACACCTCAACCTAACTTTTTCGTCGACTTGAACTTCAAGCGACATTTAGTCCTATATTTATTGACTTTGACGATCAGAGTTGTTTGCACTCGACCTCTGGTCCGCATACTATTATCAATGGTTCTCGATAGAAGCTTGGAGCCATTGGACTGGTTCCTTGCCGGTCTCTGTTCTGAACACGATTGATTTGCGCTTTTGACCATACGATTGTCTTATGAAGTGGTCTTTTGTTGCAAGGGGATTGGTTAAGGCAATTTGCCTGCTCCATTCACTTCTCAAACAAGTTACTCATGTTCGAAGTATAGCTTCTATAGCTTGAATGGCCCTTCCATTCAGTCTAGCAGTCGAAAGACGGTAGATGGTACTCATTTCAAGATGAATTCCTTAGAACTTTGGGAGTGGTCCTTGAAAGTTTGATGTGAATAGTTATCGCTATTTGGAATTAGGAGAATTGAAACGCTATGACTTGTAGCTCTTTTGCTTCAAGCAAAACCATGCGAGTTTGTCCATTTTGTCATTCTCTTTGTTTGGTAAGGATAGGTGGATTTGGTGAGATGATCAACTATTATCCAAGTTGAGTTATAATCGATAGAGGTCTTTGGTGACTTGGTATTAGAGTTCATTGTTATGCATTCCCATTTCTATCTGGAAATTTTCGGTTTATACAGGTAGGTTTGATGGTTTCTGATTGTTTGAATTTTTCTTTTTGAACATGCTAAGTATTGTTTGACATATGTCAAATACCAGTCTTTATGTTTGGTACTTAGGATAGCTTTCTGGATCAAGGTGCATTTTGTCGGACACTAGATAAGTATAACTCCTGGCCTTAATGAGGTTCACACACAATAGGATTACAAATCCCTTCATGGTGTGGGTTTCGACATTGGTTCTTGGGGTTAAGATTCCCTTTGGTCTCTTACGGACTCCATTTCACCTTTAGGTATGTCGTAAGAGTCTTATTTAGTCGGTTCTTCCTTTGAGTGCTACTACTTGAGCTTCAAGACTTTAAATGGGAGGGGCGAACTAGGTCTTTCGTTTTCCCAATGATCTGGCCTTTAAAAGGTTTAGTTTGCTAGATGTTGCTTATAGTATATGCGGTTATGACCATTTTGCCTTTGGTGAGTATGGATGTCGTAATTGAACCTTTGTTGCGACTCCAATTATTGGTGTCATCACATGGTCAACTTCCCTTTTGATTCCGTACCTTCCGTAGGACCTTGTGGTCAGTGTACATTGTACTTCCTTGATGCAGTAGGGATAACATTTCTAGGTTTTCCTAGTGTGATCATGTCAGGTTCCAATTCTAATTTGTGCACTGCGTTATGCTTCTCATGGATCTTTGGGTGTTGAGTATTCTATACCATTATTTTCCTTTTGGATCGAGAATAGCTTCCACTCGGTGTAAAGCGTCTCCCTTGAATGGTAGAGTCTCTGTCATACTCGGGTATGTCTAAAACAGGTGTATCACATGATTTTTCCTTGCGCAGTGTTTGTTGGGTTAACCTAGAGTGTATGATGATCTATTCCTTTCTTGGTTCAGTGTAGGTGATAGGATACTAAGTGATAAGGATTTAAAATGTACCTTTTTGAGGGGTCGTTTAAGCCCTTATTTGATCACTTTTGTATCCGTTATTGCTTAATATCGTTCCTTTTCACTTTTTAGGTCTCTTGAAGGCAAACTGCTGTAATGGCACTTTTTTGGACGAAAAGGCGCGGATATATGAAGAAAATGGCCAAAGTCAAGAATCGAGACACTCAAGCGATAAATTACAAGGGGCGGCGTCAACTGCTTAATCTGCGCCGCCGTCGGAGGAAGTTGTGACGGCTCAGAAGAGAAATTGCTAGTTTTTGGAGGACGGCGTCGGGCTTTAAAAGAGTAGGCCGTCGCAACTCAGGCGGCCTAGATTCAATCAGACGACGTCGAGAAGCTAAAGGGCGGCGTCACAAGCATAAGATGACGCCGTCGCAAGACTAACGTGGCCAAGACGAAACCCTAATGACGGCGACCCGGCGGCGTCACAAATCATAAGGTAACGCCGTCGCACATGTAATCTTATATATAGAATCTGAATTTTTCAGTTTTAGGGGGTAGTCTTTTGGAGTAAAACCTAAACCGAACCAAGGTCGTATTTTAGGGTTTTAAACCCTATCTTACACCAAGATAAGTTGTTTACTTCATTAATTTAATTATGTCTTCAATTATTTGTGTGTATGCTTGCATGTTCTCCATGTCCGGCTAATTTACTTGTGTGTTTGCTTAGGGAATATGAAACTTAATTATTGAATATTGATTGGTTGTTTCTTATCTTAGTTGATTATTGATCTAGTAATGCGATAGGTCATTCGTTGTGTACTTAATGCTTGATTAATCTTTGTGAACCTTAGGTTATAGCACTATGAGTTGTTGTAAGCTAAACTATACAAAGAGGCCTTAGAGTTAGAGTTTATCATCCTTAGTGGGTTTTGTAGACGAGACCCTTTGGTAACTTCAAAGAGTAGGGAGAAAGGCATACCCTACAACTTTAGACACACAACGCAACTAGGAATAAGGACGTGACAATTCAACCACCAATAGGAAATAATTAAGGAGTAGTAAAACCTAAGTAAACACATCTTTAAACTATCATACGAGCACACAATAATTAGAAATAGACTACCACCACCTTAGTTTAGATAATTAGATAATAGTAGAGTAATCGGTAGAAATACCAACCCCCAAATCCAAACCCGAGATTCGTACTTTTCCTTTTCTAAAAAACATAAAAAGATAAAAAAATAATCTTCCTCAACCCCAACCTTAGCGTAGTAACTTCTCACTAGGATTCCTATTCCCCTAGAGAACGATATCAATTCCCGTGGCTTACCCTAATACTACACTACAACGATTAGGTTCACTGCCTAGGGTGTTGAAAAACTTGCTCGACGAAAAGGAAGTTCCTTTGACCCCGAACGCGCTGTGTAAGCGTATCACTAAGTATGAATCGGCATATCCGAGGCGTCAGTATCTGCGTCTAGTGTTCTACAGGGAGTTAATTAATTGTCGAAGATTCAAACGTTTCACATTCGTTTCCTTAGTAGAAGATTTCTTCTCTCAGGTGGCACGGTTTATTCTATTCTCGTGTAATGTGAAATGTATGGCATTTTAAGGTGGGGTGTCGACGTGAGATAAGAACTTTACTATTTCGTGATAGTGAGTTAAGCACTTCCTTTAACATGACCGGGTAAGAATTTCAAGAATTTAACCATGCCCGTGCACGTTACCCCTTCCGAATTATACATAGGTGATCAGGCTATGTATAATTGGGGACCGGTGACGTGTTGTTCGGTATAGTCTTAATCTTGGTGTATTTATTCTTTGGTCAGCGAAAATGTCGCAAAAGTTCAGGTGCGAAGTTTTGGTGTGATGGTTTATAAGATTTGCTAGGCCGACCAATTCTGTCAACATGACCTATGGCTCGTTTGACCAAGATGTGTGAAGCAATGGCAACCTGGTTAGGGATGAAATGTTGAATTTTGTGATTCTTGGCGAGGTAACAGTTTGAGTTGGGCTTAACGGTATTGTTAATAATACCTTCGCAATCTTTGAAATGTGGATTTTTCTAAGTCATCTCGTTGGGTGATACCAATTTGTCAGAGGGACTAGACGCATATCCAAGATGACTTTCTCTTATCTTCAGAGAAATCCTTTCATCGTGATAAGATAGTTGAAATCCTTATTGATATGGTGAAAGTGGTCATGGAGAAGACATATATTAAGATAGCACGATAATGACAACTGGTACATTACAAGGAAAGGTTTAGTACATTAAGGTTACATAGAGAAGTACTTAAAGTAGATTCTTAAGACTACGACTTGGAAGTTTAAACTAAGCTTTATTACAAACAGCATCTCTAGCTAACTTAGTTTCTTCCTTGGTGTCCGTTGGGAGCCTGAAAAATTCTTCATACTTTCTTCAGGAAATTGTTTCGACAGTTGTTGCCTTCATGCTGATCCTTCCTATTCGGGCACTTGCTTTTGATGTGACCTTTCATTCCACACCCATGACATACCACTGCCTCCCGATAGGGTTGCTTACAATCTCCCATCTTATGCCCAATTCCTTTACAAATTCCACAAGGTGTAGGGCACTTTCCATAGTGGTAATATGGGAATATATTGCACTTGGGTTTTGTTCCAGCATACATTACTTCCCGTTTGGTTTTAGCAGTCGTAACTTCATCCGTCCATTGATGCTTGATTGATTGTTGCATTTGATCTCCTTCACCATCATATTCCCAGTACCTCTTGCTACCACAGTACTCCCTTGCTTTGCCTTGGGGCAGTGACTCTGTCAATCCGAGTCGCACGTAGCTTCTTGAGTGACAGTAGGTGCGAATGCAACAACGTTCCTCCGAATTTCGGGAGGACATCCCCAAAAGTATGCTTCGAGTTTCCTTTCCTCAGGTCCTATCATATCAGGACATAGTTGGGCCAGTTCGCGAAAGTGGTTGGTGTACCCTTCGAGGTCATTCCCTATCATAGTTAGTCCACATAGCTCTTGTTCCATCACTCGCAGTTCATTCCTTGAGCAGTATTCTGAAATCATCATTTTCTTCAGGGTGTCCCACTGAAGTGAGTAAGCAGCGTCTATTCCCACTAATTGGACATAAGTATCCCACCATGTGAGGGCTTGGTGTCGAAAGGTGCAAGTAGCATACTTGACCTTACAATTGTCCAGCGCAATTCGTTCGCGGAAAATTGTCTCTATCCTTTCTAGCCATTTTCCCAAACCTATGGCTCCTTCAGGTCCCTTCAAATGCTTTGGTGGTTTCAGGTTCCTGAATTCTTGGTAAGAGAAATTTCGTGTTGTAGGCATCTTACCAACAACTTCTTCCCTATTCCCCTGGATGAGTTTGTTGATGTTGTGATTGATCTGGTAGTTAGCAATTCTTGCAGCAACTCGTTCGGTAATAGATTTCTCAATGGTGGTTGTGTTCATGTTCTGCTTTACTGGAAACATTTTCCTTCGACCACAAGAAATGACAACAATGAGTTTTCTATGAGTGTGAGGACCATGGTGGAGATCCATAAGGTCACAACATATACTACTTCTCAATCAAGTATTTCCTATGTTGTATTGACTGGATGTCACGTAGACTTAGTTTATTATGATGATGTTAAGAAAACAGAGATTGGTTGGAGTGAGTTTAACATAAGGTTATAATTCACGAGACGTTGTTTATTATGCATAGTCGTTCATTACCATAAACTCGATTACATTCTAAGAAGATTCCTGGCTCATAGGGCCGATACATAACATGCGTTCATTGACTCGATCTAGTTTGTGATACAACAAAACTACTACTAGCGTTTTTATTGAAACCACTCATCACAACGTTTAACGAAATGCCAAGTGAAATTTAAGCACTTCCCGGTGCTGCCCCGGGTTGACTTTGTTGAGTTGCCTTCCATTCCTCTAACTCTCTGAGCTGGGCCTCCATCCTGGAAAATTTGTTGTTGGCCTCATTTGTTCTACTCTCCATAGTACGTCTTTGAAATTCTACGACGCCCTCCAGATACCCTGTCTCAGTTAATGCTATTGTAGTAACGGTCTCCAACCGTGTCAGCCGACTTTCAATCTCTGTGAGACGTCCCCGGGTGTCTTCGGAGTTTGCTTGAGCACACCTTTCAATGTGGTCTTCAAGACGTGAAATTACTTCGTTCAACTTCTCACGAGTTCCTTCTAATCTTGTTCCAACATCGTTGTAGAATTCCTTGAGTTTTTCGCCAAGCGCTTGTAGTTCTTCCACCACTTCTTCAATCCCTTCAATCCTTTCTTCTGGTAATACTCCCAGATGGTCCGACATCTCTTCTATTTGTTCCTCATGACGTGTTATGCGTGCCATAATTGTGTCGAGTTGGTGGTCTAGCGTTGGCGCTTCGAAGTCTCCCCAACTTCGAACACACTAGGAGGTGGTGTACCAGAAGACGATGGTGATGATGCAGAGAGACAGATTCTTTTGCTAGCAGGTATCTCCCAACTGAGAAGTGGATCTCTTTGATGCCTTGGTGAGAGTGTAGGAGTAGTGGGCTGGTAGGTATAGTCTTGATAGTAGTGATGATTTGGAAGTGAGCAGGTGGAGTGTGGGTAGTACCCTCCTGGTGAACTTGATACACTACCCTGTACGGGTTTCCAGTGTTAGGAGTGAGTTGAGAAGGGGCTGGGATGCGTTCAGCAGGTGACAAACCTTCTGTTGTGTCATCGCATCCAGCTCCAGAGTGGGGGGAAGACATCGTCTGTGACAAGACGGTGCATATGTGTAAGTATGTGAAAAAAAAATACTCATGATGGATATGAAATAGTGCACTAGTAAATAGGAATTAAAACATGCAATCCTATTTAAATGAACTCTAAGTAAAATGGCAAGTAAGGCAAGCGGCAACTGACGGTTGTAGTATGATGTTTTTGTAAAAAGTAGTTATAGTTTAGGGTTTATATGTACCCAGTTCTCTATAACTCTGGCTCTGATGCCAATCTGTAACACCCCCAAATTTGTTTAGCGGAAGCATAAGTGTTATGGGAAATGTTACGAAATCGGAAATCACAACACAAGTAATAAAGAACGGAATACATACTCCGTTTGATTTCATAAAATAGTTTTAAATCATTATCTTACAACATTGTTTAGATAAATGGGCACATCCCATAAGTTCAGTGGTCCCAATAAAAAAAATATCGTTATGTGTAAAAACACTTCTTTAGATATTACTAAGACCATTTACCGCCTCTTACATCCATGATCACAAATTAAGCACCTGAGAAAAATATGCTAAAAGGTCAGCTATAAGCTGGTGAGTTCATAGGTTTAAATTTAAAACATTAGGTATGGACCAAAGTTAAAGACATATAACCATTATTGAGAATATAATGTTATATGGATGAAAATCTACTACGTTAACACTAAGTTAATGCAACCGATACTACGACAATTTCTGTATGCTAAATGATTTCATACAATATAGGCCCAATGCGAGTGTTTTGTCCCTCAACTCTCGATTCCGACATGGTATACGTTTCGCCTTGGCCTAAGCATGGCCAACCGAACGGAGGAGTCACCCTCAATAGATCTATTTATAACATTCGCGCTTCCCAATAGGGAATTGACGGTTCATGAAAAAGGGGCATTCTCTAGGGACATAAGGGCTTAGGCTAAAACACGTAATAGTAATCATGCAATAGTTTAGGTCCATAAAAAGGTTTTGCATATTTTCTCACCCCAAAATGTATAAAACAGTTTATTAAGTAAAATAGGGGCTATGAGACTCACCTTAGCAAATGTGCAATCCGTAAGTGAGTTTAAGTGAATGTTGTGAAGCAGCACCGACACGCGACCTAGATAAGGAGGGCAATGTTTAGTTCATTGTTTTAAGTATTACTTACTTAAAGTAGTCCAATTGTTTTTATAATTGTATTAAAACTAAACTTTAGTTTGTAGAAATGATTAAGTGGTTTTACTAGTAAGTATACGAAAATACATGTATACTTTTCATGTTGACACTATGACAATCATGGCCGGATTTGGGCCTGTGCAAAGTGACCCACTGCACAGGGCCCAAAATCCTAGAGAGCCCCCATAATTGTCCAGCCTGTATATGGTGTATATCAAGCCCAGTAGTCCAGTACGTTGTTTTTTTGTTTGGCGGTAGCAAAAGAGAACATATATAATTACACACCCGAATTTTGCATTCTAATAATCTAAAGGGCAATGTTTTGAAACCCGGGTTTGTGATCGACCCGGCCAAGACACCGGGTCACCGGGTCAACCGGTTCAACCGCCGGGTCAACCCGGTTAGACCCGGTTTTATGCATATGTCTAAACATCTATTTCTAATTGTCCAAACATAATGTTCAAACACTAGTTTTGCAGTGAAAAAAAAAGCAAAGAACCATTTTTCATGCTCTAAACAACAAATCAAAGGTGGACAAGGATATAAACTTGCATAATTTTCTAAACAACCATAAATGCTACGGGATTACATGTTTCATACTTCAAAAGGCATAAATCCTACGAGATTACAAGTTTCATACTTCTAAAGACATGCATCTTACGAGATTTACAAGTTTATTTTTTCAAAAAAAATGATAAAACCAAACCCGGGTTGACCCGGGTTAAAACTTTCGGGGTCTAAGCGGTTGACCCGTTTTTAAAACCGGGTTTTGACCCGTTTTTCGCCCGGAACCGGTCCAACCGGTTAACCCGGCCGGGTCGACCCGGGTTTCAAAACATTGCTAAAGGGTTAACGCATTCGAGACTCGAGAATCGTCTTGATCATTCATTCATTCAACGATTTCAACTGGTACAAATCTAGCCTTTTTTCTTTAGTTTAATCCCCTTTATTAGTTTTTACTTTCATAGCTTTTAAACTACTATTGTTGTGATTGGGATTTGGGAACCTGATGTAGTGATGTTAATAGAGATTTGTGCAACATCTTTAGTTTTATTCTGTAGTTGTTGACTTGTGATTGGCAGATTGGGAACCACCGAACCGACTACCGAGCCAATTTTAATTCATGTTAATTAAGTTATTTTTGTGATTAGAATCACTGGAAGGATTTTATTTTTAAACTTGATACATTGACACAATGAATCAATGATATATAATTCACTTAGTCATTATAACACATATACATCAGTTAGTAAACAAGAAGTTCTTTAGTTTTCTTTAAGCAATAATGCTATTATTTCAATGTACTAATTTGTAACTGATTTGTAAAGCATGGCTCCTATTCGAAAATATCCATCCGGAGCTGAAAAACGTAAAAAGAAAAAACAAGAAGATGCCTCCATAAACACTCAAAAGGGATCCATGTATAACTATGTAATTGTACAAGGAGAGACACAAGTTCCTTTTCACAATCAGAATGTCGGTGACAATAATGTTGATGGTGATGAGTTTATAAGTTTTTTAAGAATATTATGAATTTATTTTGTATTAGCTTAAAATTTTGGGTTTAAGAGGGCCCCTTTTGCGACAGTGACACAGGGCCCCCAAAATCCACGGGACGGCCCTGATGACAATATTAAAATCCAATAGTTGGTTTGAAAACATTTACGTTATTCTTTAGTAAGTATATAATGTGGGTATACTTATTTAAGTTGACACATTATAGTAGTGTCAAAAATCAATGTTAGTCTATTTATTTTCTAATTGTATTTAGAAAATATTTGAGTTAAATTTGAAAGCTTTCGAATTTAATAAGTGATAGAATATTATAGTGGCCTCTATTTATTTATCAAACTTGTTCTTTATATATATATAGTTCTAGACGAGAATTTTACTTGGCATGCATTTGTTTACATGTCACACCCCCAAATTACCTGTTTTGCAGCGGAATGGAATTCCTGGGGATTGACTGTCATAGCATCACAATCACAGTTATATTGAACGACCTAAAGTGTCGTTTGGAAAATACATCGCTTGATTTAATAAAACATTCAGAGTTACAAGATAGGTCCCAAAAGTTGATAAAGTTTGCGGAAAATATAGGTTTATTACAAGTCAAACGATGTTTTAAAGTATATGAAACCCAAGTGAAACGCGTCGTCATCACGACTCTATGATAAGTCCACATGCATGCCATGAAGTGAATGCCTTAGTTACCTGAAAATACATTGCTAAAAGTGTCAACACAATGGTTGAGTGAGTTCATAGAGTTTATGTAAATGTTTAATACGCCTACCACAAGTATAAATTATGTATGACAATGTCGCCACAAAATGATACAATTGCTTAAGCACATGACACCGAAGCTTGACCGATGTTAAGCCCCAACAGAGTGTTTTACCAAACAACTCAAATAATGATAATGAAATGAAATGCATCCGTCCGGTTGGAATCCGCCAACCGGATGGAGGTGTCACCCTCGATAGATCTATCCACTCACCCACGCTTCTATGAAATTAACGGTTCATGTTTATGAAATGGGGACATTTAACTGGCAATGAGGTAACTTAAGCAATGTAATGAATTTGATATACTTGGTATCGTAATAAAAATGATGTGCAATGTATTCTCCCCCGTAGGTTTGAAATAAGTAAAACTTGAATAAATCGGGGCTATGAAAACTCACCTGTTGCAATGATAATGATGATGTAATGGCAAAAGTGGATACACTGAAATGTAGCGTGAATCTCGAAACTGACCTATTATGAATGATATGATATGTAATAAGTCATGATGTAATGTTATGCATGCAATTCAGATGATATTTATACCACTTATGAATTTTTGAAAACAATACTTCTCGTCGAAAATATAATCTTTTAACGTCTTGACCATTTTTAAATTACTTCACATGTATTTACGTTGAAATGATATCCGACGATAATCATTTGGTGATTTATTAAGAGAATATAACTTTTCGTCGTAAAATAATGTCATTGATATTTCCATGAAAGTGACAAAAACGGCCTCTAAAAGTTAGTCGTAAAATGGTGCACGTCTGGCGTTAGGAAACAAACTCAACGGTTTTGGGAAGCTCGTATGATAATCTCAAAGTTTTAGCATTTAAGTTTACGTCCTAGAGGTCTCGTACATAAAGAAAATTAGAGGTTAAGTATGGTACTTTTAGTCCAAAATATAGTTTAAGGATGAGTTTTCGGCAAAGTTTGAGCGACCGTAATTAATTCATTACAACTCCGCTAAACAAACGATCGGACATTTTGATAAGTATACTTGGCGATCTCACTTTTACTAGAAGACTTAACTTTATGAAAAGTTCTAAATCAATGTTAAAAACAACCTTTAACTTGGTAACTAGTTTTTGCCGCAAAACTTGTCTATTAGAAATGTGTTATAGTTTTTCTTATAGGATAATAGTTACGGCAACTTTTGTAAACGTGTATAATTTAGTCGTTACAAATCCGTTTTCTACGTTTTAAAGATCCTTAGCTTTGTATCGAAGTATACTAACATATTTTTGACAAGTCGACATAATATACAACGCCCAAGCTTCATTTTTGACTCGTACAAAATAAATAATGTTTGCTGAAATTTCAAGAAATTTATATTTTTCGTCGCCAAATTGAAAAATTCATAACTTCTTCGTTATAACTCCGTTTTAATCCGTTCAAGCGGCCACGGTTTCGTTTTAAAGTATATTTTCTAAATATCTAGGCCAAATATTTTTACTTACTGTCGGATTTTCCAGAATTTCAAAATAAGGACAGACCTTTTTCAAAGCTTGTCGAAATGAGTTTTTCTCACGCCAAACCTATTCTAACCCATTCAAAACAACTCCGAAGCTATTCTAATCCTACCATACACCTTCTTAGGGTGTCATGGGTTCCTAGACATCACCAAAAATAATATATAACAAGGAGTAATTATAGGATGGATTATATATATTTAACACTTAAAACCTTAAAACCTTAAAAGTGGTATAAACATCACATAATTTGCATGTTTCTCAAATAAAATGATATGACCATAATAATGAATATGAAATATTATGATGATAATGAATGCTTACTAGTGATATGATGAGGTTTAAGGACAAAGGGTTTTACTAATCACTTGAGGTTTTTATTGCAAAACCTATACAACAAGTGATACTAGATTGTTAAATAACTTGTCTTGAAAAATTTGAGATGATCCTCCTTTGGTCTCCTTGGCTGCCGAATTTTAGAGAGAAAGAGAGATATGGTTTTTGATTTTTGATCTTTCAAATGAAATGAATGAAATGGATAAGTGAAGTGAAATGTTAGTAGTATAATACTTATGTATATGAGATATTTGCAATATCTTGTGACACATCCCTCCCTTGTCGACAAGGGAGGATAGTCATACACTTTATTGTTTTTTTTTTTTTTTTATTATGTATAAGTGTAAGATTTGTGAGGTTAAATGAGGTTAAATGATAAGTTGTAGTTACTTTTGAATATTTGGGGTAGCGTTGGATAAAAATAACTTTTCACGGGTCAAGATAAAATATATTTAGGTCATAAAAATTATAAAAATACATTTCTTGCAAAATTTGAGTGAAATAATAATAATCGTTTAGAATTTAAGAAAACCGTCGTAATTATATAAATATAACAATTTATATACAAAATAAATTTAAAACACTGGGTAAACTCATAATATTATTTTTATAACTTAATATGAGTATAAAAATATATCGGATATTTTTGGAAGTAACGGATCAATTGTTCAAAATAATTACTTACGCGATAACGTTTATTTAATATGAAAGTTATACGTTTAATGTAAAATGCAAAACCATGCATGAACTAATATGATGATAATGATGTTAATGAAATGTAGACTAAACTTAGTCTATATGAAATGACCTCGATGATATGATCATGAATTCACAGCTAAACCATTACGGTTACGTGAATTTGATACTCGTAAACCTAGTTTACGATAAACGATAAATGATGAAGCATGAATAATGTTTTGAAATATGACCTGAAAATACGAGTTGTCACATTCGCCCAACCAAAAAGGAATTCAGTCCCTGAATTCAGTTCGTGTTAGTCTATCGAATTTTTGAGTTTGTGATTAATATCGAGGAGAGAAGACATGAGGAAGTGTCGTTATGGTTATCGATGATTGAGAGTGTACAAAACATCATAGTAGAGAAAATATTGGATGAATCTCTGATTCGTTGTGAATGTGAGTGGTGAAAACAAACACAATATCAATTTATCAAATTAATCGTGAAATTCGACAAATCAACCTTTTAGGAAAAGGGTCAACTTGCCAAAGCTCACGAATGTGAATAAAGTGATACCGGGAAAGTGATTTCCCCGGGTCGTGTCCCAACGAGGTGTGAAATTGACGGTGTCGATGAGTTTCGTGATTAGGACTTGAAATTGGTTTAACAAATTTGGATTTTGATTGCACTAATCTACAAATTAAATAACGAGAATGAAAATAAAGCATGTAAAACTATATAAACACTAAATAAACTACCACTAAGCATATGAAACAATAAGACGACGCTAAACTACATCCTAGGGTGCTAAAAAAAAAAAAAAAAAACGCTAAAAACCGAGAACTCACCGAGCCTTGAAAGTGAAAAATATGAAATTTAAATCCTACGAGTGCAAAAACAATTTTCCTATATTCTACATGACTAAAAATAATTTTAGAAACAAGCCGGGTATTTTTTTGAGTTATATTTTATTTTCTACGAATTAAAAACTATTAATTAGAAAATTAATTAAAAAAAATAGTAAACCTAAATGGAAAATTATCAAATTTTTCAGAAAAATACTTTGATTAGTTCTAAACTTAGGAAAAATGAAATCGTTGAAAGATCAGGAGTGAATAAGCTGGGATAAGCTAAAATAGCTTATCTAGCTTTTAAACTAAAGTTTACTATAAAGGACTAAAAGATGCAAACTACAACGTGACAAGTCCCAAGGGCATTCTGGTAGCAAGTGTTGGGTTTGTGGTCGTGCAGTTTGGGGCAGGAGACCAGGGTTCGATTCCCAGTCCCCACCTTTTTGGTCAGTTATTTTCTTTTTGATTTTTTCTTTTTCCAAACTGATTAAGAGATCAAAACAAGACTTTTTCACAAAAACTAAACTTGCAAAACTTCACAATAAGCTGTTGCAACAGCTTATCAGTTGCTGTTTTGGACAGAACCTAACCAAACACACCTTTTCAGTTTTTAAGCACAAATATAAGCAAGAAAAGCAGCTAGAGGACTGAAATAAGGCAACGTCTACGCTAGATAACTATGATAAGCTAAAAGGAGAACAAAAAAAAAAGCAATTTCAATGGGGAATAAGCAGTTGGCAATGAAATCTATACTAGGGAATCCTAAAGCTAAAGTAGACAATGGAAAATAAGCAAGTAAAATTAAGCACCTAATAAGCAACAATGAAAACTAACCTAAGCTAAATACACTAAAAGCAATCGAGAAAATCTAAATAAGCTAAATGGAAAACCTGATAAGCACTGAAAAATGGAGTCTGAGCATGTTGATCTGCTTTGGATCAAGAGTTCCAAACAGTCCCAAGGTGGGCACTTTCTAGCTTATTTTGAGGAAGCTACAGAAGGAATAAGCAGTTGAGCTTCTGGGAACATAAAGTTCACCCAGCTGGCAGGCTTTTGCCCCCTTTATCTAGCTTATAAGGAGCTTTTACAAGCTTTTACAGGCTTGTGAAAAAGGCATGATGGGGCTGCTATACAGGACACAAAAGGGCAGAGAGGCAGTTTAAGGACTTGCTATGCTACTCAAAGGACACAAAAGCTACAAAAAGCTACCAATTAAGCTAAACTAACAATTTCCTAACCTGAATTACTAATAGGCACTAGTGGGACTGATTCTGGTGCAAACTACTCTCAACTACAAAACTGATAAACCTATTACAGAAACTTACAAAGACTAAAATTAGTATTACCTAACTAAATTAACACTAAGTGACATGATTTTGAAACCCAATATGGGTCAAACTTGATTTTGTCCCCTGAACTTTTCAAATACAAACACCCCCTTAACAGGGCAAAAAGCAATTAAAACTGAATTTTCAAAGGGAAGTTAAAAACTTGGAACTCTTGAAACTGCTACCCAATCTACAAAGAGCTTAAAACAGTTTCCAAAACAAATTCAAATAGCACATACTGAAGTGGAGACAGATTTGACAAGCTAAAGTAATGAAGATTGCATATAAAAAAAAATGAGTTGATTAACTGAGAATGAAAAGTACATGTAAATGGAAATGACAATAATAGTAAAGATGAGCTAGAACAATCCCCTTCTAGACTAGTCTTAACATTTTTACTACACTCCTATTTATACTAAAGAGTAATCTGTCTTCATCTCTTCTTTTTGTGCTTCTTCTGTGAGGGCAAACAAACAAACACATCCTATGTGCTTCTTTCCTTTCAATCCAAGCCATCCAAGAGGTAGGTGCAAGTGAGCATCAATCTGAGCCGTCTATGGGACTTTTGAGCCAAGGATTGCCACGGTGGCATGGGGTAACCCGTGATTAGTTCTTGGGGTTGGGATTTAGTGGGATGGGGGTTTGGGTGAAAACTGGTTAAAAGAGGTGAGGTTGAGTGTTTGTGTTTCTGGTTCTTGGGAGTTGGGTAGTTCTTTGTTTGTGTGATTGGGCGGGAAAGAAAAAGAGGAAGAAAGGGTTAACCAGGTTAACCACGAATGGTTATTTAGGGTTTGACTTGGATTGGACAGGGTATGGACCGGGTAAAGTGGGGTATTGGGCTTGGGGTATTAGATGGGTTTATTTTGGACTTGGATTTAAACTGGACCCATGGTATAGCTTAGGTATCAAATATGTAAAATCTGATTTTTCAGGGACTAAACATGTGATTCTGAAAATGTCTTCCAAGGGCCAATCTTGTAAATCTCAAATAATGTAAGGACCATTTTTGCCATTTTCTGAAACTTGAAGGTATCTACTGTCAATTTCTGAAAGTTCAAGGACTGATTCTGCTATCTTCTGATTTTTGCTCGTTTTTGCCCGTTTTCCATCCTTTTGTACCTGCAAGACATAAAACACACTCCGAGGATATTTTTAACATATTTTGCGCGTATTTGGGTGTTTTTGGTCATTTATGTGGTCTTAGATGGGTAAAAACGATGAGTAAAAAGGCACTCATCAAATCCCCCTACACTAGGCAATTGCTAGTCCCTAGCAATATTTTGAGAAAACATAATGGATTTGAATCTCTTTACCAAAAGCCATTACTTCTGGAGTAGCCAAATGTTTCAGTTCAAGTAAGAACTATGGTACACTGATAACCATATGATTTTGAGCAAATCACCAGCTTTCAACGGTTTTGATTTGTCTTTACCGAAGCCGTTTATACGGACTAGCCAACTCTTTAGATAAAATATCTTTGGTGAGTCGATTACCAATTATGGTTTTCCAACTGCCTTTACCACAAGCCATAAACTTGCGGGCTAGCCAACTCTTCACTAATTAAAGATATGGTGAGTTGAACACCATACAATTTTGGGCAAATTGCAAGCCGTCAACGGATTTGAGATATCTTTACCAAGAGCCGTTTGCTCCTGGATTAGCCAATCCTTTTGTTTATTAGACATGGCGGATTGATAACCATAAAAAAAATTTGGCCAAAATGGGGAATTGGGTGGTTACAAGATAAAATTCGTGAGAATTCCCCCCCACACTAGAAATGAATATTGCCCTCAATATTCAAAGTACCGGCGGTTATGCCGAAACATAGAACGTAAAAGGGAAATACTACGGCCATTATTTGGAATTATATATATATATTTTTTTTTTTTTTTTTTTTGAAAACTTATATACAACAGCGGGGGGCAGCTCCCCCACACTAGGGTGGTACACACGGGTGAAAACCCATATAGTGTGCTACTGTTTTTGTTAACCGAGTCGCTAGCTTGACTCGACCCCGAATTCATTGGTCAATGGGGGAGCAAGTGGAATAGAAAATCGCCATCGGACTTTCATTCAAGTGGTTTGGATAGATATTGAATGTGCTGAAAGTTCCACTCCGATGAGATATAACCGGCTCAAAAGAATGAGAAATGTCGGGGTCAAAGATGGTATCTTCACTCCCGTAGGAGTTAAGACATGGAGAAGAAATGGGAGGAGAAGGAAAAGTGTCAATGGATTGACAACGGGTGGGATGGGTGAGCAAAAGATTAGATTGAGGAACATTGACGAAATGTTCGGAAATCTTATCCACCACTATAGCAATGAAAATGTCCGTATCAGGCTCAGAAGAGGTTCCATCATCCGGCGGTTTAGCAGGCGGACGAGTGGATGATGGACCTAAGCCATAATCGTCACTCTGAAAACCCGAAGGTATCGAGTCATCCGGAGAAAGAATTGAGTCGACCTCTTCCATAAGAGTGTCACTCGACGAATTATCAGAAGACCAATTGTAAAGAAGATTTTCCAATTCAGTAAGGTCGGCTTCAAAGTCGAAGTGAGCATCATCATCTCCCGGTGGAGAATGATCAACGAGAGCGAGTTCATCGGAGAACTCCTCGAGAAGGTCTAACATCGAAGTGGGATTACCACTATTCTTATCTTCGGGTAAAGAAGGAGATGTAAAAACGTCACTATCCTCATTCTGAATGTCAAAGATGGGATTATCCGAAACTAAAGTGAATTCAGAATCAAAGTCAAACAGAGGATTAGTGAACGCCATAGCAAAAGGTTTCTCGGACACAACGAGAATATCTTCATCATCCGCATCAAAATCAGTGTCCATATCATGATCATCGGGATCAACATCTCTCACTTCTTCCAAGCTGACGAGCTCAGAAGGAATTTCCTCAACATACTCGATGTCTCCACATGATAAAGAATCATCAAACGACGTATAGTCATTTTCAGATTCGGAGATCACCTCAACAGGTTCTTTCGGGGTGGGAGAAGAATCATCATCGAGAGGGTCATCACACATATCACCAGAAATAACCTCGGACTCACTTGGGGTTGGGATAAGGCTCTCAACACAAGACGGTTCCATTTCTGGAATAGTGTCAAGATGCTCGTCCCCCATTAAAAGGTCATCCGAAGGTTCTATGGTAGATAGGCAATATGAGGGCGGAGAGTGGACATGTGCGGTACTTTGTGGGCTTGAGATATGCACTTTGTCCTTTGTCATCTCCCAATTTTCCTCATCCTCGTCATCGAAACGGCAAGCTTCGTTAAATCGAGACGCTGTTGAAGCAGCTTCGTTCAATCGGAGAAGCTTTTGAGCTGCTCGCTCATCGGCCAGAAATCTTTCGTTGCGAGCAACTTGTTCCTCGGAAAGTTCCTCAAGAATCATATGAGGAAATGGATCAATGACGGGAAGTTGTGGGGTTGGAAATTGTCAAAACAAGGAGTGTTATAACAAGGGTCAGGCCCATAGTTTTGATTCCATGATTGACATTGATAATCATCATGAGGACCCCCACACTTAGCACAATGAGGGTATTGGGGAGAGAAGTTCTGAAACGATGTATCATTGAATTCTTGATAGTACGGTTGTGGCTCGAATGAATTTTGTGGATGGTAGTTGAAATTGTTTTGAGGATAATTGAAAGAGTTCGGGTTAGAATCATAAGTGAATGAATTCTCGGCGCAAATCGAACAACATCCATCAATGAGATAGGTTCCACACCACTCACACATACATTTGTAACAACATAAACCTTTTGGTAACACGTCTCCACAACCGTAGCAATACTCTTGATCGAACGACGATATCACGGGTACGGGAGTAGGAATCGAGGGCTCAACAACATCACAAATGTTAGGTAAAACGGTATTTCCCGAAGTTGAAATTTGACGAAATTCATTTAAGCAATTTTGAACAATGTTCATGAAATCGTCCGAAAAAGGTTTTGAAGATTCCAGAGGTGGGACAAGTGGTGTGCTCTTAGAGCTAGCAATTTCCACCACTTCCGTTTTGGTCTCCGGTTCTTGCTCTTTTCTCTTAACCTTAACCGTAAATCGCGAAAGATTTGGATCAAATCTAGACGGTTTAGGCTCAGAAACAATAGAACAAATCTCGGGTTGTGGCGGGTGGTCAGAAAAACTTGGAGAATCATCGAGAGAGTTTTTATCGGCTAATTCGCACCAATAGCAATATTTGCTTGCACCAGCCCTACCACATTGCTTACATACACATTCATGATTGAGACAATAAACTTGATCCTCTTCCATACGTCCTTTGCAATGAAAACAACGACGATAATCGATCGCCGCCATGAGAATTAAACATGTAGAGGGTTAAAGAAATAGAATTAAGTGATCGAGAGGATACGAAGAATAGAATCAAACGGTGAAAGAGGGTAAGAGAAATAGAATTATACGGATAAGAGGAACGAGAAGAATATTTTTGTATTTTTGTATTTTTCAAAAACGGTAACTTCACGAGGAAGGTTCTTCAAGTCACTAATCGCAAAAATCACGATATTGTCGCAACACACCTCCCCGGCAGCGGCGCCAAAATTTGATTCGTTGTGAATGTGAGTGGTGAAAACAAACACAATATCAATTTATCAAATTAATCGTGAAATTCGACAAATCAACCTTTTAGGAAAAGGGTCAACTTGCCAAAGCTCACGAATGTGAATAAAGTGATACCGGGAAAGTGATTTCCCCGGGTCGTGTCCCAACGAGGTGTGAAATTGACGGTGTCGATGAGTTTCGTGATTAGGACTTGAAATTGGTTTAACAAATTTGGATTTTGATTGCACTAATCTACAAATTAAATAACGAGAATGAAAATAAAGCATGTAAAACTATATAAACACTAAATAAACTACCACTAAGCATATTAAACAATAAGACGACGCTAAACTACATCCTAGGGTGCTAAAAAAAAAAAAAAAAAACGCTAAAAACCGAGAACTCACCGAGCCTTGAAAGTGAAAAATATGAAATTTAAATCCTACGAGTGCAAAAACAATTTTCCTATATTCTACATGACTAAAAATAATTTTAGAAACAAGCCGGGTATTTTTTTGAGTTATATTTTATTTTCTACGAATTAAAAACTATTAATTAGAAAATTAATTAAAAAAAATAGTAAACCTAAATGGAAAATTATCAAATTTTTCAGAAAAATACTTTGATTAGTTCTAAACTTAGGAAAAATGAAATCGTTGAAAGATCAGGAGTGAATAAGCTGGGATAAGCTAAAATAGCTTATCTAGCTTTTAAACTAAAGTTTACTATAAAGGACTAAAAGATGCAAACTACAACGTGACAAGTCCCAAGGGCATTCTGGTAGCAAGTGTTGGGTTTGTGGTCGTGCGGTGGGGAGACCGGGTTCGATTCCCAGTCCCCACCTTTTTGGTCGATTATTTTCTTTTGATTTTTTCTTTTTCCAAACTGATTAAGAGATCAAAACAAGACTTTTTCACAAAAACTAAACTTGAAAAACTTCACAATAAGCTGTTGCAACAGCTTATCAGTTGCTGTTTTGGACAGAACCTAACCAAACACACCTTTTCAGTTTTTAAGCACAAATATAAGCAAGAAAAGCAGCTAGAGGACTGAAATAAGGCAACGTCTACGCTAGATAACTATGATAAGCTAAAAGGAGAACAAAACAAAAAAGCAATTTCAATGGGGAATAAGCAGTTGGCAATGAAATCTATACTAGGGAATCCTAAAGCTAAAGTAGACAATGGAAAATAAGCAAGTAAAATTAAGCACCTAATAAGCAACAATGAAAACTAACCTAAGCTAAATACACTAAAAGCAATCGAGAAAATCTAAATAAGCTGAATTGAGAACCTGATAAGCACTGAAAAATGGAGTCTGAGCTGTTGATCTGCTGTTGGACTGCGCAGTTCCAAACAGTCCCAAGGTGGGCACTTTCTAGCTTATTTTGAGGAAGCTACAGAAGGAATAAGCAGTTGAGCTTCTGGGAACATAAAGTTCACCCAGCTGGCAGGCTTTTGCCCCCTTTATCTAGCTTATAAGGAGCTTTTACAAGCTTTTACAGGCTTGTGAAAAAGGCATGATGGGGCTGCTATACAGGACACAAAAGGGCAGAGAGGCAGTTTAAGGACTTGCTATGCTACTCAAAGGACACAAAAGCTACAAAAAGCTACCAATTAAGCTAAACTAACAATTTCCTAACCTGAATTACTAATAGGCACTAGTGGGACTGATTCTGGTGCAAACTACTCTCAACTACAAAACTGATAAACCTATTACAGAAACTTACAAAGACTAAAATTAGTATTACCTAACTAAATTAACACTAAGTGACATGATTTTGAAACCCAATATGGGTCAAACTTGATTTTGTCCCCTGAACTTTTCAAATACAAACACCCCCTTAACAGGGCAAAAAGCAATTAAAACTGAATTTTCAAAGGGAAGTTAAAAACTTGGAACTCTTGAAACTGCTACCCAATCTACAAAGAGCTTAAAACAGTTTCCAAAACAAATTCAAATAGCACATACAGTGAGACAGATTTGACAAGCTAAAGTAATGAAGATTGCATATAAAAAAAAATGAGTTGATTAACTGAGAATGAAAAGTACATGTAAATGGAAATGACAATAATAGTAAAGATGAGCTAGAACAATCCCCTTCTAGACTAGTCTTAACATTTTTACTACACTCCTATTTATACTAAAGAGTAATCTGTCTTCATCTCTTCTTTTTGTGCTTCTTCTGTGAGGGCAAACAAACAAACACATCCTATGTGCTTCTTTCCTTTCAATCCAAGCCATCCAAGAGGTAGGTGCAAGTGAGCATCAATCTGAGCCGTCTATGGGACTTTTGAGCCAAGGATTGCCACGGTGGCATGGGGTAACCCGTGATTAGTTCTTGGGGTTGGGATTTAGTGGGATGGGGGTTTGGGTGAAAACTGGTTAAAAGAGGTGAGGTTGAGTGTTTGTGTTTCTGGTTCTTGGGAGTTGGGTAGTTCTTTGTTTGTGTGATTGGGCGGGAAAGAAAAAGAGGAAGAAAGGGTTAACCAGGTTAACCACGAATGGTTATTTAGGGTTTGACTTGGATTGGACAGGGTATGGACCGGGTAAAGTGGGGTATTGGGCTTGGGGTATTAGATGGGTTTATTTTGGACTTGGATTTAAACTGGACCCATGGTATAGCTTAGGTATCAAATATGTAAAATCTGATTTTTCAGGGACTAAACATGTGATTCTGAAAATGTCTTCCAAGGGCCAATCTTGTAAATCTCAAATAATGTAAGGACCATTTTTGCCATTTTCTGAAACTTGAAGGTATCTACTGTCAATTTGAAAGTTCAAGGACCGATTCCGCTATCTTCCATTTTTGCTCGTTTTTGCCCGTTTCCATCCTTTTGTACCTGCAAGACATAAAACACACTCCGAGGATATTTTTAACATATTTTGCGCGTATTTGGGTGTTTTTGGTCATTTATGTGGTCTTAGATGGGTAAAAACGATGAGTAAAAAGGCACTCATCAATCTCCCATGAGTAACACTTTGACTTTGGAATATGTGAAAATTTTGCTTGCACTAAGATTTATAAATAACTGCTCCCAACATAACATGATCCCTCCAGAATTAGACATAGTTAGCTAGGCTATGTATACTTAAGGAACGATAATGTGACGTTCGGTTTAGTTGTTATAACTCTCAATGTTTACAATGATTTAAACCGTGTCGTTAAAATGGTCGTTAAAGAGAAAGGAAGTAAAATTCTCGTAAGTGATAACAAATCGAAAAGAAAATAAAGTACGATAGATGAGAATATTTTACAACGAGTGGTTTATCAGAAGTAGTACATCTTAAGTCATAAGATCCGAATGCGATAGAAGACATAAACTTAGTACGACATAGTACATAAGGAAAAATTAAGACTGTTAGTTTCCGAACTTCTTCAGTCTTCCGCGTTGTTGAAATCCTGACGAGCTTCACCTCCTTCTAACATGTATGCTTTCCCAAGAGCACCTTCACCTTGTTGACCTTGGTTTTGAGGACATTGATTCCGATAGTGTCCTTGCTCCCCGCATCCGTAACATGTAACTATGGCCTTGCCCTTGCAGTCCTTAGCAAGGTGTCCCACTTTGTGACAGCTAAAGCATATACCACATGGACCATTATGATGTAGCGTGCATTGGTGGCATCGTGGTAAGTTTCCAGTATAAGCTCTTTCCTTTGTTGGTGCAGCAACATAGACCCTGGCGACTTCTTGTCTTCTATTAAGTTGTTGGTGATGGTTAGTGTTACGGTTTTGATTGTCATTACTATAACTTCCCTGGTCGTTTTCCCATTTCCTTTTGTTGTTGTTGGTTTGGTTATCGTCGTTGTTGTTGTTGTTGTTATTGTCGATAATGTTTTCCCTCTTCACAACTTGAGCCATGAGTATTTGAGTCATCCGGGAAGATTCTTCAATTGCTTGTGGATCGAAAGAAGTTACATCTCCTTGGATACTTTGTGGAAGTCCTCCAATGAAATTTTCCAATAGTTTCTCTTTGTCCGAAACCATAGCTGGACAAAGAACAACCAACTCTTGAAACCTTTTGATGTAAGCAAGTCTAGCAGTTTCAGCAGCAGTTGCGGCCTCGGCAGCAGCAGTTACCATTGCTCGTTCTTTCCTTAGTGCCTCGGATATACTATCCTCTACGTACTTTTGGATAGCAGATGGTGTCATTTCTGGTGCAGCTTTCTTCGGCGCCATAACTCTTCAAAATAAGAGGAAAAATAAGACGTAGCAAGGTCCTATGATAAAAAAAAATAAACGCTCTAAAGGGATGTGATATGGGATAATAAATTTAAGGTTATCTTTCAAAAATGAATGATGGATTCCAAAAAGATGGGTTATGAGATGTCGTAAATGCTTCAAATGTATGATGGTTTAGTGACTTAATGTGTGAATAGCGTGTAACTCGACATGTTAGTGGTGAAACAAAGGAGTGAGAATGACTTCGCCCTACTTAAAGGTTTATCTCGGCGTTCGACGTTATCGGTGATGAATCTGCTGGTATTAAAAATTACGATAGGGAATGACAAAGCATTCTCCACATTAGAGTATGAAGAAAGGATAATGGAATGGGTATTTGAAGGCATCCATGTGACAATCGTTTTGAAATGAAAGTAAATAACTCGAAAAATGTACGTATAAACCGCATGTAAAGTGAACATGCACTTATGATGAAATGATGAGATGCTATGATGATGTAGTTATAGTCTAGGGTCAATGATGCAACCTAGTTCTCTATAACTGAAGCTCTGATGCCAACCTGTCACACCCCCAAATTACCTGTTTTGCAGCGGAATGGAATTCCTGGGGATTGACTGTCATAGCATCACAATCACAGTTATATTGAACGACCTAAAGTGTCGTTTGGAAAATACATCGCTTGATTTAATAAAACATTCAGAGTTACAAGATAGGTCCCAAAAGTTGATAAAGTTTGCGGAAAATATAAGTTTATTACAAGTCAAACGATGTTTTAAAGTATATGAAACCCAAGTGAAACGCGTCGTCATCACGACTCTATGATAAGTCCACATGCATGCCATGAAGTGAATGCCTTAGTTACCTGAAAATACATTGCTAAAAGTGTCAACACAATGGTTGAGTGAGTTCATAGAGTTTATGTAAATGTTTAATACGCCTACCACAAGTATAAATTATGTATGACAATGTCGCCACAAAATGATACAATTGCTTAAGCACATGACACCGAAGCTTGACTGATGTTCGCCCCAACAGAGTGTTTTGCCAAACAACTCAAATAATGATAATGAAATGAAATGCATCCGTCCGGTTGGAATCCGCCAACCCGGATGGAGGTGTCACCCTCGATAGATCTATCCACTCACCCACGCTTCTATGAAATTAACGGTTCATGTTTATGAAATGGGGACATTTAACTCGCAATGAGGTAACTTAAGCAATGTAATGAATTTGATATACTTGGTATCGTAATAAAAATGATGTGCAATGTATTCTCCCCCGTAGGTTTGAAATAAGTAAAAACTTGAATAAATCGGGGCTATGAAAACTCACCTGTTGCAATGATAATGATGATGTAATGGCAAAAGTGGATACACTGAAATGTAGCGTGAATCTCGAAACTGACCTATTATGAATGATATGATATGTAATAAGTCATGATGTAATGTTATGCATGCAATTCAGATGATATTTATACCACTTATGAATTTTTGAAAACAATACTTCTCGTCGAAAATATAATCTTTTAACGTCTTGACCATTTTTAAATTACTTCACATGTATTTACGTTGAAATGATATCCGACGATAATCATTTGGTGATTTATTAAGAGAATATAACTTTTCGTCGTAAAATAATGTCATTGATATTTCCATGAAAGTGACAAAAACGGCCTCTAAAAGTTAGTCGTAAAATGGTGCACGTCGAGCGTTAGGAAACAAACTCAACGGTTTTGGGAAGCTCGTATGATAATCTCAAAGTTTTAGCATTTAAGTTTACGTCCTAGAGGTCTCGTACATAAAGAAAATTAGAGGTTAAGTATGGTACTTTTAGTCCAAAATATAGTTTAAGGATGGGTTTTCGGCAAAGTTTGAGCGACCGTAATTAATTCATTACAACTCCGCTAAACAAACGATCGGACATTTTGATAAGTATACTTGGCGATCTCACTTTTACTAGAAGACTTCACTTTATGAAAAGTTCTAAAACAATGTTAAAAACAACCTTTAACTTGGTAACTAGTTTTTGCCGCAAAACTTGTCTATTAGAAATGTGTTATAGTTTTTCTTATAGGATAATAGTTACGGCAACTTTTGTAAACGTGTATAATTTAGTCGTTACAAATCCGTTTTCTACGTTTTAAAGATCCTTAGCTTTGTATCGAAGTATACTAACATATTTTTGACAAGTCGACATAATATACAACGCCCAAGCTTCATTTTTGACTCGTACAAAATAAATAATGTTTGCTGAAATTTCCAGAAATTTATATTTTTCGTCATCAAATTGAAAAATTCATAACTTCTTCGTTATAACTCCGTTTTAATCCGTTCAAGCGGCCACGGTTTCGTTTTAAAGTATATTTTCTAAATATCTAGGCCAAATATTTTTACTTACTGTCGGATTTTCCAGAATTTCAAAATAAGGACAGACCCTTTTCAAAGCTTGTCGAAATGAGTTTTTCTCACGCCAAACCTATTCTAACCCATTCAAAACAACTCCGAAGCTATTCTAATCCTACAATACACCTTCTTAGGGTGTCATGGGTTCCTAGACATCACCAAAAATAATATATAACAAGGAGTAATTATAGGATGGATTATATATATTTAACACTTAAAAACCTTAAAAACCTTAAAAAGTGGTATAAACATCACATAATTTGCATGTTTCTCAAATAAAATGATATGACCATAATAATGAATATGAAATATTATGATGATAATGAATGCTTACTAGTGATATGATGAGGTTTAAGGACAAAGGGTTTTACTAATCACTTGAGGTTTTTATTGCAAAACCTATACAACAAGTGATACTAGATTGTTAAATAACTTATCTTGAAAAATTTGAGATGATCCTCCTTTGGTCTCCTTGGCTGCCGAATTTTAGAGAGAAAGAGAGATATGGTTTTTGATTTTTGATCTTTCAAATGAAATGAATGAAATGGATAAGTGAAGTGAAATGTTAGTAGTATAATACTTATGTATATGAGATATTTGCAATATCTTGTGACACATCCCTCCCTTGTCGACAAGGGAGGATAGTCATACACTTTATTGTTTTTTTTTTTATTTTTATTTATTATGTATAAGTGTAAGATTTGTGAGGTTAAATGAGGTTAAATGATAAGTTGTAGTTACTTTTGAATATTTGGGGTAGCGTTGGATAAAAATAACTTTTCACGGGTCAAGATAAAATATATTTAGGTCATAAAAATTATAAAAATACATTTCTTGCAAAATTTGAGTGAAATAATAATAATCGTTTAGAATTTAAGAAAACCGTCGTAATTATATAAATATAACAATTTATATACAAAATAAATTTAAAACACTGGGTAAACTCATAATATTATTTTTATAACTTAATATGAGTATAAAAATATATCGGAATAATTTTTGGAAGTAATGGATCAATTGTTCAAAATAATTACTTACGCGATAACGTTTATTTAATATGAAAGTTATACGTTTAATGTAAAATGCAAAACCATGCATGAACTAATATGATGATAATGATGTTAATGAAATGTAGACTAAACTTAGTCTATATGAAATGACCTCGATGATATGATCATGAATTCACAGCTAAACCATTACGGTTACGTGAATTTGATACTCGTAAACCTAGTTTACGATAAACGATAAATGATGAAGCATGAATAATGTTTTGAAATATGACCTGAAAATACGAGTTGTCACATTACATATTGGCGTTAAACGTTGACGTAGACAATATTAAGCGAATCATGTTTTAAAACACTCGTTGTCTTGTAAAAATAAACTTTGCGCTTGTTTACTTGTTAAGCTCGTGAATGTATATTTTCAAGTAGGAGATTTCGGATACGTGGTAAATGAGTTTAGTTTTATAGTTGTCTATAAATCAAACACCTCGGGTTTTATTTGATGACTCGACTAAGTACCGCTCGAATTTTTATGACACACGGATGGGCTGTGGCCCGGTGGGTATGGCGTTGGGCCTAGGCCCGAAGTGGCACATAAACAAGAAAAGGGCTTTTTGGCTAAATGGTGGCTTAGGGAAATTGGGTTGGTAAGCGTTAGAATGGGTCATGCTCAAGGAAATACAGGTTGTTCAAATTGTTGGAACATTTAGATTGTCACCACAAGGCTTTAATTATTCTTTCCTACTTGACACATAATATTTTCAAAACATGGTACTAGGCTACTGATTTTTGACGAAAGGAAGGTAGCCAAGTGCTACTATGTTTTACAAGTAGATTTTTACCAAGATTTTCAGAGACCACAATACCTTTCAAAACGTGATGCTAAAGTATTTGTTTTGACACGGAACTTCAACACAAACGGCTTTGACCTCAAGGTACCATTCGACTATGGCATGTGAAGTCGAGACCTTCTTGACAAGAGTTTAGACTCACAAGACCCATGTTAACATATCAAAACCATTTTAGAAGGAAAAAAAAGAGGAACCTGTCATTGTGGTGATAACCACAGTGGGGTTCTTTTCTTTTCGACTCGAAACCTCATTATCATATTGCTAAAAAGGCATTAGGTTCATGTTACCACAAAGTTTATACGCAAGATGTCATGAAATTTGACCTGAGGTAATGTGCAAAACAAACATGCTAGTTTTTATTTCATTACTGCCATGGGTATACTCGGGGTGTAGAGAAGTTTTTAAGCAATATGTCGTCAACTCGGAGTTATGCTCACCCCAATGGTGTCGTGACTGATGTGCTCAACACACATTTTGACCACCTGATTGGGCTAAAACAATCCGAATGATACTCGAAGTCGACATACATATTAGAACAAGGAAACGCTAAGACCTTATGATAGTTGAGTACTACTCAACCCGACTTCACTACATTAACATTACTATGCAAGTTTTCGAGTACCAAACAAAGTGTCACAACCAACCTAAATTCTCAGATTTGATAACTATTGTTACTCGAAATTTTTATTGAATTTGTAAAGTTTTATTTTGTGGTATAACTTTTATTTATTTTGTAAACTTACTTTGTATTACTACTTTAAATTACAAAGTATTATGACTTAAGGTAATGTTGTATTAAGTACTTTTGGTGTCCCGCGTTGAAAAATCGTGACTGAAGTATTAGTGTAAGAAATTTTTTATAATGTAGTATCTTATAGGTACACTTCGGAATTATTATTATCTTGGTAATATTTTCCATTTCGGGGATTTATTATTTGTTTTATTTGCCCTTATCACAGTTGTCAAGACGGTGCAGTGTCGGTCACTGGGAAAAACGAGATAACCTCTCGTCTTTCAATTTAATCATAAGACAAAAATGAATATTCATAAAATGAAATGGATGCAAAAGTGATGCAATAGGCTACTGTATGCGAGTTATTTACTCAAATGATCAGGCAAAGCTTATGCATGCTTAATGACTAGGTTTAGTAATAATAAATTATCATTTATTATTTAAATATGAGTGAAAATTTACCGTGTGTCACAGTAATAGTCGTTAGTTTTCATACAACAATACATACGATAAGTTTACCTTCTGCTCAAACCAACGAGGAAATTCTTCTTGCATAACAACGTTTGGAAATTCCCTGTAAATGTTCATGATATTAGAATAAGTCGTCGAAAAGATAACTTACGAACAAGAAACTTGAAAATAAAAACCATTACCTCTCGAACGCGGCCGTGTACTTGTCAATTTCAGGACTGTTGTGAAGTGCATGCCAGACTACTTTCTTCATGTCATCTTCACACAGCCGAATAAATGTCTCTTTACCAATCTTTTTACAACAACAACACATTAAACAAGAACAACACTACTGCATATGAAGATTTTCCATTTCATCTAATAGCTCACGAAGTATTGCACCTGACTGACATGCGTGATCATCGGGATTCCTTTCCAATTTAAGTGTTGCCTCAAGCATCCTTACTCCGGAACCTTGAGATGTTGAAGAAGAGCTTACATGTAACCGATTATCAAATTCACTCTTCCACATAAAATATCCACATCCATAATCTTTTGTTCCCGGCTGTTACATAGTAAGGAAATTATAAGAAATTTCTTTTTAACAACCTAATTTTTTGTATATTTACGTAAATAAGAAATGTATGATCGTTCACCTTTGAAAGAAGACATGCTAATAATGCATTCCAAAGGTATCTTTTTTATGTGATGTTCTTAGCTTTATATCTTCTTCTCCACAAGAACACCTAAAAGGATTATTTTGCTGCATCTCAGGTTGTGAAATTGATGTGAAGATAAGAGGTTGTGAGGTTGAGGATAGGAGTTTGTGAGTTTTATATTAATTGTGAGGTTTTTATTATAGTAAAAAATGAGAGCGGAAAAGATTAGCGAGAAATTTTGAAGCCAAAAGATTAGCAGAAAATTTTAGAGCCAAATATGTTAAACCAAAAAGTAAAAGGTTGACTTTTCTTTGACTTTTGTCTTTGGCGAAGACATGTCCTCGCCAATAACTTAAAACATAAATTAACAAACAAGTGATTATGGGACTAGTCAAGGTCAAGTTTATGATTAACTAACTGGCGAGGACATGTCCTCGCCATTCTATTGAACTGGAAATTTTCGCGCCTAGTGAAAACGCATTTAGACAACGTGGCATGGTCAAAGTATGAGGAATGTCCTCGCCAAAGAGTGTGAACAATAAGTGCAAGATTACAGCTAGCTACGGTCAGCTTTTTTGGGTGAAATTTTTGTTGTTTTGTAAGGTAATTGGCGATGCTTGTCCTCGCTAAAATTCGTAGCCAGTTATCTTTTTCCTTGTAGTGTGTTTGAAACTTTCGTGTTCCCCATCCTCCGTTCCTCTGTGATGAAAGCCTCAAGGGGGTTCCCTTGGCTCGATCTCTCTTAACAATCGAGCTCTTTTATCATCCTCCTGAAGAAATCTGCATTATCCTTCACGTATACCGGAGAAGATTTCTCCTGATTGAGACGGATAGTGACACGAGGTCCTCCCAAGGGAGTGACCGCGTCATGTTGTCCTTTGCCTCTGGGACTAAAACGACTTCCAAATGAAGACCCGTCACAAACTTAGCTATTGACTCAACCGTTTACAGTGAAATTGGGGTCCACGAATGGCGCCAATGCTGATGCAAATTCTTGCGGTAGTGACCAGAGCTCTGAACCAAGCTTGACTCCTATGCTCCGTAGCTTAAATAAGACAAACCGTTAGATAACCTTAGGTGTTACGTCTGAGACCAAGCTCCGGCGTAAATGTAAGTATGTACTTGGTATGAGTTTCAGCGAGAGAAAAAAGAGAGAATAAGCAATGCGTGCGTTAATGTGTTCTATCCATCATTATGGATGGCTCTATTTATACTAACTTAATTAGCTGACACTTTTGACTCACACGCTGCAGTAGCTAGTACGGTTGTCGTTATTGTGCAGCGGTTGTGTTGCGCGGTGTAGCCCTTGTCTATATGGTTGAGATTGTCGTGACTATCAGCGCTATCAGCGATAGTTGTACTTGGAGCCAATACAATTCAGACTACATCTTTGTCGTGTATCTGCAACGGTTACTATCCAACTAGATAACAGGGAGTAACCTCTGATACTCGTCAATGCCTCCAGAACTAAGCTAACTGCGTTAGACAAAGGGTATCCAGAGAATTAATCTATTGGATGGAAGTGGTCGACTGCTATACTTGGGATAAAATCCGTTGTAGCTATTGGTCCTTCGGAACTATCTGGAATACGAGATACGCCATCAAGAACAAAACTTAATTTGTTCCAAGTGTACCATAGATAAAGATGCGATGATGAGCCCTTATATATAAAATGTTGCAATACAAATCCTGTGGCACAAAGGGTAAAAACAAATCCAGTCCACGATGCAGTCAATAATCATTAAACATGAGATTACAAACATACTAATAAAACAACACACTAGCCTACATGATCACTGGAGAAAGAAGCGCATGTTAACCAAGAAAACATTCACTGAGTTTTAGACACATAACCAAAGTTTTTTTACCTTATTCATGCATGCATGTTGCAAAGACATTCATCATAGATTTAAGTTATAACCCGTTAATCACAAAACTTAATCAGCCTAGCTGCCAATCTGCTTTGTTTTCTAGATATCTGTACCAAAATGAAGAAACAACAACTGCTGTTTCTCAGCATCGGCAACTAAATTCTGAAAGAATTCAGTGCGCAAAGAATCCCCAACTCCAAGATCATAACTCTTGAACCCGCTTCTTTTTCCTGTAGAGTAAGAAGAAAATGACCAAGGGAATGATAATCAATCTCAGTGGTAATTAATATCTCTAGAACTATAGCTAATCAATTGATCCTCAAGAACATTTTCACTAAGTGAATACTTAATCTCAGGTCATCATACTCAAGTGTTCTGGTCATCTTCCTCACTTAATCATCGTTAGTTCCGACCTAGCTAGTCGTGCAGACACACTCAGTGTTACATTGCTGTACATGCTAAATGTTAGCCAACAAAACAAATCTGAAAGTCATAATTAAAGTAGTCCTATAATCCACATTCACAACAAAGACATCACATAAATTAAAGCACAAAACCAACAAAAAAATTTCTTAAACGATGCATGTACAAAACATATTTAAATGTAAAACGCATGTACGATCAATCATCTTCTTATGGTAACAAAATGCTAATCAAAAGCATTTAAATTTTATTAGCATATATAAGTAACAGTGATCACCCATAAACCAATTCACCGAATACCAATCTCTTTCGTTGTAGCATCCCTAACAATCAACCTAGTCTGGATAGGCATTTTCGACCCAGCAATCTGAATAGCCCGTTTCGCCAAACTTTCCATAACACCTCCCATTTCATAAATAATCTGTCCCTTTTGAACCGGCGCGCATAAATAACTAAAGTTACCTTTCCCTCTCCCCATTCTCACTTCAGCCGGTTTCGACGTAACCGTTTTCCATGCACAAACACGTACCCAAACTTTCCCACCTTTAGCACCACCTCTCCTAACATTTAACTGTAATGCCTTACGACCCGCTTCTATTTGTCTAGATGTTATACGTGCTGGTTCTAGTGCTTGTAACGCGTATTTACCGAAGCAAATGTTGTTGCCTCCGTCACGTATTCCTTCGATACGTCCTTTACGGTGTTTTATTTTTGGTTTTTCTCCCTTCTTATTTGGGACGACTTTGTAAGACCTGGTTTGGTTGCTGAGCGGTTGGTTGATGGCGGTTAAGGAGTTGGTTAGGGAGGTGATCATTGACAATGGTCTGAGGGACTGGAGTGATCGCAGAGTCTTGGTCGCCATTGATATGATATGATGCGAAAAACAAGGAAGCTAGGGTTTAGTTTTAGGTGGTACCGTACTGGGAAATGATATGTCTAATTAGAGGTGGCAAAAAGGCGGGCACGGGCACGGGCTTAAAGGGGCACAGGCTAAACGGGCACGGGCCAAACGGGCACATGTTATACAAACGGGTTAATAAAAAATCTAAAACGAAGAAATAAATTCCTTAAACGTAATATCTTATTTATATTAAAAAACTTAAATATATTATATAATAAAAAAATTCTTAAAACGATAGTAATGTTCTACAATTGAGAAAAACAAATGTGCCCGTTAGTGCCCATTTAAGTTTTCAATTGGCTATATGTGCCCATTTCAAAAAAAAAAAAAGAGGGCTAAATGTGCCCAAAGCTTTTAAAAATGTGCCAATTTAGCCAATCTTTTTGCTTTTTAGCGCATTTTGCCACCTCTATGTCTAATAATCATCTTAGTCACATATGTCCCAATTTTTACTTGAGAAATAAAATGAGTTACCATAGTTCGGATTGGCTCGGTTTTGGATAAAATCAAAACCGAACCGAAAATAATCGGTTTTTGCTTTTAGAAACCATTCGGTTTAGGTTTATATTCTAAGTTCGGATTTTTAGTTTTTATTTCGTTTATCGTGGATTCTCTAACACAACATATATAGAATAACTTTTTTAAATTTCAAGAACAAATAAACACAATAATGACAACAAGAAACAACTATTGGTCATAGAAAAGTTATATAATAGAAATGTTTATAAGTCGTAAAGTGACACAATAATGACAAAAATTCTAGATGATAATTGTGTTGGAAAAATAGTTTTGTATAATGAGTTTTTGCAAATTTTGGACATTATTTAATATATGTATATGTTATATATATATTTATATTTCTTGATAGCTTTGCGTTCTCCTCGACGAGAGCTTCGCAACGAGCTAAAGTATGTCCAAAATGGAGTTAATATGAATGAGATATCGTGTCTCAAAGTGGGACCCGTGAAACACAAATTTGGGAAAACAAACACATCCCACATCGCCTAGAAAAGGAAGTGGGAGTGTGTTTATATAGAAATCTTGATATGAACCTTCAAAATGATTTGTTGGTTTTACTCCAACACCTACGCGCGCTGCAAGGGGGGGGTGCAGATTTCGTGATTTCGGGCCAAAATGGGTTCAAGCTTCGAACTCATGCGCGACCGCGGACACAAATGCACCCGAAATCTCACATACCAAGCGTATCTTTTTGCCGCAGATTTCGGTATCATTATTTCCAGATTTGTGTCTATTTATTTTGGAACTGATTTAAACTTTGTAAACAAGTTAGACAGAATCAGTTTTAAATAAATAGAAGATATTGAAACCGTGTTTAATAATTAACAGATTTTCGTATCTGTGTATATACATGCGAATATCTTTTCTTGGTGACCAAGATAGGTTTAGCCTATATATTAAACACATCTCATTCAGTTTTAGGATGCAGAAAAACGCAGCCCAATCAATACTTCCAGCCTTCTCTTCGATCAGAAACACTCAAACCTTCGGTGAATTTTCAGGCAAGTGAGTCAGGTCCGACGGCGAATCTGTTTTAAGGGAATCGTATTCAATACGAGCCTCGCATAAGTGTCTTTACCGCTTTCGCTTTATTACCGCTTTTATAGTGTCTGCCTTCCGCTTCTACCCCGCTCGTTTATTTTACTGTTTTCTTTCTGTTAATTTATATACTGTCATAGTATTCTGATTTTATTAATAAAAACTGTACACCGTTTCCCACAGTCTTAAAACAGATTCGGTTTAACCGAATTTAGAACACTTTGTTATAAAATCGGATTAATTATTAACAGGATTTTATAAACTGTTTTCTGTCGAAACCTTGTTGAGTTTCTTGAGAAATCAGCTTTTAAACAGCTTTTACATACGATTTGGCGTTCGAACTATAACGTTTTTAAGCAGTTATCTTATCGCTTTATAACAAAACCAAGATTGAGTTTCTAAATAACTCGATTTACTTGATCCATCAAACCAAGATAGAGTTTTGTTGAATCGATCCGTACAAGTAGATACCAATTTTCAATAGCTTGTTTGACTGTTTGTGTTTGAATTTTCAGGATGACAAACACCAATACCCTCCCGTGAACGTGTGCGCCAGTTACCAACACGGTTGCTAATCATGCCGAGAAACCGGAGAAATTCAATGGGCGAATTTCAAGAGGTGGCAAATGTAAGATGTTTTTCTATCTAACTACTTTGAACCTTGCGCGGTTCTTAAAAGAAAACCCACCTAACGTGGAACCTCCTGCAGAAGGTCAATCCTCTAATCAACAGTCTGTTCAAGCCTTGGAAGCATGGAAACATTCAGATTTTTGTGTCACAATTATGTTCTGAATGGTTTGGTTGATTCGTTGTACAACGTGTACTGCAAGACCAAGACAGCCAAAGAATTATGGGAGTCATTGGAACGCAAGTACAAAACTGAGGATGCCGGTACAAAGAAGTTCGTGGTAGCTCGTTTTTTGGATTACAAGATGGACGATTCAAAGAATGTGATGAGTCAGGTTCAAGATCTGCAGGTTTTGCTACACGACATTCATGCTGAGGGAATGACGTTGAGTGAAACTTTTCAAGTTGCTGCTATTATTGAAAAGTTACCTCCAAGCCGGGTAGAATTCAAGAACTACCTGAAGCATAAGCGAAAGGAGATGAGTGTTGAAGATTTGGTTGTTCGTCTTCGTATTGAACAGACAACAAGCGGCTCGAAAAACACGATACGCTGATTCTGCAAAGGTAAATATGGTTGAGCATGTTTCGTCATCTTCAAAGTCCAATGTCAAAGCTAAAGGCAAAGGAAAAGGAAAGAATGACAAGAAGGGCAAAGGGAAGTCTGATTACCTTGCTCCTAAAGCCGCAATTGTGAAACGAAGTTTCAAGGGGTGTGTTTCAATTGTGACCACCAGTCACCGTGCGCTAACGTAAGATGCCGGCGGGTGACTCCACGCCAGGCTAATATGGTGAATGAAGATGTGGACATGATTGCTATGGTGTCGATGTCATTGCCATGATCTCTCGGTTAACCCGTAGGTTCAAACAACAGGGAATGGTGGGTGGATACTGGGGCTACCCGTCATGTGTGTGCCGATAAGAGTATGTTTCACTCTTTCAGAGCGGTTGATAGTGGAGAGAAGCTGTACATGGGCAACTCGGCAACTGCTGAAATCAAGGGCGAAGGAGATGTAATCTTGAAGATGACATCCGAGAAAGAGCTCAAGTTGATTAATGTCTTGTATGTACCAGAGATTCGCAAGAATCTTGTGTCCGGTTGGCAGCTTGAACAAGTTTGGTTTTCGTCCTTGTTTTTAGTCCGATAAGTTTGTTCTTTCTAAGAATCAAGTGTATGTTGGTAGGGGATATGCCCCGAATGGTATGTTTAAACTCAATGTAATGGTTGTTAAGAAAGATATCAATAATATGAATTCTTCTGCTTACTTGATTGAGTCTTCTAATATGTGGCATGGCCGTCTTGGACATGTAAATTTTAATTTGATGCGTCATTTGATTAAATTTAATTGCATACCTAATTTCCATATTGATTCAAAATACAAATGTGAAACTTGTGTTGAAGCCAAACATACAAGATCATCTTTCAAATTGGTTGACTGAAAAACCGAACCACTTGATATGATACACACTGACATATGTGATTTGAAATCACTACCCACAAAAGGTGGCAATAAGTACTTTATCACGTTTATTGATGATTGTACAAAGTATTGCTATGTTTACTTGTTAAAAAGTAAAGATGAAGCTATAGACAAGTTTGTTCTATACAAAACCGAAGTTGAGAATCAACTTAGTAAGAAAATCAAGGAGGTCCGAAGTGATAGAGGAGGTGAATATGTGTCTCCACCTCACGACCTATGTGCGAAACATGAAATTAGACACGAGTTCACTGCTCCCTATTCACCTCAGCAGAACGGTATTGCCGAAAGGAAGAACCGTACCTTGAAAGAAATGGTTAATGCCATGTTGATAAGTTCTGGTCTAAGCCAGGACATGTGGGGGGAAGCCATTTTAACGGCTACTTATCTTTTATATAAGACACCTCGTAAGGAAAAAGAAGAGACCCCTTATGAATTATGGATGGGAAGAAAGCCATCATATCAAGTACTACGAAAGTGTGGGGTGTCTAGCAAAGGTAGCTATACCGACTCCCAAGGCCTAAAAGATTGGACCTAAATCTGTGGATTGTATATTCATCGGATATGCTAAGAATAGCGTGCTTATCGCTTCACAGTACATGATTCGAAAAATCCGGATATACAAAAGGGTACATTAATGGAATCAAAGAATGCTTCATTCTTTGAAACTATATTTCCTTGTTTAACAAAGGAAACTGGAAGTTCATCTAGAATAGATGAAGAAGTTGTCCAAGATAAGAGACAACGAGATGATAATGATCTCCAAGATGAGAGACAAGATCAAACTGAGGAAGAAGAGGTTGAACCTAGAAGAAGTAAAAGGGCAAGAACCGAGAAATCGTTTGGACCCGATTTTGTTTCTTTTATGGTTGAAAACGAACCTACTTCTTACCGAGAAGCGGTTACTTCCTCAGAAGGGCCTCAATGGAAAGAAGCCATTAAAAGTGAAATAGATTCTATTTTACAAAACCATACTTGGGAGCTCGTGGATTTACCTCCTGGTTGTAAACCACTAGGCTATAAATGGATCTTCAAGAAGAAGATGAAAGCCGATGGCACCATTGACAAGTACAAAGCAAGATTGGTGATCAAAGGATTTAGACAACGAGAAGGTCTTGATTACTTTGATACATATTCGCCTGTTACGCGAATAACCTCGATCAGGATGATACTTGCTATTGCCGCATTAAGAAATTTGGAAGTTCACCAAATGGATGTGAAAACGGCATTTCTAAACGGAGATTTAGAAGAAGAAATTTACATGAATCAACCTGAGGGTTTCATGGCTCCTGGACAAGAGATGTGAGAGAGAAGTAGGGTCGCTTCGAAGGGAAATGTGGGGGCGCAATTCCTAAGAGCTCTTGCAGAACCAGGCTAGTGTTCATGACCATAACCTAACACGACTATGAGGACTTGACAAAGTGTCGGAGAGTCTTGTGTGAAGTGTAATGTCGTCTACGTAAATGGATGATGAGTTCAAGGACATCGCGTCTACTGAGATCTAGGAGACTAAGTGCATCTCACAAGGGAAGGTTCAAAGGGTTACACCTACCTATCCTATGCAAGCCTTAACCGCAAATTTCACCGAAAACTTTCGTGTGTTTTCGACCGATTTCCATTCATGTGGGGGATTGTTGGAAAAATAGTTTTGTATAATGAGTTTTTGCAAATTTTGGACATTATTTAATATATGTATATGTTATATATATATTTATATTTCTTGATAGCTTTGCGTTCTCCTCGACGAGCTTCGAACGAGCTAAAGTATGTCCAAAATGGAGTTAATATGAATGAGATATCGTGTCTCAAAGTGGGACCCGTGAAACACAAATTTGGGAAAACAAACACATCCCACATCGCCTAGAAAAGGAAGTGGAGTGTGTTTATATAGAAATCTTGATATGAACCTTCAAAATGATTTGTTGGTTTTACTCCAACACCTACGTGCGCGCGCAGGGGGTGCAGATTTGATTTCGGGCCAAAATGGGTTCGAAGCTTCAACTCATGCGAGCCCGCTGACCTCTGGACACGAATGCAGCTCGAAATCTCGCATACCAAGCGATCTTTTTGCTGCAGATTTCGGTATCATTATTTCCAATTTTAAATAAATAGAAGATATTGAAACCGTGTTTAATAATTAACAGATTTTCGTATCTGTGTATATACAGGCGAATATCTTTTCTTGGTGACCAAGATAGGTTTAGCCTATATATTAAACACATCTCATTCAGTTTTAGGATGCGTAAAAAGCAGCCTCCAATATGAATACTTCCAAATTCTCTTCGATCGAAACACTCAAACCTTCGGTGAATTTTCGGCAAGTGAGTCAGTCCGGCGGTAACAGTGTGTACCTTGGGAAACAGACGGCGAATCTGTTTTAAGGGAATCGTATTCAATACGAGCCTCGTACAAGTCTCTTTACTGCTTTCGTTTATTACAGCTTTATAGTGTCCGTCTTCGCTTCTACCCCGCTCGTCTGCTTATTTTATCGTTTTCTTTCGTTAATTTATATAATGTCATAGTATTCTGATTTTATTAATAAAAACTGTACACGCTTCCCACGCCTTAAAACAGATTCGATTTAACCGAATTTAGAACACTTTGTTATAAAATCGGATTAATTATTAACAGGATTTTATAAACTGTTTCTGTCGAAACCTTGTTGAGTTTCTTGAGAAATCAGTTTCTTTTTAAACAGCTTTTTACATACGATTTGGCGCTTAGAACTATAACGCTTTTTTAAGCAGTTATCTTATCGCTTTATAACGAAACCAAGATTGAGTTTCAATAATCGATTTACTTGATCCATCGAAACCAAGATAGAGTTTTGTTGAATCGACCGTACAAGTAGATACCAATTTTCAATAGCTTGTTTGATGTTTGTGTTTGAATTTTCGTGATGACAAACACCAATACCTCCCGTGAACGTAATCGGTGCGCCAGCTTACCAACACGGTTGCTAATCATATCTGAGAAACCAGAGAAATTCAATGGGCAGAATTTCAAGAGGTGGCAACAGAAGATGTTTTTCTATCGACTACTTTGAACCTTGCGCGGTTCTTAAAAGAAAACCCACCTAACGTGGAACCTCCCGCAGAAGGTCAATCCTCTAATCAACAGGCTGTTCAAGCCTTGGAAGCATGGAAACATTCATATTTTTTGTGTCACAATTATGTTCTGAATGGTTTGGTTGATTCGTTGTACAACGTGTACTGCAAGACCAAGACTGCCAAAGAATTATGGGAGTCATTGGAACGCAAGTACAAAACCGAGGATGCTGGTACAAAGAAGTTCGTGGTAGCTCGTTTTTGGATTACAAGATGGATGATTCAAAGAATGTGATGAGTCAGGTTCAAGATCTGCAGGTTTTGCTACACGACATTCATGCTGAGGGAATGACGTTGAGTGAAACTTTTCAAGTTGCTGCTATTATTGAAAAGTTACCTCCAAGCTGGGTAGAATTCAAGAACTACCTGAAGCATAAGCGAAAGGAGATGAGTGTTGAAGATTTGGTTGTTCGTCTTCGTATTGAACAGGACAACAAGCGGCTCGAAAAACACGTATACGCTGATTCTCGCAAAGGCAAATATGGCTGAGCATGTTTCGTCATCTTCAAAGTCCAATGTCAAAGCTAAAGGCAAAGGAAAAGGAAAAATGACAAGAAGGGCAAAGGGAAGTCTGATTACCTTGCTCCTAAAGTCAATTGTGAAACGAAGTTTCAAGGGGTGTGTTTCAATTGTGACCAGCCAGTCACCGTGCTGCTAACTGTAAGATGCCGAAGCGGGTGACTCCACACCAGGCTAATATGGTGAATGAAGATGTGGACATGATTGCTATGGTGTCTGATGTCATTGCCATGATCTCTGAAGTTAACCTGGTAGGTTCAAACAACAGGGAATGGTGGGTGGATACTGGGGCTACCCGTCATGTGTGTGCCGATAAGAGTATGTTTCACTCTTTCAGAGCGGTTGATAGTGGAGAGAAGCTGTACATGGGCAACTCTGCAACTGCTGAAATCAAGGGTGAAGGAGATGTAATCTTGAAGATGACATCCGAGAAAGAGCTCAAGTTGACTAATGTCTTGTATGTACCAGAGATTCGCAAGAATGTTGTGTCTGGTTGGCAGTTGAACAAGTTTGGTTTTCGTCTTGTTTTTGAGTCTGATAAGTTTGTTCTTTCTAAGAATCAAGTGTATGTTGGTAGGGGATATGCCCTGAATGGTATGTTTAAACTCAATGTAATGGTTGTTAAGAAAGATATCAATAATATGAATTCTTCTGCTTACTTGATTGAGTCTTCGAATATGTGGCATCGCCGTCTTGGACATGTAAATTTTAATTTGATGCGTCGTTTGATTAAATTTAATTGCATACCTAATTTCCATATTGACTCAAAATATAAATGTGAAACTTGTGTTGAAGCCAAACTTACAAGAGCATCTTTCAAATCGGTTGAACGAAAAACCGAACCACTTGATATGATACACACTGACATATGTGATTTGAAATCACTACCCACAAAAGGTTGCAATAAGTACTTTATCACGTTTATTGATGATTGTACAAAGTATTGCTATGTTTACTTACTGAAAAGTAAAGATGAAGCTATAGACAAGTTTGTTCTATACAAAACCGAAGTTGAGAATCAACTTAGTAAGAAAATCAAGGTGGTCCGAAGTGATAGAGGAGGTGAAAATGTGTCTCCATTCGCTGACCTATGTGCGAAACATGGAATTAGACACGAGTTCAATGCTCCCTATTCACCTCAGCAGAACGGTATTGCCGAAAGGAAGAACCGTACCTTGAAAGAAATGGTTAATGCCATGTTGATAAGTTCTGGTCTAAGCCAGGACATGTGGGGGGAAGCCATTTTAACGGCTACTTATCTTTTAAATAAGATACCTCGTAAGGAAAAAGAAGAGACCCCTTATGAATTATGGATGGGAAGAAAGCCATCATATCAGTACTTACGAGTGTGGGGGTGTCTAGCAAAGGTAGCTATACCGACTCCCAAGGCCCAAAAGATTGGACCTAAATCTGTGGATTGTATATTCATCGGATATGCTAAGAATAGCAGTGCTTATCGCTTCATAGTACATGATTCGAAAAAACCAGATATACAAAAGGGTACATTAATGGAATCAAGGAATGCTTCATTCTTTGAAACTATATTTCCTTGTTTAACAAAGGAAACTGGAAGTTCATCTAGAATAGATGAAGAAGTTGTCCAAGATAAGAGACAACGAGATGATAATGATCTCCAAGATGAGAGACAAGATCAAACTGAGGAAGAAGAGGTTGAACCTAGAAGAAGTAAAAGGGCAAGAACCGAGAAATCGTTTGGACCCGATTTTGTTTCTTTTATGGTTGAAAACGAACCTACTTCTTACCGAGAAGCGGTTACTTCCTCAGAAGGGCCTCAATGGAAAGAAGCCATTAAAAGTGAAATAGATTCTATTTTACAAAACCATACTTGGGAGCTCGTGGATTTACCTCCTGGTTGTAAACCACTAGGCTATACATGGATCTTCAAGAAGAAGATGAAAGCCGATGTCACCATTTACAAGTACAAAGCAAGATTGGTGATCAAAGGATTTAGGCAACGAGAAGGTCTAGATTACTTCGATATATATTCGCTTGTTACGCGAATAACCTCGATCAGGATGATACTTGCTATTGCCGCTTTAAGAAATTTGAAAGTTCACCAAATGGATGTGAAAGCGGCATTTCTAAACGGAGATTTAGAAGAAGAAATTTACATGAATCAACCTGAGGGTTTCATGGCTCCTGGACAAGAGAACAAAGTTTGTAGACTTGTTAAGTCATTATATGGCTTAAAGCAAGCTCCCAAACAATGGCATCAAAAATTTGATCACGCCATGCTAGAGAGTGGATTCAAAATTAATGAATGCGACAAGTGTGTTTATGTCAAAGACACAAATAGTGGATATGTAATCTTGTGTTTATATGTTGATGATATGCTTATTGTTGGCCGTAACGACAAGATGATCAAATCTACTAAAGACATGTTGAAATCAAAGTTTGACATGAAGGATATGGGTTTGGTTGATGTGATCCTTGGAATAAAGATCATACGAACTCAGAATGGACTTGTGTTAAGTCAAGCACATTATGTGGACAAAATTCTTAATACTCATAATGCGGGGGATTCCGGCCTAGCTAGAACTCCAATTGACACCAGTAAGCATCTATCTAAAAATAGAGGCTTAGGTGTTGCCCAATTAGAGTATTCAAGAGTTATTGGCATGTTAATGTACTTAATGACGGGTACCCGACCTGACTTAGCATATGCTTTGTTAGCGAGCTAAGTAGGTATACTAGTGACCCAAGCTATGCACATTGGGCAGCTATGACTAGGGTACTTCACTATTTGAGATACTGATCGCGATTATGGACTGCATTATGATCGATATCCAGCTGTTATCGAAGGATACAGTGATGCAAATTGGATATCTGACATAAAGGATTCTAGATCGACTAGTGGATATGTGTTTAAACTAGGAGAGGCGGCTATATCTTGGAAGTCTTCAAAGCAAACTGTTATAGCTAAGTCCATGATGGAATCAGAATTTATCGCTTTAGATAAATGCGGACAAGAGGCGGAATGGCTACGTCAATTCGTAGAGGACATACCAAGGTGGCCTAAACCGATAACGGCCATTAGTATACATTGTGATAGTCAATCGGCAATTGGCAGAGCTCATAGCATAATGTATAATGGAAAGTCCAGACATATCCATCGTCGACATAATTCGATACGACAACTACTCTCAACAGGAGTTATCTCAATTGACTATGTGAAGTCAAAGGATAATATCGCGGATCCGCTTACAAAAGGCTTAAGCAGAGAGTTAGTAAGTAAGTCGTCTAGAGGAATGGGACTAAAGCCCTTGAAGGAATGAGTTTCTATGAAGGAAAACCTAACCCAGTTGACTGGAGATCCCAAGATCTGGGTTTAATAGGACAACCTAATCATAGAAATGTGGGGGAAGTCACGTCAATGTGGGGGAGTTACTAAATATTGTAATTTTCCTAGTCCATTCCTATAACAAATGTGACTTGTTGAGAGGTTAAACATATGGCTTTAATGATTCAGGATGAAATCATAAAGTATAATGATTCAAGATGAAATCACAAAACATATGTTTTTAATGATTCAAGATGAAATCACCTATGTGAGAGAGAAGTAGGGTCGCTTCGAAGGGAAATGTGGGGGCGCAATTCCTAAGAGCTCTTGCAGAACCAGGCTAGTGTTCATGACCATAACGAACACGACTATGAGGACTTGACAGTGTCAGGGAGAGTCTTGTGTGAAGTGTAATGTCGTCTACGTAAATGGATGATGAGTTCAAGGACATCGCGTCTACTCAGATCTAGGAGACTAAGTGCATCTCACAAGGGAAGGTTCAAAGGGTTACACCTACCTATCCTATGCAAGACTTAACCGCAGAAATTTCACCGAAACTTTCGTGTGTTTTCGACCGATTTCCATTCATGTGGGGGATTGTTGGAAAAATAGTTTTGTAAAATGAGTTTTTGCAAATTTTGGACATTATTTAATATATGTATATGTTATATATATATTTATATTTCTTGATAGCTTTGCGTTCTCCTCGACGAGAGCTTCGCAACGAGCTAAAGTATGTCCAAAATGGAGTTAATATGAATGAGATATCGTGTCTCAAAGTGGGACCCGTGAAACACAAATTTGGGAAAACAAACACATCCCACATCGCCTAGAAAAGGAAGTGGGAGTGTGTTTATATAGAAATCTTGATATGAACCTTCAAAATGATTTGTTGGTTTTACTCCAACACCTACGTTTCAGGATTTCTGAGCCAAAATGGGTTCGAAGCTTCTGAACTCATGCGCGACCTGCGGACACGAATGCAGCTCCGAAATCTCGCATACCTGCGTATCTTTTTGCTGCAGATTTCGGTATCATTATTTCCAGATTTGTGTCTATTTATTTTTGGAACTGATTTAAACTTTGTAAACAAGTTAGACAGAATCAGTTTTAAATAAATAGAAGATATTGAAACCGTGTTTAATAATTAACAGATTTTCGTATCTGTGTATATACAGGCGAATATCTTTTCTTGGTGACCAAGATAGGTTTAGCCTATATATTAAACACATCTCATTCAGTTTTAGGATGCAGAAAAAACGCAGCTCCAATACTGAATACTTCCAGCCTTCTCTTCGATCAGAAACACTCAAACCTTCGGTGAATTTTAAGGCAAGTGAGTCAGGTCCGGCTGTGCAACAGCTGTGTACGTTGTACCCTGGGAAACAGACGGAGAATCTGTTTTAAGGGAATCGTATTCAATACGAGCCTCGTACAAGTGTCTTTACTGCTTTCGTTTATTATTGTTTTATAGTGTCTGTCTTCTGCTTCTACCCCGTTCTGTCTGTTTATTTTACTGTTTTCTTTCTGTTAATTTATATACTGTCATAGTATTCTGATTTTATTAATAAAAACTGTACACCGTTTCCCACAGTCTTAAAACAGATTCGGTTTAACCGAATTTAGAACACTTTGTTATAAAATCGGATTAATTATTAACAGGATTTTATAAACTGTTTTCTGTCGAAACCTTGTTGAGTTTCTTGAGAAATCAGTTTCTTTTAAACAGTTTTTTACATACAGATTTGGCGTTCAGAACTATAACGTTTTTTTAAGCAGTTATCTTATCAGTTTATAACGAAACCAAGATTGAGTTTCTAAATAACTGATTTACTTGATCCATCGAAACCAAGATAGAGTTTTGTTGAATCAGATCTGGTACAAGTAGATACCAATTTTCAACAGCTTGTTTGACTGTTTGTGTTTGAATTTTCAGGATGACAAACACCAATACCCCTCCTGTGAACGTAACTGGTGCGCCAGTTACCAACACGGTTGCTAATCATGCTGAGAAACCAGAGAAATTCAATGGGCAGAATTTCAAGAGGTGGCAACAGAAGATGTTTTTCTATCTGACTACTTTGAACCTTGCGCGGTTCTTAAAAGAAAACCCACCTAACGTGGAACCTCCTGCAGAAGGTCAATCCTCTAATCAACAGGCTGTTCAAGCCTTGGAAGCATGGAAACATTCAGATTTTTGTGTCACAATTATGTTCTGAATGGTTTGGTTGATTCTTTGTACAACGTGTACTGCAAGACCAAGACTGCCAAAGAATTATGGGAGTCATTGGAACGCAAGTACAAAACCGAGGATGCTGGTACAAAGAAGTTCGTGGTAGCTCGTTTTTGGATTACAAGATGGATGATTCAAAGAATGTGATGAGTCAGGTTCAAGATCTGCAGGTTTTGCTACACGACATTCATGCTGAGGGAATGACGTTGAGTGAAACTTTTCAAGTTGCTGCTATTATTGAAAAGTTACCTCCAAGCTGGGTAGAATTCAAGAACTACCTGAAGCATAAGCGAAAGGAGATGAGTGTTGAAGATTTGGTTGTTCGTCTTCGTATTGAACAGGACAACAAGCTGGCTCAGAAAAACACGTATACGCCTGATTCTGCAAAGGCAAATATGGTTGAGCATGTTTCGTCATCTTCAAAGTCCAATGTCAAAGCTAAAGGCAAAGGAAAAGGAAAGAATGACAAGAAGGGCAAAGGGAAGTCTGATTACCTTGCTCCTAAAGCTGCAATTGTGAAATAGAAGTTTCAAGGGGTGTGTTTCAATTGTGACCAGCCAGGTCACCGTGCTGCTAACTGTAAGATGCCGAAGCGGGTGACTCCACGCCAGGCTAATATGGTGAATGAAGATGTGGACATGATTGCTATGGTGTCTGATGTCATTGCCATGATCTCTGAAGTTAACCTGGTAGGTTCAAACAACAGGTAATGGTGGGTGGATACTGGGGCTACCCGTCATGTGTGTGCTGATAAGAGTATGTTTCACTCTTTCAGAGCGGTTGATAGTGGAGAGAAGCTGTACATGGGCAACTCTGCAACTGCTGAAATCAAGGGTGAAGGAGATGTAATCTTGAAGATGACATCCGAGAAAGAGCTCAAGTTGACTAATGTCTTGTATGTACCAGAGATTCGAAAGAATCTTGTGTCTGGTTGGCAGTTGAACAAGTTTGGTTTTCGTCTTGTTTTGAGTCTGATAAGTTTGTTCTTTCTAAGAATCAAGTGTATGTTGGTAGGGAATATGCCCTGAATGGTATGTTTAAACTCAATGTAATGGTTGTTAAGAAAGATATCAATAATATGAATTCTTCTGCTTACTTGATTGAGTCTTCTAATATGTGGCATGGCCGTCTTGGACATGTAAATTTTAATTTGATGCGTCGTTTGATTAAATTTAATTGCATACCTAATTTCCATATTGACTCAAAATATAAATGTGAAACTTGTGTTGAAGCCAAACTTACAAGAGCATCTTTCAAATCGGTTGAACGAAAAACCGAACCACTTGATATGATACACACTGACATATGTGATTTGAAATCACTACCCACAAAAGGTGGCAATAAGTACTTTATCACGTTTATTGATGATTGTACAAAGTATTGCTATGTTTACTTACTGAAAAGTAAAGATGAAGCTATAGACAAGTTTGTTCTATACAAAACCGAAGTTGAGAATCAACTTAGTAAGAAAATCAAGGTGGTCCGAAGTGATAGAGGATGTGAATATGTGTCTCCATTCGCTGACCTATGTGCGAAACATGGAATTAGACACGAGTTCACTGCTCCCTATTCACCTCAGCAGAACGGTATTGCCGAAAGGAAGAACCGTACCTTGAAAGAAATGGTTAATGCCATGTTGATAAGTTCTGGTCTAAGCCAGGACATGTGGGGGGAAGCCATTTTAACGGCTACTTATCTTTTAAATAAGATACCTCGTAAGGAAAAGAAGAGACCCCTTATGAATTATGGATGGGAAGAAAGCCATCATATCAGTACTTACGAGTGTGGGGGTGTCTAGCAAAGGTAGCTATACCGACTCCCAAGGCCCAAAAGATTGGACCTAAATCTGTGGATTGTATATTCATCGGATATGCTAAGAATAGCAGTGCTTATCGCTTCATAGTACATGATTCGAAAAAACCAGATATACAAAAGGGTACATTAATGGAATCAAGGAATGCTTCATTCTTTGAAACTATATTTCCTTGTTTAACAAAGGAAACTGGAAGTTCATCTAGAATAGATGAAGAAGTTGTCCAAGATAAGAGACAACGAGATGATAATGATCTCCAAGATGAGAGACAAGATCAAACTGAGGAAGAAGAGGTTGAACCTAGAAGAAGTAAAAGGGCAAGAACCGAGAAATCGTTTGGACCCGATTTTGTTTCTTTTATGGTTGAAAACGAACCTACTTCTTACCGAGAAGCGGTTACTTCCTCTGAAGGGCCTCAATGGAAAGAAGCCATTAAAAGTGAAATAGATTCTATTTTACAAAACCATACTTGGGAGCTCGTGGATTTACCTCCTGGTTGTAAACCACTAGGCTATAAATGGATCTTCAAGAAGAAGATGAAAGCCGATGGCACCATTGACAAGTACAAAGCAAGATTGGTGATCAAAGGATTTAGACAACGAGAAGGTCTTGATTACTTTGATACATATTCGCCTGTTACGCGAATAACCTCGATCAGGATGATACTTGCTATTGCCGCATTAAGAAATTTGGAAGTTCACCAAATGGATGTGAAAACGGCATTTCTAAACGGAGATTTAGAAGAAGAAATTTACATGAATCAACCTGAGGGTTTCATGGCTCCTGGACAAGAGAACAAAGTTTGTAGGCTTGTTAAGTCATTATATGGCTTAAAGCAAGCTCCCAAACAATGGCATCAAAAATTTGATCACGCCATGCTAGAGAGTGGATTCAAAATTAATGAATGCGACAAGTGTGTTTATGTCAAAGACACAAATAGTGGATATGTAATCTTGTGTTTATATGTTGATGATATGCTTATTGTTGGCAGTAACGACAAGATGATCAAATCTACTAAAGACATGTTGAAATCAAAGTTTGACATGAAGGATATGGGTTTGGCTGATGTGATCCTTGGAATAAAGATCATACGAACTCAGAATGGACTTGTGTTAAGTCAAGCACATTATGTGGACAAAATTCTTAATACTCATAATGCGGGGGATTCCGACCTAGCTAGAACTCCAATTGACACCAGTAAGCATCTATCTAAAAATAGAGGCTTAGGTGTTGCCCAATTAGAGTATTCAAGATTTATTGGCATGTTAATGTACTTAATGACAGTACCCGACCGACTTAGCATATGCTATTAGCAGGCTAAGTAGGTATACTAGTAACCCAAGCTATGCACATTGGGCAGCTATGACTAGGGTACTTCACTATTTGAGATACAGTCGCGATTATGGACTGCATTATGATCGATATCCATCTGTTATCGAAGGATACAGTGATGCAAATTGGATATCTGACATAAAGGATTCTAGATCGACTAGTGGATATGTGTTTACACTAGGAGGGGCAGCTATATCTTGGAAGTCTTCCAAGCAAATTTTTATAGCTAAGTCCATGATGGAATCAGAATTTATCACTTAAAAGAAATGCGGACAAGAGGCAGAATGGCAACGTCAATTCGTAGAGGACATACCAAGTGGCCTAAACAGGTAACGGCCATCAGTATACATTGTGATAGTCAATCGGCAATTGGCAGAGCTCATAGCATAATGTATAATAGAAAGTCCAGACATATTCGTCGTCGACATAATTCGATACAACAACTACTCTCAACAGGAGTTATCTCAATTGACTATGTGAAGTCAAAGGATAATATCGCGGATCCGCTTACAAAAGGCTTAAGCAGAGAGTTAGTAAGTAAGTCGTCTAGAGGAATGGGACTAAAGCCCTTGAAGGAATGAGTTTCTATGAAGGAAAACCTAACCCAGTTGACTGGAGATCCCAAGATCCGGGTTCAATAGGACAACCTAATCATAGAAATGTGGGGGAAGTCACGTCAATGTGGGGAGTTACTAAATATTGTAATTTTCCTAGTCCATTCCTATAACAAATGTGACTTGTTGAGAGGTTAAACATATGGCTTTAATGATTCAGGATGAAATCATAAAGCATAATGATTCAAGATGAAATCACAAAACATATGTTTTTAATGATTCAAGATGAAATCACCTATGTGAGAGAGAAGTAGGGTCGCTTCGAAGGGAAATGTGGGAGCGCAATTCCTAAGAGCTCTTGCAGAACCAGGCTAGTGTTCATGACCATAACGAACACGACAATGAGGACTTGACATGTCGGGAGAGTCTTATGTGAAGTGTAATGTCGTCTACGTAAATGGATGATGAGTTCAAGGACATCGCGTCTACTCAGATCTAGGAGACTAAGTGCATCTCACAAGGGAAGGTTCAAAGGGTTACACCTACCTATCCTATGCAAGACTTAACCGCAGAAATTTCACCAAAACTTTCGTGTGTTTTCGACCGATTTCCATTCATGTGGGGGATGGTTGGAAAAATAGTTTTGCAAAATGAGTTTTTGCAAATTTTGGACATTATTTAATATATGTATATGTTATATATATTTATATTTCTTGATAGCTTTGCGTTCTCCTCGACGAGAGCTTCGCAACGAGCTAAAGTATGTCCAAAATGGAGTTAATATGAATGAGATATCGTGTCTCAAAGTGGGACACGTGAAACATAAATTTGGGAAAACAAACACATCCCACATCGCCTAGAAAAGGAAGTGGGAGTGTGTTTATATAGAAATCTTGATATGAACCTTCAAAATGATTTGTTGGTTTTACTCCAACACCTACGTCTTGCGCAGGGGGTGTGATTTCAGGATTTCGGGCCAAAATGGGTTCGAAGCTTCGAACTCATGCGAGCCCGCGCGACCTGGGACACGAATGCAGCTCCAAAATCTCGCATACTGCGTATCTTTTGCTGCAGATTTCGGTATCATTATTTCCAGATTTGTGTCTATTTATTTTGGAACTGATTTAAACTTTGTAAACAAGTTAGACAGAATCAGTTTTAAATAAATAGAAGATATTGAAACCGTGTTTAATAATTAACAGATTTTTATCATTGTATATACAGGCGAATATCCTTTCTTGGTGACCAAGATAGGTTTAGCCTATATATTAAACACATCTCATTCAGTTTTAGGATGCAGAAAAAACGCAGCTCCAATCTGAATACTTCCAAATTCTCTTCGATCGAAACACTCAAACCTTCGGTGAATTTTAAGGCAAGTGAGTCAGTCCGTACACAGCTGGTACGTTGTACCACGGGAAACAGACGGCGAATCTGTTTTAAGGGAATCGTATTCAATACGAGCCTCGTACAAGTGTCTTTACTGCTTTCGTTTATTACTGTTTTATAGTGTCTGTCTTCTGCTTCTACCCCGTTCTGTCTGTTTATTTTACTGTTTTCTTTCTGTTAATTTATATACTGTCATAGTATTCTGATTTTATTAATAAAAACTGTACACCGTTTCCCACAGTCTTAAAACAGATTCGGTTTAACCGAATTTAGAACACTTTGTTATAAAATCGGATTAATTATTAACAGGATTTTATAAACTGTTTTCTGTCGAAACCTTGTTGAGTTTCTTGAGAAATCAGTTTCTTTTAAACAGTTTTTTACATACAGATTTGGCGTTCAGAACTATAACGTTTTTAAGCAGCTTATCTTATCGGTTTATAACGAAACCAAGATTGAGTTTCTAAATAACTGATTTACTTGATCCATCGAAACCAAGATAGAGTTTTGTTGAATCAGATCTGGTACAAGTAGATACCAATTTTCAATAGCTTGTTTGATTGTTTGTGTTTGAATTTTCAGGATGACAAACACCAATACCCCTCCTGTGACTACTCCTGTGAACGTAACTGGTGCGCCAGTTACCAACACGGTTGCTAATCATGCTGAGAAACCAGAGAAATTCAATGGGCAGAATTTCAAGAGGTGGCAACAGAAGATGTTTTTCTATCGACTACTTTGAACCTTGCGCGGTTCTTAAAAGAAAACCCACCTAACGTGGAACCTCCTGCAGAAGGTCAATCCTCTAATCAACAGGTTGTTCAAGCCTTGGAAGCATGGAAACATTCAGATTTTTGTGTCACAATTATGTTCTGAATGGTTTGGTTGATTCTTTGTACAACGTGTACTGCAAGACCAAGACTACCAAAGAATTATGGGAGTCATTGGAACGCAAGTACAAAACTGAGGATGCTGGTACAAAGAAGTTCGTGGTAGCTCGTTTTTTGGATTACAAGATGGATGATTCAAAGAATGTGATGAGTCAGGTTCAAGATCTGCAGGTTTTGCTACACGACATTCATGCTGAGGTAATGACTTTGAGTGAAACTTTTCAAGTTGCTGCTATTATTGAAAAGTTACCTCCAAGCCGGGTAGAATTCAAGAACTACCTGAAGCATAAGCGAAAGGAGATGAGTGTTGAAGACTTGGTTGTTCGTCTTCGTATTGAACAAGACAACAAGTCGGCTCGAGAAAAACACGTATACGCTTGATTCTGCAAAGGCAAATATGGTTGAGCATGTTTCGTCATCTTCAAAGTCCAATGTCAAAGCTAAAGGCAAATGAAAAGGAAAGAATGACAAGAAGGGAAAAGGGAAGTCTGATTACCTTGCTCCTAAAGCTGCAATTGTGAAACAGAAGTTTCAAGGGGTGTGTTTCAATTGTGACCAGCCAGTCACCGTCGCTAACTTGTAAGATGCCGGCGGGTGACTCCACGCCAAGCTAATATGGTGAATGAAGATGTGGACATGATTGCTATGGTGTCTGATGTCATTGCCATGATCTCTGAAGTTAACCTGGTAGGTTCAAACAACAGGGAATGGTGGGTGGATACTGGGGCTACCCGTCATGTGTGTGCCGATAAGAGTATGTTTCACTCTTTCAGAGCGGTTGATAGTGGAGAGAAGCTGTACATGGGCAACTCTGCAACTGCTGAAATCAAGGGTGAAGGAGATGTAATCTTGAAGATGACATCCGAGAAAGAGCTCAAGTTGACTAATGTCTTGTATGTACCAGAGATTCGCAAGAATCTTGTGTCCGGTTGGCGTTGAACAAGTTTGGCTTTCGTCTTGTTTTTGAGTCTGATAAGTTTGTTCTTTCTAAGAATCAAGTGTATGTTGGTAGGGAATATGCCCTGAATGGTATGTTTAAACTCAATGTAATGGTTGTTAAGAAAGATATCAATAATATGAATTCTTCTGCTTACTTGATTGAGTCTTCTAATATGTGGCATGGCCGTCTTGGACATGTAAATTTTAATTTGATGCGTCGTTTGATTAAATTTAATTGCATACCTAATTTCCATATTGACTCAAAATATAAATGTGAAACTTGTGTTGAAGCCAAACTTACAAGAGCATCTTTCAAATCGGTTGAACGAAAAACCGAACCACTTGATATGATACACACCGACATATGTGATTTGAAATCACTACCCACAAAAGGTGGCAATAAGTACTTTATCACGTTTATTGATGATTGTACAAAGTATTGCTATGTTTACTTACTGAAAAGTAAAGATGAAGCTATAGACAAGTTTGTTCTATACAAAACCGAAGTTGAGAATCAACTTAGTAAGAAAATCAAGGTGGTCCGAAGTGATAGAGGATGTGAATATGTGTCTCCATTCGCTGACCTATGTGCGAAACATGGAATTAGACACGAGTTCACTGCTCCCTATTCACCTCAGAAGAACGGTATTGCCGAGAGGAAGAACCGTACCTTGAAAGAAATGGTTAATGCCATGTTGATAAGTTCGGTCTAAGCCGTGACATGTGGGGAAGCCATTTTAATGGCTACTTATCTTTTAAATAAGATACCTCGTAAGGAAAAAGAAGAGACCCCTTATGAATTATGGATGGGAAGAAAGCCATCATATCAAGATTACGAGTGTGGGGGTATCTAGCAAAGGTAGCTATACCGACTCCCAAGGCCCAAAAGATTGGACCTAAATCGGTGGATTGTATATTCATCGGATATGCTAAGAATAGCAGTGCTTATCGCTTCATAGTACATGATTCAAAAAATCCGGATATACAAAAGGGTACATTAATGGAATCAAGGAATGCTTCATTCTTTGAAACTATATTTCCTTGTTTAACAAAGGAAACTGGAAGTTCATCTAGAATAGATGAAGAAGTTGTCCAAGATAAGAGACAACGAGATGATAATGATCTCCAAGATGAGAGACAAGATCAAATTGAGGAAGAAGAGGTTGAACCTAGAAGAAGTAAAAGGGCAAGAACCGAGAAATCGTTTGGACCCGATTTTGTTTCTTTTATGGTTGAAAACGAACCTACTTCTAACCGAGAAGCGGTTACTTCCTCAGAAGGGCCTCAATGGAAAGAAGCCATTAAAAGTGAAATAGATTCTATTTTACAAAACCATACTTGGGAGCTCGTGGATTTACCTCTTGGTTGTAAACCACTAGGCTATAAATGGATCTTCAAGAAGAAGATGAAAGCCGATGGCACCATTGACAAGTACAAAGCAAGATTGGTGATCAAAGGATTTAGACAACGAGAAGGTCTTGATTACTTTGATACATATTCGCCGCGAATAACATCGATTAGGATGATACTTGCTATTGCCGCATTAAGAAATTTGGAAGTTCACCAAATGGATGTGAAAACGGCATTTCTAAACGGAGATTTAGAAGAAGAAATTTACATGAATCAACCTGAGGGTTTCATGGCTCCTGGACAAGAGAACAAAGTTTGTAGGCTTGTTAAGTCATTATATGGCTTAAAGCAAGCTCCCAAACAATGGCATCAAAAATTTGATCACGCCATGCTAGAGAGTGGATTCAAAATTAATGAATGCGACAAGTGTGTTTATGTCAAAGACACAAATAGTGGATATGTAATCTTGTGTTTATATGTTGATGATATGCTTATTGTTGGCAGTAACGACAAGATGATCAAATCTACTAAAGACATGTTGAAATCAAAGTTTGACATGAAGGATATGGGTTTGGCTGATGTGATCCTTGGAATAAAGATCATACGAACTCAGAATGGACTTGTGTTAAGTCAAGCACATTATGTGGACAAAATTCTTAATACTCATAATGCGGGGGATTCCGACCTAGCTAGAACTCCAATTGACACCAGTAAGCATCTATCTAAAAATAGAGGCTTAGGTGTTGCCCAATTAGAGTATTCAAGAGTTATTGGCATGTTAATGTACTTAATGACAGGTACCCGACCTGACTTAGCATATGCTGTTAGCAGGCTAAGTAGGTATACTAGTAACCCAAGCTATGCACATTGGGCAGCTATGACTAGGGTACTTCACTATTTGAGATACAGTCGCGATTATGGATTGCATTATGATCGATATCCAACTGTTATCGAAGGATACAGTGATGCAAATTGGATATCCGACATAAAGGATTCTAGATCGACTAGTGGATATGTGTTTACACTAGGAGGGGCGGCTATATCTTGGAAGTCTTCCAAGCAAACTGTTATAGCTAAGTCCACGATGGAATCAGAATTTATCGCTTTAGATAAATGCGGACAAGAGGAGGAATGGCTACGTCAATTCGTAGAGGACATACCAAGGTGGCCTAAACCGGTAACGGCCATTAGTATACCTTGTGATAGTCAATCGGCAATTGGCAGAGCTCATAGCATAATGTATAATGGAAAGTCCAGACATATCCGTCGTCGACATAATTGGATACGACAACTACTCTCAACAGGAGTTATCTCAATTGACTATGTGAAGTCAAAGGATAACATCGCGGATCCGCTTACAAAAGGCTTAAGCAGAGAGTTAGTAAGTAAATCGTCTAGAGGAATGGGACTAAAGCCCTTGAAGGAATGAGTTTCTATGAAGGAAAACCTAACCCAGTTGACTGGAGATCCCAAGATCCGGGTTCAATAGGACAACCTAATCATAGAAATGTGGGGGAAGTCACGTCAATGTGGGGGAGTTACTAAATATTGTAATTTTCCTAGTCCATTCCTATAACAAATGTGACTTGTTGAGAGGTTAAACATATGGCTTTAATGATTCAGGATGAAATCATAAAGCATAATGATTCAAGATGAAATCACAAAACATATGTTTTTAATGATTCAAGATGAAATCACCTATGTGAGAGAGAAGTAGGGTCGCTTCAAAGGGAAATGTGGGGGCGCAATTCCTAAGAGCTCTTGCAGAACCAGGCTAGTGTTCATGACCATAACGAACACGACTATGAGGACTTGACAAGTCGGGAGAGTCTTGTGTGAAATGTAATGTCGTCTACGTAAATGGATGATGAGTTCAAGGACATCGCGTCTACTCAGATCTAGGAGACTAAGTGCATCTCACTAGGGAAGGTTCAAAGGGTTACACCTACCTATCCTATGCAAGCCTTAACCGCAGAAATTTCACCGAAACTTTCGTGTGTTTTCGACCGATTTCCATTCATGTGGTGGATTGTTGGAAAAATAGTTTTGTAAAATGAGTTTTTGCAAATTTTGGACATTATTTAATATATGTATATGTTATATATATATTTATATTTCTTGATAGCTTTGCGTTCTCCTCGACGAGAGATTCGTAACGAGCTAAAGTATGTCCAAAATGGAGTTAATATGAATGAGATATCGTGTCTCAAAGTGGGACCCGTGAAACACAAATTTGGGAAAACAAACACATCCCACATCGCCTAGAAAAGGAAGTGGGAGTGTGTTTATATAGAAATCTTGATATGAACCTTCAAAATGATTTGTTGGTTTTACTCCAACACCTACGTGCGCGCGCGCAGGGGTGCAGATTTCGGGATTTCGGGCCAAAATGGGTTCAAGCTTCAACTCATGCGAGCCGCGACACTGCGGACACGAATGCAGCTCCGAAATCTCGCATACCTGCGTATCTTTTTGCTGCAAATTTCGGTATCATTATTTCCAGATTTGTGTCTATTTATTTTTGGAACTGATTTAAACTTTGTAAACAAGTTAGACAGAATCAGTTTTAAATAAATAGAAGATATTGAAACCGTGTTTAATAATTAATGATTTTCGTATATGTGTATATACTGGCGAATATCTTTTCTTGGTGACCAAGATAGGTTTAGCCTATATATTAAACACATCTCATTCAGTTTTTAGGATACGAAAAACGCAGCTCCAATCAATACTTCCAAATTCTCTTCGATCAGAAACACTCAAACCTTCGGTGAATTTTAAGGCAAGTGAGTCAGGTCCGGCTGTGCAACAGCTGTGTACGTTGTACCCTGGGAAACAGACGGCGAATCTGTTTTAAGGGAATCGTATTCAATACGAGCCTCGTACAAGTGTCTTTACCGCTTTCGTTTATTACGTTTTATAGTGTCTGTCTCGCTTCTACCCCGCTCGTCTGTTTATTTTATCGTTTTCTTTAATTTATATACTCATAGTATTCTGATTTTATTAATAAAAAGTGTACACCGCTTTCCCACAGTCTTAAAACAGATTCGATTTAACCGAATTTAGAACACTTTGTTATAAAATCGGATTAATTATTAACAGGATTTTATAAACTGTTTTCTGTCAAAACCTTGTTGAGTTTCTTGAGAAATCAGCTTTTAAACAGCTTTTTACATACGATTTGGCGTTGAACTATAACGTTTTTTAAGCGTTATCTTATCATTATAATGAAACCAAGATTGAGTTTCTAAATAACTGATTTACTTGATCCATCGAAACCAAGATAGAGTTTTGTTGAATCAGATCCGTACAAGTAGATACCAATTTTCAACAAATTGTTTGACTGTTTGTGTTTGAATTTTCGGGATGACAAACACCAATACCCTTCCCTGTGACTACTCCCGTGAACGTGAATCGGTGCGCCAGCTTACCAACACGGTTGCTAATCATGCAGAGAAACCAGAGAAATTCAATGGGCAGAATTTCAAGAGGTGGCAACAGAAGATGTTTTTCTATCGACTACTTTGAACCTTGCGCGGTTCTTAAAAGAAAACCCACCTAACGTGGAACCTCCCGCAGAAGGTCAATCCTCTAATCAACAGGCTGTTCAAGCCTTGGAAGCATGGAAACATTCAGATTTTTGTGTCACAATTATGTTCTGAATGGTTTGGTTGATTCTTTGTACAACGTGTACTGCAAGACCAAGACTGCCAAAGAATTATGGGAGTCATTGGAACGCAAGTACAAAACCGAGGATGCTGGTACAAAGAAGTTCGTGGTAGCTCGTTTTTGGATTACAAGATGGATGATTCAAAGAATGTGATGAGTCAGGTTCAAGATCTGCAGGTTTTGCTACACGACATTCATGCTGAGGGAATGACGTTGAGTGAAACTTTTCAAGTTGCTGCTATTATTGAAAAGTTACATCCAAGCTGGGTAGAATTCAAGAACTACCTGAAGCATAAGCGAAAGGAGATGAGTGTTGAAGACTTGGTTGTTCGTCTTCGTATTGAACAGGACAACAAGTCGGCTCGAAAAACACGTATACTCCTGATTCTGCAAAGGCAAATATGGTTGAGCATGTTTCGTCATCTTCAAAGTCCAATGTCAAAGCTAAAGGCAAAGGAAAAGGAAAGAATGAAAAGAAAGGCAAAGGGAAGTCTGATTACCTTGCTCCTAAAGCTGCAATTGTGAAACATAAGTTTCAAGGGGTGTGTTTCAATTGTGAGCGCCAGTCACCGTGCTTGCTAATGTAAGATGCCGAAGTTGGTGACTCCACGCCAGGCTAATATGGTGAATGAAGATGTGGACATGATTGCTATGGTGTCTGATGTCATTGCCATGATCTCTGAAGTTAACCTGGTAGGTTCAAACAACAGGGAATGGTGGGTGGATACTGGGGCTACCCGTCATGTGTGTGCTGATAAGAGTATGTTTCACTCTTTCAGAGCGGTTGATAGTGGAGAGAAGCTGTACATGGGCAACTCTGCAAGCTGAAATCAAGGTGAAGGAGATGTAATCTTGAAGATGACATCCGAGAAAGAGCTCAAGTTGACTAATGTCTTGTATTTACCAGAGATTCGCAAGAATATTGTGTCTGGTTGGCAGTTGAACAAGTTTGGTTTTCGTCTTGTTTTTGAGTCTGATAAGTTTGTTCTTTCTAAGAATCAAGTGTATGTTGGTAGGGGATATGCCCTGAATGGTATGTTTAAACTCAATGTAATGGTTGTTAAGAAAGATATCAATAATATGAATTCTTCTGCTTACTTGATTGAGTCTTCGAATATGTGGCATGGCCGTCTTGGACATGTAAATTTTAATTCGATGCGTCGTTTGATTAAATTTAATTGCATACCTAATTTCCATATTGACTCAAAATATGAATTTGAAACTTGTGTTGAAGCCAAACTTACAAGAGCATCTTTCAAATCGGTTGAACGAAAAACCGAACCACTTGATATGATACACACTGACATATGTGATTTGAAATCACTACCCACAAAAGGTGGCAATAAGTACTTTATCACGTTTATTGATGATTGTACAAAGTATTGCTATGTTTACTTACTGAAAAGTAAAGATGAAGCTATAGACAAGTTTGTTCTATACAAAACCGAAGTTGAGAATCAACTTAGTAAGAAAATCAAGGTGGTCCGAAGTGATAGAGGAGGTGAATATGTGTCTCCATTCGCTGACCTATGTGCGAAACATGGAATTAGACACGAGTTCACTGCTCCCTATTCACCTCAGCAGAACGGTATTGCCGAAAGGAAGAACCGTACCTTGAAAGAAATGGTTAATGCCATGTTGATAATTTCTGGTCTAAGCCAGGACATGTGGGGGGAAGCCATTTTAACGGCTACTTATCTTTTAAATAAGATACCTCGTAAGGAAAAAGAAGAGACTCCTTATGAATTATGGATGGGAAGAAAGCCATCATATCAAGATACTTACGAGTGTGGCGGTGTCTAGCAAAGGTAGCTATACCGACTCCCAAGGCCCAAAAGATTGGACCTAAATCTGTGGATTATATATTCATCGGATATGCTAAGAATAGCAGTGCTTATCGCTTCATAGTACATGATTCGAAAAAACCGGATATACAAAAGGGTACATTAATGGAATCAAGGAATGCTTCATTCTTTGAAACTATATTTCCTTGTTTAACAAAGGAAACTGGAAGTTCATCTAGAATAGATGAAGAAGTTGTCCAAGATAAGAGACAACGAGATGATAATGATCTCCAAGATGAGAGACAAGATCAAACTGAGGAAGAAGAGGTTGAAACTAGAAGAAGCAAAAGGGCAAGAACCGAGAAATCGTTTGGACCCGATTTTGTTTCTTTTATGGTTGAAAACAAACCTACTTCATACCGAGAAGCGGTTACTTCCTCAGAAGGGCCTCAATGGAAAGAAGTCATTAAAAGTGAAATAGATTCTATTTTACAAAACCATACTTGGGAGCTCGTGGATTTACCTCCTGGTTGTAAACCACTAGGCTATAAATAGATCTTCAAGAAGAAGATGAAAGCCGATGGCACCATTGACAAGTACAAAGCAAGATTGGTGACCAAAGGATTTAGACAACGAGAAGGTCTTGATTACTTTGATACATATTCGCCTGTTACGCGAATAACCTCGATCAGGATGATACTTGCTATTGCCGCATTAAGAAATTTGGAAGTTCACCAAATGGATGTGAAAACGGCATTTCTAAACGGAGATTTAGAAGAAGAAATTTACATGAATCAACCTGAGGGTTTCATGGCTCTTGGACAAGAGAACAAAGTTTGTAGGCTTGTTAAGTCATTATATGGCTTAAAGCAAGCTCCCAAACAATGGCATCAAAAATTTGATCACGCCATGCTAGAGAGTGGATTCAAAATTAATGAATGCGACAAGTGTGTTTATGTCAAAGACACAAATAGTGGATATGTAATCTTGTGTTTATATGTTGATGATATGCTTATTGTTGGCAGTAACGACAAGATGATCAAATCTACTAAAGACATGTTGAAATCAAAGTTTGACATGAAGGATATGGGTTTGGCTGATGTGATCCTTGGAATAAAGATCATACGAACTCAGAATGGACTTGTGTTAAGTCAAGCACATTATGTGGACAAAATTCTTAATACTCATAATGCTGGGGATTCCGACCTAGCTAGAACTCCAATTGACACCAGTAAGCATCTATCTAAAAATAGAGGCTTAGGTGTTGCCCAATTAGAGTATTCAAGAGTTATTGGCATGTTAATGTACTTAATGACAGGTACCCGACCTGACTTAGCATATGCTGTTAGCAGGCTAAGTAGGTATACTAGTAACCCAAGCTATGCACATTGGGCAGCTATGACTAGGGTACTTCACTATTTGAGATACAATCGCGATTATGGACTGCATTATGATCGATATCCAAATGTTATCGAAGGATACAGTGATGCAATTGGATATCGACATAAAGGATTCTAGATCGACTAGTGGATATGTGTTTACACTAGGAGGGGCAGCTATATCTTGGAAGTCTTCCAAGCAAACTGTTATAGCTAAGTCCACGATGGAATCAGAATTTATCGCTTTAGATAAATGCGGACAAGAGGCGGAATGGCTACGTCAATTCGTAGAGGACATACCAAGGTGGCCTAAACCGATAACGGCCATTAGTATACATTGTGATAGTCAATCGGCAATTGGCAGAGCTCATAGCATAATGTATAATGGAAAGTCCACACATATCCGTCGTCGACATAATTCGATACGACAACTACTCTCAACAGGAGTTATCTCAATTGACTATGTGAAGTCAAAGGATAACATCGCGGATCTGCTTACAAAAGGCTTAAGCAGAGAGTTAGTAAGTAAGTCGTCTAGAGGAATGGGACTAAAGCCCTTGAAGGAATGAGTTTCTATGAAGGAAAACCTAACCCAGTTGATGAAGATCCCAAGATCTGGGTTCAATAGGACAACCTAATCATAGAAATGTGGGGAAGTCACGTCAATGTGGGGGAGTTACTAAATATTGTAATTTTCCTAGTCCATTCCTATAACAAATGTGACTTGTTGAGAGGTTAAACATATGGCTTTAATGATTCAGGATGAAATCATAAAGCATAATGATTCAAGATGAAATCACAAAACATATGTTTTAATGATTCAAGATGAAATCACCTATGTGAGAGAGAAGTAGGGTCGCTTCGAAGGGAAATGTGGGGGCGCAATTCCTAAGAGCTCTTGCAGAACAGGCTAGTTTTCATGACCATAACGAACACGACTATGAGGACTTGACATGTCGGGAGAGTCTTGTGTGAAATGTAATGTCGTCTACGTAAATGGATGATGAGTTCAAGGACATCGCGTCTACTCAGATCTAGGAGACTAAGTGCATCTCACAAGGGAAGGTTCAAAGGGTTACACCTACCTATCCTATGCAAAAAATCTGAACATAATTGTGACACAAAAAATCTCACATGCGAAAACTTTCGTGTGTTTTCGACCGATTTCCATTCATGTGGGGGATTGTTGGAAAATAGTTTTGTAAAATGAGTTTTTGCAAATTTTGGACATTATTTAATATATGTATATGTTATATATATATTTATATTTCTTGATAGCTTTGCGTTCTCCTCGACGAGAGCTTCGCAACGAGCTAAAGTATGTCCAAAATGGAGTTAATATGAATGAGATATCGTGTCTCAAAGTGGACCCGTGAAACACAAATTTGGGAAAACAAACACATCCCACATCGCCTAGAAAAGGAAGTGGGAGTGTGTTTATATAGAAATCTTGATATGAACCTTCAAAATGATTTGTTGGTTTTACTCCAACACCTACGTCTTGCCATAGGGAGATTTTAGGATTTCTGGGCCAAAATGGGTTCGAAGCTTCTGAACTCATGCGAGCCCGCGCGACCTGCGGACACGAATGCAGCTCCGAAATCTCGCATACCTGCGTATCTTTTTGCTGCAGATTTGTGTCTATTTATTTTTGGAACTGATTTAAACTTTGTAAACAAGTTAGACAGAATCAGTTTTAAATAAATAGAAGATATTGAAACCGTGTTTAATAATTAACAGATTTTCGTATATGTGTATATACTGGCGAATATCTTTTCTTGGTGACCAAGAGAGGTTTAGCCTATATATTAAACACATCTCATTCAGTTTTAGGATACAGAAAAAACGCAGCTCCAATACTGAATACTTCCAGCCTTCTCTTCGATCAGAAACACTCAAACCTTCGGTGAATTTTCAGGCAAGTGAGTCAGGTCCGGCTGTGCAACAGCTGTGTACGTTGTACCCTGGGAAACAGACGGCGAATCTGTTTTAAGGGAATCGTATTCAATACGAGCCTCGTACAAGTGTCTTTACTGCTTTCGTTTATTACTGTTTTATAGTGTCTGTCTTCTGCTTCTACCCCGTTTTGTCTGTTTATTTTACTGTTTTCTTTCTGTTAATTTATATACTGTCATAGTATTCTGATTTTATTAATAAAAAATGTACACCGTTTCCCACAAATTGTTTATGTATTATAAATGACGCATTCAATAAGCAACTGAAACATGAGTTTTTAAGATTATATGCATATTCTCAATTCAGTTTTTTCCGGTTTGGTGCCGAAACATAAACTTAGATTTTTATAAATTCCAAGAACCGAACCAGTGGTTTTTCAATAGGTTTTGGGTTTTTGGGTTCGATTTCTTGATTTTTTCCGGTTAAGGTTCAGTTAATTTTCCAGTTTTCTGCACACGCCTAGTTACTTTCTTTTCGTCCAATAATTTCATTACAAATGTAATTAAGAAAGATATGAATTACTGTGTATATTATGAATGCCTACGTTGTGACAAGACAAAAGAGTCGAGAAATTTTTTGTCTTTAGTGGCTATAGACGAAAAAACTAAGCAGGAGTCATTTTATTTTGCTTACCCACAAATCCATACTTATCAATGGACAATTAATCTTCACTATCCATCTAATTTAATATAATGGTGGGGATTAACCTAAGATTTAATATGTAGACCCAAGTTCATGTTTTTTTTCTTTTCTTTTTGTCTTTCTTATTTATTCAATTTTTTTTTTTTTTTAATTCACATTTTTACCTTATTCACTTTTTTTGTTTAATTTACATTTTTTTTCTTCGCTTTCATACGTTTTCGCCTGTTTTCATGAGTTTTCGTCCGTTTTCATCTGTTTTTGTCCGTTCTCATACGTGTTCATTTGTTTTTGTCCGTTTTTATACGTTTTCTTACATTTTCGCCCTTTTTCATACTTTTTCGTCCGGTTTCGTCCATTATTCATATGTTTTCATCTGTTTTCATACGTGCTTTTACACTTTCATACGTTTTCGTCCGTTTTCATCCATTTTTTAACGTTTTAGGCCGTTTTTAGACGTTTTCATACGTTTCTAAATATCACAAGTGATATTATGAATATTACAAAGTGATTATCAGAAAAATCACAAGTGATATTCAGAAAATCACAAGTGATATTCACAAAATCACAAGTGATATTCACAAAATCACAAGCGATATTCAGAATATCACAAAGTGATATTCATAAAATCTCAAGTGATATTCAGAAATGTATGAAAACGGATGAAAATGTAAGAAAACGGACGAAAATGTAAGAAAACGGACGAATACGTATGAAAATGGACGAAGGGCTTAAAACAAATTAGAATATCACTTGTGATATTTAGAAATGTATGAAAACGAATGAAAATGTAAGAAAATGGACGAAAACGTAAGAAAATAGAATAATATGCATGAAAACGAACAAATACGGACGAAACTATAACACTTTGTGATATTCAGAATATCACTTGTGATTTTCTGAATATTCTGAATATCATTTGTGATTTTCTGAGTATCACTTTATGATATTCTGAATATCACTTTTGATTTTCTGAATATCACTTTGTGATATTCAGAATCGTATAAAAACGGCCGAAAACATTTAAAAACGGGCGAAAACGTATTAAAACGGACGAATATGTATGAAAACGGACGAAAACGTATGAAAGCGTAAAACACGTATGAAAACGGACGAAAATGTATGAACAATGAACAAAAACGTATGAAAATGGACCAAAACGTAAGAAAACGGGTGAAAACGTATGAAAACATATAAAAACGGACGAAAATGTATAAAAAAAAGATGAAAACATATGAAAGCGAAGAAAAAAAAATGTGAATAAAAAAATGTGAATTAAAAAAATAATAATAACGTGAATTAAAAAAAATATGAATAAAATAAAAAACGTGAATTAAAAAAAAATGAATAAATAAAAAAGACACAAAGAAAAGAAAAGAACATGGATTTAAATTTACATATTAAATTTTAGTTTAATCCTTACTATTAGGTCAGGCTAATGATATGTACACGGACAAGTTTGATTTGCACACATAAATTTTATTTAAATTGACATATATACCCTTACTTCCCTTGTATCAAGTTTTCCATTCACAACCTTTGACCTTAGAAAACCAATCTTTTCTTCGGAGTCAATCACTCTATTTTCTCACAATTAACGACCCATAATCAACAGGTCATAAAATTTGTAACATCGAATAGTTAAGTCGGGATTTCATTTATAAGACTCATTTGTAGAATAACTTAAAACCAACTGAAAGTAAAACCTAGTTAATTCAGTCCATAAAAAACTATGCACAGCCAACAACATGCATTAAACACATCAATGAAGACTAAATTATCATTCATCACTTCACAGTAACAATAAAAAAGTGACACCAACAATCCCAAAAATTTCACGTCTTCACGACAACTACGAGCGTGTTATGAGTGATTAATGAACATCTCAAATCACACCTTCTATTAGTATTGGGATTTGCGAAGACCACACGTAACACAAAAGATATATTAATCTATAAATTAATGACAGATTTTAATTAGCACATGAGTTAGTCAACAATAACTCATAAACTTGGTTTTATAATTTACGGCGTGACGATGAGTTATAATTAGTCAGGTTTCGTGATTGGAAGGGTGACGAAAATTGAGACCAACCTGAAGTGGAACATATGGAATGTGGTTGAATGGTTGGCAATATATGGGAACGGGTTATGTCTTTTGGTGAATGAGGTTTTACAGATGTCACTGTAAAAAGAAAACTAAGAATTAACTTAAGGAAGGAAGGGCACAAATGTCCATTCGATTTAGTTTTATGTGTGCATATAAAAAAGTCATGTGTACATATCAATTCCCATTAGGTCAAACTAGATTAATGATAAAAATGTATCCTTTAATAAACACCAAAATAAAAGTAAAATTTCTTAACTAAGCAGGTATTATACTTGCATGTTGTCTAGCCCTAGACAAATTCAAAAATTATTTCAAGATTGATAAGATCGTCCAACTTTTCATAAAATTTTATACTCCTTAATTTTTTATTTTGATATAACACACATTAAATAGTAAGAAAATTAATGTTTATGCATGTTTTCATAAGTTCGTGATATTTATTTCAATGAATTAACTCTAATTAATATTTATAAATTGCTAATAATAATTTTATAGACGAAAAAAATCATTAACTAAAATTTAATATTATGACTAAGAGAATTTTAACCAAGTTCAAATAACATCACCTATATTGTTGTGTTTGTTTTTTCAAAAACACCTCTTAACAGCCTCTTAATCCGACTCATTCAGATATAGTTAAATACTTGGCTCAAAAAATGTGTTTGTTTTTTTCAGGTCATTAAGAGGCGGTAAGAGGTTGTCAATATTAAGTGCGTTTGTTTTTTTCTGGCTGTTAAGAGGCAATAAGAGGTATAAAACCTCTTATTGAACTAGATGTAAAGAGTGTCTTAAGAATTTTTATTTATTTATTTATTTATTTTTCATGATCTTTAAATTTTGTGTTTTTTTTTATTCAATTTTGTCTTTTGTAAAGTACGATTATATAGAATCATTACATATTTTATGTTAGATAAAAAATGTAAAACATGGTGACAATTCCTATTTAGTTCAAATTGGAGGGTTTGGTTTAGCGGACTCATATATCTCAACTATAACCCATGTCATTTAGTTAATCGTTTTGAAAAAGTTCAATTTCAACCCCCAACATGATTCTTTTTGTTAAATACACATGAAATTGAATGTTTTCTTTAACATACTTCTAACTTTTGTATAAAATTTGTTTTTTTTATATTTAATAAAGTTTATTTCTTGGTTGAATGCAATCATTTATATTTAAATTTTAAATGCTAAGTCTTTAACACATTCAAAATTTTATAAAAAACAAACAGTTTTATTTAAGTCAGATTCAGATTTCTCAACAACTTATTCAGATTCAGACTTTTCAACCACATATTCAGATTCAGATGTATGAATTAGATTCAGACTCAGAGCCTCTTAATAAACAAACAACACCTAATTTGTATAACGAGATGTTTTATTCGTGCATTGCAGCGGATGAAAAAAATATTTATTTTGTAGTTACAAAGTTTATATTAAAAAAAATTGTTCGAAGGAAATGATGTAAAAACACAAAGTTTATTATGGTTTAGGAGTTATTTTTTGAAAAATGATTGTTGTGCCTACTAATCAAGCCTACAAATGTACTTAATGATTTGATTGGTTCATTTATAAAGATGATTGGTGAGAATTTAGAGAGAGAAAGTAAATAATACAATTGTACAAATAATTTATATATTAGACATGTATTTAGGCATGATTAGTAGGTCTAAATTGCATTACTCTTATTCTTTTATATCATTAAACTTAAGAGAGTGTTTAAATATAAACCTTAATGAGTAAATTTAGTATTTTAGTAACCTTAAGAGGGGTTTTTTTAGCTTCTATAAAACTTATTGTTCAAAAATATTTAAGAAAATATTATTATATATAATTTTTTTAAAGTTCTAAACCGGTACCTCTTATACTTTAAATGACTAACTTTTACAGTTATTATTTCTTAACTACAACGATATTAATTCTAAAATTTATGTATATGCACGATGTTATAAAATAATTTATTCTATAAGCTCTACTTAATTACTTCATTTTGTAAACGTTTAATGTTTACTTGGCTAGTTTTCTTATCATGGGTTGTACTAATTTCACAAAACTGTAATTTATGTGAAAACTAGTTATAGGATAATTTCATAAATACTACCATACTAATTTTCGATGCGATAATTCTACTTAAATAGATTAAACTCTTGCACAAAACCGTTTATCAACTTATGGATTGCATAGCACAACTCATAAGATATAGTTATAGGTATAATTGATAGAATTAGGATTATCTAATGTTTGTTTCTCATATTTTGTCATCTTGAATAAATCAAATAAAAGTAATTTCAATAGTGGATCACCATTAAGTAAAATATCGAACCCATTTAATTGCTCTCTCTTACAATATGTTAACATTGAAAAGAATTTAAGAAAATTTAAAAATGAGGGGACCCCGATCCTCATTGATAAGATGCCAAATAGTTAAGGATATGTAGCGAATGAAGGTTAGGAGTTCGATCCATATCTCCATGTTTTTTATCAACTAAGATAAGGGGGTTTTGTTTAAGCTTATTTTGTTGTTTATTTTGGCTTATGTTCGATAAGTCCATTTTTTTAGCTTATTTTAAACCTTACGAGTTTACATATTTTTTGTTGTGACGTGATAATCTTATATAAGCCATAAAAAATAGGTTCATAAAACACAAGCGGAAACTACAGAAGCGCATTGTTAGTCCACAAATAAGCTTAAACAAACACCTCCTAAAACGGACCATTTAGCTTACTAACATCAAGGTGCAATATTAATCGATAGGTTATGAGATAAGTCTTGATATGAACAGAAAGTGTACCGAACAGGTAGAGTAAAGCGTGTCTTCTGAGATTCAAAAAATAAATTTCACTGTAAATTACCACCTATAGTGATCTTTGTCGGCATGTTAAAGTCGAGTGTTAATAACATCTTTGTTTAACTTTATAGGGCTAATATAATCCCTTCTTGTTTCCAAAAAACTGGGCAAACTCAACACATGATGATATAACTAATCATAGCAGCACGGCGTTTAGGCGCATAACATCATCTTACTGCGTTATCTACGCATAATATGCTCAAACAACTTCTTAAGAAATAAGAGAATTTAAAACAAATTGTTAAACAGATATCCATTGATTTAAGTTGGAAACAATCAATTACACAAATTTAATCATCCAAGGCTCCATTCTGCTTATTTTTAAATAATACGTAACTAAGAAACAAAGAAATGCAAGCACTGCTGCTGTTCAACACGCTTTACCAGTTCCTTGCATTACGAATCCCCTTACCCCAAGTAAGTCATCTTCTTATCAGACAATGAGTTGTATGTCAGAAATGAAGCGATGACCCCACTTCAAAATCAGCTTCTCTCATCCTGTAGAGTAAGAAGAAAATGACAAAGGGAATGATTATCGATCTCAGTGGCAAGCAATATCTCTAGGACTATTGCTACTCGCTACCGATCATACCCTTTAACAATAACAAGGCATTATAAGCATTGGCAAAGGCACAAACAATATCTGCATGAATGTATACTACAGACTTCAACGTCGCATAGTAAGAAACCTGCCAAGGGTAAGAGACATAATATGTTTATCTAAATACCTGCAACTCTGACTTAGCAATGGAAAAAAAACACTTAATAAAGGAAAGCACACACAGCCATGGCGAATTTGAGCTACACACTACCATCTTTACGGAATTAGAAACGACATAAACTACTTGTAGTACTTCTACGAAAATAAATAATAAACATACTACAAAGATTCAAGCAATCCAACCAGTTTTTGACTTTCTTTCCATCATCCATCATTGGATCTCAGCCATTGATGTCACCAGCCAACTACGGTTGAAGATAATGTCATGATTCACTGAAAGCAAAGACCTTTTCACGAGTCTGATCTCCAAGCTGCATTAGAGTAGCCGGTTTGTCCGTTATAACCACCACCTGTCCCTTGCTGATCTCCGCTTGCTGCACCTCCTGGCCCAAATCGTCCAGCAGCAGCTCCATACCCACCAGGGTTGGTGTTGTAGCCATCGTTATTACCATAGTTGCCATAACCATAGGCTTGACTACCATACCCAGCAGCTCCAGTTGCAGACTGACTAGGTGCAGAAACATTACTTCCATAACCTACATTGGGACCATAACCCAAACTACCATAACCTGGACTCTGACCACCCCATGGAGATTTCAATGCACCAGGATTACCACCTAAATAACCAGAGTTCGCCCCACTTGGGTATGCCCCAGCAGGACCATAGCCAGCATTACCACTGCCATAACCACCAACGCCATAACTCCCATATCCCCCATAACCGGGATTAGCATTTGGTCCACCATAACCATAAGATGGTTGACCATAGCCAGAATACGCCGGGTAGCCACCACCAGCACTTTGCTGTAGGAATCTATTACCATCCATTTGACGATCAAAAGAGCCAGAAGAATTATTACCTTGATAGCCACCACCACGCCCACCACCACCACCAGGAGTTGCATCCTTAGGAAGTGCTCGTTTCACCTCAACGGCCTTATTGTTCAGTTCATGGAAGGTCTTCTGGACAACTCTATCAACAGCATCTTCTGTGTCAAATGTGATGAAACCAAATCCTCGAGGCCTCTGGGTGTTTTGGTCAAACATTATCACTACATCCGTTACATCACCATAACTTTCAAAGTACTGACGGAATTGTTCTTCTGTCAAGGTGGCAGGCAATCCGCCAACAAATATCTTTTTTGTTCTGTAATTTCCCGCCCCTCCAGAGCTCCTACCGACATTACTTCCAGGTCTTGACGTTTGCTGTTCTTCCCTTGATAAAGCTCTCTTGGCTTCCACCTGCACACCAGAAGTAAGCTACAGATAAATACCAGAGCATATGCACAGACGAATACCAGAGCATATGCACAGACGACGAAAAAAAGAGTAGTTGCATAATAAAGAATAAAAACCAACAGATTATTGCGTATACAGACAAGGTATCACACTAAGAACCCAAACAAATGATACTTATGAAAAAGGCAATCAAATCATTCATGGATTCACATGCAATATAGAAAGCAAGTGTACATATAAGCAAACAGATAAGGATTTCTTTCTTGAATGATGATACCATCAAGCTTTAGACTATATGAGTTAATAAGTATGCCGTAGAGAAAGATACGGTAAGCATGACTAAAAGTTCCAAACCAGATCACATGCCACAAAGGAATTAAAGTGAGCATAACATTACAAAGATACGTTAATAATAACAAAACACCCTGGTGTAAATGATATTAGTTGCATTTATAATTTAGCCAAGAAACCAATGACTCCCGTTAGTTCCAGAGAGAAACCAATTGTTTGCATAAGCATGTAAACAAAGACGTTAAACATTCAAACCAATTAGTATCGAAAATAAATACAAGTAAGCTCATTGGTTGATGACTAGGAGACAGAGAAATTAAGCATAAGTGCAATAACCATAGAACCAAACTCTATGACCATTTAACGCACTACTTATCTCTAAACACGAACAGACCCAATAAAACCATTCTACCCAATTGTATGCTAGAAAGCAAGTGATAGTTACTAAACATAAAAACACATTACATAAGAATAGCTGAAGGATTCACTCAAATCGAGCAAACCCTCCCTTATTGTGAGAAGATTCACTCTTAAGCTCTTACCGTCAAAGATGTGTGTACCAAGATCAAACATGTCCATATATGAAACTCAACATTTAATTCATCCAAAAAAAAAATCACAAAAATACAAACATGTAGCAGCTACAATTAACAGTGTAGCTAAACATTCGTCCCTGCTCTCCGCTAAAATACATTTACAAATCTCCATGTCATCGCATTAACGAACCAAAAACCAATAACCAATAACATAACTTATAAAAGCTTGCAAATAAAATTAACCCAGCTAAAAATATGCCAACCTAAAATTAACCACAGCCAAAATTACCAACTAGAAAACGCATTAAAACACAATTTCACACATTCTTAATAACCAATCAAAATCGTCAAATAAAACCCTAAAAATTAATTTAAAAAAAAAACAAATTTTATAAAAAGTTAAAGGATTAGTAATACATACAGTGCGACCTTCAATAGTATGTCTGTCTTGAAGAACAGTGTCAAGAACATTGGGATCAGAGAAAACGACAAAACCAAAGCCACGTGGACGACCAGTAACCTTGTCACGCATGATAACAGTCTGGGAAACATTGCCGTATTTGGAGAAGTAATCAGTTAGGGTTTCTTCAGTTGTGTCCCATGATATTCCTCCTATGAATACTTTCCCTTCATCTCTATCCATTTTCAAATTAGGGTTTTTTTAGGGTTTAGGACTTGCCGGAAAACTCAAGAGTGTTCGGTTTGGTTGGTTCGGTGAGAGTAAAACAAGGGTGAAAAGGAAGTTACCCCTGTAAAGTGATGTCGTTTTGGTAGAAAAGGTATCTTTTCCGTAAATAGCAAGATCAAAGAATTAATATTATTATTATTATTATTATTATTATTATTATTTTTAAATCAATTAAAAAAAAACACTACCCACACTCAATTACAAAAATAAACACTTTCAAACGCATATACCAAAATTGACACTTCGAAAATTTGAGCTTTGCTCGCCTCCCCTTTTACTTGCCGTTTTCAAAAGAAGACAAAAGCTTTTTCGCTATAAGACAAAGACATAAAAAGTAAATGCTTGTTCGTCTCATTTTTGCTCGTCATTTTCAACTACAAGACAAAAAACATGGAGATCAAATGTTTGCTCACCCCATGTTTGCTCGCTGTTTTCAGTTACAAGACAAAGAACATGGAGAAAAAATGCTTGCTCGCCCTATGTTTGCTCGTCGTTTTCAGCTATAAGACAAAGAACATGGAGAACAAATGCTTGCTCGCCGTTTTCAGCTACAAGACAAAAAACATAAAGAGGAAATGCTTGCTCGCCCCATGTTTGCTCGCCGTTTTCAGCTACAAGACAAGGAACATGGAGAGCAAATGCTTGCTCGCCCCGTGTTTGCTCGCCGTTTTCATCAATGTTTGTAAAACTTGTTTAGATGGTTCATTTTGGTAAAGGTGGAGGTAAAATGTTTATTTAAAACAAATTCTCTTTTTCCCTTTTTTTTCTTTCTTTAAGATGCCACATTTGCAGGGTTTTAAAAGGCGTTGTCATGGTGGCGGTAGGGTGTTGCTAAGGTGTGAGGTGTGACATTCGCATTACAAAATAGATTAAATCGTCGGCTTTACGCGTGACATGAGATGAGACGTGAAAAGGCGCCCTAAGGCGCGAAGCGAGACACATATTTTAAGTTTAACTCCGTTAAAAGAAAATTCTTTTGAAAGAAATGAAGAATATATGCAAGAATAGTTTCTTCGGTTACTCTAAATAGTTTCTTCGGTTACTCTCTTATGTATAGTGTAACACCCCAAAATCGGTACAGCAGAAGCGGCGCGAATCATGGGTGCTATTAAATTGGTAATCACAACACATGTGAATAAAGAGCGGAATACATACTCCGTTTAAAATTACATAAATTTAAAACAAGTTAAGCTACATATTAGTCTTTGAAAATGCGGAATAAGGCACATAAAAGTTTTAGTTGTCCCAATACATAATCTATCATTGAATGTGTGAATACACATCAGAGTAAGTCTATGACTATGCATGGTCCTGCCTTGCTTCCACTAACAAATAATCATATTAAACACCTGAGAAAAACATGCTAAAAGTCAGCATAAATCTGGTGAGTTCATAGGTTTAAGTAAACAGATAAATGGACCATTTCAATAACATAAGCACATTACAACGAATATAATGTGATATAAACAAATAACAAAGATTTTTTACGCTAGCACTAAGTTCATGCAACCGATGCTACGACAGTTCAGTGTGCCTAACCGGTCACATATAATTCATAATCAATTGGCCCTAGCGTGTAACACCCCCAAAATACCGCATCGGAAGATTGTGTCACTGGGGTGCTACTTCATAATACAAAGTACATGATATAGACCTCTAAATGAGACGTTTTGAAAAGTTACCATTCGATTAATAAAATCAGAGTTATAAACATGATGTCCTAAAGTATAATACGTAAATGTTTACAAAATATTTTGAATGGTAAATGATAAAAGCATAAGTCTTCAAAATGTGTCGTGCGACTCTATGCTTCAAACTCTAGCTATCGCCTTATGACCTGAGATAAACATGCTAAAAAGTGTCAACACAATGGTTGGTGAGTTCATAGAGTTTTTTTTAACATGTAAGCCTTTAAAGAATGTTCACACAACAAAGGCATTGTAAATCCACTCAGTTCCAAGTTTCGGCCATACAAAACTTGCAACCTGTGTGTTTACAACCCACTGCTAAAATATAGTATGTCAATCATGTATGCATGTATCATAGTATTAAAAAGTATAAATGTCACCACAAGGGTCTTCCAACAACTTAATTTGGGATGTATCTAATTTAATAGCCTTCCAACAACTTAATTTGGAGCCACTAAATTAATGGTCATCCAACAAATTAATTTGGAGCCACTGAATTGCATGTTACCACAAGGGTCTTCTAACAACTTAATTTGGGACGTATCTAATTTAATAGACTTCCAACAACTTAATTTGGAGCCACTAAATTAATGGTCATCCAACAACTTAATTTGGAGCCACTGAATTGCGCGTATTGGGAGCCTCTTCTTAAAGATTAATGGTCATCCAACAACTTAATTTGGAGCTACTAAGTTGAATAACGCAATTAAGTATAATGCACTAAAAAATAACGCAAATAAGTTTAACACAATCATGTATAACGCAATCAAGTATGTGAAAAACTAGAAGGGGGGGTTGAATAGTTTTACCAATTAAAACTTTGTTTTTAAATATTTAGATCGACTTATGTCAATCCATTTGGATGTGTATGTTGGACATAGATAGATAGATATATAAATGTGTAATGAAAGATAAAGAGTAAGAAGCACATAACCACGACACGAGTATTTATAGTGGTTCGGCTACAAGGACACCTTCCTTGCCCTACTCCACTCCCTGAGTCACCTACTCGAGAGTTCGTAATCATTACACGACACCAACTCCTTATGGCGGAGAAGCCTTCACAACGTCGCCTACTCTTTTTCCGGTACTAGGCTAACCACCGGGTTCTTTCACAAGGGAGAACCACACCTATCACAAGGTCGCCTACCCTTTATCCGGTACTAGGCTAAGTACCGAGTTCCATTACAAAGGAGGAACTACTACCCAACACTACACAACACCTAACCTCAAAGGAAACCCACTCCTTATTACAACACCATCAAGGATATCAATATCCTTGGAAACAAACTATCATTATTTGTATAACGATGCACCTCATCGATTATACGACCTTGGCATCCTTCACTAATGCCACTTGATTTGACTTCTAGGCATCTTTCACTAATGCCCTTGACACGAACGCTTGGCACCTTTTACTAATGCCTTCGTCTTGACTCCTTTAGCATTCTTCACTAATGCTTTTGACACGGACGTTAAGCACCTTTCACTAATGCTTTCGTCTTGACTCTTTCGGCATCCTTCACTAATGCCTTGGACACAAAACTTCTATTGAGGAAGAAAGAAGTATCAATCAAGAGAACCTTAGTAGTCTTGATGATGACGAAGCATGGCAACTCATGGACTTGAGCTTGCTCGATGGTGATCTCGCCTTTAAGAGGAACCTAGAGAATCACACAAAAACAAAAGACAAACTACATAGAAAGATCCTTTAGGATATGTGGTTAGAAGGTTACAATACTTGGGGAAAGTATGTGTGGGAGAGGCAACCCAAAAGGAAGAAATGACTCACTATTTATAGAAGAAAAACAACTACTGTTCCACGGATCCCTCACTTGAGGGATCCGTCCAGTGTATTACTAGGGATCCGTGGGACGCTCCCTTTTGCCCATGGGTTTTGGGTCATGGGTCATGGGTCATGGGTTATGGATCATGGGTATCCAAGTAGATACAATGTATCTACAAGATGCAATGCATCTAGTCCATTGTTCATAGATTAAAACCATGGGTCATGGATTAAAACTATGGGCCATGGATATTATCCATATATGACTTATGCATGATGTCATGCAATGGGTCATGGGTCATGGACTTTGGGTTTTACCCAACTACATTCAATGTATTTGGTCAACGGGTCAAATACTTAAGTTTTTACCCATTTTATATTACACATTATAATACGTACTAGTTATGTATATATTTACCCAATATGTAAACACTAGTTGTTGTACATATGTATTTAAATCATAAAATCACTTATACTTGTTTTAGTGTTTTATGTGAAAACGTAAGTGTGTTAGAAAACTATTGGCTCAAACCATTTACGTATTTTATTTGTTTCGTTAAAATGATTTTACGTTTGTTATCGACAAAACATTAGAAGATCGTAAAATATAAATAAACGTTTTACGGTTTATTTGTATTAACAATCTCCCCTCTTTGTTGATGACAAAACATAAAATTATTTTAAGGAAAAACTAAAATTAGTAAAAGTTCGAATGAGTTTTACTCTCTTCTCCCCCTTTTTGTCGAAACAAAAAGAGCGTCGAAAAAGAAACTAACACAATGTTTTAAGAAAAACATGTAAAAGAAAAAAATATAGAGAGCAAGTGACGGGAAGAGTTCTCGTCTTAACTCCCCCTTGACGAGTCCATCCCTTTGGGAGGGCTTCAAGTAAATAAAAACTACTAAGCTAATGCATTGCAACTATGTTTGCAAATGGTTTCGTCTTAGTGACGATAATGCTCCCCCTTGATGATTGCAACTTTGCAAAGGGACGTAACGAAATGTAATCCATATGAGGATTATATTGCAAATGGTTTTGCAATGTATTGTTTGACACAAAGCTCCCCCTAGCTTAGGGTGTCAAAGTCTTCATGTGTATTTTGAAAATCTACAAAAAAAAGGTTATAAAGCAAGTATATAATGCATAATTTCCTGCAAATAAGACTCAAGTTAGTAGAAAACATGTCTTCTGTTGCACGGATCCCACGGTTCCCTCCTTGGAGGGATCCGTCTAGGCAAATCTCAGGGATCCGTCTATCTGATAGCAGATTTCAGCAATGGTGATGTAACAAATAATGTTAACATCAAAGTGAGATATGTATTTAAGCAACAAACATATACTCAAAGCAATATGGCATATAAAATATCATTCAATAAAACATAAGAGATGATCTACAACTCTCTAAAAACTAAGAGAATGATTTAGCCATGTAATACATATTCTACTAATATTAATAAGTGACCAAAACTTAAGAAGCAACTATGTGCTTGAGTCTAAGAATGAGTAGACTTGTTGATTTGGTCCAATCTTTCAAGAAGATGATTAAACATGAAATGCAACTCATTCCGTACTTCTTGGACAAGTCCTTGGGTGATTAGACAATTAGATCAATTATTGTCTTGATTTGGAACCGGAGGAGATTGGATGTTTTGTGGAGGTTCTACAAATGATGGTGGAGGTACATTGAGTAATGTAGGATGAGGTTCTACTAAGGATGAGGGTGGTGGAAATGGAAATTCCTCCATATTATCAAGTCCTTGGTGGTTCCTTGTTTCCAACGGTGGACTAGTTGGTGTTGTAGGTAGTTCCCTATTAAATGAGAATGTTGGTGAGTGGGAAGTTCTCGGTGGTGAGTGCTCTAATGAATAGAGATTTGGATGAGAAATAGGTTCGGTGAAGGAATATTGTCTATGTTCTAGGAATGAAGACTTAGGCATTTTACTAGAACTAGGAGCGTTTGGTTTAGAGCTTGATGACCCCTTTTCTAACCCAAAAGGTCAAATGCTAATTCTTGCGGTTCTCTTGGCAATTGTTGATTTGGTTTGTTGAGGTGGGATTCTAGCACTATTATCTCTTATGGGTGATGATTCGGTGGAGGAAATCTCATGAACCATATGACCATTCCTTTTGGATGAACCTTTGGTTGAAGAGTTGTTGCTAAGTGCTTTGGTCATGGTGAGGATGCAATAGGGGTCTCTAACTACTGAATTTCTTTAAGAATGTGATAAGAGTGATGACTTAACCTCTCAAGAGTGTTTCATTTATAAAGGGTGAATTTGAATTAAGGAATTAAATTCATGAGCACTAAGGGGATTAGGCATGCACCAAGGTCAACTAAGGTGTTGTTCAGCTCTAGGAAATCATTAAATGGTAACTAAAGGTGTTTAGATTACCAAAGATGGCTTAAATTTGAAGGAAAAGCTGATTTAAAGGCTTTCTGTAGACAGGGATCCCACAGATCGGTCTGGTTATAAACCAGGGATCCGTCTATCAGACAGAGATGTAATGAAATGATTTATGCTTTTTGTAAGGTCTAGTACCTATGAATCTTGAGGATTTGACTTTCCTTAGATGTCTTGAATGGTGGATGTCTTAAATGCTCAACCATAAGGAGTGAGGATACTTAATGATGGTTTTGGGTAGGAAAGTGGACTTTTGAGAGTCTAACTAAGTGCTTGAGGAGGATACCATTTGATTTGAAATAGAGAAATGATGGCAATTAGTCCTAGAAATCAGATGATGACTCAAGAGAAATTTGAGAAAATCCTAAAAAATAAAGAAAAATGAAAAAACTAGTTTTAAGCCTATTTTGAGGTAAGAGTGACTAAAATCAATTTACTAAAATTGATAGAAATATCAAACTAAGTGTTTTGAGATGTGAGGAATAATGTGTGAGTGTTGGAGCGGAAATATGGTGGATATTGGTGAGTTTGATAAATCAAAGGCACTTTGAATTTGATTCCTAAGTTACCTACGGGTGAATGTGAAACCTACTTTGCTTGAGGAAGCCTTAAGTGGTATTAAAGAATCATGTTTAGCCAACATGATTTGATCAAGGGGATAACTTGGATGGATAATGATCTGTATCTGATATCTGTCTTCCCGGATCCCACGGTTCCCTCTTAGGAGGGATCCGGCTAGTTATAATTCTAGGATCCGGCTATTGCAGATAAGAAGGTTTTAAGCAATTGTGCAATTCTTGCACTCTTAGCAAATGCTTCTCCTATTTATTTCTACAATGACTAAATTCAAGAACACAACAAGTATAATGCATAGCAAGTGTGGGGAGACTAAGAGGTAGCTAAAGATGAGTGACGAAGATTACTTGAATGAATTCAAGATGTCGTAAAATCTCATCCTACTAGGTCCTAAGTTAAATTGTTCAATGCCAAGTTATGGCAATTCCTACTCACTACTTCCTATTCTACATAAATATTGTTAAGGTGTTACAAACCATTGTTTCGAATTGTTTTCACAAACTAAGGTCATATGACCTTACCTTACTTCCCCATCTCCTTCCATATCACTCCCCGTATTCATCCTCCCCTCCACTCTTCATCCCACCATCTCTACTTCTTTTTCTTCAAGAAGTTAGCGAAGCACTTGAAGATCCCTTTGGTTTGTTTCCATTCTTGTGATGGGCTAGGAATGTCCGGTAATTGATTGATGTAATCCAAAGGGTCGAGATCGGTGTTGCCAAGGGGGTTGCTACTTCCTTCTCCTTCTCTTTGTCTCTCCCGTTCATCCGATGAATCCGTTGGTGGGTGAGGTCTTTTGCCATCCACCATAAACCTTGTAGTTTTTCCCTCGGATAAAGGCACCATAACTTTGTTGCAAAAGCTATGATCATAGGAGTACGGAGAAGGATCTAAAGCAAAGATGAAGTTTGCAAGACGGGATAGGATCATTGCATACGGGAGCACCATTTTGTGCATGCTTTTCACACTTGTCATTCTCTTAATCATGTAATATGTAAGGTTGAATCGAGTCTCGGTCGCAAGGCAATAGATCATGAAGCTCAAGCACGCATTGGGGTGATCCTTGTTCCCTCCCAAGAAAAGCACATTCTCCCTTACCACGACTTCCCATTTCCTATACAACGCGTAAATCTCGGAAAGCTCCCTTTGAAATTGATCCCTATAGATCACTTTGGAATTTCTAGTGACCCTCGATGGGGATGCCCTTTGCATGAACACGGTATCCCTTACCGTTGTTGCTTCCGGGATTCTCATGTGGTAGACTTCATGATGATCTACCATGTCGTGTAGCTCCGCCAAAGACCATTCATTGGAAAACATGCAAACTCCTTGATATGGAACACGTAGTATTCTTCCAAATTCTACAAGCGAAAGGGTGTACTTATGCTCATTTATGATGAAGACAATTGAGATGGTCCCCGTTCTCATTCCTAACTATTCTCATTGTTTTGTAGAATTCGAGTACAAACACCGAGCAAATTTGCTCATTTATGTCCAAAAGACAATCAAAGCCAATTGTTTCAAAAACTTGTCGGATGTCGGTGTTAGCAAGGAATGATGGTTCTACCACACGACCTTCATGAAAAAGTCTCTTTTCGAGCAACTTGAAAGCTTTCCTATCCTCCAGGCTAAGTCCATCCTTTCGATGGTACATTGGGATGTAGTGGGCGGTATCATGATAATCTTGTTGTCGGTTACTAGGCATGATTGTTCATATACAACAAAACCACAATGTGGTGTTAATTATGAATAGTAGCCTAAAGGGTTTGATCACAATTTTGCTCAAATTATCTTTATTGAATTCAAGAAATGAGTTTAATTTGTATTAACAATGATAATTATTTGATTTAGATTATCTTAGAAAACAATGTAGTAACAAATTATGACAAACCCATTTGAACCCAACTTCTAAAGATGAAAATTGTAATCCTAGGAATCAAGGAATTAAATTAACAATGTAGTGAAGATTATACTTACACAAGAGATTGTTTTGCTTGAAGGAAATGATCAATTTGCTCCTGTGAACAGTAATTGGGTTTTTATTCGTGAGTCTTTGAAGGGAAAGTGATAGTGGAACTTCCACAGTGATCATTTCTAACTTATGTTGTCTTCTGTTGCACGGATCCCTCTCATTAGGGATCCGGCTAGTTCAAACTCAGGGATCCGGCATGACAGCAAAAGTTCAGCTTAATCATTCCTTGATACCTTTGGTTTGGGAGTTCTAAAATGCCTAGAGTTTGATGTTTAAGCTCTATAACTTGTGGTTTGGGGTTTTGACGGTATAATACTAATCCTATTTGACGAGGTTCCCTTTTTATGAATAAGTCATAATTCTTGGGGAGGTTTTTCAAAGATTATGATAAAATCCCATTTTATCATAATATAAGAAAATTTCACATGGATACTCATTGACATAGATGAAATGTCAATAGTCCTTTTGTGAGGAATAATGATCAAAGCTATCGAATAACCGAGATATCATTATTACAGGTTTATAGTGTAGTCTATATAAATCAACGAGGAATACTATTCTTGATGATGATTTTAATATAGATAATTACTTAAGTAATTACTAATATAGAGTAAACATACTACTAAGACTTTAATAATAATAACAAAATGTAAATTAATAAAGATCATATCTTTGCTAAATATTCTTTTTAAGGAAAGAAATATTTAGAAAAATTCTTTGTGATCTTCTTAGGATCTCCAAATCCATGTATGGAGAATACATTGCTAAATATTCTTTTTATGAAAAGAAATATTTAGAAAATTTCTTCATGATCTTCTTGGTATGCCTAAATTCAAGTATGGAGAATTCTTAACAAGTAAAATATTAGAACGTTCTATCATTGTCCAACATTAAACAATATGATAATTTTTTAAAACATGACAAAAAAAATCCTTCTTTGTAGTTTTCAAAGATACACGGATCGTATCAAGTTTTTAAAGTATAACATACTCTAAGAAACTTGGTAACGAAGCTCTGATACCAATTGTGGAAAACTAGAAGGGGGGGGGGTTAAATAGTTTTACCAATTAAAACTTTGTTTTAGAATATTTAGATCGACTTATGTCAATCCATTTGGATGTGTATGTTGGACATAGATAGATAGATATATAAATGTGTAATGAAAGATAAAGAGTAAGAAGCACATAACCACGACACGAGTATTTATAGTGGTTCGGCTACAAGGACACCTTCCTTGCCCTACTCCACTCCCCGAGTCACCTACTTGAGAGTTCGTAATCACTACACGACACCAACTCCTTATGGCGGAGAAGCCTTCACAACGTCGCCTACTCTTTTTCCGGTACTAGGCTAACCACCGGGTTCTTTCTCAAGGGAGAACCACACCTATCACAACGTCGCCTACCCTTTATCCGGTACTAGTAGGGATGAGCACGGTACCGGTCCCGTACCGATCCTGTACCGATCCGTGGTACCGATTTTTCCGAGCATAAATTAGTGGTACCGGTATGAGATTCGGTTATCGACGTACCGGAAATCGGTTTTCCCATTTTTTCGAATTTCCGATTTGGTACCGGTCCGTGCGAATTAGTGGTCCCGATTTTTTTTTCACCTTATTTCGAAGTCCCGGTACCGTACCGTATTTCAAGAATTGGTACCGTTTCGGTACGGTTCCGATTCGGTTCGAAATGCTCATCCCTAGGTACTAGGCTAAGTACCGAGTTCCAGTACAAAGGAGGAACTACTACCAAACACTACACAATACCTAACCCCAAAGGAAACCCACTCCTTATTACAACACCATCAAGGATATCAATATCCTTGGAAACAAACTATCATTATTTGTATAATGATGCATCTCATCGATTATACGACCTTGGCATCCTTCACTAATGCCACTTGATTTGACTTCTAGGCATCTTTCACTAATGCCCTTGACACGAATGCTTGGCACCTTTTACTAATGCCTTCGTCTTGACTCCTTTAGCATTCTTCACTAATGCTTTTGACACGGACGTTAAGCACCTTTCACTAATGCTTTCGTCTTGACTCTTTCGGCATTCTTCACTAATGCCTTGGACACAAAACTTCTATTGAGGAAGAAAGAAGTATCAATCAAGAGAACCTTAGTAGTCTTGATGATGACGAAGCATGGCAACTCATGGACTTGAGCTTGCTCGATGGTGATCTCGCCTTTAAGAGGAACCTAGAGAATCACACAAAAACAAAAGACAAACTACATAGAAAGATCCTTTAGGATATGTGGTTAGAAGGTTACAATACTTGGGGAAAGTATGTGTGGGAGAGGCAACCCAAAAGGAAGAAATGACTCACTATTTATAGAAGAAAAACAACTACCGTTCCACGGATCCCACGGATCCCTCACTTGAGGATCCGTCCAGTGTATTACTGGGGATCCGTGGGACGCTCCCTTTTGCCCATGGGTTTTGGGTCATGGGTCATGGGTTATGGATCATGGGTATCCAAGTAGATACAATGTATCTACAAGATGCAATGCATTTAGTCCATTGTTCATAGATTAAAACCATGGGTCATGGATTAAAACTATGGGCCATGGATATTATCCATATATGACTTATGCATGATGTCATGCAATGGGTTATGGGTCATGGGTCATGGACTTTGGGTTTTACCCAACTACATTCAATGTATTTGGTCAATGGGTCAAATACTTAAGTTTCTACGCATTTTATATTACCCATTATAATACGTACTAGTTATGTATATATTTACCCAATATGTAAACACTAGTTGTTGTACATATGTATTTAAATCATAAAATCACTTATACTTGTTTTAGTGTTTTATGTGAAAACGTAATTGTGTTAGAAAACTATTGGCTCAAACCATTTACGTATTTTATTTGTTTCGTTAAAATGATTTTACGTTTGTTATCGACAAAACATTAGAAGATCGTAAAATATAAATAAACGTTTTTACAGTTTATTTGTATTAACAAAGTATAATGCAATCATGTATAATGCAATCAAGTATAATGCAGTCAAGTATAATGTAATGAAGTATAATGTTTTGAGTATTTGTAAAAGTAAAAGCAAGTAGTTGAGCATGTATCTCCCCCAAAGAGTTTATAAAACAATTAAACGAGTAAAAGTGGGGCTATGAACTCACCTTGAACTAATGATATCAAAACGTATAACGAAATTGATGGATAAGCCTGAAAGTCTCTACGCGTAACCTAGAATATAATGTCATTTCTTAGGTTTGGAATAACGATGTGAAAATATAAACAAGCCTATATACATCTATATATTGATCATGATGTAGTACTTGGTAGTTTCGTGTATGTTTGTTTATGAAACGGTTTTTGTTTGTATATCTCGTACTATCGTTCGGGCCATCATAATCAATAGATTGATGAGTGTGTAAATACTCATCATTTTTGGTTAAATCTGAACTGCAAAACGTTTAAAAATGCTCAGAAATGCATCAAAATACTGAAAATATTCCAAAATTGCATTTTATATGTTTCAGATGCAAAATGTTCAAAAACAGATGAAAAATGAGCTAAGTTTGCATAATTGGCAGTTTCAGTCCCCCAAGTTTCAAAAATTGTTAGAAATAGTCCCTGAGCACTTATTTCAAAAAGAAAAGTCACCAAAGGTCCTTTTTAAATCATATGTTGTCATATTTAGTCCTTTGGTGAAAAGTTCCAAAAGTTTTGAGAAATTTCAGTTTTGGTCCCTGGATTTTAAAATGGTCATGTTTAATCCTTGGAATTTCAAAAGTGTCAAAATTAGCCCTTGGTCTATTAAAGATTGGCAAATCCAACCCTTGGATTACATTTGCAGAAGTTACATGAATGGTCCTTGAATTTTCAGCTTTTACACATTTGGTCCTTGTGTTACTTAAATCCTAAATCCAAACCGGATCCCATATAATAACCCAAGTCCAAACTAACCTTGGCCCAATACCATTTTACCCACAACCCGGTCCAGTCCACCCTTTATATCTAACCCGACCCAACCCGGTTTAATAAACCAAAACTACCCACACGTTTAAATTATTAAAACCGCTCACGGGTTCTCCCTTCCCCTTCATCATCACACTAGCCTGCAACACCAGGCTTTACCATCCCTCCAGCTCACCTTTCCACACCCTTATCACTCCACCTTCAACAACAATCCAAGACACATTAAATACCTCTCCTCCTTTTGCACTCAAACTCACCCATTGACTTAATACTTTTTCCCGCCAAAACCAAATCATGGTCAAGATGAATGAAACCATCCAATGGCCCTTAAAGCAAGCTGGGATATGTTCAGAGAAGAGAGAGAAGTGTTTTGGGTATAAAAAGAAGCAATGAGAAGCAAGAAAAAGTAGTAGAATTTAGTTTTAAATTTCCTTAATGTCGTTTTTTTATCAATGTATTAGTTTAGCTTAAAATATGTAATCTTTTGTTTCTATGATCCAAACTCAAGCTATTTTATCATTGTAATCAGTTTTTAAGAATCAATTTCAAAGTTTAGTTAAAATTCATGTGCTTGTGTTTTACGTTGAACAATCCAACTTCATGTTCTTATATTAAAGCTTCCCATAGCTTATTTTCTTATTCACTTAAGCTTACTTAAGCTCATTGTAGCTTTTGATAAGTGGGAATTGATTTCAAGCAATTGTCATGTTTAGTCAACAAAAGTCAACTGCTTAAGCTCATTTGGATTTGATCATGAAATGGGGTTGATGCAGCTTGCTTTGGGGTTGGATTAGACTAGATTAAGGTAGTCTTGGGTTCTGGTTTAGCCTGCAAAACAAGTTTGATATCGGTGAGTATCTTTCTCCTTTTCACTTTCACTTCATGTTGTAGATTGTGTTTGTACTTGTAATTGTAGTTATAGATAGCTTAAATGTGTTTATCTAGTTGTTCTTAGATCAAGTAAACTCAGTTTAATCCAGTGTATATGCTAGTTAAGAGATTAGCTCATGTGAATTTGCAAATCAGTTGCAAAAGTGGTGTTTGGATCAGTGCATTTAGCTGAGCTTGAGCCTTTGTTGGTGTTTGAAAATTGTACACTCAGTCTTGGTATAGGTCCTTAGAACCATTCCAGTCTTAATTTGAGCCTGCACAAGCTCTAAGTCAAAATCTCAATTTATCTGTCTTACTCACTCAACTGTTGGAGTTTTGGAAAATCAAAAGCTTATTTTGTGTTCAAAATTCATAGATATAACTTGTATTAAGTTTATTTCAGTATAATACATCAAATTCAGTCCTTAAATCAATATCAAAACTCATTAAAGTCAACTTTTCAGTTTTGTCAAAAAGTCAAAAACTTGAAAAATCCGTTTTGTGCCTAACTAGAGGGATTTTTCATGAGTTCATTTCTGGGTCAATTCCATTGAAACTTTGGGTTTTATAAGTTCAACTGGTCTAATTTCTTATTACTATTTTTGTAGATTTTTACAGATTTTCTATAATCTCCAAAATTGCTTATCAAAATGGTCAAAAATGCCCTGTACACACTCAGTGTATACTGAGTGTGCACAGGTCATTTGCAGTCCTTGCACCAAGCTCAATAGAGCTTGTCAAAGTCTGTTTTTTGGTTTATTGGTTCTTGTCCAGGTCTAGTTTAAGTCCCTTCTTCTGTTTTGTAGTTTAGCTTATTTAGGTGGCTTGTGCTTAAGCTCAAAGTAGGTCCCCTAAACCCGTTCTTAGCACTTGTATTCAAAACATCAAATCTGTTTCATTTGCATTTCAGTAGTTTAAGCTAGTTATTATAAGTTGCTTTTGAGTTATTTTAGCATAGTGTAGCCTCTGTTTCAGTTGGGTGGCCTTGGGTGTTCATTTGCTTATTTAAAGTGCTTATTCTTAAGCACTTGACATAGCAGTTGCATTTTCCTATACACAACCACCTGTTTTTCCATTTTTCCTAGATTCCTAATAATATTTTAGACTTTTCCTGAAATTTTCATATTTTTCCAAGCCTGTTTGGTATTTTTCTCTATTTAATTTAGTTTTTAAGTCTTTTTAATTAGCTTTTATTGCAATTAATTCAGAAAAGTTTCAAAAAAATAATTTTTCATTTTTCTTAAGTTTAGATAAATATAAAAAGTCAAAAAAATATTTTTCCAGATTTTTCTTAGTTAAATTTGTATTTTTAAGTAATTTAATTAGTTTTAAATAGTTTTTAATTCATAGAAAATAGAAAATAATCAAAAAAATACAAAATTAGTTTTGAAAATTCTATTTAGTTATTTTAGATTTTTCTAATTCATAATTTCATTTTTCTAGCTTTATTTCATATTTTCTTGTATTTTAGGGTATTATTAAATAGTTAAAAATAGTTTTTAATTAATAATAATTAGATAAATAGTTATAAAAATAATTTTCTTTTTCTAATAATTTTCTCTTATCATTAGGTTTGTAAAAATGTCAATTTCATATTTTTAGGATTAATACTGCTTCAGTTTCATATTTTCATTTGTACGTCGCGTAGTTTTTAATTCAGTTTTATAAAAACATAAAAACAAAAACATCATTTTGCAAATAGTGATAGCGTTTATTTAATATTTTTTATCTTTTTAATTTCCTTTAATTTGCATTTAAGCCCCTGTAGTTTATGAACTTTTTCCGTAGTTATAATAATTCAAATCCCTCTTTTCTGTTCAAATCTCTCGATCACTACACGTTTGATTATTCTCGCACGGCTCGTTGGGACTTAACGACCCGGGGAAACACTATACTCCCCTGGACTTCATTGCATTTGCTTCTAAGCTGTTTTAAGTTTGTTACGGTTGGCCATTCACAAGTGGCCGACTTGAGTGATTAAACTTGACGGTTTGGAGCTGATCAAATTTTGGCGCCGCTGCCGGGGAGCTGTGCTAATTATCTTACGTTTAGCAGATTAGTGATTTGAATATTCACTCCTTGTTCATACCATTTGTATGTATTTATATTTTCTTATAAAAATCAAAAACCCAAAAAGATTTTCATTCTTTGTCTTTACATCATGTTTTTCAAAAATACCAAAAATATTCCTCTTTACCCTCTTACCCTTTTTGATTCTTTATCCCTTTACCCTCTATCCATTTGATTCTAACTTCTTCTATTCTCATGGAATCGTTTATTCCTTGTGTCGGTTGTGGTGAGCCTCTTTTTGGTTCACCATGTCGTTGGGTATGCGTGTGTACAATGTGGTTATGATATTCATAACGGGAGTTGTTTGTTTTGTGGTTCGAGGAATTCATTTGATTATGATCCTAATCCGAACTCATTTAACGACCCCTCAAACTTTTCCAATTACCCACCACAGCCCGACTTATCTTCATATAATCAACATACCTGCTGTGAATTTTGTGGAGGTCCTCACCAAAGATTTGAGTGTCAATCCGGAAACACGTTTGTCTATGAACAGTTTTCCAGTGATGCTCAGAACTTTGGTTATGACCAATATCCATATAATTCACCAGTCCAGACTCAGCAGTTTCTTGTGGAGGTCCCCACTTCAGCTCTGATTGTCAAATAGGGAATCTATTTCCTTGTAACAATCATGACTCTTACAGGTTTGACAATTTCCAACCTCCACAGCACTATACGGTTCAAACTCCACCTGAGCCGTTGTCTCAAGAAACCTCCCAAAATTTTGAAACCGCAATGAAAACACTTGAGGATATGATTCAAAACTTTAAGAATCAAGTGAGTAGTGAAAAGACCATGGGAGAATTGCTAGCCGAAGAACGAGAAGAACGAGAGGCTCGCAAATCTAGGGAAGAATTATTAGTCCTAGAGCAAGTAGCTCTAAGGCGTTCCCAATTTCTTAAGGCAGCTATGTATGATGATGACGAGGAGAGTATTTCTTTTAAGAATATTATTTCTCAACTCCTCGGTCGGTTGATATCCCGGCATTTGAGATTCCATCTCAAACAAGCTATCACACCGAAGATCCCACTCACTCTCTCGAACATGGGGGCGAGCATCTTGACACTGTTCCTGAAAGGAATCGGACGAATTCATAAAGTCTAGTGTTGAGAACCTTGTCCCAATCCGAGAGAGTCACAGGGAATTTCTGATCATATGTGTGATTCTTCTTCCCCTCTTGAGTGTTCAAAAGATCATTTTGAAACTTTCTCTGATCTTAGCGACGATTGTACATCATATGGAGACATCGAGTATGTTGAGGCATCACTTCCACAATCTGATGCTGATCATCTTCTTGAGGAGTTCACCGATGAACTCACTCACATCAATCCACTTTCATCGGGAAGTGATGATGGTCTCTTTGATTTCGAAGCCGATCTGGGAGAGATTGAAAGTCTCCTTGATAATGATCGTTCACTCACTTCTTATCCCAACAATCCAATAGAGAATGTTGATCACTTTGTTCCCGAAACATTCAAAATAACTCTCACCAATCCTCTATTTGAATTCGACTCTGAATTCACTTCAATTTCTGAGAATCCACTCTTTGATACTCAGACCGAGGATAGTGATGAGCCTACAATGGAACAAGAGTTCACAATTTCACCTCTTGTGAATGATTCTCTTCATAAAGAGTTCTCCGGTGAACTCTCTCATGACATATCTCCTCCGGAACATGATCATTTCTATTTTGATCTTGAGGATGATATTGGCTCGGAGGAAGGTGTACTCTATCATACGAGTTTGCCTATTAATGATAATACCCTCACCCTTCCTCCCGATATGTCTACATTTGAGGATGAAGAATGGATCCTGATTGTTATCAAAATCTTTCTTCCTTTCCTCAAATATCTTGTGATTTCTCTTCATCTTCACTCCTTCGGGAATGAAGACACTATCTTTGACCCCGGCATTTTCATTTATCATTTTTGAGCCGGTTCTATGTATATCTCATCGGTGTGGAACTTTCACGTACTTCAATGTTTGTCCAAACATTTTGAATGAAAGTCCGATGGAGATTGTCTCTTCGACTTACTTCCCATGAACCAATTAATCCGGGGTCGAGTCAAGCTAGCGACTCGGTAATCAAAAACAGTAGTTAAACATGGGTTTTCACCCGTGTGTACCACCTAGTGTGGGGAGTTGCCCCACTTGTTGTATATAAGTTTTCCAAAAAAAAAAATCTTTATAAATAATGGCCGTAGTATTTCCCTTTTACGTTCTTTGTTTCGGCATAACCTCCGGTACTTTGAATATTGAGGGCAATATTCATTTCTAAGTGTGGGGGGGAATTCTCACGAATTTTATCACATAATTATACCACCCAATTCTCCCATTTTTGGCCAAATTTTTTTTTGGAGTAAGTGTTTTGCACTTACTCATTTGGTTATCAGTCCGCCATGTCTAATAAACTAAAGGATTGGCTAATCCAGGAGCAAACGACTCTTGGTAATGATATCTCAAATCCGTTGACGGCTTGCAATTTGCCCAAAATTGTATGGTATTCATCTCACCATATCCTTAAAAGTGAAGAGTTGGCTAGCCCGCAAGTTTATGGCTTGTGGTTAAGGCGATGGAAAAACCATAATAGGTAATCGACTCACCAAAGATAATATTGATAATTTATCTAAGAGTTGGCTAGTCCGAAGCAAACGACTTCGGTAAAGACAAATCAAATCCGTTGGAAGTGGTGGTTTGCTCAAAATCACATGGTTATCAGTGTACCATGGTTCTTACTTGAACTAAAACATTTGGCTACTCTAGAAGTAATGGCTTTTGGTAAAGAGATTCAAATCCATTAAGTTTTCTCAAAAGATTGCTAGGGACTAGCAATAGTTTAGTGTGGGGGTTGATGAGTGTGTAAATACTCATCATTTTGGTTAAATCTGAACTGCAAAACGTTTAAAAATGCTCAGAAATGCATCAAAATACTGAAAATATTCCAAAATTGCATTTTATATGTTTCAGATGCAAAATGTTCAAAACAGATGAAAAATGAGCTAAGTTTGCATAATTGGCGTTTCAGTCCCCAAGTTTCAAAATTGTCGAGAAATAGTCCCTGAGCACTTATTTTAAAAGAAAAGTCACCAAAGGTCCTTTTTAAATCATATGTTGTCATATTTAGTCCTTTGGTGAAAAGTTCCAAAGTTTTGAGAAATTTAAGTTTTGGTCCTGGATTTTAAAATGGTCATGTTTAATCCTTGGAATTTCAAAAGTGTCAAAATTAGCCCTTGGTCTATTAAAGATTGGCAAATCCAACCCTTAGATTACATTTGCAGAAGTTACATGAATGGTCCCTGAATTTTCAGCTTTTACACATTTGGTCCTTGTGTTACTTAAATCCTAAATCCAAACCGGATCCCATATAATAACCCAAGTCCAAACTAACCTTGGCCCAATACCATTTTACCCACAACCCGGTCCAGTCCACCCTTTATATCTAACCCGACCCAACCCGGTTTAATAAACCAAAACTACCCACACGTTTAAATTATTAAAACCGCTCACGGGTTCTCCCTTCCCCTTCATCATCACACTAGCCCTGCAACACCCAGGCTTTACCATCCCTCCAGCTCACCTTTCCACACCCTTATCACTCCACCTTCAACAACAATCCAAGACACATTAAATACCTCTCCTCCTTTTGCACTCAAACTCACCCATTGACTTAATACTTTTTCCCGCCAAAAACCAAATCAGTGGTCAAGATGAATTGAAGCCATCCAATGGCCCTTAAAGCACCGGGGATATGTTCGAGAGAGAGAGAGAAGTGTTTTGGGTATAAAAAGAAGCAATGAGAAGCAAGAAAAAGTAGTAGAATTTAGTTTTAAATTTCCTTAATGTCGTTTTTTTTTATCAATGTATTAGTTTAGCTTAAAATATGTAATCTTTTGTTTCTATGATCCAAACTCAAGCTATTTTATCATTGTAATCAGTTTTTAAGAATCAATTTCAAAGTTTAGTTAAAATTCATGTGCTTGTGTTTTCTGTTGAACAATCCAACTTCATGTTCTTATATTAAAGCTTCCCATAGCTTATTTTCTTATTCACTTAAGCTTACTTAAGCTCATTGTAGCTTTTGATAAGCTGGGAATTCAGTTTCAAGCAATTGTCATGGTTAGTCAACAAAAGTCAACTGCTTAAGCTCATTTGGATTTGATCATGAAATGGGGTTGATGCAGCTTGCTTTGGGGTTGGATTAGACTAGATTAAGGTAGTCTTGGGTTCTGGTTTAGCCTGCAAAACAAGTTTGATATTGGTGAGTATCTTTCTCCTTTTCACTTTCACTTCATGTTGTAGATTGTGTTTGTACTTGTAATTGTAGTTATAGATAGCTTAAATGTGTTTATCTAGTTGTTCTTAGATCAAGTAAACTCAGTTTAATCCAGTGTATATGCTAGTTAAGAGATTAGCTCATGTGAATTTGCAAATCAGTTGCAAAAGTGGTGTTTGGATCAGTGCATTTAGCTGAGCTTGAGCCTTTGTTGGTGTTTGAAAATTGTACACTCAGTCTTGGTATAGGTCCTTAGAACCATTCCAGTCTTAATTTGAGCCTGCACAAGCTCTAAGTCAAAATCTCAATTTATCTGTCTTACTCACTCAACTGTTGGAGTTTTGGAAAATCAAAAGCTTATTTTGTGTTCAAAATTCATAGATATAACTTGTATTAAGTTTATTTCAATTATAATACATCAAATTCAGTCCTTAAATCAAGATCAAAACTCATTAAAGTCAACTTTTCAGTTTTGTCAAAAGTTAAAACTTGAAAAATCCGTTTGTGCCTAACTAGAGGATTTTTCATGAGTTCATTTCTGGGTCAATTCCATTGAAACTTTGGGTTTTATAAGTTTAACAGGTCTAATTTCTTATTACTATTTTTGTAGATTTTTACAAATTTTCTATAATCTCCAAAATTGCTTATCAAAATGGTCAAAAATGCCCTGTACACACTCAGTGTATACTGAGTGTGCACAGGTCATTTGTAGTCCTTGCACCAAGCTCAATAGAGCTTGTCAAAGTCTGTTTTTTGGTTTATTGGTTCTTGTCCAGGTCTAGTTTAAGTCCCTTCTTCTGTTTTGTAGTTTAGCTTATTTAGGTGGCTTGTGCTTAAGCTCAAAGTAGGTCCCCTAAACCTGTTCTTAGCACTTGTATTCAAAACATCAAATCTGTTTCATTTGCATGTCAGTAGTTTAAGCTAGTTATTATAAGTTGCTTTTGAGTTATTTTAGCATAGTGTAGCCTCTGTTTCAGTTGGGTGGCCTTGGGTGTTCATTTGCTTATTTAAAGTGCTTATTCTTAAGCACTTGACATAGCAGTTGCATTTTCCTATACACAACCACCTGTTTTTCCATTTTTCCTAGATTCCTAATAATATTTTAGACTTTTCCTGAAATTTTCATATTTTTCCAAGCCTGTTTGGTATTTTTCTCCATTTAATTTAGTTTTTAAGTCTTTTTAATTAGCTTTTATTGCAATTAATTCAGAAAAGTTTCAAAAAAATAATTTTTCATTTTTCTTAAGTTTAGATAAATATAAAAAGTCAAAAAAATATTTTTCCAGATTTTTCTTAGTTAAATTTGTATTTTTAAGTAATTTAATTAGTTTTAAATAGTTTTTAATTCATAGAAAATAGAAAAATAATCAGAAAAATACAAAATTAGTTTTGAAAATTCTATTTAGTTATTTTAGATTTTTCTAAGTCATAATTTCATTTTTCTAGCTTTATTTCATATTTTCTTGTATTTTAGGGTATTATTAAATAGTTAAAAATAGTTTTTAATTAATAATAATTAGATAAATAGTTATAAAAATAATTTTCTTTTTCTAATAATTTTCTCTTATCATTAGGTTTGTAAAAATGTCAATTTCATATTTTTAGGATTAATACTGCTTCAGTTTCATATTTTCATTTGTACGTCGCGTAGTTTTTAATTCAGTTTTATAAAAACATAAAAACAAAAACATCATTTTGCAAATAGTGATAGCGTTTATTTAATATTTTTTATCTTTTTAATTTCCTTTAATTTGCATTTAAGCCCCTGTAGTTTATGAACTTTTTCCGTAGTTATAATAATTCAAATCACTCTTTTCCGTTCAAATCTCTCGATCACTACACGTTTGATTATTCTCGCACGGCTCGTTGGGACTTAACGACACGGGGAAACACTATACTCCCCTGGACTTCATTGCATTTGCTTCTAAGCTGTTTTAAGTTTGTTACGGTTGGCCATTCACAAGTGGCCGGCTTGAGTGATTAAACTTGACGGTTTGGAGCGGATCAGTCATGCAGTAAACGTTCGAGGAGCCAGGACACTTTAATTCGTCAATCTACAACTCATCGACGGTTTTACTCTAATGAACCCCTCACATGAAGTTCCCTAGTGTTGTAGTATTTGACATGGAAAAACATATGTTTTGCTCGTTTGATCATTTGACATATAAGTTAAGTGGTTACAAAATATGCTTGGTCATAATCCGCAAGTGATTTTTAAATGTCTAGTAAGTGTATAAAGTTTCATGGTTTATCGAGGGAGTAGATCCAAATTGTATTGTATACGTTTTGGTTTGTCAAGGCTAAGGCCTTTGGTTTATGGTCTCGACTACCATGGCCTTGAGACCTCAGCCTTGGCCTTAGCCGCGGCTGTGGTCTTGGTTTAAGGCCTTTAGGCCATATGGTTTCACCTTAGTTGCGACAAAGTATATAGTCGTTTGGCTATACATAGGTTGTTAAGATTTTTAAAGAACATAGCCTTCATTATGCATTTTTAGGCCGAGTTTTCTACGCTGTAGACGTAAAACATCGTTCCGGACAACTTTCATGCTTTAAATTTTTGATGAATCGGACCGGAAGTGCCTCTAAAAATTACTCATATTCGTTAACAGCAAGCTTATGACAGTTTTTAGGTTTCTAAGTTTCGCTAACTTCTTTTTATCATAACTTTTGACTCATTTGTCCATTTCGGGTGATTCAAATTGCTATGTTTTCATTTTAACCTTATCTACAACAATATGTAAAGTACCAAATCTAGATATGATCAATTTTTTTGTAATTTTGTACATAAGTTCACTAGTTAACATAACATAGAATGGTTTATAAGTTTTAGACTTGTTTTTAATCAACTTTGTACATCATGATCCAATATAAGAGCATATATAGCATAGATTAAGAACAAGAAACATGTAAATGATGTTGATCATGAGAGTAAGCTAGGTTTTCTTACAACTTTTGGCCTTAATGAAAAGGGATACATGAACTAGGACAAGAACTAAATCCTTTAAACGAAAACCCTAGCTTTCAATCCTTCAACACAACTCTTGCAAACCTTTACTAGCCTTGATATAAACCTTGTAAAAGCCTTGTAATCTCAGCTCTAATTACCTTGTATAGCTCTTAATACAACCATGGAATCATCAAAGTAACACTATATTTATGTAGAGAATAACTAGGCTTTCATCTTCTATGTATAACTTGTAACATGGAAATCAAATGAAGAGTGTTTGGTGTTTGTGATGTTATGAATGACCAAGAGAGGTGGAGGGGGTATTTATAGGGCCTTGAGGACGTTAGTTACACTAAGGTATGGTCTAGAATGAACCACATGATGCATACTTGGTTGATTTTTAGCCTTAAGACTTTCTATGGCTCCTAATGTAACACATGATGCTCTAAATATTCCATGGCTCTCACCAAGCCACCAAGGCCATGGTGATACACCATATACACGTTCAATATAAGGGGGAGGGACTAGGTAGATGAATCTTGGCCTTATATAAGTTACGGAGTGAGTTTTGGTCCCGTTAATCGCTAACTGTAAGTTGTAAAGTCACGAAACTTAAAACCGGGTATCCTAAAAATATGAAACTTATAAATATGTAAAAACTTATCAATATACTCTATAATAGAATTTTAAATGAGTGATAAGTTCTATCAAGATACTTAAAGTCGTAAAAACCTAAATTCGTAGGCTTAAAATGCGTAAAACGGAAAACCGAAAAACGTAAAATTCCAAAACTTATGTAATTGTCGTATGATGTGAAAAACCTATATTTATTTTGTTTGTAATATTGTAGGGACATATCAGGATGCCTAAATGTCGTTTAAACCTAAACGTAAATCTCAGACACGGTTTCGTGAAATTTGCAAAAATGACCCGACGAGTGTCAAATTCTCAGGTTATCACTAAAATAGGTTAACTTACGAGAATGTGAAATAAAAATTTTAGAAGTGAATAGTAAAAGTGAATAGTAACAATGAATAGTAACCCCGAAAATGTGAATTGTGACATAGCTAGTGTTTACCCGATACACTCGGCATTTAGACATTGTATACGTCCGCATTGGCCTATCTAGCCAATTGAACGGGGGAGTCACCCCAATAGATCTATTTATAACATTCGTGCTTCCGTAATTGGGAATTGACGGTTCAAAAATGGGCATATTCTGCGGGTCAAGGGTCTTAGGTTGAATGCATAGCAATCTTAGGAAAACAATATAACATTTTTGGTCCATGATAACATCAAATTATCCTGAATATTAAGTGTCAATTTCCCCCGATAATGCCTGTAATTTATATCATTTATATGGATTTACGCTTGTTTTCCATTATATTTCACTTTCAGGTAAATTACGAGCATTGGAGCTAAAGAGACGCGGAATTGGAGAGTTTATTGAAGATTTATTATAGTATGCTCACTTTGAAGAAGTTACGGCGTAACTCCTCTCTCACATTACGCCGTAACTAAAGCGTGGCTCAGAAAACTAACTTATCAGAAGATTACGGCGTAACTCTCCCAAAGATTACGATGTAACCATATTAGGTCAAATGAGGTTCCGCGCCGCTGATAATTATGCCGTAACTCATGCATCAACTACGGCGTAACTAAGATTTATTGAAGATACGGCGTAACCCCTTCTAAGGTTACGACGTAACCAGCATTTCTAGTGCAATTTACGAATAATTATATGTTACAGCGTAAATATTTTATTAGTTATGCTGTAACCAAGATCTGACCTATAAATACCCCACGATTTCTAGCATTTCAAAGCATCCAATTTCACACACAACAATCAGAGAACGTGAGAAGAAGCCAAAGGCAGATCTAGAGGAGCATACGGAGCTATCTCCAAGGGAGAAATCACTCCCCTACGATATGCATTAGCTTTTTATCTTTTCTTT
>OU343223.1:98121451-98150710 GCA_910596185.1 Chrysanthemum makinoi | reverse complement strand
CATAGGAAGTAATGTTACATTTTCTCATTTTCCTATTCAATAATAATAGGTGGATGATAGAAGAAGGCTACAATATACCATGCAGTGTCTTTCTGCAATGAATTGCTGGCTTAAGTGCATGATGCTGGATCCTTACAATCAAACAGATCACCCTGAGTGCAAGTCCATGAGCAGAGTGGCCTTTCCATAATCACAGAACCTTGACCCAGGTGTTATAACAGGTAAACACATAAATCATTTCTCAGTCCGGGATTTATGTTGCAATACATATATACGTTTACATATCTATATACAGATGCATATGCTTATGTAATGTGTGTGTGTGTTGTGTGTGTATGCAACTATGCATCGTGCAAATGTAATGTGTGTGTGCCACTGGATACTCGATTGTACATATCCTTGCTTCCCTGAAAGTGAATTCTTGATTCTCAGGCCCTCTTTCATCAGTGTGGAAAGAATGGGTTAAATGGTGCATTGAATTTGGGATCGAGGCAAATGCCATTCTAGCCGTTCCATATGACTGGAGACTGTCTCCATCAAAGCTTGAGGAGCGGGATCTGTATTTTCACAAGCTAAAGTATGTATATATACTTAGCATACATTTATGTGTTTTTTTGAAGTTCTATCTTCTGTTCTTTTCTGCATGACATTGTATATAACTACTTTTTTGCACACCTTTCTATTAATAGATTCTTAGACATACTTTTATAAGTAATATTGAACATGGATTAGCACATACTTCATTATTTTGATGTCTGCAATTGTCTTTGTTCATTGCAGACTTACCTTTGAGACAGCTCTGAAACTTCGTGGTGGTCCGTCCATAGTATTTGCCCACTCACTGGGTAACAATGTTTTTGGTACTTTTGGGTGGTTAAAGCTAGAAATTGCCCAAAATTACATCCCATGGCTAGATGATCACATACATGCCTACTTTGCTGTTGGTATGGTGGACTTCATTTGGTCCAACTTCGATTACATATACGTGTCTTGCATTTCCGAATTTATCAGATAATCAATACTGCTATACATTGATATTGTCTTGTTCTTCTTGTCAGCATCTCCTCTTCTTGGTTCAGTTCAGACAGTAGAAGCAACACTATCTGGATTCACGTTTGGTCTTCCTGTACCAGAGGTCCGTTGTCTTTCTTTTCTATGTTACATGTTTGTCACCAAGTGAAACTGTTTAATTCATACATTTTGGCATGATATCAGGGGACAGCACGATTGATGTTTAATTCATTTGGTTCTTCACTATGGATGTCACCTTTTTCAAAGTATTGTCACAGTGAAACTGTGTACTCAAAGCATTTTTCTGGTGGACACAGAAAGAAACACAATGTATATCACTGTGATGAACTTGAATATCGGTTAAACTATTCCGGATTTCCAACGAACATAATCAACATTGAGATCCCCTCAGTTGTAGGTATGCCATGAGTGTTATAAATGTTTTCATGAAGAAAGGTGCTCGCTGTTGACTATACTAATGGCTTTTAATGGTGTTGCAGAAGCTTATCCATCATTTGGAGATGAAATGCAGGCTAACTTGACTAACATGGAATGTGGGGTTCCTACTCAATTGTCCTTTTCTGCTCGAGAAATAGCAGATGGCACATTTTTTAAAGCAATAGAGGATTTCGATCCTGATAGCAAAAGGCTTCTCTACCAATTAGACAAGTGAGTTATTAAATTTTACGAGTACTTGTGTAGCAGCTTAATCGTGCTTAGATTCCTATGATATAGGATCCAATATTTCTTTTGCTGAGTACTCACCTTTTGATTAAGAATCTCATTTTTTTTTTTGGAAAAAGTGGCTTAATTAACGCAAGCGAAAGTTTTGGTAGAATAAAAGACTTTGCCCAGGTGTGGCTGTATTTCTGTGCCTGCATATTCAAAGTGCCAAAACCATTTAATTCTCTGCAATATTTCTGAGCTCAATACTCTCCTGCCTTGTGGCTGTATTTCTGTACCTGCATGTTCACAATGCCAAAGCCATTCAATTTTATTGAGAAGTTCTCTGTGCTATTCAGGTTGTATCATAGTGATCCAGTTTTAAATCCTTTGACGCCTTGGGAGAGACCACCTCTGAAAAATATCTTTTGTATATACGGTGTAGATTCAAGGACTGAGGTGATAATTATAAATCTCAATATTTGATTCAGTAACTCATAGGATACATAGCACCAGAACGTCATATACTCTTTTTTTCTTTTTCAAATAGGTCGGTTACTATTTTGCACCCAGTGGCAAGCCTTATCCTGACAACTGGATTATGACTGATCGTGTATATGAGTTCGAAGGATCCTTGTATACCAGGTAATACTCTCCTCAACAATATGTTGAGGAGAACCATTTTATAATTCTTTAATTCTGATAGTTTGGAAGTGAATGGTAATTTACATATCATGGCTATTATGATTTCAGTAAAGCATCACTTTTATTTTAATACTCGATAAAGTCATTGAAACACCATTCTGAAGATATTTTTCTTCTTTCACACAGGTCTGGGAATCTGATTGAAGGAAATCCTGGGGCTGCAAGTGGTGATGAGACGGTAAGCTAAAAAAAGTTGCATGAATTTGTAAGATTATGGTACAGTATACTCTATTCTTATCAAAGTTTTACTTGTCATATTACCTTATAATTATCAAACATAAATTTGCTTGCAGGTACCGTACAATTCTCTTTCCTATTGCAAGAGTTGGCTGGGACCAAAAGTTAATATAACAAGAGCTCCTCAGGTATCCCGTGTAAATTTGCAGTTAGTATGTTAACACTCTAATTTTTTCTTTCTTGTTAAATGCTCCTCGTGTTTCTCATTCTGTAGTATTTGAGTTTTTAATCTGGTAAAAGCCAAGTTAATATGAAATATATGCTTTCCGTACCAATTGTTTGGATGTAATTTCGTTATTGTTTTAGTCAGAGCATGAAGGGGAGGACGTGCAAGTGCAGTTAGATGTAGAACACCATCCTGAGGCTGACATAGTTCCTAACATGACAAGGTCACCTCGTGTTAAATATATAACCTATTACGAAGATTCTGAAAGCCTTCCCAGACAAAGGACAGCGGTATGGGAACTTGATAAAGGTATCCTGTCTTCTTCTTATATAGTTGGTCAAGTTCTAAAATGAACGCATGAAATCATTTAATTGAGTTAAAATATGGGTGGCAGCAAATCATAGGAACATTGTGAGATCCCCAATACTAATGCGAGAGTTATGGCTTGAAATGTGGCATGATATTCATCCTGATAAGAAAACAAATTTTGTTACCAAAGGTCAGTCTTCTCTTTTCCAGATGCCTATTATTGTTTGGTCAAATCGAAGACTTTTTGTATCTTGACTTGTAAGTTTTAACAGCCAAGCGTGGACCTTTGAGGGATGAAGACTGTTATTGGGATTATGGGAAAGCTCGTTGTGCATGGGCCGAGTATTGTGAATATAGGTAAAACCCGCTTCTGAAGTATATGAATTTGCTCTAAAATCTGGTAGTTGACATATGTAAAATGGTGCAGGTATGTTTTTGGAGATGTCCACTTGGGTCAGAGTTGTAGGATCAAAGGCTCATCAACTGATCTCCTTCTGAATTATTTATAAAAACCATGAGGTAGGTCTTATGGTCTCTTTAAAAGGGTACTTTCTGCTAGTGTTAGTTTTCCACACTCCCGTTACCCTTGATTCCCCACAATTAAGTAATTGCGCTTATTTCCTAGTATGCACACGGAACAATAATTATGCAGGCAGACTGAAGGAACTGCACTTTGTACTAGTATATATGTGATATAGCATGACCATAATAGTCATATTGGCGCTGATTTCGTGATACTGGAAGTGTTTGACAATGCTTAGAGTTGAAATAAATACAGTCAATCTGGTTGTTATACTCTTATCCTTAATTGGTTACCGATCACGATTTAAGTAAGAAAGAAACAGGCCACATATGTTGGTCAAACAGTTAGAAGGCATCCAACATGTATCACGATTATTATTTTTATAATATAGTTATCTACTTATCTAATCATAATTAATGCCTTAATTCACTATAAATTAAATAAAGAACATGTAAGTGTCTGTGGTCGGCCCAACCTGAACTGTTTTAAACCACTTTCAAAAGTTACTCATTTTACTCATTACCCGTGTTACCCCTCACGAAACCCAGTATCCCACCCATTTTGTAAAACTCAGCCAGTACAATAGAGGCCGCTCCACTTCTTTATTTTGACTGATAGAAAACTCTGATGCAGGTTTACCACTCACCGGAAATGTGAAGATGGTCTGGTTTTCACTCAATGATGGTGAGATATGCTCCTGGAATCACACCCAGGTGGATGATAACCCCGTTGGTGCGCCACAAGGAACGATACATCAAACTGATGACAATCTATGAGAAGATTGTCTGCTTTGAAACATTCCACAGCCATTATTGATTCAAGCATGTATATGTACCATTCATCATGATAAAACATACAGACAAGCCCATAAGCAATGGCTTCTTTGCCTTGCGCCAGAACTTTGTCTAGCCAAAAAAACCCACTGTTTTATATTAGGTCATTTTTAAGACATGCCACGAAAGTTTTGGTTGTTTGGATACTTTGTAATCATCTATTACACTCTATGACACAGTGATGACTAGCCACTCAATGGATTAGACATGTGAGTTAGGCATGTAAATGGGTTTTCTTAATCATTTAGATAATTAAGTAAAATTGTCGCAAAAGTTAGATACTCATCAATTGCACTTGCAAACATTCCTCTATATACCATAAGATGAAATCATTAAATCTACTCAAAAAGATGAAATCATTAAATCCATAACATCTTACAACTTACACATGATAAGATACAAGATTGAGTAGCAGAATTGCTACGAACTGAGCAAAAGTTTTTTAGTCGTAATAACAGCTAAAAACTCACCAAACCAGACACATCTATAAGTTCACTAGCAAAAAAAGTGCAAACGAGAGAATGGATGCCTTCAGACTTGAAGAATGAAAATTTTCCACTTGGCTTATACTCTACAGTACACTAACTTTTCTTCTTGATCTCAAAAGAATAATCAAGCTCCAAATGACACCTCTTATCATCATCTTCAAACTGCATCATCAAACCAAAATTTAAATGACTTTATGCGTCAGTCACAAATAAAGAAGGGCAAAATGGAGAACATAACTTACCCTCAGCTTTGCTGTATATATTCCTCTTGCAAGAATGCCACTTGGGGTGGTATCCTCCTCTAAGGTTTCAACGTAGGCATCTTTTTGGGGAGCAAACGTTCCCAACATACTTTTGGTTCGATCCACTGTCACCAACATCCAGTGATCAACAAGCAGAAACCAAATAAAGCAGCAAACAAAAAAGATTTATACTTCTTACACATACTTTGACTTTTTTAGGTCAAACCGGATATTTTCTGCCTTAAAGTCGATATAAACTCTGTAACTGTTCATAAAAATATGCTAGAAACATAAGGAGGTACTAAAAACACTAGGAAGCCCTGGTTTTGGGAATAAATTATTTAATAAACATAACAGACACGGAAGTTAATATAAAAAGATAATCTATAATGAGGTTTTAATTTTCTTTTCTTGAAATCTACTTTTCATTTTTAAAATTATTATTCCGTCATACATATAAATATGCATGATATAGATATCAAAATATTACCTTGGATTCCTCCTTTCCAAACGGTATTAGTGCAGGTGAGACCGGAAAGAATGTTGTGGAGAACGGTGAATGTTAGCTTAAACCGATACTGAGCTCCTTCTCTGAGCGTAAAGAGTGGACAACCACTTTGAGTTTCTTTCAGTGGTAATGAAATTGTGATCTCCCCAACATCTTTTGATATGATTCCTAAGGAGCAGAATTTAACTTCGGGATCCTTTTGACCTAATAAGGAAACCGTGAATGAAAAGGCCATTCATTAGGAAGTAATGGAATTTAAGATTCACAATCGAAACGACAATTGTTTTAGTAAAGAAAATTGTGCTCCTACAAGCATTTGCATGTCATTTACAACAATTTTGATAAAAAAAAATTGTACGGTAAGATGACACAATCTACTAACCAACTAACCATTATAAAATGTTAAGACTAACCATTCAAATCGCCTTCTACACTGCCAAGCAGCTTCTCTTTCCACCTCCTTAAACTTTCATCATCCTGTAAAACCAACATAACAGATCATTATGCCCAATTACAGATAGCTAGTGCTGTACACACACAAATAAGCATGAGACTATATAGCTTTTTTCCTTTATCCAAGTTATTTCTGTTTGGTCTCATCTTTGAATGTGAGATTTTTACCCTTTTGGAACATATTACCTGTTTCAGAAACGATACACTTTTTATCTTGCCAAATATTATAATAAGACCATTTTACCCTTTACAAATTTATACTTAAATGATTTACTTGAGCTATTAACAACACACAAGATGGATACATGGATTGGAAATAGAAAATTTCCTGAATTTTGCAGATCCTATCCTATTGAATTTGCGGCTATTCTTGAAAACAAAGCTGAAAATGCAAGAATCAAACAGAAACTCCAGAAAACCAAGAAAGATTTTAACTTTGACTGCTAAAAGGCGCAAGGGAAAATTAGGAAAGAACTGATATATGCAATAGCTTGCTAAGGGGGTGTTTGGATTAAGCTAATTTAGTGTGTTTATAAGGTAGGTTACTTCGTATTTGATGTTTAAAATCACTAAGCTCATTTTTGGTGCTTATAAGCTTTAAAAAGTGAGCTTAGTGACTTTTTTAAAAATCAAATAAAAATAAGCTCATAAGCCAACTAAATAAGCTAATCCAAACAAAGTATAAACTAAAACCTAGTTAAATATAACTAAAGATACTATAGTGGATAAGTAGATTCAATAACATTTATAAAAAAATAAAAATAGAAAAAGTGAAGTAACAACCTTATCCTTGTCAAGCTGATCCTTAAGAGGAAGAAGTGGGCCAGGAACAAATCTAGAAAAACCATCTTGATCATGATGTTCATGTTCCTCATCATCATGTTCATCATCACCATGTTCATGTTCATGATCATAAACCTTCTCTGTAATTTGTATGTTCTTGAAATCCTCATTAACATCATGAAGAACTGAAGAAGATCCAGATGATCCTCCGAAGATGAGGAGCTGAGCGTTGAAGAAAGTACCGGAGATCAAAGAGACATCTAAAGGCATTTTTGCAGAAAACCCAACAACTTCCGGTTATTTATGATGGAAGGGGAAAAAACACAAAGACAAAGAAAATTACCCTTTTGTTTGTTTTGTTTTTAAGAAAGAAAGTAAAGTGTTCTTATTTCCTTTTATGGTCTTTGATAAAGACAGTGGTAACAGTACAGTCAGAAGCAAATATTTGTTTGAATGTCTTTGTCACTTTGCTTTGTTTTTGCATAAAAATAAGTGCCGTAAGCTCGGTTATATAAGGACTTTTTTTTCTTTTTTTTTTTTTCTTTTATAAATAAGTTATATAAAAAGTAAATTACCTAAATAATCCATTTCAATACCTATTTTACAAATTCAAACTTTTTTTCAACATTTTACAAAAATGAACAAAAAAATGTCCCTATCATGCATAGGGGACCAATTTTTTCTTTTCATGTGTAAGGGACCATTATTCACAACCATACAAAATATCCATATTCATTTCGAGCTAAGAATGTATTAAAAGAATTCCATAAACTCATCTTTCACCTCATACAAAATATACCCTAAAATAGTACAGTAGATCAAATTCATATGGATTAAACCTCCAGAAATTTTAGATCATATCGTATCAATGATGAACTAGCAGATGATGCATCCTCAGGTAACGCCCTAGGCCTTCCTTCCTCGCCCAAGCACCCCATCTTCCTCGCCCAACGCCCAGCTCCACCCTGCCACGCCCAGCTCCACGCCCTGGCCACGCCCAGGCCAACCTCTCGCCCAGGGCACGCCCGGAACACGCCCTCACTTCTTACTGGTTTGTATCACGCCCAAACTCACGCCCAGGAAATTGGTTATATACGTGTACGGTTTAAAACATATTTCGGTAGAAATCTAACGTATAACATTCAAAAGTTCATTTTCGAAAAATATATAGGCGAGGTTCATTTTCGAAATCTAACGCAGAAAGTGTTCGTTTAAGAAATTTTCTCTTATATAAAAGCTTTACTTATCATAATCATAGGTATTAAATCATGTATTTATGAAAATATTGAATTTTGTATTGAAAACGTTGTTAACAAAAAAATATATATACATAAACAAAACTTATATAAGTTGTTAGCAAATACTGGTACAACATAATAAGTTAGAAATGAAATCTCAAAAATTATTTTCTATGGTTTCATATTTAGTTATCATCTTGTTCTAGTTTCTATAGCAACCTCGTGTATTTTTATATTGAAAAATTGTGTATTATAAATTGTTTGTCAGGTGTACATTGATTGGATCTATACAATGAGAATGTAAGAATTGTCCATCGTTAGTTAATAAAAAAACCACATGGTCACGTTTCAAAGCCAACTATGTCAAACATCCACACTGTTGATATAACAAAAATAGTTAATTCTATTAATTATATATATAAATGCGATACAGATCGAAAAGAGAATCTCTTTTTATGTTGTATGTTCTCAACCATTAATGTTTACATATTTTGTTGATACTGGTAATTTTGTGATTTTGTTACGGAGTATTATTTACCAGTCTAAAAATATTTTAGTCTAGATGCGACATGCTAGCCCCACAAAATCTGGTTTTGCGCAATCAACGGCTTCACTTTACGTTTTCAAAAATGAATTTTTTTAAAACTTACCTCAAACTTTGATCGACTTTAATCATTATTGTTCAATGTCTAAAGAAGCAAACAAAAGTATTGAATAATCAAAATGAATGGAACGTTCTTGGACTTATACCCGTTGCATCTCCTTAAATTTTAACACCAACAAAGGACACAACCTTAAAACGAGTCCACGTCATCATGGTCTAGACTTTCGATTACCAGCCTGACGATTTTACCTCCCACAAGCTAAGTAGCTAACCATTGTTTAACTGAACGGTTCAATAGGTTCGGTCTCCATTAGTACACTTGCAGCCTGAAAGCAATCAGCAGCTTCACTTAGATACATTGGGCCTTCGTCTTTAAGTAACATGCCAAGATTATACCAAGCCGAAGAGTTCATCTTATCTATGCGTAAGGCTTCATTCAAGAAGCTTCGTGCCACAGGCCCAGACTGCCCACCAAGCTTCGTGAACGCACCAGATATGGAAATTAGACTCTCCACATGAGCAGGATCAGCATCTAACGCGTGTTTATAAGCTTTTAAAGCTTGTTTGTGTAAACCCTTTGCTTCATAGAGCAAACCTGCAAATTTATGAATTAAAATAATGGATTTAGATAAACATAACATATGTATCGTTGTGAATACTATGTAAACTATAAAATTCATTTATGGATAGAAAAAGCCCAATGCTAACAGAACATAAGTAGCAAGAATGTACCCGTGGCATGCCGTGTAGAAGCCGAGTAGTTAGTGATAGCCTTGGATTTCAACAGACAAGCCTCAGCATCATCCCACTTTGATAAGCTTATATAGACCTTAGCAAGATCGTTCCATATTTCTAACTCCAACCACCTATGGCGATTCTCACCAACCTAGCATGTACCAAATTATTAGAAACATAACATCTTATTCATTAAAATTTGTACCAAATATATGAGATGTTGCAATTTTCATAGAACTTAGTAGCAAAAAAGGGAAGCATTACTATTATCGTAGAACTGATGAAGTAACAAAGAAAATGCAGGATCATTACAAGAACTAAGAGAAAATCACTTTTTGCTTTCAGTTCTTGTTAAAATGTGACTAAATAGCACCACCTTTTGCAAGAATGAACAATTGTGGACAAAAAATAATGAATATGATGGCTCTTTCTGTATTTGTATTTAATATGACTGAAATCTCTAGTTTTTATAGAGTACGGAGTATAGTGTTTTTCTATTGCGTCTTCACAAAAATGATGGTTTTGTTAGAGATGGAATTTTAGACTTGTTCACTTAATGGGTCAGTTTGGTTGGCTTTATATCAAACAGGTCAAATGGTGCAGAAAAAATATAGCTAGAAGGGGAACATGTTAAACAGATTTTAAGTCGCCAAAAGTCTATTTGCAATCCATACAACCTCCTAATTATCATGTTGAATATAACTTAACGTATGTTTCATTGCAACAAAAAACCAAATTACAATGATCTAAAAAGTTACCATTAAAACCTAAAACAGTTAAATCCTTCAACATACCTCAAGATGCTTTCTAGTCTGAACTTGAAGAACCGCAAGCAGCTGAGTGTATGTCTGAGTGGCACGTTTCACTTGACCCTGTGCAAGTTGAAGCTTAGCCTTAGTCCATAACAGTTCACATCGATCCCATTTCACAGTCTGATCTAAAGCAGCATCGATAATATCCTCACCATCTTTAAAACGTTTTTGAGCAGACAAAATCCTAGCTAATAACATCCATCCTTTAAGATGGGACCCACCATCCAAATTAATCAAACGTGTCACATAACCAAGAGCATCATCCAACATCCTCTGCTCAGCCATTTCTAAAGCAAGCTCATATAGTATTCTCGAGTCAACCATTTTAGTCAACCTCCCTGCTGTTTCTAAAGACTTGAGAGCCTCACATTGTTTATCAACTCTTTCTGAATCAGTCACTGTTGATCTTGAATTTGCTGAAAGTGAAACACCCAAAAAAGAGTACGCAACACCAGCCATTTCATCACATTTATGCTTATAAACTTGAATGGCTCTATTTGCAGTTCTTATTCCTTCCTTATAATTGGAATTATTCCCATAGATTTTTGAGGCAATTAATAAAGCTAACCCACAATTTTGATAGTCGTTTTAGGTATATATTTTTGAGAACGTCTAAAGCGGATACATTGTCACCTTGTCCATAATAGCACAAGGCTAAAAGTAGGCTCCTTTCATTGTTGTCAATAACTGTCGGAAGTAAGTCTTCCAGTTGTTTACCAAAATACTCGAGTCCGCCATAGATGGATAACACATAAGATAGATGATCTAAAATAGTCGGGTCCCATTCGATTTCTTTGAGCGAAACTTTTCTTAGCAGATTCATTAAAAGTAGAATAGCCTCTTCTATGTTATTAGCTTCTTCTCCTCCACTATATAGAAGAAAAACCACATACTCTTTTTGAATCTTTGCTATTGTTTCTTTGTTGAGGTTCCAATCATGAAGTAGGGCCTGCTTGAACGACAAGTTTGCTTCTTGGGGCAAGTTGGCAAGTTGAAATAAATATGGAAGAAACTCGACTGCGTTACTCAAAGTCTCCTGTAATTTATGGTCAGTGTCGAGGGTTTCAGGCAACCCTTTTGGTAAAGATGATTCGATAACGTCTAAAATAACTATGCACGATTCAGCAGCTTCTGAAAAATAAAATATATAAAGAAGCGTAAACAAACGGGACTTAGAGACAAACAATACAATCATTTAGAAACATCAACACTTGATATCCTTATTTGAACAAGGTTCAGATGAGAACACTAAAAAGTTTTAGAACAAAGGAACACTTTTGGGCCCTTAAATGAAAATATTAAAGTGGCCAGATTGAATCCATTCACATGTTAACTAAAGTGTTCTTTTATTTCTAGTTTTTTAGTGTTCGCAAAAGAACACACCCCTATCTGTATACGTGCATCAGTACTAGAAAAACTGCAGAAAGGATATACCTTTATACCTTCCAAAATGTTGCAACGATTTTGACTTCAAATAAGCTGCTTCAAGGAGTAAACTGACAGTATTTAATGAGAACGGTGGAGCAGCATAAAAATGTGAATGCCTTTGGGGATACGCTAATTCACTAAGGCTAATTTTCAACTTTGTAGTAGCTGCAGCTATATCTATCCCTTCATATACACGAAGAGCGGCTTCTGTGTTTCCCGTTTGATATTCATATCTTCCTAACACTGCTCTTGCTTCCTGTAAAAATGACAAGATTTTAGGGTTCAAATTTCATAATCTTATGATAAACCAATGGTTCATATTCTTATAAATTCATGCAAAATAGTTAGAAAATGGACCTCAGAGTTTAAAGAAACATTTGCTTGAAGTGATGATTCTGCTTCTTTAATAGTACTAGCTTCTGGTTTGTGTTCATTCTCACTTACGGCCCGAGAATAGTTTGCTGCTGAAAAATAATTTGTAACTTGCTTATTCGATGAAATAGTCATCTCATTCCCGCTTTGCTCACCTGAACGTAGTGGCTGCATTGCTTCTCACATCAAGGACTTAAAATACTTAAATCCTCATGTCTTTGAATCGATACATATTCCTCATGTTGCAAACCATCCAAACAAATCTTCAACACGTACAAAAGGAACCAATACAAACATACACGAATTATGATGAATTGATGATCATGAATAATAATAAATTTTTACCTCTAAAACGATCGCCATAACAATTATATATGATCTATCATTGATAAATTCTTTTATTCATCTCGTCGTTACAACGTGTAATTCTTGTGAAATATTACATCAATTCAACACACAATTTAGCTCCCGATTTTGAAATGGTTGTGAATTCCATTGAGTTTAAGTTTCCTACATCGAAATTCATATGTCTAGATAGAAAATTTAGAAAAAGCAAAATGATGTAAATATATATATAAATCCATCATTAATACAACATATCACATTGCTCAATATATGCCTAATTAAACAACCCTAGCTAGAACGACAACAAAAGCAAAACAACATTTGTGTCGTATAATTTATAACATTAACGATGGATTACCTGAAAACATTTGATGGATGTGAATGTAAATTTAATATCTAGAAATGAAATGAAATTAGGTGGTTGTTTAAATCAACGTGATATTGGGACAGTCTTGAAGTAGTTTAACAAACATGTCCGTTTGGTGTGTAAGTGTGTTACATATATTTTTTAATTTAAATTAATTTGGAATTCAAAAATGAGGATGTAGAATGCGTGCAAATCTACATAAGAACTTGTATTTTAATTTTAAGGCCAAGTATTTTGTGGTAGTAGAATAGCTTAAACTAGAAACATCAAAATTACGACATATTTTCCCACAACAAAGTTTTTTTATGCGTAAATAAATGTCTTTAACATGTAATATATGGAATTGCCCCAAAATATTAAATCTACTTTAAATAGCTAAAATCATTTAAGAAGCTTTTTTTCTCCCAAACTTTTATATATACTCTTTCATATGAAATGAAAGCTTATTATAATGCTATGATTGCAGGTACAAAGAGATCAAATGTGGTTGTGAGTCGGGTGATTATGTGACTGGAAGTTTTTATTGTCATCAACATGACGCACGCACATAAAAACATGCTTTGAACCACTATGATAAACTAGGACAACCATGTTGAGTGCATTGTCTAGATGGTTAGGACAACCATGTTGAGTGCATTGTCTAGATGGGCGAACCCAACAGTATAAGTCATTATATGCACAATTTTTTTTAATGAGTGTAAAGAAAATAAAAATGAACTAAAATGTATTATTTCATTAAAATTAGAAAACAACATGTATTTCTTTTGACAACATGCATCTATTTACGTGACACAAAATTTCAGGACCAGGTTTGTTTTGAAAAAATTTGAGTTTCTAACGAAAATTATACTACTCACTCCGTCCTATTTTTATTGTCCACTTTTACTTTGACCATTCTTTCTTTTTCAACTTTGACCATTAATATGTTTGTTTGTGTTATATAATACTTGATGGAAATTATACTAATGAAAATACATTTAAAACCTAAGAGCACTTTCAACGGTAACGGCATAACGCCGTTGGAGGCGTTAAACCGTTGGAGGCATGGATTGGTAACGGCGTTATAAGGCAACCGTTGGCATGATAACACCCGTTAAGGGCAAAAAAAATAATAAAAAAAAAATGAAAAAGTTACACAACTAGTCCCTCAACGGCTAGTATCCGTTAGAAATTCAAAAAAATTTACAAAAAACCCCCTAACCGCTAGGTTTTTTTTAAATCAAAAACATTTTTTTACCACTATAAATACCCAACTAAAACTCTATTTTTTTCACACTTCCATTCACACTTTATATACTTCCTCTTCACACTTTCATAATTCAAAAATCAAATTCGTTCACAATGGATCCAAATCAAGCTGGTGATATTCCTCTGTCTTGGTCAGACGTTGATGACCAAGAGGACTTTCAATTTATGGCGTCCGCGTACGAGTATCACCTTCGGTTGGAACAACAAGAAGGTATTGAATCTCAACATCATAGTCGCTTCGTACCCATGTATATCGTGAACGTGAGCTGCGAAGAACGTCTGTGCAACGATTATTTCGTAGAAGGTTGTAAGTATTCAAACCGGAATTTTCGTAGAAGATTTCGTATGAGCCGGAAACTATTCCTGCAAATAGTTGAAGGTATTGAATCTTATACTTCCGATAATATTCCAGATCATTTTACCTTTTTTAGGCAAACACCCGATTGTACGGGTCGAATGAGTATAAGTGCTCTAATGAAGTGTATGTCTGCCATACGCCAATTGGCGTACGGCACCACACCCGATGCATTTGATGAATACTTGCAAATGGGTGCGAGTACTTCAAAAGTATGTCTTGATAATTTTAACAAATGCATTATTGATTTGTTTATGCCGGAGTATCTAAGAAAACCAACATGGGCCGACATTCAAAAAATTTATCAACATCATGAAGAAAAACATGGTTTTCCGGGAATGCTTGGTAGCATTGACTGTATGCACTGGGAATGGAAAAATTGTCCAGTGGCTTGGCAAGGGCATTTTGCTAGGGGTGATAAAAAAATACCCAACAATTATGCTTGAAGCTGTTGCTTCCCAAGATTTATGGATCTGGCATGCATTTTTTTGGATGGCAGGGGCAAATAACGATGTTAATGTTTTAGATAACTCTCCGTTATTCGACGACCTTCTTGCTGACAATGCCCCAAAAGCACCTTATATGGTCAACGGAACTAGGTATGAACAGGGTTATTACTTGGCTGATGGAATTTATCCATAGTGGGCAACTTTCGTCAAATCCTTCACGGCAACAACTGATGAAAAACATACGTACTTTAAAAGGAGACAAGAAAGTGCCCGAAAGGATATTGAACGTGCTTTTGGTGTTCTTCAAGGCCGTTGGGGTATACTACAACAACCGGCACGATACGTAGAATCATGTATTGTTGCATTATTATGCATAACATGATTATAAAAGATCAAAAAATTGCATTACGTGACTATAACGAACTGTGGGTGGATCCGTCAGCAAATTTGAGGCAACGAAGATGGATCGAAAGATGTGATACTCACAGTCGTAAGGCAAAAGAAATACACGATCGACAAACGCATACCCAACTCCAACAGGACCTTATGGAGCATGTTTGGCTGAAGAATCTTGAACGACATTGACAACAACAACAAGAGAGCGACGATGATGAATAAGTATGTAATATGTTTTCAAATTTACGGTGTGTTTTTTTAATTTCGATGTATTTTTTTTATTTGTTGTAATTTTTTTTTCGATGTATTTTTTAATTTCGTATTGTAATATGTTTTCAAATTTAATGTTATGTTTAGTTTAATAAATGAAGTGTTTGTTTTAGTTTAGGGGTTGAAATTGAAAATATGAAATGTTATTGATGTTATTGGGATGTTATGGTTGTGGGTGTTTTTGAGGATGTTAATGTTAAATGTTAAAGCTGATGTGGCGCTGACGTGGACGGTGTTATTGGTGTTATGGTGTTACGATTGTAACTGCTCTAATACATTCATATATTTTTCATCAAGTATTATATAACACAAATAAAAATATTTATGGTCAAAGTTGGAGAAGTAAGACTAAAAAGGTCAATAGGGGACAATAAATTTAGGACGGAGGTAGTATATACTAAAAGGCAGGAGTGTGATTTTTACACAACAATTGTGTCTGCCACGTGGCTTACCATGAATGGTCAAGCATTAAATGAACCTTTACGTGTCTGCAATTGAATGGTTAAGCATTAAATGCAGTTGAAATAAACACTCCCTTTCCACGCACTGTCTCAAAACTTCTAGACACACATTTACTAAAAAAATATCACCGCCTCTCTTCATCTCATTCACCTTCTCCATCTATACACCAAAATCATCGAGTTTTAATTTGTAGGTATCAACCTTAATTACTTTTCGTCTGTGACGGTGATCTCATGGAGGGTAGCTTAATTGAAATTCTAATTACAGATTCAGTCGGTTTCTAATTGGTGAGTATAATTGCATACAAGAAGTTATGCCTGAATCAAATCAATTGTGTAAGTTTATCAGCCTAATTAAATTATCAGTCTTTTAGTATTCTTACGTTTTTGGGGTGTTTGGATTGGCTAATTTTTAGAGCTTAATTTCGGCTTATTTTTTGACTTTATGGCCACCATTTTCTATAAGTTTTCCAAAATCAAAATAACCCCATAATCCTGACAAATAAGCTAACAGTACGCATAATTAAGCTAAAAGTATCATTTTCATTTTTTTTGAATTACTTTTAATGTTATTTAGGGGGTCTTTGAAGTGTCTTATTTTTCCAGCTTATTTTGGGTTTATTTGAAAGAAGGTTGTTTTATATCATGTTATAGGTTGTTTTATTTACAATTTTATATGCATATGGGAGTTGAGAAGACGTGGTATGGTGTACCGTGAGATGTGGCCGTGGCGTTTGAGGATGTGGTCAGAGTTCATGGCGAGACTAATCCTATTGGTGAGTTACAAAATTATCCCCTGCATATTTGTTATTGATGAATATATGATACTCCGTATGTTTTATATCAATATAGCTAAACTATTCTTTTTATATGAATTCAGAACATTGTTTTTTATTTGTTAAGGATAGGTTAAATGAAAAGGCGAGATTTACCTATTACTAAGAAATCCATATGCTATGCATTGAGAGTGAAAGGCCAATGGTATATTAAAGTTGTTTAGAAAATATATTTATGTATTTAGAAAATGTACAATGAACTTTCTTAGATGATTGAACAAAAACTGCTTATTAAATGTCAATCACTTTATATAATGTCATATAAGTTACACACTCTTTAAATTTCTTATATGGCTGAATAAGATTAGTTAATTAGCATACCCACCAATTAGACCTTTATAGTAGTTTTATGGAATTTGAGTTAGGCCAGGCTACGAAATACTAGAGATTTGTAAATGTTCTGGTCCATATCATTCTTTTTCTTTAAATGGACTTCAACCTTTAATAGTGTTTAAGTGTTTGTTGACTTCATTCATGATATTACCTACTATGACAAGCTTAAACTGAACTTGGATCGAGTATGCTGTTTATCTTTAGGAGTCTTTGTTTGATATATTTTTATTTTAAGAGATCTGTTTTAGGACAAGAAGGTTTTGGGTCACCACACCCGACCTGACCCATTTGACCCTTTTGGTATCAACATTGGGCATATATTTTGGTTTTAAGGGATCTTTTTATAGGACAAGAGTATTTTGCCCAACACACTGACGGACCCGTTTCACTCTTTTGGTATGAAGTTTTTCACTAATGTCATTCTTAATGTCAAATGTTAGAAGAGTCTTATGACGCAAAACGGTCAAATTGGCAGGACCGATTTAAGAGATTTAATATTTTAATAAATCTTCAATAGATTTCGAACGTTCTAGATTTCTTCTAGCCATCTTTATCATGCTTACAATGGTATTTTATGATTCACTTGATATTGCAGAAATGACTGAAGGTATGAAGAATCTTGCAAAATTTGATGTTAAACTTACTATCAAAGAGCGGAACCTGCTTTCAGTTGTATACAAGAATTTCATTGAGCAAGGAGGGTCTGCTGAAAATGAAGTACGAGGTCCTTTGCACTAAAAACAGATTCAGGCTAACTTCAGTCTGTGATTTACGATGTCTCATATATTCAATCTTAAAAACCTTATGGATATATAGCTCATCCACCTCAGGTTGAGCAGATGCAAAATCAAGTCAGTTCACTGCCTAAGTTTCTTCCACAGCTGGTGTATCAACAGACAAGAACAGGCTGTCATGAGTCTGAGTGAATTCGATAAACCTAACATTGCCACACATTCTTGGCATGGCAATTTATTATGTGCCTTCTTTGGGTGAGTATCATTGGATATGCATTTTTTTGGAAATCATTTTCTTCGTATTACTTTCTGAATTTGTTTATTCATTTCCTTCTTATTTTTCATTTTCTTGGCATGAGTTATTTTCAAAAACTTATTTACCATAAATATACTATTTATAAATACTGTAGTAAAGAAGAAATTAATATGCAAATTGGAATTTTAGGTACGCACAGGCTGTCATCAAAATATGAAAATATGAACAAGTTATTCCAACGGAATAAATTATATGGTCAAGAAGAATCCAGAAAGAAAAGGATTTGAATCTTTAGAATACAGTCTTGGACGAAAGCACGACGAAACGGTAATGAAACATTTTATGCATATACTATTTTTATACTGTCAATTAGTACACGCAATCTATATATTTTGAAAACAGAAATAATGTGTGTTTGGTACTGCTGTGAAATACCAGCAGTAAAGGGCTAAACTGGGTCATTTTTAACAGATGTTTGGATGGCTTTTAATAGGATTTTGGGTGATTTTTAGGCCTACTAAAAAACAACAGCAACAAAGTAGTATCCCAGTTGTTTTTGTAACGGGTTTTGGGTGGTATAAATGGGTGTTCAGGGCCTGATGTAACCATTTATTAAGACCTCTTATGGTAGAGCTCATCAAGTATAGCAGTGGTTTTGTATTTTCACAATTAACATATCCAAATAACCATTTAAAAATAATGTGATATTGTTGTTTAAAAACAATGTGATAGTACTGTTGTACGTTATGGTACTAAAACTAATAAAGATCTTTTAGAAAATTGCTTCTAATAAGAATTGTTTAGTTATTTTTTTTATTTTTATTTTAAATTTTATTTATTTGTCTATTTTTTTATTTTTGCCTTCCTTGGGTGAATGGAACTTAGTAGTTTATGCTAATGGAACATGGTCTTTGACAGACATAAAATGCCACTAATTACAGTGATCTATTTTCAAAAAAAAAATGTCATAGTTGATTTGGACTATTTCACTAAATGTTGTGTGAATCATCCTGGCAAAAAGTCAGCAACGTGTGTTTGCAGCTGTAGAGTGCATCAGGAGGCGTATCTATCGGTTGCAATACCATCCTAGGGTATAGGATTCTAGATTTTGTTTTTTGTTGTGAAATTGAGTCGTTTGTTAATGCTAATGAGTAATTCATTGATTCAAGCTATTAGGTGTTGTAGAAAACTAGAAGGGGGGTTGAATAGTTTACCAATTAAAAACTTTGTTTTGAAACTTATTGAAAGATCAATTGATATTGATCTTAGATATGTTAATGAAATATCCAAGCAATATGTAAAGAGTAAATAAGGAAAGAAATGATCAAACCACAACAAGTTGTTTATAGTGGTTCGGTCTAAAAGGGGGGTTGAATAGTTTACCAATTAAAAACTTTGTTTTGAAACTTATTGAAAGATCAATTGATATTGATCTTAGATATGTTAATGAAATATGCAAGCAATATGTAAAGAGTAAATAAGGAAAGAAATGATCAAACCACAACAAGTTGTTTATAGTGGTTCGGCCTACAAGGACTCTTTTTCCTTGCCCTACTCCACTCCCCGAGTCTCACACTCGAGAGTTTAACTTCACTAGTCAACAAGCTCCTTTCACCGGCGGAGAAAACCTTTACACTTCGCTTACACTATTTCCGACACTAAGCTAGATGTCGAGTTCTTTCCAAGGGTACAACCACTCCCACACACAATGTATTTTGAGGACTAAAATACTAACCACTCACACTCACAAGATTATGATGGTTTAATACAACAATGAAGTATGGATCAACACAAGATCATACAACACTAAACAAACAAGACTTCCAACTTCTCGTTTGAAGCTTGAATGTGACTTGATCTTCTTTGCTACAAAAGAGATCACTAATATGATATGAAACTGAGTTAGAAAGGTTAGAGAGAAGATATGTATGAGAGTATAGTAGAAAGGGATAAGAAACTACTTGGTTTGGCTTTGCTATTTATAGCCAAAATGGACAGGAGCGTCCACGGACCACGGAACCCTCAAAAGGGTTCCGCCCGTGTACCATTTTGGTACCGTGGGGGTCTGACAGCAAGATATCAAAATCTTTGCTAAAGTCAACTATATCTAAGTGAGATTGTGCAAGATATGAAGAGTACAAATTCACACAAAATATCTAATGAAATCTTCCAATGATTTCCATGATGCATCACATGATGTCATATATTGTAATTCTATATTTAGAAATATGCAAGTACTTAAGTAGTGTTTGGTTTTAAGAACCTAACACATTCTAAAAACTACTATCATACATAATGATTAGAGTCATATCAAGATGTCACTAATCATAAATGTAAATGCATGAATGATGAATATATTGTTTGAAAAAGCTTGTTCTAATATCTATTAAACTTGACAAGCTTTAAGCTTTTATACAAAATAAATTTACTTTTGTCGTTAACAAAACTTAGGTAAAGATAAAAAAAATATAAATAACGTTTAATGACGATATTTGTATTAACAATCTCCCCCTTTTTGTTGAGGACAAAATATAAATTTTATTTTTATAAAAGATACAAAGTTTGTGCAAGAGTTATAAAAATATTAGTTTTAGAACTTGAAAAGGAAATGATAATGTAAGTGTATGATGTTTGACTTTTTCAGAAAGTCAAAGTATTCACTAGTTGATGCATGATGTTGACTTTTTAGAAAGTCAAAGTATGCAGTTGACTTTTTCAGAAAAGTCAAGTATTACCAATGATGTATCCTGTTTGACTTTTTCAGAAAGTCAAAGTATGCATTTGACTTTTTCAGAAAAGTCAAATATAAACAAGTTCTATATTTTCTCCCCCTGTTTGTCTCAACAAAAGTAAAGGCGATCGGAATGTAATGAGCGAGCCATTATCTCCCCTTGATCAAAGCTCCCCTAAATTGGGTGCTTAATGGGAAGATACATGGATTGTGAAAATAAAAGCTACAAAAAATGTTAGTAATAATGATCATTCACAATCATTTCCAAACACTATGTAAAAGCACCAACAATATAATAAAAACACCATTCATTAGTTAAAATTTTCATGATTAAAGATCATGAAAGGAGAACACAATGATGTATTTTAGTACAAAAAAAAAAGAAATAATCCTAAGAAAAGAAGAACTAGAAATGCTAATCTATGACCATCCTAGTTAGATGGTGGATGAGAAAAAGCGTTGAGGCGCTCAAGGATATGATTGAGGATGAACCTCATTTCTTCTTGAAAATCAAGGACCATAACCCGTGTCCTATCAACGGTTTGGGCCGTTTGCTCACAAGTTGAGCAACCATGCCTAGGGGGTAGTATGTTTGGGGAGGTTGTGGTGGTGGAATGGTAGATGTGTTGGTGTTGGTGGAAATGTTTGGGGTGGTCATGATGGATGCAAGCAAAGCACTTTGCATTTGCATAGTCTCACTTAAGTGAGAATCCACCATGCCTTTGAAGTGGTGGAGGTTGTGGAGTTCCATTTGAATCTCCTATCTAGTGGGATAGGCATCCCACATGCACTCCTCAATGTCCTCTAGATGAGGGGACATTGATGTGGGGAGTGAATGATCCCCATACAAAGGACCATGGATGTCTTTGTGAATGGGGTGGAAGAGAAGAGGTTTAGGCCCTAATGGGGCGTTTGGGTCAAAAGATGACCGAGGTGACTCATGAGCAATCCGCTCAATTGTGCCAAAGGATGGCAATGGTGGTGGATGATTTGGCCTAGGAGGCAAGTCCTCCAAGAAAGGATTTGGTGAAGTTGGTGGAGTGGAAAATAACTCCATAGGAATGAGAGTGGGAGACCTTGGTGAAGGTGGTGAGGGTGTTTTGGATGTTTGGATGGGTGCCGGTGGAGGTGAAGTTGGTGTTTTTGTTGGTGGTGGAGTGGTGATCACAAAGTGTGATTGAGTAGATGTAGCCAAGGTAAGGTTTTGTATCATCTCGGATGGGAGATGAGATTGTGAGTGGAGAAGACTCGGATGAGGAGCTAAGGTTAACGAAGCAACAAGGCCTCACACTAATTCTAGCGGTTTTCTTGCAAGGTTTAAGAGAGGATTTTGTCATTTTTGACTTGGGTTTTTCTTTGCTAGATAATGGTAAGAATGAAGAAGGTGTGAGGATGATCATGGTAAAACCTCTCAATTTATATAAGTGAAAAATTATGGAGAAATGTGTTTGATTTGATGTTAAACCATTGAAGAGATGAGGTTTCTAATGATTTGGAAGTGGGTTGAATGCTAGTCATATCACCCAAGTCAAGCCATTCAAGAGAGATGGAGTGAAGAAGAAAAGATTTGCAATAAATGTGTTCTAATGAGTGGAATTTCCTAATATTCATATCACCCATGGATTTGAAGGTAATTTGGTTCCTTCCTTTATGCAAAAGGGTTCCTTGGGTGGATTTTTCAAATTTTTGAATTTTGGTGGGAAATGGATTTCTTATATACCTAAGTGAATTATACTAGTTCTAATAAGAGTATAAGCAAGTTAGGATTGACTTATAAGCAATGGATGGTAATTTGGAATCTCGAAAGAGTCGAAATTCAGAAAATTACCTGAAGGATCCACGGCACCAAAAATTTACACGGACGGAACCCTTAAAAGGGTGCCGTCTGGTCCGCCTGTACAGGTTCGGCGGTACCAATTCTCATAACAGACGGTACCAAATCGTTGGTGCCGTCTGGTCCGTGCAGTGCAGAAAACAAGACAGAGTGTGTTTTTAGGTGTCGGGGACCTTTCCGAAATCTGAAATTTTTCTCAAAACATGTGATACTAAACATTTCTAGTTAGGAAAAGCAAATAACACATATATAAACATAGTGGAGCATGTATTTTGAGCAAGGCTTTTTGATTTTCACATTATAGTGAAAATGGGTAAAATTTGATAGCATACTTGTGCTATCCCCCTGCATAAGATTGTTAGCATTCACCATTGTTTCAGGTTATATTATCATCCTACATAATAAAAACAACTAAATTGTATCAAACATTAACGATAATGTATTGTTCCAAACACTCCTTAATGGACCCTTATTTGTCCAACTTCTTGTAGATCTTGTTCATCATCCTACCAAGGCACTTGAACATTCCCTTAGTTTGCTTGAATTTCGCTGATTCATTCTCTATCTCGGGAAGAGACGCATAATACTCATGAGGCGGAAGACGAGAGCTTGGAAGACCATCCTCGGAGCTATTTGATGATGATGATGGAGTTGGAGGTTTTGCTCTCTTGCCTTTTGTCTTAGCAACTCGTTCATCACTCAAAGGTACAAAGATGTGAGGAATGAGCTCATAGTGAAGGTGCATCCCTTTTGGTGTTGGTGGAATTGGTGCAAATTTTCTATAGAGACGGGTGAGAAGCATCCCGTATGGAAGAACAACCGATCCTTGAGTTGGAATATCAATCATCCTCCTAGCGATGTAGTAGGCTAAATTGAATGGTTGATGGGTGGACAAGTTGTAGAGCATGTGACAAAGGCAAGCGTTAATGTGATCCCTATTTCCTATGGTGCTAATGACGTTGGCTCTAAGTAGCTCTTCCCATTTCTTAAATTCGGGCTTAAGTTCATTTAGCTCCATTCCATATGGATCTCGGTTTACCTCCTTTCCCTTTCAGGTAACTCGGGTTGTATCACCCCTTGGGTTAAATAGGTGTTCACGGATAACATCCTTATCGGCCAAACGGGTTTGGTAGGGAAGAGTGCGGTCATTGATAGCATCAAGAACGGTGAGTGACCATTTATCCGAGTAGAGACAAGGTCCTCGGTTGGGAATTCCTAGCACTTGAGCAAAGTTGGCTAAGGTGATGGTGTAGTCGTTTTGATTGATTCTAAACCTAAGACAAAATTCATCATCGTCTTCATCACTAAAGCCGGTCACACTAGCATATAATTCTAACACAAACCTAGGACAAATTTGTTCATCGATGTCAAGAAGACAATCGAATTGAATGGCGGCTAGTTCTTCACGGAGATTGGTATTTTCAAGGAAGGATGAGTGAATGGTTCTACCCTCATGGAAATACCTTGATTCTAGTCCCCTAAATATTTCTACTTGTTCCTTGGAAAGTCCTTTGGTTTTGTGATGTTTGGGAATATAGTTAAGGGTGTCTTTGTGATCATAGAATTTTGCGGCTACCATGGTTATTCCTAAGAACAAGAATTAATATGTTAAAAAAAAGAAGAAAAAATGAGACTACTCATTAGCGTTTTGGTTCTAGTGTGTGCCTACATGAAAACAATTTGGAGTTGCGGTTATCTCGACTCATTTTATGCATAAAAATGGTTTTAGTGGGGTGTTTGGCAAATACCATGAGATAACCCAAATGCTCCTAATTCAATGTGGCTTCATTTGAATATACCCGGGAATGCATATTAGTTACGCAATACCTTTAGTATTCAAGAGCATGCAAGTGATGAAAGTTTAACGTTTCTATTTGTATTGACAATGAAAAATTATTTTCCTACAAGTGAGAAGCTTTTCAAAAAATTTGACTTGGGGTGTTTGGTTATTTGAATAAGGCCTTATAGTTATTATCTATTGATTAGTGGGAAGCATGATTTTTTTATGCAATATGATAATGTAGTACCTAATTTCAATGACTAGTTATGCAATTTGCCAATTGAATTCATATTTAGTATAAAAGCATACATGAAACCCCATGTAATGATTTGTGATAGTTTTGTGCATAAATAAGAATCCTAGACTTAGAATTGAGAGATAAAATGTAGTTAGGATACTTACAATGATGTTATCTTCAGCGATTAGTGAGAGAGAAGGTGTCAATAATGAGCTTGGTTTAAGTTTTACACGTTTTGGTAAAGTGGATTTTGAGGAAGAAAATGTTTTGTAGGTAGTTTTTGCTTACGTAGACACCACGGACCAGACGGTACCAAAATTTTGGTTCCGTCCTTGTAGTCATTTGGTGCCGTGGCTACTGAGCAGATACAAAACAAAATTGTTTTGTTTTGACTATTCTAATGTTTTAGGCTATGTTTATCCTACATGTTTGGTTCCATTAACCCTAAACCAAGTCTAAGAAGATTAAAAGGTTCTCGTTTAAGAGGCTTAGTTAAGATGTCGGCAATGTTGTCTTCGGAGGATACTTTCTCGATTGAAATGTTCCCTTTTTGAACATTGTCGTGAAGAAAGTGATGACGGATTTCAATATGCTTTGTACGAGCATGTTGAACGGGATTCTTGCTAAGATCGATGGCTCCTTTGTTGTCGCAAAGTATCACAATGTCGTTGAGATGAATTCCGTAATCTACGAGAGCTTGCTTCATCCAAAGAGCTTGTTGACATGCCTTTCCGGCTGAAACGTACTCGGCTTCGATGGTTGAGATGGCCAAGGCCGTTTGCTTCTTTGCAAACCATGAGGTGAGACAATGTCCAACAAAAGTGCAAATACCACTTGTACTTTTTCTATCGACATAGTCACCGGCATGATCCGAGTCGGCATACACTATGGTTTCTACACCCGTTCCTTTGGGATACCATAATCCTAAACACGTTGTTCCCTTAATGTATCTAAAAATCCTTTTAAGGCTTCTAAGTGTGATGCCTTTGGGTTTTCTTGAAAGCGAGCACATAGACAAACACTAAACATAATGTCGGGTCTACTAGCCGTAAGATAGAGTAGGCTACCAATCATTCCTCTATATTTAGTGTTATCTACGGATTCACCTTCCTCATCCTTGGTTAGTTTAGTGTCCGAGGACATGGGTGTCTTAGTTGGTTTGGAATCTTCAAGACCAAATTTCTTAAGCATGTCTTTTATATATTTAGATTGGTTAAAAAATATGCCATCTTCTAGTTGTTTAATTTGAAGTCCTAGAAAGAAATTTAACTCACCCATCATACTCATTTCAAACTCGTCGTGCATGATTTTAGATAAATCATCACATAACTCTTGACAAGTTGATCCGAATATAATGTCATCAACGTATATTTGAACAATGATAATATGTGATTCCTTTTTCTTGGTAAAAGAGTATTATCTACTAATCCCATAGTGTATTTGTTATCAATAAGAAAAGTCTTAAGTCGGTCGTACCAAGCTTTTGGTGCTTGCTTAAGACCATACAATGCTTTCTTGAGTTTGAAGACATGATGTGGTTTCTCAAAGTCGGTAAAACCGGAGGTTGAGCAACATACACTTCTTCGTTAATAAACCCATTAAGAAAAGCACTTTTAACATCCATTTGAAATAATTTAAAATCATAGGCACATGCATAAGCAAGTAATATTCTAATAGACTCAAGCCTAGCTAACGGTGCATAAGTTTCATCATAATCAATCCCCTCTTGTTGATTATAACCTTGCGCTAAAAGCCTAGCTTTGTTTCTAGATACTATACCATTTTCATCCATTTTATTTTGAAAAACCCTTTTCGTTCCAATTATAGTTTGATCTTTAGGTTTTGGAACTAATTTCCAAACATCATTTCTAACGAATTGGTTTAACTCTTCTTGCATGGCAATTACCCATGATTCATCTTTTATTGCTTCATTTATGTTTTTCGGTTCAATGGTGGATACAAAACAAAAATAATTACTTTGATTTTGGGCTTGTGACCTTAAGGTTCTTTGATTTAGTTGTCCTATGACTTTGTCTAACGGATGACTTCTTAGATTCTTTGATGTTTACAATTTCTTTATTTAATGGTTCATCTTCCTTGTTATTATTAATTATTTCTTGACCTTCTATCATTTGACTTTCAACTAAGTCATCATCTACCAAAGGTGATGTCTTAGAGGGAGGTGGACTTTCGTCGAATGTTATGTTCAACGATTCCTCGACTATCATTGTTTCTTTGTTTAGGACAATGTAAGCTTTACTAGTTTGAGAATAACCAAGAAATACACCTTCATAAGACTTTGGGTCAAACTTGGTGAGATAATCTTTAGTATTAAGAATAAAGCATTTACAACCAAAGACTCTAAAATATCCTAACGTTGGCTTTTTACCTTTATAAAGCTCATATGGTGTTTTGTTTAAGAAGGGACGTATTAAAACTCTATTCAAAATATATGTAGAAGTGTCAACGGCGTTACACCAAAACTTTTGAGGAATGTTTTGTTCATTAAGCATTGTTCTACTCATTTCTTGAATTGTTCTATTTTTACGTTCTACTACTCCATTTGATTGAGGTGTTAGTGGAGCGGAAAAGTTATGTGTTATACCATTTGTATCACAAAAGTTTCCAAATTGAGTTTCGTTGTCAAATTCACGACCATGATCCGTTCGGATCGACACAATTTTAACACCTAGTTGATTTTGAATTTTCTTGCTAAGAATTTCAAATTTATCAAAAGCTTCATTTTTGGTTTTCAAAAATAACTTCCAAGTAAACTTTGAGTAATCATCTACTATGACCAAAGTGTATAAGTTGTCTCCGTAGCTTCTTATAGCGGATGGACCAAACAAGTCCATATGCAATAATTCTAGACATTTAGATGTGGACACCATATTTTTAGATTTGTGACTACTATGGGTTTGTTTACCAATTTTGCAAGCGTCGCAAAAGTGTTGGTCATATTTTAGTTTTGGTAAATTCCTAACTAGCTCTTTTGAAGATAGGTTTTGTATAAGTCTCATATTAGCGTGACCTAAGCGTCTATGCCAAAGAGATGAGCTATCGTCTAATGTTGTTAGGCAAAGTTTGTCATTAGATGTTTTATCTATTTTCATGACGTATATATTATTTTTCCTAACTCCTTTAGCTATGGTGATACCATCTTTTAGTATTTTACTACCATTTTCATCAAATAGTACTTTATACTTTTTATCACATAATTGGCTAATACTAAGTAGATTAAATCCTAACCTATCCACATGAGCAACATTTTCAATAGTTAGGGAGTTATGAGCGATCGTACCTTTGCTAATGATTTTGCTTTTGAGATTGCTACCAAAGGTAACATTACCTCCGTCATACTCTTGGTATGATGAGAAGAGACTTTTGTTGCCCGTCATATGTCGTGAGCATCCACTATCGTTTATCCATTCATCAGTTCCAATCAACTTTCAAGCATACCTAGAAGCAAATAACTCAAGCATTTGGTCCCCAATATCTCATGGGTCCGTTTGGGTTAAACATACCATTTATTTGATTCATGTATGGAAATGATGGGAAAGAGTTCCATGACATATAATCTGGAGTTTGATATGGTTTAGGGAAGTTTTGATTCCAACCATTGTGTTGGTAGTTGGGTTGTGCGTTGTGGTTGCTCTTAGGAAAGGGGCGTTTGGCAAAAGGTGTTTTATATCGTTGTTGAGTAGTTTTTGATCTAAATTCAGTTTTAGCAAGTCCTACTCTCGATGTAACGGTGGTTTTAGTTTAACATTATCCTTGGTTTTCTTTGTTACTTTTACAAATTGATGCGGTCCGTATTACGAACATTATGTCCTCTTTGAAGTACCCACGACACCAATTTGTTCAACGGACGGAACCCTAATTTTGGTTCCGTCGGTCGTGTTGTACTGCAGCAGATTTGTGATTGTTCGTCCTTTTCGATCATTTTTTTGACTCTTTGGAATTAATACTTCATTAAAACCTAGCCCATTCATGTCTCCCGGTGTTTTATGAATTTTAACTATTTCATCGGCAAGAGCGATGTTCTTGTTAAACCTTTTAAATTTAGAATTGTTTTCTATTAAAACATCTTGTGTGAGCTTTAGTTTTTCTATTTCAAGTTTAAGCTCTTGACATGATTTACAATCATCGTCATTTGCTTTTCCTTTTCAAGTCGTTTTGCTTTTTCTTTTAACTCATAAACTTCATTTTCCAAAAATTCTTTTTTGGTTTTTAAAAATTTATTTTTAGTTATGATTTTTAGACTTAGCTCACACAATTGATTATATTGTTTTTGCAAAGTGTCATCATCAATAGAAAAATAAGAAGAGTCGGAAAGTACCTCGTTTGACTCATGTGCCATTAGAGCGATCTATTTCTTGCTTGATTATTCATCGTCTTCACTATCACTCCAGGCACCACTTACAAAAGCTCGTTGAGTTTTGCCTTTATGTGGCTTGGGACATTCTCCTATGAGATGACTTGCATCCCCACATCTAAAACACTTTCTTTCACCTTT
>OU343223.1:98035384-98121351 GCA_910596185.1 Chrysanthemum makinoi | reverse complement strand
ACCCTTTTGTCATCCGATCTTTTGAATGGCTTCTTTCTTCTCGAGGTTGTCTTACGAACTTTCCTCTTCTTCTAAAGAACTTCTTAAAATCTCTAACGGCCATGGCATATTCCTCATCTTCACTACCTGAGCAAGATTCGTCATCATCACTTGATTCCGCCTTTGCTTTTAGAGCAACGGATTTGATCTTCTCCTTCTTCCTTTGATGATCTCCGAATCTTTCTCCATCACCATTTCGTGTACTTTGAGGTTGCCGATTAGCTCGTCTAGTGACATTTTTGAGAGATCTTTTGATTCTTCAATAGCGGTCACTTTAGCTCTCCATTTGGGATGGAGTGCTCTAAGAAATTTCCCGACAAAGTTCTTACTACGAAAAGATTCATCAAGTGCTTTAAGTGATGTAATAATAGTATTAAAGTGAGCAAAGCCACAATCAATGGTTTCATCTTCAGGGATAACAAATTGTTCATATTGTTGAACAAGAAGATCAATTTTGTTATCCTTGACTTGTGAATTACCTTGATGTGTAACAATAAAAGATTCCCAAATATCTTTGGCGGTTTCACACATAAAAATTCTTTCATATTCTTTTCTAGATAAAACATTATAAAGCATCATTTTAGCTTCATTATTTTTAGCAACTAATTTCTTTTGTTCATTAATAGAAATATCCTTTGTTGTAGAACTAAAATCCCTTTAACAATAACAAACCAAAGATCTATATCTTTTGATTTTACATATGTTTCAAAACGGTTTTTCCAATAGATAAATCCATTGGTTTCAAAGAGTGGTGGTCTTTGCATAGATTGCCCTTCTTTAAAGTTTTTAGAATCCATGGATCGTTTCAAGTTTATAAAATACAAGTTATTTTAGAAATTCTTGAGCAACGAGGCTCTAATACCAATTGTAGAAAACTAGAAGGGGGTTGAATAGTTTACCAATTAAAACTTTGTTTTGAAACTTATTGAAAGATCAATTGATATTGATCTTAGATATGTTAATGAAATATGCAAGCAATATGTAAAGAGTAAATAAGGAAAGAAATGATCAAACCACAACAAGTTGTTTATAGTGGTTAGGTCTACAAGGACTCTTTTTCCTTGCCCTACTCCACTCCCCGAGTCTCACACTCGCGAGTTTAACTTCACTAGTCAACAAGCTCCTTTCACCGGCGGAGAAAACCTTTACACTTACACTATTTCCGACACTAAGCTAGATGTCGAGTTCTTTCCAAAGGTACAACCACTCCCACACACAATGTATTTTGAGGACTAAAATACTAACCACTCACACTCACAAGATTATGATGGTTTAATACAACAATGAAGTATGAATCAACACAAGATCATACAACACTAAACAAACAAGACTTCCAACTCCTCGTTTGAAGCTTGAATGTGACTTGATCTTCTTTGCTACAAAAGAGATCACTAATATGATATGAAACCGAGTTAGAAAGGTTAGAGAGAAGATATGTATGAGAGTATAGTAGAAAGGGATAAGAAACTACTTGGTTTGGCTTTGCTATTTATAGCCAAAATGGACGAGAGCGTCCACGAACCACGGAACCCTCAAAAGGGTTCCTCTACCATTTTGGTACAGGGGTGACAGCGGCAAGATATCAAAATCTTTGCTAAAGTCAACTATATCTAAGTGAGATTGTGCAAGATATGAATAGTACAAATCCACACAAAATATCTAATGAAATCTTCCAATGATTTCCATGATGCATCACATGATGTCATATATTGTAATTCTATATTTAGAAATATGCAAGTACTTAAGTAGTGTTTGGTTTTAAGAACCTAACACATTCTAAAAATGTTAGGAATTAGAAATTCCAGGTATAAAAGAGTCGGTCACCTCAAGTATATGTAATCGTTATAAAGCTCGTAGTCATAGTAATATTAAGTTAAGTAGTATTTAGTTAAGTAACACCGTGGAGGACGGACGGGTCTTTACCCACTGTATGCCGATCCACGCCCGATGTGTGGCGTTTTATGTAAGACTATAAATACTCTCTACCTCCCAAGGTAGAGAGTTGGAGCTCATAATAATATCTTTCACTTTCTCTCACTAAGTTCCCTAAACCTCTAACTTTCTCTCTCTAGAATTCCATCTATATGCTACCTTGTGTTAATGTTATGATGTGTATGTGAAAAGTTATATCTTACAATTGGTATCAAGAGCCATGGTTAGATCATATCTTACACATCTTTGGATTTCTAGTGGTTTTAGGTGGTTTTTGAGTTTGAAAAAGTTTAGTGGTTTTGCATCATTTGATTGATTTCTAGTGTTAAAGTTTCGATTTTGGTTGTACTTTTATGTTTAGAATCATCAAAAGTGTTTAGGTTTTCATTTGGTAAGCTTGAATCATCTTGGTTGGGTTGTTTTGGATTGAAAAGTGAGGTTTATATGGTTTTTCAAGCTAGCGACTTAGCTCACGGAATATTTTCTTGGTAGCGACTTGCTTCACATTTTTGTAGCGACTTAAAGTGTTGGAGCTAGCGAGTTAGATCTAGCGAGTTAAAGTACAAGTAGTGGATTCTCCACTACGGTAGCGACTTACTGTGGTAGCGACTTGGTCAGGAGCGAGTTGCTCTTTAGCGACTTGTGTCTCTAGCGACTTGTGTAGCAATTTGCCAAAATTTGATTAGCGACTTGGCATGTAGCGAGTTACTACTTAGCGACTTGCTTTTTCTGTTAGCGACTTGGGACTCTAGCGACTTAGGGGTGTAGCGAATTAAGGGTTAGCGACTTAGTGCATTAATTTCTAGCGACTTAGTGCATTAATTTCTAGCGACTTAGTGCATTATCTTCTAGCGATTTAGTATTTTATCATCTAGAGTCTTGAGTGATTGTTTAAGGTTTTCTCTTGATTGATAAAATCCCGTGAAAGAATCCATTTTCCGGTTTAATCATAGAGCTATAAAATCCCGTATAATCTGTTAACATGTCTACCAACGTTCCCTTGTTATCTCCACTTTGTTAGAAGATGTTCAAGCAGTGGCTCGATACTCGTCCACCCATGCTTGACCGACTACGACTCTTGGGCTCAACGAATTAGACAGTATTGCCTTGGAAAGGAAAATGGTGTCAACATTCTCAAATCCATTGATGAAGGACCATATCGAGTTGAGGCGACTAGAGACATACTTGATACTAATGCAGATGGTACTCCTGTTTACGGAATAGACCGACCTAAGATGTATGATGAGCTTGATGATAAGGATAAAAAGAGATTTGATGCAGATATCGGGGCTTCAAACATTGTTCTTCAAGGTCTTCCTAAAGACATCTACAAGCTGATCAATCATAACACGGATGCTAAGGCAGTTTGGGACAATGTTAAGATGCTTCTCGGTTCTCGAATTAACTATGGAAGACAGAGAATCCCAACTCTATGGCAATTTGAGCATTTCAAGATGAAAACAGATGAGAGTGTCTATGAGTACTATGTGAGATTTCATAAGTTAGTTAATGACATGAGGAACATCAGAATGACTATGCCTAACATTCAGTTGAACTCAAAATTTGTGAACAACATGAATCCCGAATGACACAAGTTTGTTACCCTTGTGAAGCTCACTAAAGGATTGAAGAATACAAACTATGAGCAACTCTATGCCTTCCTCCTTCTGAATGAGAGACATGCTATGTTTGAAAAATTAATTCTCAATGGGTTCAAAACCAACCGAGGGGAGAGACAAGCTCGTCTAATGACTCTGACTTTCTACTCAAACATCCGAATCACAACCAAAGCATCACAAGTCATACCCTTGGGTAATGGTAATCACAAACTCATTCATGATCCTATGTACAAACAAGTCGATGCGATACCACGTGGGTAGCTTCATTAATCAACTAGCTCTTCTCATCGGTCAAAACATGAATACTCTCCCACAAACCAACAACAACCTCGAAGCATCTAACCCACACAATCAAGCCACTATTAAAGATGGAAGGATCGTGGTGCAACCAGTACAGGAAAGACAATATGATCGAGGGGACGAGGTGGAGCTGGGAGAGGTTATGTTGGAAACCCGAATCGAGGAAGGAATGGTAACCAAGGTCAAACTAAGCTCATCAAATGTTATAGCTGTGGTGGAGAGGGACACATTGCAAGGAACTGTACATCTCCAAAGCGCCCACGAATCTTGATTACTTGAGAGAAGATGTTGCCGGCTCAAGCTCGGGACAATGGTGCTACTCAATGAAGAGGAATTGCTTGTTTCTTGCTGAGGGCAATGCCAAGACCTATGATGCATATGTGGATGAGCAGCCTATTCAGGAGATAGGTCACAATCATTAGAATGCCTTTCAAGTCAGCTGACTGTGATGCATACGACTCTGATGTGGATGATGGACCTACGGCACACACAATTTTATGGCTAGCATTTCTCCAATGGTTTCTCCCAAGGTCTCTTCTTCATCACTAGCTGGGCCATCCCATGACAAGCTCATCTCTGAGGTATTAAAACTATACGATGATCGATGTGCACAAGATGCATGACAAAGTACAATCAACTGAAACTATTGAATCAAATATTGAAAATATGGGTAATATCAATATTGTCCCATATGATCAATACGTGAAACAAAGTGAAAGTGAAGTTGTACGAAGTGATGCATCTTCGCGATCAACAATGACTATGTTTTTGATGAATACACCTGCATGTGCCCCGATGATTCCATTATTTCTGAACTAAATGCCTATAAAGAGCGTGTTGCTATTTATGAACAACGTGCTAAGTTTGAGTTGACCACTCGTGAGCAGGAAATGGATAACCAAGTAAGTACAGGAATTAGAAAAAGTAAGTTTAGAGAAGAAGTATTGAAACAAGAATTAAATTCCTTGCAAGAAAAACTCTCTAAAACATCTAAACAAAAACAAGAACTTCAAGAAAATGTGAAAATGCTTAAGCAAGAATTTAATGCAAAGGAATCAAAACTCTTGAGAGATTTTTCTAATCTGAAAACTTTGAAAAACAAACTTGAGAACAAGTTGTACATACAAGGAAACACCATTCAAACTGCTCACATGGTCACTAAACATCGAGTCTTAAGCGATAAGCATAGCATTCCCTTGTTGAGGAACCGAATCCAGAGGTAATTAAAAGGCTAGAAATGCTCATAAGGTGCTTTATGATGGTAATGAAATTCTTAAGCCTAGGCAGAAACCTAGTTGCGTTGAGTGCACTGAGGAAGATAAGAAATCAGATGAAGTCACTAGGGAAAGGATGAACAAAAAACTAGATGACCCTAAATGCAAAGAGAAAAAGATTATTATCACTCCCCATGACTACAAGAAGGAAAACTGGATTTCCTTGAACATGTTTAAGCCTCAAACATTGTTGACCCCTAACAAGTGTTACGGAAAAGGATATGGACTTGCAAAAAGCTGAAAATCTTGTTGAAAAGAATCCCCCTTGTAGGAAATTCCTAAAGCGACTGTGTATCCTCCAAATACACCAATGCATTTAGTTCCTAGAACTATTGCCACTAAGAGCAAGACCTTAATCAGTCAATATGTTATTCTTCAACTATTTACCGATTTTGAGAAAACTTGTAATAAAAGGATCACACCCATGGGATAACGAAGGGAAAGGGGTTTTGAGCAAATGAAAGAATGTTATTTAACAGAGGTCATGCCTTTCTTTAAACAACTAAAAGATCATTTTGAGAGTCTTAAAAAAGGGACAAAATCGATATTAAAGAAATGGAAAAGGAATTTGATGCAATGGTAGTTGAAGTTAGTGATTATGAGCCTGCACTAAAATATAATGAGATTGAGAGGAAGAACTTGCATACATTAAATGAGACTCTTATTCTTGAATGTGTTGCTCAAGATATCTTTTTCACTGCTTCAAATTGCTCTATTAATGCTTCCAAATTTCATGAACTATCTGTGGCCCCGAAAGTCTCCCATGATCGTGTCATTGAGCTTGAAAAACTAATTCAACTAAACGAGAAAATTGAACTGGATGATCACAACAATTTGGTTAAACATTTTTCTAAACTGGAAGTTGAGCATTTTAATTTACAACTAAAATATCAACATCTTAAAGAAAATGTTAAAACTTCAAATATCAAGACATCGTCAGATGCTCCAGAGTTTGATGCTGTTTTTCAAATTAACAAAGCGTGATGAACGATTCAAGCTCTGCAACACGATCGAGAAAGTTGAAAGCCCAAATCTCTCAATTAAAGGGTCAAACGAACAATAAGACAGGCTCCCAAATCCCTCCTCCTTTAGATTCTCCGAATTCTCAAACTTTTCATCTTCAAAACTTAGTTGATGCCTTACAAAAGGAAACGAGAGTTTTCTAGAAGAAAATGAAAAAGTTAAGCGACATTTTAAAGAGTTATATGATTCAATGAAAGTCACCCGTGACCAAAACAACGAAAAAATAACGTCTTTACAAAAGGAAATTGAGAATCTAAGAAGTCAGGGAAATGGGAAGCTGCCACTTGTTTTCAATAAGAATGTTGTCTCAAAGTCACCCTTAGACTGCAAATACACTGTGTGCTTAAATATATTCCTCCTCATCTTAGGAATAATGAACATGCTTTTCATGAATCTGTGCTCACCTTAAGGATAGTCTAGAATGTCTCCGTGAGATTGTCGAAGAGGATTTCATTAACAAACCTCTTGATAGTGAAATGAGGTTTGCTTGCCTCCGTGCCAAAGCGATCTCAAGAGTTGCTAGAATGTGTAATTGCCACATGTCCAAAATCCTTAACCTTAGGTGAAAAAGGCAAAGCTGTGATGCCTTGTTCTATGCCTAGTGCCAAGCATGAAATCCGTTCTATGCCCGATCTTAAAAAGGAAACACTAATGTGCCTTCAAGTAGTTCAGATTCCGGATATGTTAGTGCTAAGAAAGTGAACTTTAGTGTGCCGCAAAAGCTCAAATCACAGTCTTAAAGTATACACTAATGTGCCTTCTAGTACTTCAGATCCTTGCACATCAAGTTCAAGAATGCAAAAATTAGATCAACCAACTAATGTTCCCATTCCCTCTACAGGAGTAATCTGTGACTTTAAAGCGAAGCGGTCAAAGTCTCAAGACAATACAAGGAATGATAGGACCTTGCAAGCTAAGAATGTGCATTGGAAGAGAGTAGAAGACCAATCTAGGAACTTTAGGCTTGAGTTGAATAAATCGAATCGTGTTGATTCTAGTATTAGCCTTAGGCGTCTTGTAATTAATTCAATTACGATACTATCTGCAAACCTTGTAATGTGCATGCTTGAATTCATTTGCTAATCATGAATGTGGTGTGAATGCTTTGTCTAATCTTTGTCAAATGCCCGTTAAAATTGCTAATGCTAATAATCGTGCAAATAAGGCAAAAAGGCAAAAACGAAAGATTGTTAGAAAGCGGTGGAAACCCACAGAAGAACTTTTATAAAGATAGGTTATTATTGGATACCTTTTGGCCATAAGAATAATCAGTTTTGTTCTCAACCTGCTAAGATTATGCCCACTAGAAAATGGATGCCTACTGGTAGAACTATTCCCTTAAGAAGTAAACATACATTGAATAGGGCAAATCTGACACCGAGATTGCATCTATTCCCAATGATTCCATTGCTTCTACTTTGATATGGATGTTTCGATTCGATGTGGGTGTTCCAATTATCGTTACTAACCAAGTGGAACCCATTCTTGCATGGGGATCCCAATTATCCAGTTATCCATTTTTTGCGTGTTCAACTGCGGATCGTTCAAATCGTTCGTGGTACCGGACTCAGCCGTTCCAAGCATATGATTTGGAGACCGTCGCGGCTCATGAACTTCGTGAGCAAGTTCATCTGGGATTAGATTTGGTAATGATCATTTCGGTGCTATTATGGGTTATGGAGATTATGTTGTTGGTGATAGTGTCATCTCGAGAGTCTACTATGTTGAAGGGTTGGGTCATAATCTATTTTCTGTTGGTCAATTCGTGACTCGATCTAGAAGTTGCCTTAAAACATACACGCTTTGTTAGAGATCTTAATGGTAAGGAACTGTTAAAAGGAACTCGTGGGTCAAACCTTTACACCATCTCTATCGATGACATGATGAGGGCTTCTCCAATCTGCTTGTTATCAAAGGCTTCAAAAACAAAGTCATGGTTATGGCATCGCCGTCTCAATCACTTGAACTTCGGCACCATCAATGATCTTTCCGAAAGGACCTAGTTGTAGGTTTACCTAGACTAAAGTATGAAAAGGATCATCTTTGTTCATCATGTCAATTGGGAAAAAGCAAGAAATATGCCCATAAACCCAAACCTACTAACTCTGTCACCGAAGTTCTTCATATGATTCATATGGATTTATGTGGACCAATGAGGGTACAGAATATCTTTGGGAAGAAATATGTGTTAGTTGTGGTTGATGATTACTCTAGATTCACCTGGGTCAAGTTCTTAAGGACAAAGGATGAAACTCCCGATATCATCATCAAACTCATCAAAGCAATGTGCAGTTCGACTTAACAAAACCGTCAGAATTGTCATAACAGACAATGGAACTGAGTTTGTCAACAAACAACTTAATGAATTCTATAAAAGCGTTGGAATCACCATCAAAGAAGTGTTCCACGAACTCCTCAACAGAACGGTGTAGTTGAAAGACTAAATCGACTCGTTGAAGCCGCTAGAACAATGTTGATTTACTCAAAGGTTCCAATGTTTCTCTGGGGTGAAGCAATCGCCACTGCATGCTATACACAAAATCGTTCCCTAATCCACACCGTACATGGAAAAACTCCATATGAACTTGTCCACAATAGAAAACCTAATATCTCTTTCCTTCGTGTGTTTGGTGCATTGTGCTATCCAACTAATGAGGGTCAAGACTTAGGGAAACTTAGGGCTAAAGCCGACATTGGAGTATTTGTAGGATACGCACCAAACAAAAAGGGATACCGAATCTATAACAAAAGAACCCGAAATATCATGGAAACCATTCACGTTACGTTTGATGAGTTGACCGGTCAAATGGCTCCTGGACAATCCAGCTCGGGACCCGCACTTCAAACAGTCCCATTGGTTCATCTCTTGTTCCAAACTCTACTCAAGAAACTCCATATGTACCTCCATCTCAAGATGATGTAAAGAAATTGTTTGATCCTATGTTTGATGAACTGTATGATTCAAACACTATTGAGGTGATGATTCCTCGCAATGAGAGGATGCTCATATTCCCTGTGAATGAAGTCAATCCTTCAGTCTCAATATCTTTAAGTCAAGAAGCACCTGCTGCTGATCCTTCAGCCTCATCAACAAATCATCATTCTTCAAATGTACATCATGGAAATGTTTCTGGCATCAATGATGAAGTTAATCCCTTTGCTACGCCTGAGGATGCTCCATTTGAAAACATATTTGCTCCGAATCATCATCAGAACCATCTTCTTCAGGAGACATCGACTCAGCTACCTCGGTTCCTCAACAACTGCCACATGAACACCTTAGAAAATGGACTCACGATCATCCATTAGACAACATCATTGGAAATCCCTCTCGTCCTGTATCAACTCGGAAACAACTTGCAACCGATGCCTTATGGTGTTTCTTCAACTCCGTACTTTCTAAGATCGAACCAAAAGATGTTAAAACCGCCATGAATGAAGACATTTGGTTCAATGCCATGCAAGAAGAAATTCATGAGTTTGATCGACTAGATTTATGGGAGTTAGTACCGCTCCGACTGTGCTATGATTATAGCTCTCAAATGGATCTTCAAAGTAAAACTTGATGAGCATGGTGATGTGTTGAAGAACAAGGCTCGTTTAGTTGCTAAAGGATATCGTCAAGAGGAGGGTATAGACTTTAAAGAATCTTTTGCTCTGTTGCTTCGAATCGAGGCAATCGAATCTTTCGGCTAATTTGCTAGTAAGAACATGGTAGTGTATCGGATGGATGTGAAGACGGCATTTCTCGAGCGGAGATCTTAAAGAAGTCGTCTCGTCCCAACCTGAAGGATTTGTGAATCAAGAGCATCCTACTCACGTTTATCGTCTAAAGAAGGCTCTCTACGGTTTAAAGCAAGCACCAAGGGCATGGTATGATACACTGTCAAAGTTACTTCTATCATCCGGATTGATAAAGAGCGATTGATCCTACATTGTTCACCAGGAAGTCCGGCAAACATTTAACTCATGTTCAAATTTATGTTGATGATATTATTTTTGCCTCGACTGACCCAATGGAATGTGATCAGTTTTCTAATGAAATGAGTTCTAAGTTTCAAATGTCAATGATGGGACAAATGTCATTTTTCTTGGGATTACAAATTTCACAAAGTCCAGGAGGCATTTTCATAAATCAATCTAAATATGCAACAGAGATTTTAAAGAAATTTGGATTTGATTCAAGTGACCCTGTTGACACCCCATGATTGATCGAACCAAACTAGATGAGGACCACTCAGGGATCATGATTGACCAAACGAAATATCTTAGTATGATTGGATCCACGATGTACCTCACGCTAGTAGACCGGACATCTTGTTATTTGTTTGCATGTGTGCTAGATACCGTGCTAAGCCTACTAAAAGCACCTTGAAGCGTTAAAGCGGGTCTTTCGGTATCTCCAAGGAACCATCAATATGGGACTATGGTACCGAAGGACACCGGTATGTCACTAACGGCCTATGCAGATGCTGATCATGCAGGTTGTCAAGATACACGTCGAAGTACATCTCGAGGTGCTCAGTTTTTGGGTGATAAGCTTGTGAGCTGGTCTTCAAAGAAGCAAATGAGTACTTCTATTTCCTCTACAGAGGTGAATACATAGCCATGTCATCTTGTTGTGCTCAAATCTTATGGATGAGATCTCAATTATCTTACTATGGCTTTGAATTCAACAAAATCCTCTCATCTTTGTGATAATAAAAGTGCTATTGCTCTCTCATGCAACAACGTTCAACACTCAAGAGCAAAGCATATCGACATTCGACATCATTTCATCAGGGAACAAGTGGAAAAAGGTGTGGTGGAACTATATTTTGTGAGGTCTGAATATCGGTTAGCGGACATCTTCACCAAAGCTCTTCCAAGAGAACGTTTTGAGTTTATTCTTCCACGTCTTGTCATGAAAAGCCTTCAACCGAATACTCAAACGCGTCTTCGGAGGAAGGCGAGGAGTAAAGGTCTATCTTCATCTATCTCATGTAAATACTTATTTGAAAAACAAAATACAAAATTATAAAACCCTATAAAACCAAATAGAAAAATATAAAACTTTCAAAAATCCATAAAAATCTGAAAAATTCGAAAAATCTTTAAAAATATTGTCTTTTTGTCATGTTTTTCGGTTCGAAAATATCTACGGTCTTTGTCTTGTCATTCAAAGAATGACACGGGACTTTAGATGTTGCTCGAATTCTTAAAAAAAAAAAAAAAAAATTAAAAATATTTTTGGGAGAAAGAGAAACAAATGGTTTATTGTCATTTTCGTGCAATAACCGGTTTTAAAAGAAAGAACAGAGCCATGTTTTACCATGTTTTCAAATTCCATGCTCCGATTCTATAACATTTATCTGCTGAAAACTAAATGCTTTGAAAAATAACTCGGTCTCTATTTTTTTTTTTTTGATAATCATCGGACTTATTGTCAAAATCTCTATCGCTCAATCAACAACCTATGTCATTGATTGAGGGGAGAATGATTTCAATTAAATTAAAAAGTTATTTGGCATTAAATTGTTTTCAAAAGATGTACATGCATGTTTAACCAATGGAGTTTAAAATCTCAACATCAGATCCTTATCGGTTAAAAGCGCTTTCATAATCAAGTCACAATTCTCCTTAAAAGCTTTCAAAATCAATTTAAATCTACAGAGATCACAAATCTCAAATGTTTTAATAATTGTGATCGGGGAAGAAGTTGTGATTTAAATAGGATTTAAACGATAATTGATAAATGGTTTCTTAAGTGATTAGCATGTTTGCCTCCCCGTAAGTGACAAACGATTTCAAATTTTCCATGCACACATTGAGGGGAGCATCTATATTAAACCACAATGATTTGAAACGTGATCACTTATCTCAATGTGCAGGTTTCCTCTAGTATGTGTAAAACTCTTTTCAAACCTCGAGGCACATATTGAGGGGGAGCAAAATCATGAAAACCTCATCCTTCCCAAAAATGCTTTATCTACTTGATTTGATTGGGAAGTGATGTTGATATTTTTTAGAAAATGGTAATCAAAGAAGTTAATTTTTTCTCTTGCCTCCGTGTGCAAAACGATTTCAAACATTTGATGCACATGTTGAGGGGGAGTTCTTATTCTAAAAATATCAAAAACAATTCAGGTACAAAATGCTTTGATAATATATCACAAGTATCCGGATTGATTTTCAAATGGTTTTCAATTGGTTCCTATGGCAGATGAACAATACCAAAAGACCGACCAACTTTACATTATGTATGGTGATATAAGGATGATAAGGTTAGGTATGTGTTCCCATGATCCGCCAGAACCGGAGGGATCTACCAGGGACTATCCACTAGTTAGTGTAGAGTTCTTAGGTATGATGATAAAAGGAGAAAAATGAGATATGGGAAGAGTGCGGACTAAGACTGAGCTAGTACTGGAATAAACCCAACATGGTTCTAGCTATGAAGTCTCGGTAAGCACTGAAGGGGTTGAAGAATTAAAAAGAATTGAATGAGAAAAGGGTGAAAACAAATAGCCCTCCATTTATTCAACCTTAGGGCAGAAACCGGGTTCAATTCATATGCTACTCATGGTAACATCGGTATTGAAGACAAGCGTCATGGACCCAAAGGACGCACTGCACTTCAACTTTCCAAACCACTCAAGTTCCTCTTAAAAGGACTTGTTTCATTCTCACAGGGGAACCGACATTATCTATCGACTTTCTCTTAGAGATTGTTGATATTGAAGAAGGAGACCCTCTCCCTAGTCTCAGATATAGGATCCAAATATGCACAAATTGAGTCTAGAGCCACGAGATCATCAATAAATCTCATTAGGACACTTTCAATGAAGACTCTCTTTCACACAATGTGGAAAGAGAGATTATATCTTGAGTCCTACGCATTATCCTTGTGGTATTGCCCGAACATCTGAGTGATGTGTTTACATATTCACTGTGAAGATGGAAAGCCTTCTCGAGCCAACATCTAACAAGCTCCTGGTAGGTGGCATGTGAGATCTATTATACAGATCAACCATGTGACAAGTGAACAGAAACAATGGGGCGATTCAATCTTTTGAATCAATGGTTCGAGGTTATGGATTGACGGATACCTTTGAAAAACCGGTCTTTGTGCTTTAAAACTCTTTTCATTAGCACGTCGACCGTGTACTAATTTTTCAAATCAAAAGGTGTTTTATGATTGATAATTGATTTTCATTAAAACCTTCGCTGTATTGCAAAAACAATTTCTATTGAGCAATACTCGATTGTTTTTCAAATATCTTTTCATCAAGTAGTGGACTCAAATTCGCCTGGTTCACTCACTCCGTGTTGTCTTCTTTGAGATGTTCCGGTTTGAGAACAGCTAGAGCAACTGCGAAATCCTGTCAAGGAAATTCTTGAATTATACCGATCACAGGCGTACTTGTATCGCGATCAGCGGGAACCGTGGGCGTGTACCTCAATTCAACGAAAGTGATCAAAGACACTTTCGTGAGCTTTATTTGCTAACTGTTGTATGCGTACGCCCGGACGTTTGTGTTCGAATGAAGCGGTCAATCCATAGCCGCATGCTCACTTAACACATTCATCTCAAAAGAAATCATGATTAGTGCATCAATGACTCTGATATTATCACACCATGCTTTTGCTACTGGCTGCGCCAATATCATGATTCAACAAATGCTTCCGCTACTCGATGAGAAGATATCATGATCCGAATGTGAGCATGTCGGTCCTAAAGTCACAACATCACATAATACCAACACCACAAAGGATGTCACCGAGATTTTTTTGATGGCTGATAATCTCAAATGATGGCTCAAAATTATTATCACGTGGATCAGGAAAAGACCTCCACTTGAAGTAACCAAACATGCAATGTGAAGAATCAATGACTACGAGCTTAGGAACAAAGGACTACATCAAGAATGCAAGAACAAATGTTAATGTCATATCTTTTGTATTCAATGTAATTTTAGTGCATGATTGAGGTGACCTCCCTTAGGGGGAGATTGTTAGGAATTAGAAATTCCGGTATTAAAGAGTCGGTCACCTCAAGTATATGTAATCGTTAGAAAGCTCGTAGTCATAGTAATTTTAAGTTAAGTAGTATTTAGTTAAGTAACACCGTGGAGGACGGACGGGTCTTTACCCACTATATGCCTGATCCACAGCCCGATGTGTGGCGTTTTATGTAAGACTATAAATACTCTCTACCTCCCAAGGTAGAGAGTTGGAGCTCATAATAATATCTTTCACTTTCTCTCACTAAGTTCCCTAAACCTCTAACTTTCTCTCTCTAGAATTCCATCTATATGCTACCTTGTGTTAATGTTATGATGTGTATGTGAAAAGTTATATCTTACAAAAAACTACTATCATACATAATGATTAGAGTCATATCAAGATGTCACTAATCATAAATGTAAATTAGGGGTGTTCAAAAAATCCGAGAAACCGACGAACCGAGCCGATCCGCTCAATCTGAAACCGCAAAAAACCGATAACCGAAGAAACCGAAACCGAGAAAAAGGAAACCGAAAAACCCGCTTATCATGGTTCGGTTTCGGTTTTTACTTTTAGTTATCCGCGGTTACCCGAACCGAACCACCTATAATATACATGTTGGTTTCAACAAACCATTCTTAAAAATGTACAAGTATTAACTATCTTATTGAATTACTTTTATCGTATAACGCATTTTTACTTACATAATGTGATCATTTACTAACGTCCATGGATTACATATGATTAAAGTGATCGTACTTATAAATGTCAAATAAATAATATTAATTATTTTGTTACATATGATAATTTGAATGCTTTTATTGCGACGAAACAACATTAGTATGACTTAAATCTTTTCAATGCTATTTAATTTTACTATAATTGACATATTACGTTCTAATTTATGTTATTTTTCCTCCGATTCAATTCGATTAATTTTTTAGAATGGTTAACCGTGACCCGAACCGCGGGTAACCGCTCATTTCGGGTACCCGCATGTCCGGTTACCCGCCTAGTACGGTTCGGTTTCGGATAGTAAAATGAACTACCCGCCCCGCGATGGATAGTTAAAATCTCTAACCGAATCGAGCCGAACCGCCCCGTGAACACCCCTAATGTAAATGCATGAATGATGAATATATTGTTTGAAAAAGCTTGTTCTAATATCTATTAAACTTGACAAGCTTTAAGCTTTTATACAAAATAAATTTACTTTTGTCGTTAACAAAACTTAGGTAAAGATCAAAAAATATAAATAACGTTTAATGACGATATTTGTATTAACAGGTGTTTTAGATTTAAGGAGTATGGTTATATCTAAGGAATATGGTTTATTGTTGGAACTATTAATTCTTTTATAGAATTAAGTATCCGTCTTCTAATCCAATAATTCTCCCACAGTAATGGATTTAAATAGGCATAAGGAGTTGAAGCTTATGCTTATACATTTCTTAGGGTTCTTATAGTTGAGTTTTGATAGTGGGCTTAATTTTTAGTTAACAGCTATATCTCAGTAATAATTGCTTTGACTAATTTATTTGTTTACCAAAAGGGTAATATCGATGTCTTAAGTTCATTAGCTGATCCTAGATCATTATCATTCGATAAATCTCTTGCAATTTACAAAGAGGTAAATCTTCTGCTTTGTATGTTTTTTATTTCATTTAAATGATGTTCATATATTGAGCCTTAATAAATGGTGCAGGTTCTGGTCTGCCAATATTCTACACGAGGGGTAGCTGCAAAATTTCTAAGATGCGGACACTATATGCAAGGTATGATTAAAGACGGTGATAAAAATCAGTTAAGCTATTGGTTTAAAGGATATAGGTTTATCATGCAACCATACATGTGAAGTTTCACTCTGGTGAAGTCAGACTATATCAATCTGGCCTACATTTCATCTGTAATGCGTGAAATGGGAGAAAAAAAATAAAACCGTGGAAAAAAAAATAGAAGATTGAATTGTTCAAATAACTAAAAAATTGCCAGAGTGTGGTCAAATGGTCTTTTTAATTATTCATGTACATATGCCCAACCCATTGTTAATATGTTGCTGGTCACACTAAACACCCGACTGTTAAATAAGAAACTTATCATACCTTTAAGAAGTGCTTATGATTTTGTGTCGTTAATTTTAAATTTTGCGACTGTTTCAACATTTATCAAATCCAGATTGTTTAAAAACATCATTTACCTTGACGAAAACTAATATTTATTTATTACATATTCAGGAACGGTGGCAAGTCTGAATGACGAGTGCATTACCAGGAAATGAATTTATTGTATACACTGCACATCAGAAAGGATATTCATGACCAGTTTATTGACCGAAGAGCGAGAGAAGCTTGCGGTCCCGTTGCTTGCAGACATGTATGCCACTTTTTTTAGTGGACATAAGTGTTGAGAGTCAAATCGATCCATTTGATTCCCTGTTAAAAAAAGTGTTCTTTTTTACCTGTTACACAACCTTTACAGTTACAACTATCTCTACCATTCTTACTAAAGCTGTTTCCGTATTTCATGATGCCGCAGAACATGTTATACGTGATTTAGATATTGGGCAAGTTGGACGGGATGGGTAATGGTTAAATGGGTTTGGGTCAAAATTCGTTTGGCCGACCCGTAACATTTTATGTGCATTTTTATTTATTATTTTTTTTGAGATTTATGCATGATTAACTGGAAACAATAAATGATGCAGAACATGAAAAATCGGCACAAGGATCGATCTTTCAAAGATCCCGCAGTATGCAAATGGATGCATTCAAAGACAGGATATAGAGCTATGGCAAATCATTTATGTGAGAGAAAAAGATGACATGTAATATAATTGACTTTCTTAGTCGTGTCTTGGAGTCTTTGAATGAAGTAATGAGTTTTAAGAGTAAATGATTACTTCTGCACTTTTCTATCACCACATGTTGTAACACTTTTTCAAAGAATAATACAAAAGTTTTAGTAAATTTCAACATAATAACACCAACAAAATTTAAGACGCCTTTACACACAAACAACAAACGATAAACATGAAAACAAATAACTCGACACTATTGACAAGGCAATCCCGCGGTAACGCGTGGGTTACCACACTCGTTTATTCTATGCGACAAACATCCATAAGGTTACCGTAAACCTCCTAAAACCCTAGATCCGCTCATGAGTGTCTATAGATGAACTACTTTGAAAAATCCCATACTCGTTCTTTTTATCTGATCGTCAAAAATAGCTATAGATTTATAAGAATAAAATTAAAAAAAAAAAAAAAAAAAAAAAAAAAAGGAAACCAACAAATTTTTGTTTCAGCTCTAGAAACTTTTTGTATGTTGACATTAAAAATTATATTGTGAGATATTGTCCCGTATTCTGTAAGAGTGTGAGTGTCTACATTTTAACTTCCTTATTGCCTTGCTCTGGATTGTGTATTGTTGATGTTGCATTTATTAAAAAAAAAATTTAAAATCTGCAAGTGTTTGATTAAGCTAATTTCTTTGTGGGTGTATGGGTTTATTTGATTTTGACATATATTTTATAGGCTTAAATCTCCCGACTTATTTTGCAACTTATCAGCTTATAAGTTTATCACAATTTAATATGCTTATATAAGGCTAGGGGTGGAAACGAGTTCAGCCGAGCCCTAGTCTGCCAGAGCTCAAGCTCGATTCGAACCTCATATATTGAGCTCGAGCTCGACTAACTTATATAATGTGTTGAAGAAAATAAAGCTCAAAGGCCTGTTAATCACACTTAGCTCGAGCTCGTTTATTTTTTTAAGCTCATTTATACATGGTTATATGTATAGAAAATATATATACTTATATATATTTAGGGATCGTTTAAGCTCGCGAGCCTAATCGATATTTATATATAAAGTTTGAGCTCGAGCTCGATTGTTAAATGAGCCCAAACTTAAGCTCGAACTTGTGCTCGAGCTCGTTCGAGCTTTTTACCGATCCAATCCCAAACTTTTTACGAGCAACTCGGCTCAAGCCATACATTTTCAAATAAACCGAAAAATTTAAACAATGTACAAGGAAATTAGAGGTGGCAATTTGTGCTAAAAAAATTGGGCTAAATGAACAACTTTTTAAAAGATTTGGCCACATTTAGCTTCCTCTTTATTTTGAAATGGGCATAATGGACACATGTTTTTCTCGAATGTTAAATTGTTTTTAATGAAGAACTTAGTAATATATTTAGTTACTCAAATATAAATGATATGTTTCGTTTGAGGAATTTTTTTATCGTTTTAGATATTTTTTAAACCGATTCGTATAATATGTGCTTGTGCCCATTTAAGCCCGTGCCCATTAAACTAGTGCCCATTTACCCGTTTCCCTTGCCCCACCCGGCCCACCCGTTTTGCCACTAAAGGAAATGAATAAGATTATAAGTTGATAAAAGTAAAAGTAAAGTAACGCCCAATACCGTCTTCCACGGGTTATGGGTACCCAATACCGTTTCTGGTGTATGGGGGAGGTTAAGATGTAGACAACCTTACCCCTCATACTGTAGAGAGGCTGCTTCCAGTTCTACCAAAGGTAGAAAGGACCTCCGGCCTTTTGTAGGGAGTGAGGATCGAACCCCTGCCTCTCGATTGAGAGGCAAGGGGTTTTCCAACTGATCCAACCCTACTTGTTATTAATAAGTTTATAAGTTGATGACTAGCTTAAAACATCCCATATTTTGCATAATAAAATAGTGTAAAAAGTGTAGTTATATTTGCAAAAAAGCATAGAGGAAAGTCTATACCAATTTCCGGCGTGTTTAGGTCAGTTGATTATTATTCTCTTCTCTTCATTTCTGATTCATTTTTTAACATTAGGTTTTCATATTTGGATCTGTTAAATTAGTCTATATCACAAATCGATCTCAGATTCGATAATAAAAATGGTGAGAGGATTATTGAACAAGCTAGCAAGTAAATCGATCAGTGTTGCCGGAAAATGGCAACAACAGCAGCTCCGTCGTCTCAATATCCATGAGTATCAGGTTCATTTTTTATTTTATTTTCTATTTCTTTCATTTTATCATTTTTTTATTTGTTATTATTATGATTATATTTAGATGATGAAAAGGACATAGGGCTAGTTTGTTACTCGGAGTGTATTTATTGTTTGGGGTTGCTTATTGCTCAAGTTAAGTTAATCGGTTTCTGTTTTCGTGCGAATTGTGAAAATATGAAGTAATAAAAAGGATAGTTAGATGGTTGTTATAGTATTTGGTGATGACCCGATTTAACACTTAGGATATTAGCTGCTACAGATAGCTTATAAGCACATAACATGTTTTCGCACGTACTGGTTTTAGCTTTTGCCGTGTGCCTCTATTATTTTTTTTAATCAGCCTATTAATATGAGAATTATCTTCTGCAAGGGCTAGTTTTACCAACTTAAGATATTGTGAGTTAGTGACGGATGCGTCTGTTTGTTTTATTCTTTTGGGGGAGGGGAATAGAAAAGTTTCACTCATCGGATGTGGTCTTCTGTAAACGGCCACTGTCATTCTCTTTGTGATTCTTCGAAAAGTATGTATCTCAAGTTATTTGAAATAACGTTTTCATCAGAACAAATGTATAAAATGCGCCGGTCTTAAAAGACTCTACTCATTCATCATATGACAAGTTCTAATATATATAATGCTTGTCCTCTTTCCGTAAGGAAATACCGTGGTGTTAAAGCATAGTATGCAACAACTAACGAGTGTAAACATGTAAACTACATGCGTTGTATGTCTTTTTGTCATTTACTCATAAAACTTCTGAAACCAGGGAGCTGAATTGATGAGCAAATACGGTATTAATGTTCCTAAAGGTGTTGCTGTTTCTTCAGTTGAGGAAGTCAGAAAAGCCATAGAAACGACGTTTCCCAATGAAAAGGAGGTAAGTTTTGTCATAATCATGAGGCATGCTTTACTTAAATACTGTGGCCACCTGTGATACTCTACTGTGTGAGCTGTATGTTTGTGGGCTAACATAAGCAACATTGGTTTCTTTTGGTTCAGTTGGTGGTCAAGAGTCAAATCCTTGCTGGTGGACGAGGTCTAGGGAAGTTCACAAATGGTCTTCAGGGTGGAGTCCACATCGTGAAAATTGACCAGGCCGAAGAGATAGCTGGTATGAATTTCACCATGTTTTCACTTTTACTAATTTATTAGTTAATGGAGACTAAATACTAACAAGTCTAAAGCAGTTTCAAACATTAAGGTGAAAGCGGAAACATGTATGCCTTAATAAAGTTTCTTACCTTGATATTAAGGAAATATGCAATATATATTTAGTAGATTCTACTTGTGAAAGGCTATTATTAAGTACGAAAAAGTCGTTTTTCATTGATCAATGGACTACTAATGCTTTTGATTTTGATCTTGTTGTTCCTTAGGGAAGATGCTCGGGCAGACTCTTGTCACAAAGCAAACAGGCCCCCAAGGCAAAGTTGTCAGCAAGGTAGACATTTTGTATTGCTATTTATTTTATTATCATTGTGTTTGCTTTTTAAATTATTTTGCTCGGATATTATCTTTTCCTGTGAATTCGTACATTCTATGTACATACGCTTGGAGTTATTAGAGTAATATCGAGTGGTTGTTACTTGTTAGATGGTCAACTACTAGCTGACGTGATGGAATGATAGAACTTGTGTGTTTTTTATAGCTCAATGTGTTTCCATTTTTTTTTGTATGAGTCATCACTATTCTTTCAGTGTCAACCAACAACGAACCAAACGTTTTCAATAAGCACCAGTTGTGCTAAGGTCTAGGTTAGCAATCAGTAAAGGTTTCCGTGCCAATACTGTGGGACTTTTGTCATCAATTTTAAGCTTTGTGTGATGTCAAGGCTAAATGCGTGTAAATTGCATATATGAGCGCATTATGATGATTCTTTACTAATATGTGTACGTATCATCTGTATTTAGATGCAAATAGTTTATATGTGCACAAATCATCTGAGTTTGGTCAAGTTAAAATAGCTAGATACAGATCTTATTGTTATCATTTAAAATGCGAGCCAAGCCAAGCCAACGTTCTTAGTATGATCTAGCATCTTGAATTTTATACTGCTTTATTTCTTTTATGCAGGTTTACTTATGTGAAAAGGTGTCACTTGTTAATGAAATGTACTTCGCAATTACTCTTGATCGTACAACTGCTGGCCCTGTAAGTTTCTTCTTCTAGTTATTATACAGATCACACAATGATTTTCTAGCAGCAATATTTGTTAATACTTGAACAAATGCACTGTTTATAACATTAAAATCCTTTTTCTTTTAACTTCTCTCTTAAAACACACACACACATGCACAATTTGCTGCTTACTGGGCCTTTACTTCTGCAGCTTATCATTGCCTGCCGAGAGGGAGGAACCAGCATTGAAGACCTTGCTGAGAAATTCCCTGACATGATCATAAAAGTATGAGTTCTTTTCCTTAGAGGGTTTTCTGCATTTCATGTCATTGTGTAATGAACATTCACTTATGATTGACCAATTTGACTTTTCACAGGTGCCTATTGATGTTTTCAAAGGAATTACAGATGAAGATGCTGCCAAGGTTGTAGATGGTCTTGCTCCTAAGGTAGCTGACAGAGACGCTTCAATAGAACAAGTGAAGAAGTTGTATAACCTTTTCCGTGAGTCTGATTGTACACAGTTGGAGGTGAGTTTAGGCTTATCGCTCAATTTTGGTGTGTATACTTTCGTGTATGTTGATACTAACTTTAATGTTGATATTAACTTTAAACCTTCTTTTTTCAGATCAATCCCATTGCAGAGACTTCTGATAACAAGTTAGTGGCTGCTGATGCCAAATTAAACTTTGATGATAATGCCGCTTATCGCCAGAAAGAGATATTTGCTCTACGCGATCCAACTCAGGAGGATCCTCGTGAGGTACAGCTAATCCATTGTGTTTACCAATTACGTTTCTTTAATACTAAGATATAGTCATCTCCAATGAAATTGGAGAAAAAATAATATGTTCTACTGGCATAAAGCTTAAGAAATCAGTACATTTCAATATGCTGCCTTGGCTTATTCACAGTTAGGACTGCTAAAAACTGCCAAATCGATGTTGATCTTTTTCGGTTCCGGTTATTTGATGATTCTCATTTCATGGATAGGTTTAGATATGGTAATTATAGCAAAAATTGGTTGAGCAAATTACATAGATATCTTTTATATTACAAATAAGGTTTTTCCTATTGTTGTCACAAAATTGTATTCTTGATGGACTAGATTAAATCCAGGCCATTATATGTGATTCGAGTTCAAACTTTTTTTTCCTTGGTCCGGAAGCTCCCATTAAATTTTGTTACTCTTTGGTTAGTTGATTTATTAAAATATCAATTTCTTTTGGAAGAGGGAGTTGATCATCGAGTTTTGCTAATTATTATTGAACTGATACATGTATAGGCTCTTCCTCTTTTGCCTATAGTGGGTTACCTCTAACCAGACTGCAGGTTATCTGCAACCTGATATTAGGTATACGTGTAACTTTTTGGAAAAATTGCATATGAGGTTAGGTCTAATATAGAAGTTTTGATTAACCGAAACATGAACTTCCCTACCTAGCAGGTAGCTTTTATTTGTTATTTTCTTCAGGGGGAAGAAGATAGATCCCAACAGTTAGATTAAAAAGCCATAAAGTTTGCACGCTATGCGTGCTCAAAGAACTTGAGATAAAATCTAACGAGCTGTAAATTTTGTCATTGTATTCAATAGGTTGCTGCTGCAAAGGCAGATTTAAATTATATTGGTCTGGATGGTGAAATTGGATGCATGGTGAATGGTGCTGGATTGGCAATGGCCACCATGGATATCATCAAGTTACATGGAGGAACACCTGCCAATTTTCTGGATGTTGGTGGAAATGCTTCTGAAGGACAGGTAAGTATTTGTTTGAAGTAACAAAATAAATAAATGGAATTTTATAAGTTACCGGCACATAATAATTCCCAAAAAAAAACTGGAGCAGGTTGTTGAGGCTTTCAAGATCTTGACATCAGATGACAAAGTGAAAGCAATTTTGGTAAACATTTTCGGAGGAATAATGAAATGTGATGTGATTGCTAGTGGGATTGTCAACGCTGCTAAACATGTGAGTCTGCATCAAATTTAACGCAATTGCATCGTCTTTAAATGCAGTCCAACTTCCTAACACTTGTTTGCTCCTGCTTTCCCACTGCACTATTCTGTGATTTGTCATACCTGTTTAAGTAGTGATGTCACCAACCATAGGAGAATAATTTTAGAGGGTGTTTGGCATTGCTTTTGCTTTCTGATTATCTGATTAATTCAGTTTCAAAACGCAAATAGTCAAAAATTAGTGTTTGGATAACAGGAGCAAAAAAGTGTTTTTCTGCGATTTGAATGCTCCAAAACGTGATTTTGGATAAGTAGGCAGCTAGCTAGAGCTGGAAAACGTGGTTTTGGAGAAGATATTATTTAATTATCAAATTACCAAAATACCCTCACATATTACCTTCTTCTTTTTGAATTCAACAACTGGTAATTTTCTTCAGTCATTCGATGTCAAACTTTTTACAAGTTGATTATTCTTGGTGATTACCGTCCTTCCCATTGACGAAATTGTTCCAGCGAACGAGCGCAACTATTGTGATTGGTTATGAACTTCTTGGTTATAATTAATTATGAATGAGTTACCGCTTACAGATGTGTTAGAATTATATACTTCTAGCTTTTGCTTCTTGTGCTCAAGTTTGTTAAAATGTTTTAGGAAGAAGTCATGAAAATGTTGTAGACGAGTTTTATTCATCCCGGTAATAAGCTTTACTTATATATATATATATATATATATATATATATATATATATATATATATATATATATATATATATATATATATATATATATATATATATATAGAATCCGGATCGATTGAGAAGGTTTTCAAAAACGATAGATTTTTAACTTTGATTCATGTTTTTCAAGCGTAGAACTCATTTTAATGTGATTAAACTTCAAAATGTGTAAAAAAAAAATTGAATCAATGTTAAAAATCTCTCGATTTTGCAATATATGTAGAATACTGAATCATCTGTACAAATTTAATGAATCATGATCATAACTCGATTTTAACAATGATTTGTGAATCAAATTTGTGATTTATAGATTCGATTCACCATAAAATTATGTTTACTTGTGAATCAAATAAAAAACATGAATCAATTTGCTCAAACGAATATTTCTCAATTCTTCTCAATGGAACCGGAGCCTATATAGATACATACATATATATATATATATATATATATATATATATATATATATATAGGTTTGGGTTATTACGAAAAGTTTCTTAGAATGAAAAGAATGAGAAGGCATGTGGAGGTGACATGTGTCACCTTTGCCACTACACCATACCCCCCGGCCAAAAAAAAAAAAAAAAAAAATTCGGCAAATTTTTTTTTCCCGCTAAAAATTTCCCGCCTTTTTTACTGCATCACAGTTATAAAGTTACTTCATCACAATCATGATTTTAGTGCATTAAGGTTATAAATTACTGCATCACAGTTATAAAGTTACTGCATCACAATCATGATTTTAGTGCATTAAGGTTATAACCTTGATGCACTTAACTACTAACTATGATGCAGTAACTTATAATAAAGATGAACCAAAACTTATTAGTGCATTAAGGTTATAAGTTACTGCGTCACAATTATGATTTTTGTGCATTAAGGTTATACATTACTGCATCACAATCATAATTTTAGTGCATTAAGGTTATAACCTTGATTTTAGTGCATCATAATTGATGCACTTAAGTATTAACTATGATGCAGTAACTTATAATAAAGATGCTCCAAAACTTATTAGTGCATTAAGGTTATAAGTTACTGCATTACGGTTATAAAGTTACTGCATCATAAACATGATTTTAGTGCATTAAGATTATTGCATCACAATTATGATTGTGATGCAGTATTTTTATAACTGTGATGCAGTAATAAATTTTGGGAAAAAACATTTTTTTGGCGGAAAAATTTTTTTGGGGGTGGGGGTGTCACATGACATGGCATGGTGATGTGGCAAAGGTGACACATGTCACCTCCACATGCCTTCTCATTCTTTTCATTATAAGAAACTTTTCATTTTAACCCTACCTTATATATATATATATATAATGTCCTTTTTTGTAATTTTACATGAGTCATAAAATAATCTGATTTGCCAAACACTCAAAAAAACTGATTATGTGATTATTGCTATATCAAACAACATAATCAAATCCAAACACTATGTTTCAGAACCATGTTTTGCAACAGCTGATTATCCATTTTCAAAACTCAAATCTATTTTAAATAAGCAATCCCAAACAGCCCCTTAGTAGATGGGGGCAAAATGGTCAGGTTAGGTATGTTGAGTAACAGGACAAAGCGGGTTTGTTTCACATTAGTATTAGTCAAAACGGCTTTTATCCAAAACTTTCACATTCCTAACACCCGTAGTCTTTGTTAGCTTCTTTTTTTTTTTTCCTAATTTACCTGTTTTACGCATTAGAGTTTCCCTATTCATAAGTGAAGCAGTTTTTCTAATCAGAGATAAAACTTCACAAAAGTTGCACTATTCATAAGTAAAGTGGTTGATTTACACTACTATGATTATAATGTAAAGATTCAACTTTCTTCTTGTATGCAGGTCTCATTGAAGGTACCAGTTGTGGTTCGTCTTGAAGGCACAAATGTTGATCAAGGGAAGAGAATCCTCAAGGTATATTTGCATATCTAAAAGTTTTGGACCCTCTATTTAAAGACACTTTTGTTGTATTATGTTCCCAGGAACAAAAAATAACAATTTACCAATGTGTTTGGATATACAGGAAAGTGGGATGGCTTTGATAACGGCAGAAGACCTAGATGATGCAGCCGAGAAAGCGGTTAAAGCCCTTAAATCAGCTTAAGATTTTACCATTTCTGGTGTTTTGATTCTTTTGTGTGAGTTAAGATATTGTACTTTGATCCCTGTAATTCTCTGAAATGAGCGGAGATGGGTTTCCGTTATAAATTTTCTGGCAAATAAATACAGCAGGAATAGTGGTTGGAGATGTTTTGTTCTGATCTTCCACACTAATTTTGGTAAAGTTTATGCAATTATAAGAAGATTGAATCAATCTTTGACAAATGTGATCAAAATTTTTACTTTGAAAAAAGGTTGAAGTGAAGCTGCAATTGTTTCAATTATTACTTTGAAAAAAGGTAGTTTATATACCCAGGCAACCATAGTTTCATTTTTTGGTTGATGGAGGCTTGGCTGGAATGTGAAGCTGCAATTGTAAGAGAGCTGCGACAAGCTCAAGTTTAGATGTAATTCTCAGGTTAGGCTTGAACTCGATTTACAAACTTTCATGATGCAAGCTCAAGCTCGCCTCTAGTCATAGTCAAAATTTAAATGGTCTTTGACTTCTTGATATTGTACACACCTTATTTTGTACTCAAATTTGACAAAAGTTCAATATTCAAGTCACAGTTCGAGCTCAAGTGTTCTGCATGTGATCTACAGTGTTCATCTTTTTGCAAGGTGTACTTATTGATACACATACAAGTATCACTAAGTCTTATTGCGATTCAACAGTGATTAAATGTCCATATTTCAATACCATTATAATTGTTTCTGTATCATGTGCGAATCATCTGTTCTATCCTTCAATCCCTTCATTCACTAAAAGAACCTTGCGTATAGACAGTTTTGTGTGTTTACCAACAATAGAAAGAGTTGCAACTTGCAAGAATGAATATGTATTCTATTAACTTATTAATATACAATGTTAAATATTAATCGGAGCTTCTGTGTGGTATGTTGGCATCATATACCTACAATCATAGCCTGATAACAATTTAGTACACCCAAGCTTCTAGTAGTCTTAACGAGATAAGAAATTGAGAGAAAATATAGACCTTGACCCTATGTATGATGTATAAGCAATTGGCTTAGGCCATGAAATAATGCGCCTGATGCCACCCGAAAGCCGATCTGGTCTTTCGTGTCTCTCTGAAAGTCGGCTACAATAATCAATGGCTCGTTGTCCCAATGAAGATGACAACTCACCATGATTATGCAGGTTTGACCCTTGTAGGAAGAGCCTTGAGTTGTTGTTAACCGGCTCTGATCTCCTGAAAACATCACTTGTTTCTTGATGCTGGACCTAAAACACAGAGGGGAATAGATATAGATATAGCATTTTTTTAATTAAAATGTAAATGTTGATAGTAACATGTGTTTTTCTTCCCATTTTAGTGGGAGAGAGTAGCTTTTAATCAATATTCAATTAAGTATTACAAGAGAATGGATCCAGAGGATATTTATTGTGTATGATGGTAGAAGGGTGGAGAAAAATCTTCCTCTACCTCATCATCTTTGCATCGCTTGAGAACGTAGAGCTGACCACGCAAGTGCATAATCTGCAAAGCAAAATGATATTCGTTCAGAGGACTATCATATGAAGCAAAACTAATGAAGACAATCAGGCCATGTTGCGCCAAAACTTGTTTTAAGATTTTTATACCTAGAATTCTAAAAATTAATAGGTTAAATGCATTTTGACTACTTCCACACGTTGGTTTTGGCCTTACATAGAGGTGGCAAAACGGGCGGGCACGGGCTACGGGCCAAACGGGCTATGGGCTAAACGGGCGCGAGCTAAACGGGCGCGGGCTAAACGGGTACGGGCCAAACGGGCTCATGTTATACAAATCTCTTTTAAAAAGACCCAAAACGACAAAATAAATTCCTCGAACGTAACATCTCATTTATATTTAAAAAATTAAATATAAATTTTTCTTAAAAAACAATATAATGTTCGAGAAAAACATGCGCCCGTTATGCCCATTTAACTTCCAAATGGGCAATATATGTCCATTTCAAAAAAAGGAGGGGGCCCAAATGTGCTCAAATCTTTTAAAAGTTTGCCCATCCCTTACATCTATAGCCAGTCCTAATACAGTTGCACGAAATATTAGCAAATTAAATTACACACTTATGTAGTGACTGGATTTACCATACACACTCTCACAGGGTGTATCTTTTTTGTTGAACGTCTTTATTGTTCAACTTATATTTTGACAGTCAATATTTCTTTTTTTTTTAGGCAGCAAAATCACATCCAAATACTCTCTCTTGCAGCCAAGTCTATGAGCCTATTATCTAATCCTGATGATTCAAACTCACATAATCACTTTCAAAACACACATCATAAAAGCCCATGAAATCTTAAAGATGGTCAATATAAAACCACCATTAACTACTAAAAACCGATAACTCAGCAATTAAAAAAGGCACAAAAAGACCAGTACCTCTTCTTGGAGCAAAGTGGGAAGCTTGTCCATAGAAACAAGCGTATTGATTTCCTGCAACAGGCTGCCATCTTTGATACCCGACCAGGTTTGCGGTGGCAAAGCCAGTAAAAGTATTGTAAGGACATCATTGCTAGCTGGATGCATTCCGTTGCAACCAGTTAAGTCACAACCCGATGAGCTTAATCTAGTGGGAGATGAAGGGACTAACATATCCACACGCTGTTCACCAATACCATTGGTCACAGTCCCAGACACTACTGTTACAGGCACGTCTCCTTTGGTTTTTATGCAATGTACATTCGTTTCCCCACAGCAAAACCCATTAGAGGATTCACTGTTTCCTTCTAGAAACCCTGCTCCCTGACAACACACACTTGCTGCAATATCAGTCAAACTGGTTTCTTTACCCATACAAAGCGGGCCCTGGCAACCTGACTTCTCAGTGAACAGAAAATTCGTTACATGCTTGAATAGATGAGTGTCCTGAACTTGTTTCAGTATCTCCCCCTACAAGAAACACCATAACCCGTTACATAAAATCTATCACACAGAAGAGTATAAGTGTAAGAATGGGCAGGTAGGGCAGGTTTCACAGGTCAAATTATGTATTTTGGTAAATGTTGAAAAGGGTCGGTTCCGGTTGATCTCCAACCCTTATTGTCTGTGTTTATGAGCAGAGTAAAAATATTTGGTGTGTCAAACATAGTTAGTTACACCATACTATTTCAATGATAATCTTTAAAAAAATTTAGTAATGATTTTTATTATAGAAAATAATAATAATAATAAAATTAAAAAAAACACTTCGGGTGACTTCAATTTGTTCAACCCTTTTTGAACGGCAATTATTTGTTCAACCCATTTGACTCATTTCCTTTTTTACTTTACCCATGTGACCCGTTAGAAACAAAATATAGCCTGCATCAGGTCCGCCTATTCGTAAGTAAAGAGGTGAAAAGTGCCAACTCTAGGAGAGTGACAGCGACATTTACTTGGCTAATGACAATAAGATACCTTGATGGAAAGCCTTTCTTGCTCCTCTGGACTTAAACTTTGATCACCTTCCTCTGTTCTCCTAACCTCCGCAACCCACTTGATAAATTCATGAATCTTTGATGGAAGAGAATTAATAACAATGGAGAGAACATCATTCACATGTTTCACATCCTTGGAACCCAATAATACCGGAACATCTTCCACCAAGTACTTTGCAATATTAACCCAACTATCATGCTTACAACTCTGCAACAAGTGGCAGCATGTGAGATTAAAAAGTGTCCAAGATTAAAATAACAACTTCGTACGATTTTTTTTGCATAGTGATTGAACATGGCAGCAATGATACAGAACGTGAGAGAAACTAAAGCAAGCCCTATGTGAGCACATATTAATGCTGGAACGTACTTGAACATACCAGCGTATAAAGTAATGCTGGTGGCCGTTGAAGCCTGGATATGAGCATGAAACTGAAAAGAAAGGAACAACATAAACCAATTTTGAACAAAGAAGTACAAAAGAAGATAAGAACTGACACTAGCACCCATCTCTGTGAGGGCATTACACAACGTGAAAGAGAGAAAGAGTTCGAATAAAATTTACCCTCTGCGAAATCCACTAGCATCATCCACAGTATCCATGGCTTCCCAAAGTAATTGAAGAGGAACCCAATGAGGAGGATATTTAAAGCGTGCTACATCCAAAATCAACGCCATGTCCCTGCCAGCATGATAACCACCAATAGGCGAAAAGTGGCCAGTGCCAGTCTGAAATAAAACAAAAATAAAACAGCACTTCTGTCAGTTTTTTCTCGCACGGATATCACTTACTGGAGGAAAAGTTTAACAAACAGACAAGGTTAATACATGCCTGTTTAAAATTAGCTCTGTTATACGATGAGATGACATGGCAGTCATCAGAAGTAGAGCATGCTATAACATGCTTGCGGAACTCATCAATACTAGTTTGATTCGTGCGAAAAGCTTCAACTTTTGCTCCAGCACAATGAGCCAGGCACACAACCTTCCCAAAGGAAATGCCTTTGGCTTTAACCTTTTCCAAAGGCTCACAACAGTCCAGCATAGATTCATCAAACCACCTCCAGGGACCTGCAAACATATGTAGAACATGTCATCATGAGATTAACAAGTGTTGCATTAAAATTATCACCAACTAGTACATCTCGTTACAACAGACAACCAAATTAAGGTACCTTTCCATTTTCTACCGGGATCAATAGAAAGTGCATTCAACACCATGGCAAGTGTAGCTAAACCACAATAAGCAGGCTCCGACTGTGTCTGGAAGTAAGAAATCAACTTAAAGAAACCTTCCATTGTCCCACCTTGAGTCGCCTCCATAAACAATTGCTGCAAATTCATTCATAGCTTAGTCATAGCGAACACATTAATCAATACCAATTACCAAAAAAATCATAACGCCACTTTTAGTTAGCTTACAGTGCCTATTAGTACTATAAATCCCAAATGCAAATTGTCGTTAATTTATCAGTGACTATTAACTTAAGTCTAGGGAGGGCTTTTTCCGTTTCGCAGGAAACAGTTGAACATTGCCTACATTGCCAAAGCTAAAAAACCTTAAACAATCTAGTTCACATTTGCTCTAGATAAAACCTTAAAACACAGAGAGTAAAAAAAAGTCAAAGTCAAAGTATATGTCGACATTAAACCACTTCCTTAAACAATCTCTATAAAAAAACCAAGATCCAAACACAACCCTATCCTAGTAAAATAAATACTAGTAAATAATCAGACATAAACCCAGTACATGAAAAAACCCTATATATAAAAAATAATAAGTGGGGGTGGAAAAGTAGTGACTAACTTTGCCTTCAGAAGAAGCGAAATCAATAGCAGGAGGAGAAGGAAGAACTCTTCTATATATGCTTGCCATCGCCATTATTATGATTTTTTTTTAGGGTTCGTTAATTTATGAAACCCGCGGAAAAGAAACGGTTTTAAATAAAAAGCAAGACAATAGTTACACAGACAGCGTTAAGTTTAAGATTTCTTCTTGTATATATAATAAGGGTGAGGGTGGGTGGACCCATACTATGTGATATTCTGATTGGTTAAAGCGAATCTGTTGCATTCCAACTCCAATACTTTTTCCTCAAGTAAAATTATTACTACTCGTATTATTAATTCTTTTGAAGGAGAATTAAAAAAGATTTGTTAAAATTTAATATTTATTCGACGAGAATTTTTTAATCTGCTTTTAAATAAATTAAAAAAAGAAATCAGGTTAGGATATTGAAACTACTAATTGACTAGACGAGTACCCGCGCCTAGCGGCAGATAATTAAAAATATGCGATATTGTGGTAAGTGTTTCGTAACATGCGATAATTCAACTGAATCAAAAATTATTAACATGTATCAAAGAACATATAAAAATATTTATTGAAACTGAAAATAAAACATTACATCAATTATGAGATAACTAACAATGCACGTTACTCGCCGTGTAAAATTTCTTAGTACACGGCATATGAGGTGTTGAATCCTCTTTGGCCGAACTCTTTGATTGGCTTCACTTTGTAGTTATCATCCATCAATGCATGCTATTTGACCCAATCAAAAAGCTTGAACCTAAGAAACTTAACAAAAATATATACACCGGTTGTATAATGTATTTGACCAAATTATTTCAGAAAACTTTGTATATCTTTGAAATTAATGCTCCGGAACAATCAATGATTAAAGCACCAATCAATCACCATCATTATAGCAATATTCGGAAACGGATTTGTATTTAACGTATTTAATGCGCAAAAACAAGAAAAAAAAAATGAACCCGTGACTATATAATAAATCGATCTGATCTTTGTGATTGTAAACATTCAAGTTATTCACAACAATATCTCTGCAATTTCAACTATATATAAATGTCAAAACAAAATTTTTAAAAATCATATGGTCATTGCACACATTTCAATATTTAATAACTGAGATCGCATATGATACACACACTATGAAGTAACATAACAATAAAAATAATAAATTGTAATATGGTGCCTTATAAAATAAAATATGGTGATAAAGTTTTAGAAATTATTAGTGTTAAGATTAAATAAATTAAAAAATATATATATTTTTTTGGGAAATTACATTAGTAAAAGTTGTCAAAATGTGTCATACATTTTTTTGAAATTTTAGGTGTGAATTGTTGTGGTAGCTATTTCATTAAGGACAAATTCTTTGAATTTTTATATAGAAATTTTAGTTTGAAAGGAATTTCAGAAATTTAACATTACTCACTTTTTAAGTTTAAAAAACATGGATACATGCTTTGTATGTATAATAATAATAAAAAGTTGTATTGAATTTCCAACATTGAATATGCCGAATCTATTTTCATTTAATATTAGTTTGAATTTTTAATGGTAATTATATATACATATAGTTAAAGACGAGTACTTGTGCATAGCAACGGGATTTGACATATCGTTTAGTGATAAAAAAATGTTTATGGTTTATAAATGAAAAATAATAAAAGTTTGAAGACTTGAGTATTAAACATAATGTTTTGAAACCCGGATCGACCCGGGTGGTCAACTGGTTGAATCGTTTTAGTCGAAAAATGAATTGATTTAAACCGGGTCAACCCGACGGGTTGGGTTGAACACGGGTGAAATTAAACCGGGTCAACCCGTCGGGTTTGAAGCGTCCCGGGTCAACTCGGTTTTCGATGTGTATTAATAGTTTCCTTTTGAAATATATGTTTTCAACATTTCTTTCAACTTTTTACTTTTTGTTTTTTCTTTTATATATAGTATACGCGGATACCCTGTGACGATTAATTGAAGAAATAGATCTCGATGAGGCCTGATTTACCAGTTTGTATCGGTTTCAACGGGTCCTCTTGGTTCATTTTCGGATTACTTTTATTGGTTAGTTGAACCAGTGGCGAAACCGGTTCCCGGTTGAACCCGTTGGTCCGGTCCGATTTTTAAAACTATATGTACAATCAACTTGTTAGCTTGTATGAAACTTTGTGTGTTTTATTAATTTGTATAATTTGTATAATAACACGTACTTTTCATTTTAGGTTGTTTTAAAAATAACATTAATTAGTGTGTTTAATTATTTTATATTCTGGATTTTGTTGTAGCTTGTTTAAATTGTATATTGTGAAAATTTTATTGTACTTTTTAATATGGGGTGTTTTAATTGTTTGTATTTAATTTGGTGAATATGCTTTTAGTTGGTTGTACAATATGAATAAATCAATGTACTTTTAGGTAATGGGGTGTTTTAATAAGAGTATTAATTACATTATACATTTCTCTCACTTTTGACTTTCAACTTTCAACTTTTCAATTTTCACTTTCACCTTTGACCATTTTTCTATTTTATATAGTAAAGATAAAGATAAAGATTGAGGATATCTCGACCCTACTATCATTATCTCGACCTTATTAAATAAAAAAATTTAATAAGTACGGCCTTGATAACCAAAGCGAAGATTAGAGGCGGATAACGGGAGACCCTCACGTTTGATTCGGAGGATATCTCGACCCTACTATCATTATGTGAGCAAATACTCAAATATAAATCGATTATTACAACTAACATACTTAGGCTATACATAATCTTGCCTCTCATCACCCTTTTGAAAATAGGGCTTCCAACCCTTAGTTAGGGACTTTAGACTAGTTAGCTAATCTCTTCCAAGAAATTAAATCTTGTGATGATGCGCGTAATTGACCTTATTTGAAATCGGGTTCGGGTCAATTCGAGTTAGGTTCAACCCGAATAGACGTACAACAACAACAATATCCAATCCCGTCAGAGCGAGGTATGGGAAAGGTGGAATGTAGACAGTCACACCCCTACCCTAGGGTAAAGGGACTGCTTCCAGAAAGACCTCCGGCAAGTACACGTGTGCAAGCGAACAAACATAATGCGAAAAAAAATATACATATACACATACAAGCAAAGAAACAAGGGAGCAAGCAAGCCAAAAGAACAGATACACAAACGAACAAAATCATGCAGGCTAAAAATGAAAAAGGAACCCTACGGACACAAAGAGTCATATAGCACCAAGGCGACCTAAAAAAAAAAAAAAAAAAAAAGCGAAAACCCACCAAACATACAGAACGATAGGCATAAACAACATAATAGCACCTAGAAGAAATAAAAAGCAAAAACATACCAAACATACAAACGAAAGGCATAAACAACACAATAGCATACAGGATTATATATTAAATTCAAAATATTAAAGATAGTAATACTAATAATAATAATAATAATAACCATGAAAATAGTGATAAAAAATAAAATAAATAAATAAATAATGACATAAAGGGCCTCCGGACAAGCTACCACGAAACTCTAGACCTATGCGTCGAACTCATCTACACTAATCCAGTTCTCCATGCATTCCTGATAAGATCGTTTATAAGCTAAGCTAGGGATCAATAACAAAGACTAATAACATGCACAACGGAATAAACTAATCAATTCTTTGTTATTGAACAAGGTTTTCATTCACTAACACTAACTAATCTTAGACGTTTATAGGAACACGTCTAGATAATTAAACTACTAACTAAACTAATAACCTAGGCGTTTACAAGACTATACGCCTAGGACACACACACACCTTTAAGTCGACTACATCTTGGAAGACATGTATAAAACCTACACCTATGTCCTCTTTATATACTAGAGGATTAGGGTTTACAAAATACTACAAATGACTAATAAATAAAACTTCTTTTGCAAGCAAGTCCTTCCATCTTTTTGTAGGTTTCTTTCTTGTCATATTAAGTCCATCTTGTTTCATTCTTTTGTCGTATCAACTCAAACTTATAATTCCCAACAATCTTCCCCTAGTTGATAATGACAAAACCATTCTTGAACGAACTTCCCTAGACGAAGTAGAGAAATTGAGACCAGGGATCTCACCATGAATGAAACAAGTATGTCTTCCTTTGTCTTCCCCTTAATTCATGCCATGCCACTCAAACATCTCTTCCCCTTTTTGTTATTATCCAAATAGGGAACGTATGCAAATAATGATCTTGACCACCACGAACCAATATCATACTTCCAATCTAAGACTTCCAATGCTTCAAATCGCCCACCATTACGCAACCTAAGAAAAATGGATCCAAAACAGTAGAAAACTCCAACTAGCAATAGTAATAATGATCAACAGTTAGTAAAAATCAAACACTTCCCCTTGAGTGATGCATGTATATCAATGATTCTTCAAAATCTGTAGGCTTTATGTAATGATTACTTGTGAAGAAAACCAACTATAACGAATTTGATGAAGAAGTAGAATTTCCCAAACTTGTGTCTTAAATCTTGTACTATCCACAGAACTCCATACTTATACGTATCACCAAATATAAGTAGACCGCAATCCCTTGACAAGAATCCTCAACTAGTATGAGACACTGAGCACTACAATGTAACTCCTTCAAGTGATAGCCAATGTGTGCATAGAGCATCATAAGAAAAATCACACATTGCTAGATTCATCAAGCTATATGATAAGAGCACAAACCTGTGAAACTCAACTACAACATCAAATAAATGATATTCAACCTTCTTCGTAATCAATTAATCCATAAGAATCAAATACGAGCCTTTTTGAATCCTTTTAAGAACAAATCACCAAACTCCTTGTGTGTGTGAACAATAACCTGTGTGTGTGTCGTCCAAAAACCATAACAATTAATATGCTCAACTTCCCCTTAAATTGAAATCCATATAAAAAACAATACTTTTAAATTTAGAGCAGCAGTACTTTCAATAATAACAGTACTTTGAGAAGGAGCAGTACTTTCAAACATGGGCAAACAGTACTTTCAATAAAATCTGCAGTACCTTGAAGCAGTACTTTGCAACAGTATTTTCATCTAAACGTGCAGCAGCAGTACTTTGAAAAATAACCTTACTGGTTCATATAAACACCAGTATTTTGAACAATTAAAGGTTGCGACAACCACAAACAAGCAAACCAATTAATACCGTAACATGACAGCCAATAAAAATCCTCCTACAAGCTCATGTGCTTCCCCACTTGTGATCAGTACCAACATAGAATAATATAATTGAATCCAATGCGTGTATCAATTCATATGATACAAATAAAAGGTTGACCCATCACGTGATCATGGTCCAATCATAGCCAAACATATAGAAACCTCGTGGGTCCGAGCAGTGCACAAACTGTATCAATCTCCATCCAGTATACGATAATCTATTTGCTAGTCCCAATCTTAAAAAAAACATCACCATCACTTGATTATGCCGACCCATGTGAAACCGCATATCCAATCAACACACACCTTTAAGTCGACTACATCTTGGAAGACATGTATAAAACCTACACCTATGTCCTCTTTATATACTAGAGGATTAGGGTTTACAAAATACTACAAAGGACTAATAAATAAAACTTCTTTTGCAAGCAAGTCCTTCCATCTTTTTGTAGGTTTCCTTCTTGTCATATTAAGTCCCTCTTGTTTCATTCTTTTTGTCGTATCAACTCAAACTTATAATTCCCAACAATTCCTATCAAAGATCATGTCCTCGGATAATAGGAGCTCCTTCATGTCAAGCTTCATTATGTCCTCCCACCTGAGCTTTGGTCTACCACTTCTCCTAAAGCCATCGACAGTGATGGACTCCACTCTCCTGACAGGTGCTGATTGTGGTCTCCTATTCGGATTTCTGCTTCCTCATTTTGGACGTTCACGTCCCTTTTGAAGTCGCACCGTAGGTATTATGTCTTCTTCCTGCTGACACGTAGGCCCTTGTCTTCTAGCGCTTCCCTTCATTGCTCCAATCTACCACTTAGTCCCTTTGGTGTGTCCGAGACTAGCACAATGTCATTGGCGAATATCAAGCACCAGGGGATGCTCTCTTGTATCCCCCATGATAGCTCGTCGAGAATCAAGGCAAAAAGGTACGGACTAATAGCTGAGCCTTGGTGTAAACCAACTTCCACCGGAAAATACTCTGGTTTCCCACTTGGGTCCGCACACACGTCTTCGTACGTATCTCGGATAACTTTTATGTACTGGGGTTCCTTTATCTCTTAGGGTCTTCCAAATCAGCTTCCGTGGGACGATGTCATAGGCCTTCTTTAGATCTAAAAATGCCATGTGCAAGTCTTTTTGCCTCTCTCTATATTTCTCAATCAGGCTTCCAATAATGTGTATTGCCTGTGTCGAAGACCGTCCCGGCATAAAGCCTAATTGGTTTTCTGACACCTCGGTCTCTCGTCTCAGCCTTCATTCAATAACTCTCTCCCATAGCTTCATAGTGTGGCTAAGTAGTTTTATACCCCTATAGTTACAATTTAGAACATGATTATAAAATTCTCGACCGCAACGCGTCGGCGCCAACCTGCTTGTATTATTATATACCACTTCATCTTCCACAACTAAACACACTAACTAGTAATATACACAAACATTATCTTCAATTTTATCCTAACTATATTCATCTTCTTCACTCCTAGGGCTGTAAACGAACACGAACGGAGCATTGTTCATGTTCGTTCGTTTAATTTTAATCGAATGAATAAACGGACACGAACGTTTAAACTGACGAATTTTCTTCTTCGTGTTCGTTTAGTAAAAAAATGAGTTATTCATGTTCGTTTATCTTCGTTCATTAAGATACTAAATGAATATAAACGATCGAACATAAATGAATATAGACAAAACTAAATAAATTTTTATTAAATTATGCACATTATATAGTTTTATAGGTGTTGTTTTCTTTAAAAACCCGATTTTAAGATTATACTAGTAAAAGATATGATATACGAACATAAATAAATAAACATAAACGAACGTTAACGAATGCATAATCGGAAGTTCATGAACATAAATGAACGGATGCGACTTTCGTTCATGTTCGTTCATTTAACTAAACGAGCATAAAATATTGTTCATGTTCGTTCATTTAATAAATAAACGAACATAAACGAACTTTTTACTGAACGGTTCATGAAATGTTCACTGAATGTTCAGTTCGTTTACAACCCTATTCAACCCACTTTTAAAATCATCTTCTAACAAAAACCATCAAACCAAATAATAGAACCATACATAAATATATAAGCATCAACAACAAAGTAAATTGTGACGATTTGTGGGTTTCCAGATCTGGTTCGGATGGTGCTTGTGGTGGCGTGGTGGTGTTCCGTGGTGGCAAATCCGGTGGTGGGGCTGGGGTGGGGTGGTGGGTCCGGATAAAAACAAAAACCCTCAAGATCTGTAGTTGCGTGCTTGTGTTTTGTTGGTGGTGGTGTGAAATGTATGGTAAGAATTGTATAAATATGAGATGGTGGTGGTGTTTGATGGGTGTGGTGGTGGTTGTTAAACTAGATATGTGGTAGGTATGGAGGCTGATGAGAATGTAGGTGGCGGTGATAGTGGTGGTTGGCTGGCGGTTATTAGCAGGTGGGGTGATGTAGCTTGGTGGCTGATGAGGACGAGGTTGCAGGTTATGACAGTGGTGGTGGTGATGTTTGTGTATTAGAGCACTCCCAACGATTAACGCCGGACCCGGCGTTATCAAGAGTTAATCGGCGTTACCCGTTGGCCCTCGTGCGTTAAAACGACGTTAAAGTCCCGATGTTAACCATATAACGGGCGTTGATGGCTAAAAAAAGAAGAAGAAAAATTTTCATTTTACCCCCCCCCCCCTACCGGCTACTAGCCGTTGGAGTTTTAAAAAAAAATCATTTTACCCCCCCTAACGGCTACTAGCGTTGGAGTTTAAAAATTCATTTTACCCCCAAAATTTCAAACGGCTAGTTTAAAAAAAATCAAGGGCAATTTGGTAGCATTGACTATATGCACTGGGAATGGAAAAATTGTCCAGTGGCTTGGCAAGGGCAATTTGGTAGGGTGATAAAAAATACCCAACAATTATGCTAGAAGTTGTTGCTTCTCAAGATTTATGGATTCGACATGCATTTTTTGGGATGGCGGGGGCGAATAACGATATTAATGTTTTAGACCACTCTCCGTTATTCGATGGCATTCTTTCTGACGATGCCCCAAGAGCCCCTTATATGGTCAATGGAACTAGGTATGAACATGGGTATTACTTGGTTGACGGAATTTACCCACAGTGGGCAACTTTTGTCAAATCCTTCTCGGCAACAACTGACGAAAAACCTACGTACTTTAAAAGGAAACAAGAAAGTGCCCGAAAGGATATTGAACGTGCTTTTGGTGTGCTTCAAAGACGTTGGGGTATACTACAACAACCGGTACGTCAAATGGAAATTGCCACTATACGTAGAATCATGTATTCTTGCATTATTTTGCATAATATGATTATAAAAGATCAAAAATTTGCATTACGTGACTATAACGAAGTGTGGGTGGATCCATCAAAGACGTTTGAGGCAACGAAGATGGGTCGAAAGATGTGATACTAACCGTCGTAAGGCAAACGAAATACACGACCGACAAACGCATACCCAACTCCAACAGGACCTTATGGAGCATGTTAGGCGGAAGAATCTTGAACGACAACAACAAGAACAAGAGAGCGACGATGATGAATAAGTATTTGCTATGCTTTGTTATTTCTTTTTTCGTTGTAATTTTTTTTAGTTATTTTATATTTGGTATTGTAATATGTTTAAGTTAAGGTTATGTTTTTTAATAAATGAAGTGTTTGTTTTAGTTTAGGGATTGAATTTGAAAATATCAAATGTTACACCTTAACTTGGGATGTTATGATTGTGGGTGTTTTTTGAGTGAGTTGAGGTGAAATGTTAAAGCTGATGTGGCGCTGACGTGACAGATGTTAAAGAATAACTCATGTTATGGTTGGGAGTGCTCTTAGTGTATGTGAAGTGAGAAAAAGTTGGTTATGATTGACAGGAAAAAAAGAGAAAATTGTGTATAGACCCATGTGATATAAGAGCATGTGAATGGCGAAAATGCCCTTTAACATAACCGTCAAACTAAGTCAATCTAACAGGTAAAATGGACTAGATCCGCAACATGTTAAAACCACAGTGACTGGATCCGAGACGAAAAAGAAAAATGGATTGAATCCGTAAAACCCGGCAAACTACAAAGACCATTTATGTAGTTAACTTTCGTTGTTTATTATTTTATTTACACACTCGACTTCTTTCTGAATTACTTTTTTAAAAACCTATGAATTTCACGTGTGTATAAGCTAGTTTTTTTATATATTTAACTTAAGGTCATTTTGTTTAAACAACTTTTGGTGCGTGTAACAAGTAACATATATCCCAAAAGATTCCTTGGCGTACAAGTATTTTTTTAAAGGGTATGTGCGCAATCTTCAACTATAAAAATAGATACATAGATTACACATATATATGTTACGATATATTCGATTTTAGATTTAGAGTTTGACGTTCAAGTCATACGCATTATGGCTACATCTGTGTCTTTATCGTACGGGTTTTTAGAGCAAGATTCTAGAAACTTTGTCATTGTAAACGGACGACTAGGTGATCGTCAACCGGATGTACTAGTCGTCATGGACAGCCTCTTTACGGGTACGCCAGAGACAAAAGTAGTAATGGTCAACAAGTCGCATGAAAACATTGAATCCGTGTTGCGTGATGTCGGGCCTTCTTGTGTAACTTATCATATGCAATTAGTAGCAAATAAGGGGGTGGTATCCACTGCTAGATTTGTATCTGTGAGTGAACCAGGTAAACTATTGGACGCAAAGAGCTATCATAAACCATCTATGCGCATTGCAAGGTTTGTATTGTGGTACGAGTCTCTTTTCTGTAATGGCCGCTTCTCAATTCGAAAGGCTATAGAATGTGCAATCAAGATTAGTATATTAAGTAAAGAGAAAGAAGACGCAGAAGATATTTGTGCGGTTTGTCATAACGAGTTCCGCGAAGATGAGCTGATCGGAACACTTGAGTGCAAACATAGATATCATGCAAAATGCATCATCAAGTGGTTGATTCGCAAGAGAGAATGTCCAATGTGCAGAGCTACATCTTTCTTATATAAGTTTTAATTAATAAGGTCAACAATTTTTCATACGTTACATATATTTTTGATTTTATACTTTTGTCATATTGTTTTGCAGTTCTCGATTAAAACACATATTTGATGCATAACTTTAACTTGAATTCAGTACTTCTGTTGCATTGTTTTGCTCATCTACGGTTGTGAAGAGGAAACTCGAATGAGGTTGTTTTTTTCCTTCAAGACATAAGTGATGATAATCACTACTTTCTACTTCAACCTTGAAGACAAACACAACTTCTTTTTCATCTTCACAGTATACAACCTCTACTTCTCATCTTTCTCTCCTCTCTTCTGAGGCATGACGAAAACAAATAATAGATTCAGACTTTAGATCTGCCTCTTTTCTTGCAGACATGGTTTTGCAAATAAGAGGAGCATCTGAAAAACAAACGACACCTACGTGCATTAAGAGTGGTTTCGATCTGCACATGAGTGCATGTCCAATTTGCAGAGCTACAATTGTCCTTTATACAGTCATGATAATTTAAAGAGTAAATTACATGGATGGTCCCTATGGTATGTCAAAAGTAACAACCTTCGTCCCTCAAAGTTTGAAGTTGCACTGGTAGTCCCTAAATTGGTAAACAAATAACACCACCGGTCCATCACTTAACTTGTGTTAAGTGAGTTCCGTTATAATTTACACTTTAGCCCTTTTAGGTTAAAATCCGTTGCATCGTCTATCCTCTAGATTAAACTACACCATTTAACACTTACCACCAACATTTAAAACACATTTCATTAAATCTTTTTTTTTTCTTTTCTGCTTCTCTTTTCTCCATTTTTACTTCTCTCGCCGGAAAAAAGTCAACTGGGTCAAAACCCTCTTTTTACGCATAACTTGGAAAGTTACGCGTAAGCTTACTCGTAAACCATGCCTTACGACTAAGGGACTCATATGTTTACGCTTAAAAAGACCCTACGAGTAAGAAAGTTGGCTTACGCATAAGTACTCTATGTTTACGCTTAAAAGACCTTACGAGTAAAAAAACTCTTACGCATAAGAGAGTTGGGTTACGCATAAGGAAACTTGCGCATAAGCAACTGGGTTTACGAATAAGAAAGAGATGCGAAAAAGAAGTTAAGCGTAAGACCTTTCTTTACAAGCAAAAACAGAAAAAAGCTCTTATGCGTAAACTGATAAAATGACTCGACCACATATACCAATTTACCAAGACTCAACGACCTCAGGTCGACACCATCATCAGTCCCAGAGACGGAAAACCAACAACAAATCCACCTCCAACAACATCAAACTACAAAACTACCCTAACTCATCCTCCATCTCCTACATCTATTCAAGAATTAAGACACAGCTCCAAACAAAAATTAATTCGAAATCAGAAAATTCACATAATCTCAGATTTGTTTCAACGTTTTCGTTAATCTTTTTAAGATTTTTTTCGTTGAACAATTATCCTCACATATTCTTTTGAATCAAAGATCCATTATTTATCCGAACATAAAAGAAAAGAAACCTAACAAGATTGTTTGTTTCTTTCTTAGGTTCGTTCATGACTCAAAAGGAAAATCAATCAACAAATCCAAATGGATACAACCTTACCTGAGACCATATAAATGATCTTGAACACTTCAAAATGCCCTCTCGATTCGTCTTGATTCGTATTTTGGTGAAACAGAAATGTTATAGGTTGGGTAGTAATTAGGTTTGTGTTTCGATTTGATGATTATGAAAGGAGATATGATTCGATTTGATAATAGATATGGGTTTGAGTTGTGCCTGAATAAAGATCAGATGAATCTGTGATTCAGATTGTGATGAGGATAGGAGTGTCTAGTGTGGTAGGCGTTATTTTACAAGATGCATTTTAGGGTTAGTTTTGTTTTAGGGTTAAATGGTGAGTTAATATAACCGGTTATAAGGGTGGTTGTTGGATCGGGTATTTACCTTGTGGCTGGATCGGGCCTCACTCAATTATACAATGGGTATTTACCTTAGTTTACTCTAGAGGATAGACGATGCAACGTTCTTTAACCTAAAAGGGCTAAAGTGTAAATTATAACGGAACTCACTTAACACTAGTTAAGTGATGGACCGGTGGTGTTATTTGTTTACCAATTTAGGGACTACCAGTGCAACTTCAAACTTCGAGGGACGAATGTTGTTACTTTTGACATACCACAGGGACCATCCATGTAATTTACTCTAATTTAAACTATCATGTTTACATACCTTAAATAGATTTGCATTTTATCGTATTGTTTTGATAGTTGATCCAAAACACATATTTGATGTATTTACCCGGTTTGAGTATGTGTGATCGTGATGTGGTTAAACCTGGTCGAAACAATGGTTACTAAAAATAAAATAAAATTATGATACGACTTGGAATTATCAATACTTGTAGCAATGAAACCTATCAATTCGTCAAACCTAAACATCACATGAGATCATCCATGATTATTTTGGTATCTTGACTATTTTGCAAGATTTCATGTTCTAGTTTATGTGTTCCTTGCTTCCATGGTGTTGCAAATCTGTAACTTATAACTTTAAGATCGGAATCACATAGGATCCTAGCCTTATAAACTTCTCAACTCAAAAACACAAAGCGTTTGTTCTTATTTACAGTAATAAATATCACGGGAAAAAAGAATGTGACAGATTAAAAACTTCCATATTAGCGGATGTTATCTAATTTTGATTTAATATATTCCAGACGACACTCATCATCATCTTCGCTTTAGCCGTTTCAGCAATACAGATCCCCTACTGTTAAATGATCTAGCCTCATCGCTCGCTCCATATTATGCTAGCAATCTCTCGCATCTAATTGGTTTTGATCAAATCTATCTGTAGATTGGATCTTTACGACACATGTGACAACTCATCGATAAGATAAAAAGAATTTTGAGTCGGTGTATTATTTTTGCAAAATCTACGCATCTGACTGGTTATGTTCAAACATATCATCTGATTCAATCTTGACGACATAAAGGTACGATTAAGCTTTGATTGTAGTAACTGGTCATGTTTTTTTGTCCCATAGAAGTTGGATAAGATTCTTATTTTAATAAACCATCATCTTATATGTAGAAAAAGAGCAAGGTTGGATCAAGTGGTTAACACCCTTGCCTCAGGAGACAGAGGTCAAGGGTTAGATCCCCACTCCTTGTAAGGCCGGAGGTCCTTTTCCCCATACACCGTGGAAGACGGTATTGGGAGTTACTCTATCATCTTATATGTAGGAATCATATTACAGCAAATACATATGACCTCAATTCCATGAAAACAGTATAGATGGCACTCCAATAATCAATGTCTACTAAATACACATGAAATTAAAGTGCATGATACTTATCTAGGAAATGGAACCACCCCAAAAGTAAAATACATTTTGGTCACTGTTTTGTGTAACAGATAAATTCCACCTGAGCTAACTTTGTTGACATAGCAGGCAAACTCGGGGGTCACGAATACCCTGTAAACTTGTGGAACCAGGTAAACCACCAACCTTTCACATTTCTGGATTTTTAGGTTTGGCCATTTTTTAGGAAAGGTGAAAGATACAAAGTTCAAAGTGTCCTTGTATCATCCCACTTTCGTGGGTAAGTTGTTGAAGTTTGTCATAGGACGATCTTAGTTCTGGTTGCATACGTTTAATGAACCAAATGAGGTTCATGGTTTGAAGATTCACTATCTTTTGATTTTGTTGATCCGTCTTCATCCTTTGGTTTCTTTCGTCGACTCCTTCTAGGGATGTCTGGCAAGTCCCCTTTATCATGGTTCCGTCGAATTATGTGGCGTCTCCTGTGCTTTGGTTTGGTTGTTGATTGAGAATCAGGATCAGAAGAATGGTCCAGTGAGTGATGACGGTGTCTATGTGTTTTCGGCACATCTGAAAGGTCTCTTGTTAGTTCTTCACTTCGAGTAGCCCTATGGTTTTTTGTACCTACATAAGTTAACGATTGCTTTCTATTAGTCCATGATATCATCTTAACCAGATCTTCTTTATATTCTTTCATTCTAAAGTGAAATAACGAAAAGTATATATTTGAAACATCAATAACCTTTTTTTATATCAGTACTTTCCATTGGTCCTGACTGACTTCGTCCGCCATCAAACTTCCCCATCTGCATCCCCAAAGAAAGAACATATTTAAAAATAAAAAATAAAAACGTAAAACGGGTCGAAACAATTTAAGATTGAAAGGGACCATTATGGTTCATGCCAGATTAATCAACAGTCTCGTGGTTTTCGGTAGCCCGTGGCCCTTAGCAATAACAACAAAGAGGCCCTATAACTCATATAAACTTGAATTATATAACTCATATATGTTTAATATTATAAGTATATTAGACATGTAAACTAAATGCAAATTGCATATAAAGTTGAATTATATAATTCATATATGTTTAATATAATAAGTATTTATATACAGAACTAATAAAAATGTGGCCCATTTTAAGTGGAGGCCCTGTGCGATGTTGCACACCCTTCCGAGACCCCTCTGTTAATAAACACACTTCTATAAATTGTTCTTTTAAAAAAATAACACAAAAACAACGATATTGCAAAAACCAGGGTGCGTGACTAACATGTTTGTGTGAGATTGTATATAGAATAGGTGGGTGGTGAGTTGCCTTTCAAACACAAAAAATGATACAATAAATGAAAATGCTTTTTACTATAACCGTATAAAGGAGCCAAAATTGTCGTAACTAATATATGCATAAATCATTCGCCTATCAAACAAGGAAAATGTATTGGCTAGAAACATAAATGAAACGATTCAGGAGGTTTTACCCAGCTGGGAGATTCAGTTGCGGGTCCATCAGCACCAATATGAGCAAGATGCTTCACGTCCGTTGGCATACCGATTTGTATTTCCTCTTCTTCTTCTTCTTCTTCTTCTTCATCTGCATTGAAAAGTTACAAATTATTTAACTATCGGATCCCATGTTAAAAAAGCTATATTTATAAAGTTGTAACTTTAATATGCTGCAGAAAGATAGAGGCTAACCAAAAATACTTGAGATGCTTTTAAGGCCTTTAAGAAAGCCTTTAACCTTAGTACCCATCTTCAAAGAATCGGTATGCTCCGGATATGAACGGGGTCAAGGGACCCCGTAATATGTAGTAAACAACGAATATGATAGAATCAACCAAAAGGATTAGCCCCCGAAAACACGAAGAAGAAAGAAGGAGAGGATTTAGAAATAGAGAAAACAAGAACGAAGAAAAGAGTAGGGAGAGGAGAGAAAGAGAGATAATAGGAGGATCGGATTTAACCACCTTTAATTTGAGCTTTTACCAATTCAAACTAGTTACTAAATTAAGACTAGTGGTGGGAAATATCAAATAATGTGTGTCATGAATACTTTAACGCCAAAGGGTAAATAATTTGACCTTCACTTGTATAATTTTACATAAAAGAATGTACTTTCTATCAAGAGTAGCATAATAACATTATGATTAGACTTCTATAAGGCAATATAGTGATTAACTTTCGAGATTTCAGGCTCTCAACGGCAACTTAGTTGACAAGCACCCAACATGTAACATACATGTAGATTTAGCAAACAAGGTGCTAAGGGCATAGTTTCTTGATCCTCATACACATAAATCACGAGTCCGAGAAGTGCACTCATAGCATTACTTGGGTCGTCTACTACGCCAGTCTGGGGCTGTAGAGGACTGTTCTTACCAAACTAGTGTTTGTTTTACAAGGAGACGTTGATATTTGAGCAGATCTTTACAACATCAGAGTGTAAGATTCATTGCAAATGCTGCTTACAAGCACAGATTACATTGCAAAATGCTGCCAAGCACAAATCTGGTTTTATTACAACATCAGAGTGTAAGATTCATCGCAAATGCTGCTTACAAGCACGGATTACATTGCAAAATGCTGCCAAGCACGAATCTGGTTATATTACATATCATAAATGCTAATCTTTGAACTTGACCTTGCAACTTATATGTTAAACTTGCAGATTTATGAATTTGAGCACGGCTCATCAACTTGATCTTCCGGGGGAACCGTATGTCCGAACAGGCCTGGAAAAAGAGGTAAGGTCTCGCTTTCCTTTTCCACTCAAGTGTACAGCATCTGCCGTGCTTAGGCCCCTTCTTCCCTTCCCTAATAAAAGAGTCCACCGCCTGCCTTAGTAGTCTCAAATAAGGCGTGCGGGCCTGCCCCTTTTTTTAGTAGGTGATTCACTACCGAAGCTAAGAAAAGGCGCAGAAGCAAAAATAAGTTATACGGAGTTATAAGTTAGACTTTAAAACTGGTTAACTACACAAAAAATTCTTAAAATTTACCGTCAACTGGTTAGCACAATAAAACTTGAGTCTTAATTTTCTAGCACAATAAAACTTAACTTTCTGTAGGGGCAAACGCACTCTGCTGTTTTGTGTAGGATACACTTCATGTCTTGGGTTATTTTTCATAAACAGAACTCTATGATTTCTCGACTTAGAGTAAGTAGACAATAACAGTAAACTGCCAAGAGCAGCTCTCAAGTTACTTCAATGTTTTGAACTTGATAACTGATGGGTAAAACATAAACGATATCAATACCAACAAGCATTTCAAAACACATGCAACAGATAAAGTTCCAAGACTCGCAACTAGGTTTTCCATTAATACATGTAGAGAAAAAGGATAAAACCACAAGCTTCTAAAGCAACAAAATGGATTCCTCAACGGTTCAACAAAATCTTTTATAATTAAAACAAAATGATGAACTTAAGCTGTAGTTTCCTTCTTAAGCTTCGCTAATTCTTGCCTTACAAAATGATGAACTTAAGCTGTAGTTTCCTTCTTAAGCTTCGCTAATTCTTGCCTTACAACCCCAGCCTTCTGCAAGATCACAAATTACAATAACTATGAGCATTACTTCTTTGATACAGATATAATACACAAGGTAAGACGAAACAGAAACATCGTGCCAACTTAATCAAAGACATTATAGTACAAGCTATCGCCAAAAGTAAACATTGGAAGTTAAGTTACCTTGATCTTAGCCAACATGATCTTGAACCTGTCAAAATCATTGAGTGAGGCCCTCTTCTTCTGCACGATAAACTTTCGTCCCCAAGAACTGTTCTCCCACTTGTTCTTGACATCTGCAAACAGCCAGCACATAAGTTAAGCACATGGTAGCAAAAAAAACACAACAAGCTAAAAAGTAACACCCACCAGCAGCCTCCAAAGCAGCAAGAAGGGTCTTCTTGTTTGGGACTCTCTTGATGTCGATCTTGATGTCAGTGAGGGTTAGCCTTTTGAAGTTCATTTGACCCCTCACCATGTCAGGTGCATCAACAAGAGCCTGTCACATAAAAACAAAACTCAGAAAAAATATAACTTGCAACCATTTACTTATTAGTAATAATATGCCGGATTGCTGCACAGACAAAGCAACAAACCAAAACCTCCAACAGAAACTGAATATTCATTCAGTACCACTAATTATAACACATTGTGATAAAAAAAATAGAAGTTTAATTTAATTAAAAAGTAAACCGTGTTGATTCCATAGTTTAAATAAATTGGTTAACCTCAAAATGAAATAAAAACTCAAACACTAACAGAAAAAATGTTGCATGCTCATCAAAAGTTATTACTCACATTCGTTTCAAGGATTAAAAAAACTAGATGTGTCAACCTCTTCATCAATAAAATGATCTCTAATAATAAAGAAACAAAGCCAAGAATAAAGGGGTGTTTAGATTAGCTTTTTTGGATTATAAGCTTATTTAATCCACTTTAAAGCCTATGAGATTATCACCAAAGTTTATAATATTTAAAATCATAAACTGAAGTAACAAAATCATAAGCCATAAAAAAGGACTAATAAGCTTAGAAAAAACAAATAACGCCAATGTGCAAAATAAGCTAATCCAAACACCCACTAAATAGCTTTAACACAAATATTTTTCAAAACTGAAACAAACCAAAACACTTCCTAATATCAAACTACAATACTACTATTTCATACAATCCAAAGCAAATAATACAACCTAGATCTCATAAACCAATTTATGTAGACCAGTTTACATAACTTTTAAGGAAATGAAACATAAATGTATACACCTACAGCAGAAACAACAATCGAATTAAAACAAACAAATACATACCCTATTTTGGTCGATGACATCAACGATGACAACAAGCTTTCCATAATCAGGTCCGTAGTTCACAAGCGCGATTCTCCCGATCTCAACGTACCTCTTGAACGGCTACAATCAAATCAAACACAAACAAACATTTAGTCAAGTTACAGTAATAGGTTTAATGTTAAGAAGTGAAAATTAGGTGTTTGTTTTTACCATTTTCGGAGATGTGTAGCGCCGAGAAGAAAGGTGTGTCTGCGGTAGTGTGTGATGAAATTAGGGTTTGTAACTTTGAGATAGGTTTATAGTTGACCTGTTTTTGGGCTATATTGGGCTGTGTATTGGATTTGGGCTGTATAGTGGTGTAGTTTGCATTTAAGGCCCAGTGTAATAATATTGGTTTGTACAAATTAGAGGTGCACAAAAACCGGTTTTTACCGGTTTTCGGTTTTTGGAAAACCGGTTTTTAAAAAACCGGTTTTGCCAAAAATCAGTTTCGGTTTTTTCGGTTTTTCCGGAATCAGTTTTTTTCGGTTTTAAATGTTCGAATCGGTTTTTCGGTTTCAAATTTTCGAATCGGTTTTTATCGGTTTTTACCGGTTCGGTTTTTCTCGTTTTAAATGTTCGATCCGTTTTTATCGGTATTTTACGGTTCGGTTTTTTGAATTTAAAACATTTAATACATTTCAAATACAATCATAACTTTTATTTAAACAATACAATCATACAACTAAAACTATAAAATACTAATACATTTCAAATACAATCATAACTTTTATTTAAACAATACAATTATAGAACTAAAAATAAATAAATACTAATACATTTCGAGCTTCGGCATGGCCATCACCCAAAAACATATTAGTATACTCAAGTATATCGAGCTTTGGCATTGCCATCACCCGTGTATACTCAAGAAATTAAATCATCCAAAAATTCTTCTACATCTAACTCTTCAACATCAAATGGTTCAAATTCACCTTCATCTAATTCGGTAGCCGGAGGTGATATCCCTATGTCATCTTCTTCTTGTGCTATAGTTTCTTCAACTTCTTCAATCGAACCTTCCAACGATGTTTGATGTTGTACCCTATCTACTCCGTCCATATAATCTTTCTAACATACACATACTTCCACGGATTCGGGGCTAAGTTTTGTCCTTTTATCCGATATAATTCGACCACTATGAGAAAAGGCCGATTCGGAAGCTACCGTCGAAGCTTGGACCGCTAATAAGTCACGAGCCATAGTGGCTAAAATTGGAAATGGATTTCCTTTCTTTCCACCAAGCCAAAATGTCAAAGTTTTCAAACTCATCGGTACTTAAAGTTGTTAAAAAGTTTGTAGCCATATATTGTCCCAACTCGCTTGTCGGGGCCGATGATCGTTGACGCTTTGTAGCGTCTTCACGTAAAGTATTATAAAGGTTTATGTTAATGTCCCTTGTCATTCGAGACGAACCGGCCCGCATTGGGTCGAAAATTGGGTTTGGTTGTTGACCATATTTTGTTGCATAAATTTCAAACAAATTTTTAAAATAATCATTAAATTTAAAAACTTGAGATTCTATATAGTTGGGATCTTCACCGTCCAACCCAAAAGATAATTCTAAATTTTCCATTATTCTTCTTATTAAAAGTTCTACGCCTCCAACATTTAAACATGGATTAAGTGCGGTGGAACAAGTATAAACCAAAGGTAAAATAGCAAAATATTTTATAAATCTCTTTTTATAACTTTAACCATTTTTCTAAACATTTGAGTAGGTGAGTCTTTTAATTCGTCTAATTTTTCCATCATAGCATAAACTTGATTTAAAACTAATGGGCTAGTTGGGTAATAAACACCTGATACTATAGTTGTTGCCTCTTTAAAACTTGTAAAAATAGTTAAAGCATGTAGTCGTTGCCAATCTTGGTCATCTATCTAAGTAGAACGGTTTTTTTCAACAAGTAATTCATTAAAAGCATCTAAAGTAGTACGTTGTCGTAATATATTTTCAAACATAATGCAAGTAGAATTCCACCTAGTAGGTGTATCAAATTTCGGTCCTAGCCATGGTTCACCACATTGTTTACAAAAACGTTTATAGTTAATTTGTCGTTCATTACTCGAGCGATATATATTTGTTAACAAACCCCTAAATTTCAAACGTAATCTCTCACATATTTTTAATGCCGCTTGAACGGATAAATTTATAACATGAGCAACACAACGGAATGAAAAAACACCATCTAAAATGGGTTTTATACGTAATTTTAACAATTCCATAGCTCTAGTATTATTAGATGCATTATCTAGTGAAATCGTAAAAACTTTATCATCTAAATTATATTCAATTAAAGTGTCATGTAAAATTTTTCTTAAATTAGATCCCGTATGAGGATAACCAAATAGTTTAAAAGCAATTGTCCGTTTCATTAATAACCAAGATTGGAGATTAAACCAATGAGTCCGTAACTACGAGATAAGAATTTGCCAAACCATGTGGTGCGGTCCAAACATCCGTAGTTATAGAAACACCATATTTATAATCACGAAAACCATTAATAATATCATTTTTAGCCGTTTCCCATAATTTAAAAGCATCACTTCTAAGTTTAGTACGACTTACTTATTTATACCGCGAGTGTAGCCTCTTTTTGATGATGGCCGTAAGCTTGGCGTTGTCGAAGAGGTTGAATGGATAAGTATGTTGAATGACCCACCCGCAAAATCTCTTTGAAGCGCATCATTATCATATACACAAATTTGACCATCCTCACCAATAGTACCGTCGGCATTTTGAGGTACCGCGAAACATTTGGCTATATGACCCTTTAATGTAGTGTTAGCCCCGGAAGCATAAAAGCTCAAACATTTTTGCACGCCTTTTCCGTCCCATCCTTCATAACACACAAATCCATATGATTAAAAACCTCTGGATTTCGTGAAGTTGGTTTAACATGAGCAACATCATCTTGTGTGTAATGTTTTCGTGGAGGAAGACCCAACGGAGGGAGGATTAGTGGAAGCTTGTTGTGATTGTGTGTTTTCCATTATAAAGAAATTAGAGATTTAGAGAGATTAAAGAGAGATTTGATGTGTTTTAAGCCTCAACCCAAAACACATATTTACACTACAAGTTCTAGCTTCAAAATACTCAAAAAATAAAAAAAAAAAAAAAGACAAGAAAAAACGGTAACAAACATGTCCCAACGTCTACTGTGCTACAGGCACGTTTCAAATGACCGGTTTTAAAAACCGGCGAAAACCGGTTAAAACCGGTTTTCAAAACCAGTTTTGACCGGTTTTCAAAACCAGTTTTCGCCGGTATTCAAATCCAACGGCTAGTTTGACTTTGCGTTGACCGGTTTTTAAAACCGGTTTAAACCGGTTTTTAGCGGTTTTCGACAAAAAAAAAATCGGTTTTAACCGGTTTTTTCAAAAAATCGGTTTTAACCGGTTTTTTCAAAAAACCGGTTATACCCAGTTTTAGAACCGGTAAAAAACCGGTCCGCTGTAAAAACTTAAAACCGGTACAACCGGTTCGGTTTACTAAAACCGGTTTCGGGTTTGTAAAAACCGGTTTTGTTGAAAACCGGTTCCGGTTTTGTCGTCCGGTTTTTTTGAAAACCGGTTTATAGTTGCATGTCTAGTACAAATACGTGTTTTTCATATCCTACGACATCTCTACAAGTTTTGGATTTTTACGTTTTTTAATTTTACGTTTTACGTGTTTTAAGCTTACGTTTTCAGTTTTAATAGTGTTTACGCGATCGGTTAAACTTATCACTCATTTAATATACTTAAATAAATATATTTATAAGTTTAATCGTTCTTATAAAATTTCATATTTTTACGACACCCGATTTTAAGTTTCGTAATTTAAATGCTTATCGTTAGCGATTATCGGGACCAAAACTCACTCCGTAAATCAAGATAATATCAAAATGACTAACCAAGTCATCCATATAACCATATGGACGAAATTTATGCATATCACCAAGCATCGGTGGCATGGTGATGAACCATAGAACAATTAGGCATATATGTGTAACATTATGAAGCATTAGTCCATTTTTTACTTCATGTGTAGAATTTTTAACCACTAAATAGCATGGTAACTAACCTCCTCTCTAGCCTATAAATACTAACCTAAACTCTTTCAAAAACTTGCACCCAACTTTCTTATTTCTTCAAAAACCTAAAACCAAAGGTACTTCTCTTATATTTTATAAGAAAGTTTAATAGTTTTTGAAGAAAAACTAGGTTTTGATCTTGTTTTCAAGAAAGAGTCATTATAATCTTCAAATAACTTCAAGTCTCCAAAAAGACGTTATAATCTCCAAGTAGTTTTGGGTTTTTCGGAGGTTATTAATTTCATGTCGAAGCTCTGCTTATATTCCCTTTTTCTTATAAACAAGCATTCTATATTAAGGTAAGTATTTATAACTTTAAATACTTATGAACTTTTATTTAATTATTTAATTTAGTGTTTTATAAACTCTTAATATGTCATATAAACATGAGTACGAATTATACGATTAAACATTAAGTACTACAGTACTAGAGAACTTCATGTGAGGGGCCTCTTCGGGGTGAACGTATTGACGAGTTGTTGGATTAACGAATTAAAGTGTCATAGCTCCTCGTACGTTTACTACATGACCTCTGGATTATGATGGCCCGAACGGTAGTACGATATATATAAACTAAACATGTATCATAAACCATTTCTATAAACAACATACACAAACTACAATGTACAACATCATGATCGATATAATAAACTTGTGTAGATTTGTTTACATTTTCACATCGTTGTTTTAAAACCTAAGACACAACATGATATTCTAGGTTGCTCGTAGAAGTTCTTACGGCATATCCATCATTCTCATTATACATTTGATATCATTTACTCACGGTGAGTTCATGGCCCCTACTTTTACTTGTTTAATTGTTTTATAAACTCTTTGGGTGGGGGGGGGGATACATGCTCAACGACTTCTAATTTCAATCTCGATTATTTGCAAATTGTATTTTTATCTTAACTAAATGTTTATTTATGCTAAATAACATTATTGTCATATTTAGAGTTTCCATATCATGGACCATTAAGCATTATGCATAGTGAGTATGAATATTATGGTTAGATCTATTGGGATTAATGTAACTAGTTAGTTGACTCAGTTAGAGTAAACAAACGCAACAAACATTTGAGAACACTAGGTATAAAAATTGATTCCTACTAGGCTATGATTGCAACAATTATTCCAATTTCTGTTGGTACGAGATTTACATTTTGGTTTTCATAAGGATAGTGTAATAACAAATAACTTTCAACGCTTTGGGTGTATAACAACGTAACCCAGACACAAAACGATTGGTGGCCCCTTACTGGGTAGATTGTTGAGGTTAATACGTTTTTCACCAGATTTTGATGTTTTTGCGTTTAAAACATATAAAACACTTGTTTGTGATATTTTTATCATTTTGAAGCATTTCGAAAGTGTTTTGGATGTTTTTGCAGCCTAGATAGTACAAAAATGATGAGTATTTAGACACTCATCAATCCCCACACTAAGATATTGCTAGTCCCTAGCAATGATTTATGAAAAGTTAATGGATTTTATCTCTTTACCAAAAGCCATTACTTCTGGAGTAGCCAAATGTTTCAGTTCAAGTAAGAACCATGGTACACTTATAACCATGTGATTTTGAGCAAACCACCGACTTTCAACGGATTTGATTTGTCTTTACCGAAGCCGTTTGCTTCGACTAGCCAACTCTTAGATAAATTATCAATATTATCTTTGGTGAGTCGATTACCAATTATGGTTTTCCAAATGCCTTTACCACAAGCCATAAACTTGCGGGCTAGCCAACTCTTCACTTTTTAGGATATGGTGAAATGAACACCATACAATTTTGGGCAAATTGCAAGCCATAAACGGATTTGAGATATCTTTACCAAGAGCCGTTTGCTCCTGGATTAGCCAATCCTTATGTGGGTTAGACATGGCGGACTGATTACCATTTGTCGTGTTTAGTACATAGTACTTCCACTACAAAAATTTTAAAATTTGGCCATTTTGGGGAAAAAGGGACTAAAAGGGTACATTTTATGATCAAATTCGCGAATTTCCCCACACTTAGAAATGAATATTGTCCTCAATATTCAAAGTGTGGAAACACAACAAAATTTTTTTTTTTAAGGTTTATATACAACAAGTGAGGCAACTCCCACACTAGGGTGGTATACATGGGTGAAAACCCATGTTTAACTCATTTTTGATTACCGAAGTCGCTAGCTTGACTCGACCCCCAATTAATTTGTTCATGGGGAAGTAAGTGGAAGAGACAATCTCCATCGGACTTTCATTCAAGATGTTTGTATAAACATTGAAGTACGTGAAAGTTCCACAACGATGAGATATAGATAGAACCGGCTCACAAATGATACATGAAAATGCTGGGGTCAAAGATAATGTCTTCATTCCCGAAGGAGTGAAGAACGCGAGAGAAGTCACGGGATAGGTGAAGAAGAGAAAGAAAGTCATGATAAACATCATGACTAACTCATCATCATCGGAAGGGAATTCATGATAGCATGAATTTCATCTTTTAAGCTCAATTGGTCTAGACATATCCGGGTGTGTCTAGATCAAAGTAGAAGTTATCATACTCCGGTAGAGATATGATATGAGTGAGTTCACAGGAGAACTCCTCAAAGGAGAATGATTCATATTCGGGATTGATTTGAGTGAGTTCACCGGGAACTCATCAAAAGTGAATGATTCATAATCGTGGAGAGAATTATGAGAATGAGAAGTGGTAATACCACTAATCTTCTCTCCCATATGATCAAAATGGAACGTTTGTAATTCGGGAATAGAATCATTGAACAAAAGTTCACTATCCTCAAAGGGGATAGGATATGAAGTAGGCTTTTCATTAAAAGCCTCGATTCTAGAAATGAGAAGATTAACATTCAATAATGTAAGACGAAGAGCTTAGTCTTGGATTATTTCTTCATCATTCTCTTCTCCTAAGTGACAAGCTCGTAAGGTAATTCCCCACATAACTTATGTCTCCACAAGATAAAGAATAGTCCTCATCGAATCGAGAACATCTCAATATGATCATTTTGGAAGACAAGAGGGGTAGGGATATCACACAAATGCTCGAGAATTCCCTGTGACTCTCTTGGGATTGGGACAAGGTCTTCAACACTAGACTTTATGAATTCGTCCGATTCCTTTCGTGAACAGTGTCAAGAAGTTCGGCCCCCATGTTCGTGAGAGTGAGTGTGAACCTTGGGTGTGTTAACAATGACTGAGGGAGTTGAGAAGGACTAGCAGTTATGGATTCTACAAGTTCCATTATTTCTACGCTAGTGATTCATCATATTCTTTTCTCCCGCATTTCCACGGATGGAATCTCAACTGATGAACTTGATGAATAAAATTGTAGAATATCAAGGGTATCTTCATCATCATCGCCATCGTGAATGAAATGGAATTGAGAGCTAGATTTGAATGCTTTTGTAGTTTAATTGATTCCCCAATGTGTTTTCAATGGCAACTGGGAATCTAATTTAGTAGCCCGCTCCTCGCCTAACAATTCTTCCATGGATTTCTCATGTGACATAGCCGACTCCTCCGTAAGTTCTTTTAATAACTCAAGACTCTTCGTAGAAGGTCCGCCGTAGTTTCATGAGGAGTTGCTTGAATCATTTGGTATTGTGGAGGTTGGTCTTGAAACGAATAGTCGTAATTGTTACAAGGAAATGGATTCCCTGTTTGACAATCCGAACTAGAGTGAGGACCTTCACAATACTCACAACAAGAAACCGATGTGGCCGTGAGTCATATGTGTTGTAGTCATAATTGTTATCGAACCCGCTCATAGACAAGCGTGTTTCCGATTGACAATCGAATCGGAGTGTGAACCATCACAAGTACTCACAACAAGATAATCGCTGAAGTCTCACAGGTGGTAGCCGATGGAATAAATCGGTTGTGTTATGGTAGGAATAGGGATCTTGGTTATAGAGCACGCTTCCTGATTCCACCATGCTACAGCTGGGGCAATTGCCACCATTATAAGGACCACCACACCATTGACAACCAAGAGGGTGAGGATAAGACATAGAAAGAATCAAATGGTTCTAGAGGGTAAGAAATGAAGAATCAAAAGGGTAAGAGGGTAAAGAGGAATATTTTTGGTATTTTTGAAAAACATGCTATAAAAACAAAGAATGAAAATATTTTTGGTGTTGTTAACACTTTAGAAAAAGTGTTAATGAACTTTTTGATTTATATAACTTTACAAAAAACTGTTTACAAACGATGGTATATGTGCAAGAATGGATCTGGAAATGCTTAAAACACGCTTACAGACCTCCGGCACGGCCAAAATTTGATCCGTCCCGAACCGTCAAGCTTTCTCACGCAAGCCGGCCACTTGTGAATGGCCGACCGTAAGAAGCTTAAAACAGCTAAAAAACAAATGCAATTTAGATCAGAGGAATATAGTGGATTCCTGGGTCGTTAAGTCCCACGGAGGATGAATTGGTGTTTAAACAACTTCAGATGATAGAATGATCACTAAGGATAGTGATCAGAAAGGATTTGGATGGATAATAACCTAAAGAAAAGATTGATAAATTACAGCGATTTAAATGCAAATTAAGAAAATAAAAAAAATAAAATATATTAAATAAACGCTATCACTATTTTTAAAATGATGAACGTTTAAAACCTAAAACGTACGTTTAAATAAAATTACGTAAACGTACAAAATAAAACGTGAGAATAAAGAAGGAAAATACCTACGGATATGAAAATGACATTTTTACAATCCTAATAATAAAATAAAATTATTAGAAAAAGAAAATTATTTTTATAACTATTTATTTAATTATTATTAATTAAAAACTATTTATTAAGTATTTATAATGCACTAAAATATAAGAAAATACAAAATTAACCTAGAAAAATGAAATTAAAACTTAGAAAAATCTAAAATATGATAAAACTTATTTTAAAACTAAAAACATATTTTTTAGACTTATTATGTATTTATTATTAATTTAATACTATTTAAAACTAATTAAAATGGTAGAAAATACTATTTAAACCAAGAAAATTATGGAAAAATATTTTTTTGACTTTTTATATTTATCTTAATCAAGGAAAATTGAAAACATATTTTTTTAAACTTTTTCTGATTTATTTGTATTAAAAGCTATTTAAAAAGACTTAAAAACTATTTAAAATAAAGAAAAATAGCAAACAGTGGCAGAAAAATATGAAAAATTCAGGAAAATACTAAAATATTATTCTTAATCTATGAAAAATATAAAAACATATGCTTATGTGGAGGAAAATGCAACTGCAGTGTAACTGCTTATTAATAAGCAATTCAAAATAAGCCAAAGGCCACCACAGAGTACCAGCTTATCACAGGACCTAAATTATACTAAAACTTCTAGTAAGCAACCTAATCCAACTACTCTATACCTATGGGAAGCAGTTTAAGCCAAGAATTAAGCAAAGTAAAACTAGCTTATTTCAGAAAATGGGACAACATGTTGGCTGATCTAAGAGTGGGGTCCACAGAGCTTAAGCTCAAAACCTTTACTGAAATGGATAGTCAGCTGGGTGGTGAGTGGTAAGGAACCAAGAACCACCAGTGGTGTCCACTGGTGTGGCCTGTGGGACCCACCAAAGTGGTGGTGATGCCCATGCTGAGGTGGTGCAGGGTATGCACAGGGCACCATTTCAGAGAAGGGTTAAAAAGAAGCTTATGAAAAAGCTATTACTAAGCTGAATAAGAGTAAGCTATTATTTTTCTAATTTTCTAGAGCAACTAAAGTTTGATATCCCAAAAGGATTTAAGCTAAAACTTAGTAGTAAACACACACTGAAATTCTATAGTTTATTCAAAAACAGGCTTAAGTAAAATTTGACTTTTTAATAACACTAACACTTTGACTTTTATGAGATTGTAACTGATTCCATGAGCTGAATAAGTTGTTTTAAGCTATAATAAGACTGACTTAAGCTAGATTACTAAGTTGCAAGCTACTTTGATGAGATTTGAACTTCAAAATCATAATGCTTATAGACTTAAGACGATTTAGAGTAAGTTTGACTCGAGCTTGTGCAGCTTAAACTGATGACGAGAATGAGTTCAATATTGCTAAGAAAACATAAACCAACAGGTTGCCACTCCAAATCAAACCTCAAACACAAACCAAGCAACAAATCCAAACATCCTTTATAGTGACTATTTTCAAGCTTTTAACACACAAACAAGATTTTAATCCAAGAAAACCATTAATTTACTTACATTAACTGTTTTTAGACAGATTTAAACCGTAATTAACAAGATTAAATAACTATTTCTATGAAATACAAATTTCAAAGAAAGTGCTTACAATATGAGTTCATGCACAAAATAGATAACCAAGGACTGAGATTTCTCCCTATAGCTTCCCATGAAGCTCTATACCAATAAGCAATCCAAAGATTGGCTCGCACCGTGTTCTTGATCATCTCCAATTGATTTTTATTTTTCACTAATTTTTAGGTAATTTTGGAGAATTTTTCTGTTTTGAATGTAAACTGAAGTTGATGGTTTCTAATAGCTTATAAAGTCTTTCTAAGAGCTTGTATAAACTTATAAGCTCTTAAGAACAACTGGTAACAACATATGCATATTTTGAGAATTTTGAAATTGAAAATGGCATAAACTGAGAATTAGATTAAAACTGGAAATTGATAACTAGAGTACATTCATTTACACTGAAAATACTTGAATAAAGTACTTGAGAGCTTAAACAAACACTAGAAATTTAAAATTATTTAAAACGACATTTCTAAACTAAAATTACACTACTACTCTATCCACATCGCTTCTCTCCCGATATTTATTGATTTCATTCTACTCCTTGTCGACTTCTAAACATTTCCCACCTCTTTCCAGTCCTTGGATCACTTGAAATCATCACAATCGTACATGTGTTATTTTTGGCGGGAAAAAGTCTTGAAGGTGTAGTAGCATTAAATGAGGTGGGGGTTGGTTTCAAGGTGGAAAGGTTGAGGTGAAAGGTAGGCAAGTAGCTGGAAAGGTGGTGGCGGTGGTGGTGGCAGATGGAGGAGATGGAGTGGATACTGAGTGTTGGGGAAGGGGATGAACAAAGGCGGTTTCTATTTCAAAAGTTGGGGGTGTTGGGCTAGTCGGTTTTGATTGGATTAATATCAAAGGTCCAATTGGTTATTTGATAAACACAAGGACCATTGTTGTAATATTCTGAAACTTGAGGACTGAATTATCCAATCTTCCAAAGTTAACATAAGGATTAAACTTGCCATTCATTAGTAGTACAAGGACCATTAGTGATAAAATTTCATTTTTTTATAAGTCCAGGGACTAAAAATGTCAAGTTTGAAACTTGAGGGGCCAAAATGTAATTTCTCCAAAAGTTTATCATAAGGACCATTCTTGTCATTTATAAATAGTACAAGGTTAAAATTTGATAATTTTCACTTTTTAAATTAACCAAGGACTATATTTGACATTTTCCAAACTTGAGGGATTAAAGTTGTCATTTTGTGATTTTTAAACTTTAAAGGGTTTATTTTGACAAATTTTGAATCTTATGGACCTTAAATGATATTTTACAAGTTTTTGAATTACCAGGGACTAGATTTGACAATTTTTGAAACTTGGAGGACTAAAACTGCCAATTATGCAAACTTAATACGTTTTTCACCAGATTTTGATGTTTTTGCATTTAAAACATATAAAACACTTGTTTGTGATATTTCTTTCATTTTGAAGCATTTTCGAGTGTTTTCGATGTTTTTGCATCTAGATAGTACAAAAATGATGAGTATTTAGACACTCATCAATCCCCACACTAAGATATTGCTAGTCCCTAGCAATGATTTATGAAAAGTTAATGGATTTTATCTCTTTACCAAAAGCCATTACTTCTGGAGTAGCCAAATGTTTCAGTTCAAGTAAGAACCTTGGTACAACGATAACCATGTGATTTTGAGCAAACCACCGACTTTCAACGGATTTGATTTGTCTTTACCGTAAGCCGCTTGCTTACTGGACTAGCCAACTCTTAGATAAATTATCAATATTATCTTTGGTGAGTCGATTACCAATTATGGTTTTTCCACTGCCTTTACCACAAGCCATAAACTTGCGGGCTAGCCAACTCTTCATTTTTTAGGATATGGTGAAATGAACACCATACAATTTTGGGCAAATTGCAAGCCATAAACGGATTTGAGATATCTTTACCAAGAGCCGCTTGCTCCTGGATTAGCCAATCCTTATGTGGGTTAGACATGGTGGGCTGATTACCATTTGTTGTGTTTAGTACATAGTACTTCCACTACAAAAATTTTAAAATTTGGCCATTTTGGGGAAAAAGGGACTAAAAGGGTACATTTTATGATCAAATTCGCCGAATTTCCACACTTAGAAATGAATATTGTCCTCAATATTCAAAGTGTGAAACACAACAATTTTTTTTTAAGGTTTATATACAAATGTACGGGGCAACTCCCACACTAGGGTGGTATACATGGGTGAAAACCCATGTTTAACTACTGTTTTTGATTACCGAGTCGCTAGCTTGACTCGACCTCGAATTAATTTGTTCATGGGGAAGTAAGTGGAAGAGACAATCTCCATCGGACTTTCATTCAAGATGTTTGTATAAACATTGAAGTACGTGAAAGTTCCACACCGATGAGATATAGATAGAACCGGCTCACAAATGATACATGAAAATGCCGGGGTCAAAGATAATGTCTTCATTCCCGAAGGAGTGAAGAACAGGAGAAGTCACGGGATAGGTGAAGAAGAGAAAGAAAATCATGATAATAATCTTGACTAACTCATCATCATCGTAAGGGAATTCATGATAGCATGAATTTCATCTTTTAAGCTCAATTGGTCTAGACATATCCGGGTGTGTCTAGATCAAAGTAGAAGTTATCATACTCCGGTAGAGATATGATATGAGTGAGTTCACAGGAGAACTCCTCAAAGGAGAATGATTCATATTCAGGATTGATTTGAGTGAGTTCACCGGGAACTCATCAAAAGTGAATGATTCATAATCGGGGAGAGAATTATGAGAATGAGAAGTGGTAATACCACTAATCTTCTCTCCCATATGATCAAAATGGAACGTTTGTAATTCGGGAATAGAATCATTGAACAAAAGTTCACTATCCTCAAAGGGAATAGGATGTGAAGTAGGCTTTTCATTAAAAGCCTCGATTCTAGAAATGAGAAGATTAACATTCAATAATGTAAGACGAAGAGCTTCGTCTTGGATTAGTTCTTCATCATTCTCTCCTAAGCGACAAGCTCAAGGTAATTCCCCACATAACTTATGTCTCCACAAGATAAAGAATAGTCCTCATCGAATCGAGAACATCTCAATATGATCATTTTGGAAGACAAGAGGGTAGGGATATCACACAAATGCTCGAGAATTCCCTGTGACTCTCTTGGGATTGGGACAAGGTCCTCAACACTAGAATTTATCAATTCGTCCGATTCCTTTCAGAACAGTGTCAAGAAGTTCGCCCCCATGTTCGAGAGTGAGTGTGAACCTGGGTGTGATAACAACAGATGAGGAGTTGGAAGGACTAGCAGTTATGGATTCTACAAGTTCCATTATTTCTACTGCTAGTGATTCAGTCATATTCTTTTCTCCCCGCATTTCCACGGATGGAATCTCAACTGATGAACTTGATGAATAAAATTGTAGAATATCAAGGGTATTTTCATCATCATCGTCATCAGGAATGAAATGGAATTGAGAGCTAGATTTGAATGCTTTTGTAGTCTAATTGATTCCCTAACAGTGTTTTCAATGGCAATCTGGGAATCTAATTTAGCGACCGCTCCTCACCTAACAATTCTTCCATGGATTTCTCATGTGACATAGCCGACTCCTCCTTAAGTTATTTTAATAACTCAAGACTCTTCAAGAGAAGGTCCACGTAGTTTCATGAGGAGTTGCTTGAATCATTTGGTATTGTGGAGGTTGGTCTTGAAACGAATAGTCGTAATTGTTACAAGGAAATGGGTTCCCTGTTTGACAATCCGAGCTAGAGTGAGGACCGCCACAATACTCACAACAAGAAAACCGATGTGGCCGTGAGTCATATGTGTTGTAGTCATAATTGTTATCGTGAACCCGCTCATAGACAAGCGTGTTTCCGATTGACAATCGAATGGAGTGTGAACCATCACAGCACTCACAACAAGATAATCTGAGTCTCACAAAGGTGGTAGCCGATGGAATAAATCAGTTGTGTTATGGTAGGAATAGGGATCTTGGTTATATGCAGACCGCTTCCCCGATTCCACCATGCTACAACTGGCAATTGCCACCATTATAAGGACCACCACACCATTGACAACCAAGAGGGTGAGGATAAGACATAGAAAGAATCAAATGGTTCTAGAGGGTAAGAAATGAAGAATCAAAAGGGTAAGAGGGTAAAGAGGAATATTTTTGGTATTTTTGAAAAACATGCTATAAAAACAAAGAATGAAAATATTTTGGTGTTGTTAACACTTTAGGAAAAGTGTTAATGAACTTTTTGATTTATATAACTTTACCAAAAAACTGTTTACAAACGATGGTATATGTGCAAGAATGGATCTGGAAATGCTTAAAACACGCTTACAGCCTCCCGCAAGCGGCCAAAATTTGATCCGTCTCGAACGTCAAGCTTTCACGCCAGCTACCACTTGTGAATGGCCAACCGTAGAAGCTTAAAACAAAAAAACAAATGCAATTTAGATCGAGGAATATAGTGGATTCCTGGGTCGTTAAGTCCCACGGAGGATGAATTGGTGTTTAAACAACTTCAGATGATAGAATGATCACTAAGGATAGTGATCAGAAAGGATTTGGATGGATAATAACCTAAAGAAAAGATTGATAAATTACAGCGATTTAAATGCAAATTAAGAAAATAAAAAAAATAAAATATATTAAATAAACGCTATCACTATTTTTAAAATGATGAACGTTTAAAACCTAAAACGTACGTTTAAATAAAATTACGTAAACGTACAAAATAAAACGTGAGAATAAAGAAGGAAAATACCTACGGATATGAAAATGACATTTTTACAATCCTAATAATAAAATAAAATTATTAGAAAAAGAAAATTATTTTTATAACTATTTATTTAATTATTATTAATTAAAAACTATTTATTAAGTATTTATAATGCACTAAAATATAAGAAAATACAAAATTAACCTAGAAAAATGAAATTAAAACTTAGAAAAATCTAAAATATGATAAAACTTATTTTAAAACTAAAAACATATTTTTTAGACTTATTATGTATTTATTATTAATTTAATACTATTTAAAACTAATTAAAATGGTAGAAAATACTATTTAAACCAAGAAAATTATGGAAAAATATTTTTTTGACTTTTTATATTTATCTTAATCAAGGAAAATTGAAAACATATTTTTTTAAACTTTTTCTGATTTATTTGTATTAAAAGCTATTTAAAAAGACTTAAAAACTATTTAAAATAAAGAAAAATAGCAAACAGTGGCAGAAAAATATGAAAAATTCAGGAAAATACTAAAATATTATTCTTAATCTATGAAAAATATAAAAACATATGCTTATGTGGAGGAAAATGCAATCTGCATTAATTGCTTATTAATAAGCAATTCAAAATAAGCCAAAGGCCACCACAGAGTACCAGCTTATCACAGGACCTAAATTATACTAAAACTTCTAGTAAGCAACCTAATCCAACTACTCTATACCTATGGGAAGCAGTTTAAGCCAAGAATTAAGCAAAGTAAAACTAGCTTATTTCAGAAAATGGGACAACATGTTGGCTGATCTAAGAGTGGGGTCCACAGAGCTTAAGCTCAAAACCTTTACTGAAATGGATAGTCATCTGGGTGGTGAGTGGTAAGGAACCAAGAACCACAGTGGTGTCCATCGGTGTGGTGGCCTGTGGGACCCACCAAAGTGGTGGTGATGCCCATCGTTGAGGTGGTGCAGGGTATGCAAGTGGCACCATTTGGAGAAGGGTTAAAAGAAGCTTATGAAAAAGCTATTACTAAGCTGAATAAGAGTAAGCTATTATTTTTCTAATTTTCTAGAGCAACTAAAGTTTGATATCCCAAAAGGATTTAAGCTAAAACTTAGTAGTAAACACACACTGAAATTCTATAGTTTATTCAAAAACAGGCTTAAGTAAAATTTGACTTTTTAATAACACTAACACTTTGACTTTTATGAGATTGTAACTGATTCCATGAGCTGAATAAGTTGTTTTAAGCTATAATAAGACTGACTTAAGCTAGATTACTAAGTTGCAAGCTACTTTGATGAGATTTGAACTTCAAAATCATAACAGTTATAGACTTAAGACAGATTTTGAGTAAGTTTGACTCGAGCTTGTGGGCTTAAACCGATGACAAAGAATGAGTTCAATATTGCTAAGAAAACATAAACCAACAGGTTGCCACTCCAAATCAAACCTCAAACACAAACCAAGCAACAAATCCAAACATCCTTTATAGTGATGCTTTCAAGCTTTTAACACACAAACAAGATTTTAATCCAAGAAAACCATTAATTTACTTACATTATCACTGCTTTTAGACAGATTTAAACCAGAATTAACAAGATTAAATAACTATTTCTATGAAATACAAATTTCAAAGAAAGTGCTTACAATATGAGTTCATGCACAAAATAGATAACCAAGGACTGAGATTTCTCCCTATAGCTTCCCATGAAGCTCTATACCAATAAGCAATCCAAAGATTGGCTCTCGCACTGTTCTTGATCATCTCCAATTGATTTTTATTTTTCACTAATTTTTAGGTAATTTTGGAGAATTTTTCTGTTTTGAATGTAAACTGAAGTTGATGGTTTCTAATAGCTTATAAAGTCTTTCTAAGAGCTTGTATAAACTTATAAGCTCTTAAGAACAACTGGTAACAACATATGCATATTTTGAGAATTTTGAAATTGAAAATGGCATAAACTGAGAATTAGATTAAACTGAAATTGATAACTAGAGTACATTCATTTACACTGAAAATACTTGAATAAAGTACTTGAGAGCTTAAACAAACACTAGAAATTTAAAATTATTTAAAACGACATTTCTAAACTAAAATTACACTACTACTCTATCCACATCGCTTCTCCTCGATATTTATTGATTTCATTACGCTCCCTTGTCGACTTCTAAACATTTCCCACCTCTTTCCACCTTGATCACTTGAAATCATCACAATCGCACATGTGTTATTTTTGGCGGAAAAAGTCTTGAAGGCGTAGTAGCATTAAATGAGGGGGTTGGTTTGCAAGGTGGAAAGGTTGAGTGAAAGGTGGCAAGTAGTATTTGGAAAGGTGGTGGACAAAGTGGTGGTGGCGATGGAGGAGATGGAGTGGATACGTGTGTCGGGGAAGGGGATGAACAAGGCGTTTCTATTTCAAAAGTTGGGCGTGTTGGGCTAGCCGGGTTTTTGGATTGATTAATATCAAAGGTCCAATTGGTTATTTGATAAACACAAGGACCATTGTTGTAATATTCTGAAACTTGAGGACTGAATTATCCAATCTTCCAAAGTTAACATAAGGATTAAACTTGCCATTCATTAGTAGTACAAGGACCATTAGTGATAAATTTTCATTTTTTATAAGTCCGGGACTAAAATGTCAAGTTTGAAACTTGAGGGGCCAAAATGTAATTTCTCCAAAAGTTTATCATAAGGACCATTCTTGTCATTTATAAATAGTACAAGGTTAAAATTTGATAATTTTCACTTTTTAAATTAACCAAGGACTATATTTGACATTTTCCAAACTTGAGGGATTAAAGTTGTCATTTTGTGATTTTAAACTTTAAAGGGTTTATTTTGACAACTTTTGAATCTTATGGACCTTAAATGATATTTTACAAGTTTTTGAATTACCAGGGACTAGATTTGACAATTTTTTAAACTTGGAGGACTAAACGCCAATTATGCAAACTTAATATGCTTTTCACCGTGATTTTGATGTTTTTGCATTTAAAACATATAAAACACTTGTTTGTGATATTTTTATCATTTTGAAGCATTTCTGAGTGTTTTCGGATGTTTTTGCAGCCTAGATAAGTACAAAATGATGAGTATTTAGACACTCATCAATCCCCACACTAAGATATTGCTAGTCCCTAGCAATGATTTATGAAAAGTTAATGGATTTTATCTCTTTACCAAAAGCCATTACTTCCGGAGTAGCCAAATGTTTCAGTTCAAGTAAGAACCATGGTACACCGATAACCATGTGATTTTGAGCAAACCACCGGCTTTCAATGGATTTGATTTGTCTTTACCGAAGGCTTGCTATACGGACTAGCCAACTCTTAGATAAATTATCAATATTATCTTTGGTGAGTCGATTACCAATTATGGTTTTTCCATTGCCTTTACCACAAGCCATAAACTTGCGGGCTAGCCAACTCTTCACTTTTTAGGATATGGTGTGAACACCATACAATTTTGGGCAAATTGCAAGCCATAAACGGATTTGAGATATCTTTACCAAGAGCCGTTTGCTCTTGGATTAGCCAATCCTTATGTGGGTTAGACATGGCGGACTGATTACCATTTCTTTGTGTTTAGTACATAGTACTTCCACTATAAAAAAAAAATTTAAAATTTGGCCATTTTGGGGAAAAGGGACTAAAAGGGTACATTTATGATCAAATTCGCCAGAATTTCCCCTTCACTTAGAAATGAATATTGTCCTCAATATTCAAAGTATGGAAACACAACAATTTTTTTTTTTTTTTTTAAGGTTTATATACAACAGCGGGGCATCTCCCCCCACACTAGTGTGGTACACACGGGTGAAAACCCATGTTTAACTATCGTTTTTGATTACCGAGTCGCTAGCTTGACTCGACCCCAATTAATTTGTTCATGGGGAAGTAAGTGGAAGAGACAATCTCCATCGGACTTTCATTCAAGATGTTTGTATAAACATTGAAGTGCGTGAAAGTTCCACACCGATGAGATATAGATAGAACCGCTCACAAATGATACATGAAAATCTGCCGGGTCAAAGATAATGTCTTCATTCCCGAAGGAGTGAAGAACAGGAGAAGTCACGGGATAGGTGAAGAAAAGAAAGAAAATCATGATAAAAATCTTGACTAACTCATCATCATCGAAGGGAATTCATGATAGCATGAATTTCATCTTTTAAGCTCAATTGGTCTAGACATATCCCGGGTGTCTAGATCAAAGTAGAAGTTATCATACTCCGGTAGAGATATGATATGAGTGAGTTCATCGGAGAACTCCTCAAAGGAGAATGATTCATATTCAGGATTGATTTGAGTGAGTTCACTGGGGAACTCATCAAAAGTGAATGATTCATAATCGGGGAGAGAATTATGAGAATGAGAAGTGGTAATACCACTAATCTTCTCTCCCATATGATCAAAATGGAACGTTTGTAATTAGGAATAGAATCATTGAACAAAAGTTCACTATCCTCAAAGGGGATAGGATATGAAGTAGGCTTTTCATTAAAAGCCTCGATTCTAGAAATGAGAAGATTAACATTCAATAATGTAAGACGAAGAGCTTCGTCTTGGATTATTTCTTCCTTATTCTCTTCTCCTAAGTGACAAGCTCGAAGGTAATTCCCCACATAACTTATGTCTCCACAAGATAAAGAATAGTCCTCATCAGAATCAGAGAACATCTCAATATGATCATTTTGGAAGACAAGAGGGGTAGGGATATCACACAAATGCTCGAGAATTCCCTGTGACTCTCTTGGGATTGGGACAAGGTCTTCAACACTAGACTTTATGAATTCGTCCGATTCCTTTCAGAACAAGTGTCAAGAAGTTCGTCCCCCATGTTCAGAGAGTGAGTGTGAACCTTGGGTGTGATAACAACGATGACGGGGAGTTGAGAAGGACTAGCAGTTATGGATTCTACAAGTTCTATTATTTCTACCGCTAGTGATTCACCATATTCTTTTCTCCCCTGCATTTCCACGGATGGAATCTCAACTGATGAACTTGATGAATAAAATTGTAGAATATCAAGGGTATTTTCATCATCATCGTCATCAGGAATGAAATGGAATTGAGAGCTAGATTTGAATGCTTTTGTAGTTTAATTGATTCCCTGTTGTTTTCAATGGCAACTCAGGAATCTAATTTAGCGTACCGCCCCTCCTAACAATTCTTCCATGGATTCTCATGACATAGCCGAACTCCTCCTTGTTATTTTAATAACTCAAGACTCTTAAGTAGAAGGTCTGTCATTGTAGTTTCATGAGGAGTTGCTTGAATCATTTGGTATTGTGGAGGTTGGTCTTGAAACGAATAGTCGTAATTGTCACAAGGAAATGGGTTCCCTGCTTGACAATCCGAAGCTAGAGTGAGGACCTTCACAATACTCACAACAAGAAAACCGATGTGGCGTGAGTCATATGTGTTGTAGTCATAATTGTTATCGAACCCGCCATAGACAAGCGTGTTTCCGATTGACAATCAGAATCGGAGTGTGAACCATCACAGATTCACAACAAGATAACTGCTGAGTCTCACAAAGGTGGTAGCCGATGGAATAAATCATTGTGTTATGGTAGGAATAGGGATCTTGGTTATAGACAGCACCGCTTCCCGATTCCACCATGCTACAACTCGGGCAATTGCCACCATTATAAGGACCACCACACCATTGACAACCAAGAGGGTGAGGATAAGACATAGAAAGAATCAAATGGTTCTAGAGGGTAAGAAATGAAGAATCAAAAGGGTAAGAGGGTAAAGAGGAATATTTTGGTATTTTTGAAAAACATGCTATAAAAACAAAGAATGAAAATATTTTTGGTGTTGTTAACACTTTAGAAAAAGTGTTAATGAACTTTTTGATTTATATAACTTTACAAAAAACTGTTTACAAACGATGGTATATGTGCAAGAATGGATCTGGAAATGCTTAAAACACGCTTACAACCTCCCCGAATGCACGGCCAAAATTTGATCCGTCCGAACCGTCAAGTTTTCACGCCAGCCTACTACTGTGAATGGCCGACCGTAAGAAGCTTAAAACAAATTCTAAAAACAAATGCAATTTAGATCGAGAGGAATATAGTGGATTCCTGGGTCGTTAAGTCCCACGGAGGATGAATTGGTGTTTAAACAACTTCAGATTATAGAATGATCACTAGGATAGTGATCGTGAAAGGATTTGGATGGATAATAACCTAAAGAAAAGATTGATAAATTACAGCGATTTAAATGCAAATTAAGAAAATAAAAAAAATAAAATATATTAAATAAACGCTATCACTATTTTTAAAGTGATGAACGTTTAAAACCTAAACGACGCAGTTTAAATAAAATTACGTAAACGTACAAAATAAAACGTGAGAATAAAGAAGGAAAATACCTACGGATATGAAAATGACATTTTACAATCCTAATAATAAAAGAAAATTATTAGAAAAAGAAAATTATTTTATAACTATTTATTTAATTATTATTAATTAAAAACTATTTATTAAGTATTTATAATGCACTAAAATATAAGAAAATACAAAATTAACCTAGAAAAATGAAATTAAAACTTAGAAAAGTCTAAAATATGATAAAAATTATTTTAAAACTAAAACATATTTTTAGACTTATTATGTATTTATTATTAATTTAATACTATTTAAAACTAATTAAAATGGTAGAAAATACTATTTAAACCAAGAAAATTATGGAAAAATATTTTTTATGACTTTTATATTTATCTTAATCTAGGAAAATTGAAAACATATTTTTTTAAAACTTTTTCTGATTTATTTGTATTAAAAGCTATTTAAAAGACTTAAAAACTATTTAAAATAAAGAAAAATAGCAAACAGTGGCAGAAAAATATGAAAAATTCAGGAAAATACTAAAATATTATTCTTAATCTATGAAAATATAAAAACATATGCTTATGTGGAGGAAAATGCAATCTGCAAGTAAATCGCTTATTAATAAGCAATTCAAAATAAGCCAAAGGCCACCACAGAGTACCAAATTATCACAGACCTAAATTATACTAAAACTTCTAGTAAGCAACCTAATCCAACTACTCTATACCTATGGGAAGCAGTTTAAGCCAAGAATTAAGCAAAGTAAAACTAAATTTTTATTTCGTAAAATGGGACAACATGTTGGTGATCTAAGAGTGGGTCCAGAGCTTAAGCTCAAAACCTTTACTGAAATGGATAGTCAGCTGGGTGGTGAGTGGTAAGGAACCAAGAACCACCAGTGGTGTCCACTGGGTGTCTGTGGGACCCACCAAAGTGGTGGTGATGCCCACTGTTGAGGTGGTGCGGTGGTATGCACGTGGCACCATTTCAGAAGGGTTAAAAAAGAAGCTTATGAAAAAGCTATTACTAAGCTGAATAAGAGTAAGCTATTATTTTTCTAATTTTCTAGAGCAACTAAAGTTTGATATCCCAAAAGGATTTAAGCTAAAACTTAGTAGTAAACACACACTGAAATTCTATAGTTTATTCAAAAACGTGCTTAAGTAAAATTTGACTTTTTAATAACACTAACACTTTGACTTTTATGAGATTGTAACTGATTCCATGAGCTGAATAAGTTGTTTTAAGCTATAATAAGACTGACTTAAGCTAGATTACTAAGTTGCAAGCTACTTTGATGAGATTTGAACTTCAAAATCATAATAGTTATAGACTTAAGACAGATTTAGAGTAAGTTTGACTCAGAGCTTGCGTGCTTAAACCGATGACAAAGAATGAGTTCAATATTGCTAAGAAAACATAAACCAACAAAGTTGCCACTCCAAATCAAACCTCAAACACAAACCAAGCAACAAATCCAAACATCCTTTATAGTGATCTTTTCAAGCTTTTAACACACAAACAAGATTTTAATCCAAGAAAACCATTAATTTACTTACATTAACTGCTTTTAGACGTGATTTAAACCAATTAACAAGATTAAATAACTATTTCTATGAAATACAAATTTCAAAGAAAGTGCTTACAATATGAGTTCATGCACAAAATAGATAACCAAGGACTGAGATTTCTCCCTATAGCTTCCCATGAAGCTCTATACCAATAAGCAATCCAAAGATTGGCTCGCACTGTGTTCTTGATCATCTCCAATTGATTTTTATTTTTCACTAATTTTTAGGTAATTTTGGAGAATTTTTCTGTTTTGAATGTAAACTGAAGTTGATGGTTTCTAATAGCTTATAAAGTCTTTCTAAGAGCTTGTATAAACTTATAAGCTCTTAAGAACAACTGGTAACAACATATGCATATTTTGAGAATTTTGAAATTGAAAATGGCATAAACTGAGAATTAGATTAAAACTGGAAATTGATAACTAGAGTACATTCATTTACACTCTAAAATACTTGAATAAAGTACTTGAGAGCTTAAACAAACACTAGAAATTTAAAATTATTTAAAACGACATTTCTAAACTAAAATTACACTACTACTCTATCCACATCGCTTCTCTCGATATTTATTGATTTCATTCGCCTCTTGTCGACTTCTAAACATTTCCCACCTCTTTCCAAATTCCTTGGATCACTTGAAATCATCACAATCGCACATGTGTTATTTTTGGCGGAAAAAGTCTTGAAGGTAGTAGCATTAAATGAGGCGGGGGTTGGTTTGCAAGGTGGAAAGGTTGAGCGTGAAAGGTAGGCAAGTGGAAAGGTGGTGGCATGTGGGCGGATGGAGAGATGGAGTGGATACAGGTGTTGGGGAAGGGGATGAACAAGCGGTCTTGGTTTCTATTTCAAAATTTGGGCCGGGTGTTGGGCTAGCCGGGTTTTTTGGATTGGATTAATATCAAAGGTCCAATTGGTTATTTGATAAACACAAGGACCATTGTTGTAATATTCTGAAACTTGAGGACTGAATTATCCAATCTTCCAAATTTAACATAAGGATTAAACTTGCCATTCATTAGTAGTACAAGGACCATTAGTGATAAATTTTCATTTTTTATAAGTCCGTGGACTAAAATGTCAAGTTTGAAACTGAGGCCAAAATGTAATTTCTCCAAAAGTTTATCATAAGGACCATTCTTGTCATTTATAAATAGTACAAGGTTAAAATTTGATAATTTTCACTTTTAAATTAACCAAGGACTATATTTGACATTTTCCAAACTTGAGGGATTAAAGTTGTCATTTTGTGATTTTTAAACTTTAAAGGGTTTATTTTGACAACTTTTGAATCTTATGGACCTTAAATGATATTTTACAAGTTTTGAATTACCGGGACTAGATTTGACAATTTTGAAACTTGGAGGACTAAAACCGCCAATTATGCAAACTTAATACGCTTTTCACCGATTTTGATGTTTTTGCATTTAAAACATATAAAACACTTGTTTGTGATATTTTTATCATTTTGAAGCATTTCTGAGTGTTTTCAGATGTTTTTGCAGTCTAGATAGTACAAAAATGATGAGTATTTAGACACTCATCAGTAACGAAAACACTACCTATATGTGATATTGTATTTAGTACAATAGTCATACACTCGTAATATTTGAAGTTTACATTTAACATTTACATATTCTTTGATGCGTGGTTTGAGGTCGAAAGACTTCCTTTCGCGAAGCAGTTTTACAACCCACTAAAAGCAATTGTACCTAATCATCAAGTGCAGTAGTATGAGCAAGCCCAAGGGGTTGATCATTCTCTAGGGGAATAGAGATGCTAGTAGAGATGTATGATCTAAAATGTGAGGTTGAGGGTGATTATTTTAGTCTTTTTTATATTTTATGAAAGCAAGTAAAATATATGGATTTGAAGAGTGGGGGTTGGTAATTCTACCAATTAAACTACTTAACAATTTAAATTAAAAACTAATTAAACTAACTAAAAGTAAAAGCTATGAATTGAGTGAGTGTGTTTCTTATGATAATTAAAAACGTGTTCACTTAGATTTTCTTACTCCATACTTATCTTTTATTGTCACATCCTCATTCTAATTGGTGTGTTGCATTCTGTGTTAGTCATAGGGTGGTGCCTTATTCCCCAATTCTATGAATCGTAACTCTCCTCTAGAACATCCGAGATCGCCAAGTACCGAAGTATCTCCCCCGAATACCCTATTATCCTTAAGCTACAACTCACACAATAAACACAACGATGGCCTAAGTGCACTCTCAAGCTTTTTGCTATTTAGGACGCTCAAGCTCGCTAAACAATTAAAGAATAAGCCAATTTTCCTTACTCTAGCATCTACCAATTAGAATAAGAGACAACCTAACAATAATCAATAACTAGGTTTCATTGGATCTAAGCAAACACTTAATTAATTTAGTTACGGATGATAGATAAGCACGAATAAAAACAAACAATTGAACATAGATGAAACATGGTGATAGATTGGATAAACAAACTTATCTTTATGTACAAGAGGTTTGGAACCCTAAAATACTGTCCAATTCGGACCTCAAACGAACTATGGTTTGCTCTAAAAAATAATGCACACCAAATACAAAAAATTCGAAGTCTATATATAGATTTACACTCATGACGGTGCTTGTTGATGGTGACTGCCGACGCCATTAGAGTTTCATTTTGACCAAGTCATCGCGGGATGGAGTCGTAGGAAGTAGTGACGTCGTCGGATAGTCTTGGTCGCCCCTGAGAAGAGAAAGAGTGACGTCCTTCTGAGTTTAGGCGTGACGCCGTCAGGTGTTAACCACCAAAATAAGTTCTAAGCCGTCGCTTGAGACTTTTTAGAAGACCATGTGAGTGACGGCGCCTTTGCCAGAGTTCGGACGCCGTCAGCTTGAGAAAAGACCTTGTTTTCTTGACTTTATCGTTTTCTTCATGTTTTCGCCCGCTTCGTCCAAATATGCTTGATTCCAGCATTTGCTTCCAAAAGACCTAAAATGTGAAAATGAACGATTTTAAACAAGAATGATATAAAATGTAACGATTTAGGCTTAAATGACCTCTAAAACGTGATGTTTTAAATCCTTATCATTCTTATTAGCAGGATTTACTTACAAGGATTTTACATTATTTACTTATAAACCTATGAACTCACCAACTTTTGCATTGACACTTTTAGCATATTTATCTCAGGTCTATAATGAACGAGGCCGGGGCACATATACTCAAGAAGGCTATAAATTTTATTATCATTCAAAAACTTATTTAATTATTTGTAATCGTGAAAACACTGGGACCTCATTTTGTAAACTTTGATATTTATATAATTCGAATGATAATCTTTAAAACGACTCAATTTGAGTTCGTTTTATTATTATAACTTATTATGCAAGAATGTACCAATTTGAATTCCGATCGTTCACGAAATTGGGCGTGTTACAGCTTTAGGTCGGGTTTGCCCTGCTGTCACCCTACCACACGCTGACTTGACATGGGTTGTGGTCCAATCATATCAGATCATAATTTATTTTTCCTCTTTCTTACCCTCCACATATAATTAATGTCATTGTGTGAATATAATTTTGTGAATTGTTTGTAGATCTAGCATTCCTCCTTAAGATATTGGGGCCGTGAGAGAAAGAGTTCAAACATGATTATACGTCAGTTACCACAATCGAGTTGTATACACATGTTTTTTTTGTTTTTTGTTTATTATTATTATTATTATTATTATTATTATTATTATTATTATTTGTTATTTTAATGACAATTTTTTTGCACACCATATATCGCATATCTCACAATATATGTCAACATACCACTAGACCAAAGGCCTTGGGTTGTATGCATATGCGTTAAAGACTAGTTATTTCCAAATCACCGGTACAATGTGTTTAGTACAAGCGATTCACTTAGGTGTTCTTTGTTTATTAAGAGGCTCTGAATATGAAGCGTAAATGTCTGAATATTAATGAAATAATATTTTTGTTTTTTAAAAGATGTCTAAATGATATAAATATAATGCATTTTCATTCTTACGATACTTAAACGTAATAAACATTATATAGAACAACTGGGTCATAAAATTAAACACATTATAGCAATGGAAAAATAAAAAGCGTTAAAACAAAACATTTAAGAACATTGTATCACAATTTGATCTCTTAAATACTCATATATTGTTGATATGTTATACTCTCATGTTGTTAAACATATTCACCATTTTATAATATATCACTATCAATTAATATACGATGATAGGACTGCGAAAAAAGTAAAATATTTTATAATATACTTAAAATTGTCAATTAATAACTATAAATATTTTAAACAAAAAGAATTTAAGTTAGCTCAAAGCACGCATACTACAATTTGATTTCACAAACTTATATTATTATTGTTTTAAAGACTTATGTGTTTGAGCTTTTTTGTCATCATCATATTATCATATTTAACAATATTTATTTACAACAAATAAAAAATAATAATTTTCTTTAAATGGGTTATAATACTAAAAGAAAAGTCGAGAAAATATATAATTAGAAAATGAAAAGAAGAAGTAAATAAAAAATAAAAAGAAAAAAGTTAAAAATTATTAAGAAGTAGTAAAATATCTCTTTTACATCTTGTTAGTTAAGAGGTTTTAACCTTTGACAACGTTTGAACAAGAAAAAAAAAAAGATAAAGACATTTAATGACCCAAATATTTAACCGCATAAAGTGTGAGATTAAAAAAAAAAATAGGTATGTAAAATAACTCGCCTTAAAAAATAAAAAATAAATAAGCACTTAAAATAAGTAGTTTGATAAGTTGTGCCGAGCATATGTATTTTCATGTGTTATATGCCCAAAATATAATTGAGTTGACTATATGATTGTCAACGAACCTTCCAAGTTCCAATAACAACAACATATCAATCACAGAAACAAAAGCACAGATTGTTAATGATTTTCAGAGGGTTTTCCTTTCCATAATCAAAGTTCCAATAACAACACTTTAATTGACATCATCATCATCGTGTATTTACATCTGATCATCACATCTTTTGTAAATCAATCATGAACATCTTCAAGAAGAAACCCACACCCAAAGGTACCTCATCAATACCCTATTCTTATCAAAATTCAATCCTTTTATTAGATCACTTAGTTAATGATTCTTGTTTGATCACCCAATTTCATGTTAGTTTGATTATAATCCTGCTGTTAATGTTGGAAATTAGTTTGATTGAATCGGGTAAGGTTCACTTTTCGAATAAAGTATTTCGACCCTTTATTGCCTTAGGTATCACGCAATCAACACTTTGTTTCTAGGCAAAGAGACCAAATCGAAACAGAGAGAATTGTTAACTTTCGTAAGTTGCAAATGAGACCAAACATCTATGTTGTAGAACTTGACTATTAGGACGTTATGACATTTGGGAAAACCAATAAACATGTTGGCTAAAAGACTAACTCTTCCTTTTTGGCGGAAAGTTGGGTAAAACCGTTGGTACCAATATCGTTTGTATAAATGATTTGTTGTTAACGCTTTATTTTGTTTGTTATATGATGATTCAGAAGCACTCAGGGAGAGTAAACGAGAAATGTCTAATGCTACCAGAGGTATGTTTTTTTTGTTAACTTATTTAGTTCTAATTTTTAGTTCATAGTAAGTTGCAAGCGATTATTGTATTGTACTAAGTTGTAACATTTTTTACGGGTATCTTGTAATTTTTAGTTAATAGTAAGTTGTTTGTTTTTTGTGATTCAGGTATAGAGAGGGAAATCAATGCATTGCAAATAGAGGTATGTTTTAAGCTTTTTGACATTATGCGCATGTGTTATGTGATGTGGGAAATGATCTGAAAACTGTACCCTGATTACCTCCTAACAACCTTCCTCGAATCAGACAGCAGGCATACTTTAGACGTGTAATTGCTAAATGTCTCTATGCATCTTATTACTGTTTCTAGTGATCCCTGTTCATGTCCGATCTTGAGGGGGTTGGAATGACGATTTTATTTCTAGTCACTTTACTCAAGCAAAAGTAATCCAAAATAATGTCAAATAGCTACCACATCTACATACATGTGTATAAATACTAATACACATTTTTTTAAAAAGAAAGCTACTTATAGCTGTAATTAAAACAGGAAAAGAAGCTTGTTGCTGAGATAAAGAGAACAGCTAAAACAGGAAATGAGGTAAGTTGTGTGGTTCAAATTTTTGGCTTTTTTTTTTCGCATTTGTTCATCTGAAGATGGACTATTTTAGAACTAACACTGGCTTTGTGCAGGCAGCAACAAAAATTTTAGCACGCCAATTGGTCAGGCTTAGACAACAAATAGCCAACCTACAAAGTAGCCGAGCTCAAATGAGAGGCATCGCCACCCATACACAGGTATATCGTCAAATGGGAATTTCTTTGTTTTCATAGTGTAGAGCAAATGTTTTATGGTATTCTACGCTTTTAACTTCTTTCAGGCTTTAGCTGCGCACTCTTCTGTGGCAAATGGGATGAAAGGTGCTACTAAGGCAATGTCAGCAATGAATAAGGTGATACCCTTATAGCACTATTTTTTTTTCCTTAATGAATGTTTACAACATAACAAACATAATAAAATAAAGATGAAAGAGTGCGACTGCAAAAAGACTTCTACTTATAGATATCTTTTATGTGTATAACAAAATGATGAATGCCTAAGATAAGATAAAGAAAGCATGCTCATTTATAATCATCTTATTTAACTGTTGTTAGAGGAAGAGATTGAATCCCATCTATAAATATCGGTTATAGTTTACTGGTAATGGTCAAATGGTTACAATAAAAAGTTTTGCTAAAAAGGAAACAAATCTCTTGGTTGAAATTGCTTCACTCCAAAAACTTTCAGTAATAGCTTTTGTAATCATAAAGACACGTGTTGGCGAACCCAACCTGGTTCATCCCATTCTCATAGTTCACCTGTTTTGACCCATTACACAACCTGCCCAAATGTTGTATTACTTTGATCGACTGTGTTATGATATTGATGAATAAATTCCTTATGTCCTGGTAAACTACTATTTTGTCGTTTTCATGATCTGAGTATGCTCTCATCTGCAGGAAATGGCTCCTGCAAAGCAAATGAAAGTGATGCAAGACTTCCAGAAGCAATCTGCACAAATGGATATGACTGTAAGATAGTGCAATTTTAAAAATATTATTTATATTGTGTATAGTTTGCCATGAAGCACTGGCTCCACGATGACCATATAACTAATTATTTTTCATTCTTTCTGCAGACTGAGATGATGTCAGATGCCATAGATGATGTTCTTGACGATGATGAAGCTGAAGATGAAACTGATGAGCTAACAAACCAGGTAAACTCCATAAAGCTATTCTTTTCAGCCTGCAAGTGCAGCATAGTATTAAGCTTACAAACTTTTTTTGCAGTATGTGTCTTACTTTTTTTTATGCATATTTAGTAGCTTCTGGGGTTGGATTTCGGTTTTAGGAATTGATCATATGAATCAAATAAGACACTCCGTAATTAATAAAAGGGCTGTAGAAAATATTGTTTGGATGTGCTTCTGCTGTTTGAGGTTGTAATCCGAGTGTTTTGGCAAATGCTGATATCAAATTACATAAAATGAAAATTTTGCAAAAAAATTATATATGCTTTGTGCAATGCAAATAAATTTCACTTAAATTAGGTTAAAAGACTTGGTAAATAAGTAATCTTATTTTACTTTTGATAATCATTTTGTTTCAAGTTTGCAACTGTGTGGAAGTGATCATCTAGATCAGAAGTAACAATATGTTTATCCAAACATTAAAACCGGTAATTGTGATTACAAGTCGTAATAGTCAAATAATCAGTTCAAAAAGGTGGACACAAACACATATTACTTGGTTACATTGATTGTATTATCTGGCAGTCTCTTTTTTCAGACTTCGCTTATTTACCCTTCTCATATTGCAGGTCCTAGACGAGATTGGCGTCGATGTGGCTTCACAGGTTTGTAGTGTGACATTTTATTCTGAAGTTTATTCTCCTCTTGTATATGCTTAACTGATTTAACTTATATTTTAACTTTTCACAGTTATCATCAGCTCCCAAAGGAAAAATTGCAGGGAAAAATACCGAGGATGCTAGCAGGTGAAATTTATATCATAGTCACTTTTTGCTACCCTTTTGTCCCAATTAAAATACAAAAGTTTTTTCAGAAGGGTCATCCTAAAATATGACTATGCAATATTTCTTTTTATGCAACATCTAAGCCAAAATCATTTTTGCTCATTAGCAAGAATTATCGATAACATTGATTTGCTCCACAAAATATCCAACTAGTTTACTAATGTTTGCATATATGAGTGATTTTTGTCAGGTTATAAAATTTTAAATGAAAAACTATAGCAGATTGGTAAAAAATTCCTCATTCTTGCAAAACACAATACCAGTATTTACTATTGCATTTTTGAACGAATGATGGTTTGCTTGCAACAAAAAGTCAAAAGACTCCAACATTTTCTATTGAGGGGTCTTAACAAAACCATTCCGCCTTTTGAAAATTCCACATTAGTCATTGTTATTTTGCTATAAACCGAAGCACCATTACTCACATAGTCTGCCAGTATATGCTGAATCTGTATTCATATTTATTCTTGTTGTAACGTGTTTGGTATTTATGATGTATACAGTTCCGGCCTTGATGAACTAGAGAAGAGATTGGCAGCCCTAAGAGGGTAAAATCCCTTGATCGTATACGCGTCATATGATCAACAAGTCACAATTTCATCCATGGAGCTTCTTTACAGAGGTTTCTGCACTAATGTACATGTTCTCCATCATTTGATGTTACTTACAAATTCACCAACATAACTTTCAGCTTTAGGGTCAAATGGTTTATTTGCCTATATTGTCTTGAGGATAAGCATATTTGTTGAGAGGTGATATCCATGTGTTTGTCATTGTCTTTGTCTCGAGCTTGGTTGGAACAACTTGTGCATCGACCCCGCCCAGGGTAGAGTATTAATTTCCAAACAAACGAATATACAGTTATTGAATTGGACAGGTTTGATTAAATATTAACAGAATGGCATCAGCTTTGTTATTTTTCTGTGTGTCGGATGGCCCAAGACGTCACATTTTACATTTCTAGAATATATTCACTAGAGTAGCTAAAGTTGATGGACCAAGTTCCATTCCATGGATTTGTTAATCTGATAAACAACTTGCAACATGTTTGTTTTGTTAGTTGTCAATATCCTTTTGGTAGTCAGTTACTTTGACAAGAGAGTGGAGTGGGTATATGATTTGGACAAAAAAAATATATTTGATTACACCATGACTTGATAGCAATAGTCACTTCTTAATAGCGATGCAATCATTTTGGGAATCAAGTTACAGGTGTCATAATAGTTGCAACAAGCTATGAGACTGCGTTGTGGATTAACACAAATAATTTGGGGTTCAAGTTACTGGTGTCATAATAGTTGCAACAAGCTATAAGATTGTGCGCGATGGTTATGTAACCAGACGTGAACCACCAACTTTCAGCGTCAAACACCATTAAACCTCTCTTGCTTTATGTGTGGTTCGTCCATTTTGCAGGTGGTTTTGTCACCCAGCCCACCAAACGAAATTTCTTGTTATTATGTGTGAGTGACGAAATTTCTTCAAATGTCGAGAACATTAACACCAACTAGGTCTTACATTGGGGTACACAACTTGTGTTTCTCTAGCATATGACGCCCTTCATGCAATAGCGATTCGTTACATCATTACAAAAACAACAGAGATATTTAGCTTCACACTCTTATTACAACCATTTCTCGGGTTAATATCCTAAAAACACCCTAAAACTAATCATTTTTTATTTCAGAGCATATGCAAATATGTATTCTTTAGATTGTAACTAGCTATTTAATTATCAAATAACATTTTTAAGGTATTTATCTGTTTGTTACTGCTTATGTCATATTGCAAAGAGATTACTAGGTGGATAAACCAAAAGATGTATCGGACAGAGTAAAGAATAACTCTGTGATATGACAAATAAGCTGATTATCTGATATTCAATACCATTAGCACTTTAGTTGTCACCGCAACAAAGACAACATAATCACCGGTTTTGAGTTATGCTACAACCTCAAAAGGTAAAAAGCATTGGTGGGTACAAATGCAGGAAACCATATGTTCTAAGCCACACAAACTAACAAATAGAAATGCATTACAACATTATAACCTACGAGGTATTTAATAAACCAAGTTTCTTGGGTACCGATGTACTAAAACAGACAGAAAATTCCCGTAAAAAGAAACTCATTCTTTGGATGAGCATTACAGCGTGAAAGATATAATTCAAGTTGTTACATCTTATATTGTGGAGTAAAACATGAATTCCCATTTTTAAAACAATCTATAATTGTAGGATGTTTTAGTTTTATTTAATCATATCCTTTTACTTCTTGATTTGGAGGAACTCAAAGCTTCGGAGAGGATCCTCACGGACACCCTTTGATGTACCCGAGATGGCAGATGGTCTGGTATCATACCCTGATTGGACTCTTTGAGTTGTAGATAAGCGGCCCCCACTGCTCGAGACAAGCCGGCTTGATCTGCCATCTGTAGCATCTGCTGAGGAAGTTGGTTTGCTGCTGCTTAGGAAAGACGCACGTTTTGAAGAGCCCCCGGTTCGAGAAGATCGGACCTTTTCCGAATCAGCTTGCTGTGAATGAAATAGCATAGTTAACAAATAGCACCAGAAGCTAAAAATAATAGAAACTTCATGGGACACCAAGATTTCTCCCCCTGATACAAATTTATAGTGATAACCAAATAGACTCATTTCTTAATGAATGAGCCGATTCTGGTTATAATTTGATCTCTAACAGGTCCAAAATTAATAAAACAGTTAAAACAAAAACAGGTCCAATAGGTCAATATTCGGCCAAAGTATACTTTATATGCACAAAGACAAGCAGAAACATACCACATCTTTTGATGAAGGTACATCTTCTGAAGTTCTGTTTCTAGAAAGTTCATGGCGTCCACCAGCTGACAGATTTCTTCTAGATAACGGATCAAGTGAAGAATTTTGTCCAGCTGTAAGAAAGAACAAAGGCACAACTGTTAGCAGACTCAACAAAAGAATCTATTGTTCTCAAACACGTCAAATAAAGAATTTTGCTAAAGAGGAAATCAGGTCTAATGTGTAGGAAATAGCCTGAAGTCTACACTAAATGCAATACACCTCCAATTTTAATACTATTTTTGCAATAAAGGTGTTTGCAGGACAGCCTGGCCCAGCATCTTATGGCCCCATAACAACCAGACCTGTTCTGACCCGTGACCCAAACCGTTAATATTCCACAGCTAGTGACCATTCATCATCAAAAATCCAACTTCTAAACAATACCTGAGGTCCTTCCTAGTTTTTCAGCAGACGTCCCAGCATTTTGACCAGCTATACCACTTGGAATCTGCTGCACAAGAAAGACAGATGATGAGTATGTATTCTTGAAAAAAAAGATATAAAAATACCAGCAACATAATTGTTTTTTCACTTACTCGTCCTCTGGAGCTGGAACTGATTTGTGGATACTTCAATATGGTCCAATCAAAGACATAGTCAAATTGATAGCCTGAGAATATAAGAATATATCAGGTCAAAGTTAACATATATCTACAAATTTATGTGTATTGATGCTTGAATGCAAACAAAAAAAATATCAAATATTTGACCAGTGTATGACTTATCACCTTCACGAATAAATAAGTCTCGAAAAAGCCTCTTCAAATATGAATAGTCCGGTTTGTCTTCAAATCTCAAGGATCGGCAATAATGGAAGTAGGATGTGAATTCTGATGGATATGATTTGCATAGCACCTGTTGTTATAGATTTAGTGTCATGCAACTTTATATGACTCTGCATAGTCACACTAAACATGCATGAACTTAAAACTTACCTCTATTGGAGTCAACATCTTCTTTTCACTTATTCTGTCATACTTTTGCTTCTTGGTTCCTGCTTTCAGTCCCTGCCATGGAAGGCTGGTGCAAAAGAACAAATTAATCATATTATCATATTAAGAAAGCCAATGACTAGTATCAGGTTGTAAAAAGTATACCAAAACAATGACTCACCTTCCTCTTAGAAATAATACATGAGGACGTAGCCAAGAGATTCTAAATCATCCCGTCTACTTTGTTCTGCATAACCACAAAAATATAAAATAAAAAAATAACACAATGTGATATTTATAACAAAAAAAATATATCAATAATGCCACTCACCAACTCCAAGGTGTGTGTTGACACTAGCATAGCGAGCCGTGCCCGTGAGATTCTTGTTTTCCCTAATGAAAACCTCTTGATGAGACCATAGTAATATAAAGAAAAATATAGCAACAGAGCCAAATATACATAAATAATGTGAAAAAGTAAAAAGAAAATGAGGGTTGGGCAGGTTGGACAATAGGCCAAAGTGGGTAATGACTTACACCGCTCGAAATGGATAGACCTAAAACACTTTTTGTCCAAACATTTAAACCTTTTTTCTATGTAACTAGTGTGTCAAACACTCAAATATGATAACAAAAAATCATATCCTTTCAACAATAATCTGGTATTTTGAGTGATGTGATTCAGGATGAAATGCATTGAAAATATACTTTGAGCAACTTTATTTATCCATTTGGCTCAGTTCACCCATTTCCTTTATAAATGATTTGTCTTTTTTTATTTTGCCCGTTGAACTCCTTAAAGGATAACCTGAATCAACTCATCTATAAGTAAATGGGTCAATAATGACACCTCGAAACAGAAAAAACTAGTCATGAGGTGAGAGGACGATTGAGGCTCGTGTGATCTATGAGATGCTTACCAGAATCAACAAAATTAAACAGTGATTGCACCCAAATTACCTGTATGGTATGTGCCTATGAGTTTGAAGGTCCCTATACTTCTTTGCAAGGCCAAAATCAATAATGTACACCTACAATAACAGCGAGCATAAGAAGATATTCAAAAGATGACGTTTGATTAAAAATCTTAATGCTGGAAACTCCAAATCTGTAAGTTTGATAGTTTGACACAATTGTTTATCAATATTTACAGATAGAAACAAAAGATAAACCAACAGAGCTTTAAAAAAATGGCTGATTAATCACCTGATTTGCTTTGCGGCCCAGGCCCATTAAAAAATTGTCAGGCTTTAGGTCACGGTGAAGAAAACTACGTGCATGCATGTACTCAACTCTATTTATCTGCAAAGTTGCATAAGTAAGAAGTGATTTCAAAGTAGGCAGTTCAAAAAGATGAAGAGCTCATTAGCACTTACTAATTGATCTGTACAAGAACTGTCTTCAAGGAAAAACTTTCTATTGGCAATAG
>OU343223.1:97930385-98035284 GCA_910596185.1 Chrysanthemum makinoi | reverse complement strand
AAAAATGAGTTATCATGTTCTTATCTTCGTTCATATAGATACTAAATGAATATAAACGATCGCCACCAAATGAATATAGACAAAAACATAAATAAATTTTATGAATTTGCACATTATATAGTTTTATAGGTGTTTGTTCTTTAAAAACCGATTTTAAGATTACTAGTAAAAAGATATGATATACTGAAACATAAATAACTAAAATAAACGAACGTGAACGAAAGCATAATCGGAGTTCATGAACATAAATGAAAGGATGCGACTTCGTTCATGTTTCGTTATTTAACTAAACGAGCATAAAATATTGTTTCATGTTGTTCATTTAATAAATAATCGAACATAAACGAACTTTTTACCGAACCGTTCATGAAATGTTCACTGAATGTTCGGTTCGTTTACAACCCTATTCAACCCACTTTTAAAATCATCTTCTAACAAAAACCATCAAACCAAATAATAGAACCATACATAAATATATAAGCATCAACAACAAAGTAAATTGTGACGATTTGTGGGTTTCCGATCTGTTCGGATGGTGCTTGTGGTGGCGGTGGTGGTGTTCGTGGTGGCAAATCGGTGGTGGGGCTGGGGTGGGGGGTGGGTCCGGATAATAAAACAAAACCCTCAAGATCTGTAGTTGCGTGCTTGTGTTTTGTTGGTGGTGGTGTGAAATGTATGGTAAGAATTGTATAAATATGAGATGGTGGTGGTGTTTGATGGGTGTGGTGGTGGTTGTTAAACTAGATATGTGGTAGGTATGGAGGTGATGAGATGTAGGTGGCGGTGATAGTGGTGGTTGGTGGCGGTATTAGCAGGTGGGGTGATGTAGCTTGGTGGTGATGAGGACGAGGTTGCAGGTTATGACGGTGGTGGTGGTGATGTTTGTGTATTAGAGCACTCCAGCGATTAACGCGGACCGGCGTTATCAAGAGTAATCGGCGTTACCGTTGGCCCCTGCGTTAAAACGGCGTTAAAGTCCCGATGTTAACCATATAACGGGCGTTGATGGCTAAAAAAAAAAGAAAAGAAAATTTTTCATTTTACCCCCCCTAACGGCTACTAGCCGTTGGAGTTTAAAAAAATCATTTTACCCCCCCACTACGGCCTAGCGTTGGGTTTAAAAAATTCATTTACCAAAAAAATCAAGGGCAATTTGGTAGCATGACTGTATGCACTGGGAATGGAAAAATTGTCCAGTGGCTTGGCAAGGGCAATTTGGTAGGGTGATAAAAAATACCCAACAATTATGCTAGAAGTTGTTGCTTCTCAAGATTTATGGATTCGACATGCATTTTTGGGATGGCGGGGGAGAATAACGATATTAATGTTTAGACACTCTCCGTTATTCGATGGCATTCTTTCTGACGATGCCCCAAAGCCATTATATGGTCAATGGAACTAGGTATGAACATGGGTATTACTTGGTTGACGGAATTTACCCACAGTGGGCAACTTTTGTCAAATCCTTCTCGGCAACAACTGACGAAAAACCTACGTACTTTAAAAGGAAACAAGAAAGTGCCCGAAAGGATATTGAACGTGCTTTTGGTGTGCTTCAAGGACGTTGGGGTATACTACAACAACCGACACGTCAAATGGAAATTGCCACTATCATTAGAATCATGTATTCTTGCATTATTTTGCATAATATGATTATAAAAGATCAAAAATTTGCATTACGTGACTATAACGAAGTGTGGGTGGATCCATCAGCACGTTTGAGGCAACGAAGATGGGTCGAAAGATGTGATACTAACCGTCGTAAGGCAAACGAAATACACGACCGACAAACGCATACCCAACTCCAACAGGACCTTATGGAGCATGTTAGGCGGAAGAATCTTGAACGACAACAACAAGAACAAGAGAGCGACGATGATGAATAAGTATTTGCTATGCTTTGTTATTTTTTTTTTTCGTTGTAATTTTTTTTAGTTATTTTATATTTGGTATTGTAATATGTTTAAGTTAAGGTTATGTTTTTAATAAATGAAGTGTTTGTTTTAGTTTAGGGATTGAATTTGAAAATATCAAATGTTACACCTTAACTTGGGATGTTATGATTGGGTGTTTTTGAGTGAGTTGAGGTGAAATGTTAAAGTGATGTGGCGCTGGCGGACAGATGTTAAAGAATAACTCATGTTATGGTTGGGAGTGCTCTTAGTGTATGTGAAGTGAGAAAAAGTTGGTTATGATTGACAGGAAAAAAAGAGAAAATTGTGTATAGACCCATGTGATATAAGAGCATGTGAATGGCGAAAATGCCCTTTAACATAACCGTCAAACTAAGTCAATCTAACAGGTAAAATGGACTAGATCCGCAACATGTTAAAACCACAGTGACTGGATCCGAGACGAAAAAGAAAAATGGATTGAATCCGTAAAACCCGGCAAACCACAAAGACCATTTATGTAGTTAACTTTCGTTGTTTATTATTTTATTTACACACTCGACTTCTTTCTGAATTACTTTTTTAAAAACCTATGAATTTCACGTGTGTATAAGCTAGTTTTTTTATATATTTAACTTAAGGTCATTTTGTTTAAACAACTTTTGGTGCGTGTAACAAGTAACATATATCCCAAAAGATTCCTTGGCGTACAAGTATTTTTTTAAAGGGTATGTGCGCAAGAGGTGAGATCCCTACAGATCACTCAATCTCTAAAGATCAAAAGAACACATCCTGGCCTTTCATTTTGTTTTGATCCAAAGGCTAACATTAAAACACATAATTATACAGCAAGGGCAAAATCGTCTCATATTAAAGGCAAAATATCCCTCTTATTTTTAGGTTTTCAACATTTTCTCTCAACAAAAACACACACACACCGTACAAAAAAACACACAAAAATCATGATTTACACACACACAATAACCGACGTCAATCCCGCCGTTAATTGATATCCAATCTGTTTTTGATCCGTCGTCGACCTGTTGTTCCGCCGTCGATCTGTCGTCCTTCATCGATACACTGTCTGCCTTTGATTTTTTTATGAAAAAATCAGTGTACAAATAAAAAAGCCTTCTATGTTTACGGTTCTAGTTTTTATAATCTAGATTATATTATATTTTTCACTTTATTGTATATTTGTTAATTATCATATTCATTGAATGATATCTTGAATCTTGATGTGTTTCCAAGTTGTTACATGAAAGCGATGCTTGTTATGCATTTAATTATTTGTAGTGATTGTATAATATTTCTTGTGGAATAACGTGTGAATGTTCATTTGATTATTTGATTGTCTGTAGTTAAAATGTTTGACAAATTGACTTATCTATTTCTAAACATTATGCAGATTGAATCTTTGAACTATATATAAGGTGTTATGTGAAAAATGTATATGGCATATGTTGATTCTTCTCAACGCGGCGGTCTTAAAAGTGTTTGATTTGGGGAAGGGTGTAACGCCATCTAGTTATAAAGTTCTTCATGATCTAGTTCGCAATATTGAGACTTTAGTGGCAGATTTTGGTGAGAGTGCAATAGGACGTGTTGCGCCTGTTGATTCTGGATTTTGGTGGATTTTGAAGGGAAATACAAATAGATATGATTCAAAGTGAATCACATGTGATTCATTGTGAATCACATGTGATTCAAAGTTAATCACATGTGATTTCTAAAACTTATGCTTAGACCGTACAACATTAGGCGAAGCCTTAGCCCGTACAACACCAGGAGTCGCGTTATCCTTCACAACATTACCAGTTTGAATCTTGTAACAGTTTTTTGTTGTTTTTTCTAGTAGAATTTTAATAATTATACGTTCATAAATAGGTGGATGTTATTAGGTTTTAGTTCAAGTATAAAAGCATGCAAATCACACGTGTTTCGCTTGTAAATCACATGTGATTCGTTTGTAAATCACATGTGATTCATGTGTAAACCACATGTGATTCACCTTAAAAATAATATGAGGTAAAATCACATGTGATTCGAAGTAAGTCACATGTAATTCGAGGTAAATCACATGTGATTCGAGGTCAATCACATGTGATTTACTCATTTACATATCAACTTACATAAAAATACAACAAACAAAGCAACAAAGAAGGCGTATGACTTGAACTTGTCTTGATTCATTTTTTTTAAACAGAAGCACCTAAGATCAACTAATAATCATTACTCGTTGAATAACCTAAAACCTAATCATACAATAACATTCGGTGGTAACGATTTCACAAGTTGAATAACCTAACACATAAAGTACCTAAAACCTAATCATCTTCCCCTTCAATTTCTTGTGATTCATTGTGAATTCTAAAACTTATGCTTAGACCGTACAACATCAGGTGAAAGCCTTAGACCTTACAAATTAGTCGTAAGCTTTATCCTCCACAACATTACCGGTTTGAATCTTGTAAAGTTTTTGTTGTTTTTTCTAGTATAATTTTATTAATTATACGTTTTATATGAGCGTTACAAGAAACACTTAATGTAGTTCTCACACCTATTTTATTTGGCACTATAAATTATGGTTGCAAAGGCATGAGTGTTAAATGGATTTTAATTCGAATATATGAAATTTTACTTGAATACTTATTTTAATTTAAGGTTGTTTCTTTTTACTTTTGAACTTTTTCAAAAGTGTTATATGAATTTTAATTCGAATATATGTAATTTTATTTCAATACTTTTTTGTTTGATGTTCTAGCAGATTTGGTATTACACTGAATAAAATCACTTGTGATTCATGTCAAGATAACATGTGATTCTTGTCAAAATCACATGTGATTCATCTCAAAATCACATGCGATTCGTGTCAGAAACTCATACGATTTTCATATCAAAATCACATGTGATTCATCTGAAAATCACATATGATTTTCTCAAAATCACATGTGATTCTTGCCAAATCACTTGTGATTCATGTCAAGATAACATGTGATTCTTGTCAAAATCACATGTGATTCATCTCAAAATCACATGTGATTCGTGTCAGAAACTCATACGATTTTCATATCAAAATCACATGTGATTCATCTGAAAATCACATATGATTTTCTCAAAATCACATGTGATTCTTGCCAAATCACATGTGACTAGCTGTATAACTTGTCCAGGCTAACGCCATCGGTTATCACATTTAACAAAATTAAGAAGACACATGCTAAAAACATACAACAAAAAGACCAGTTCATAAACATAAAGCTTGTTCAAATATCATTACATACTTCTTAAGATCATTACAACTTGTCGAGAAAAATCGATAAACTACCATGGATCATTACAACTTCTCGAAAAACACGATAAACTACCATCAGTGCGATGAATAAACTACGATAAACATGTTCTTTCATAAGACTACCATCGGTTATCAAAAAGACTACTCTTATTCAATTTTCATCAAAATGACTTGTGGCTTTGCCTGAATGCAAGGACTTCCACGAACTCTGTATCAATCTGGAGAAATTCGAAGGAAAAAAAATAGTTTTAGATGAAATAAGCATAAAAAAGTAACAAATCTATGTTATATCATAATATTAACTTAATGCGTATGTCGTCAGAGTCTAGAATACATACAAAGCCTCTTCTTTCACTTCCCTGATTGCAGCTACAGATATATCTCCACCATGTGAACAAAGTAATTGATCAGTTAGGTTTTTGTTAAAAAGAAAAAAAGTGTAACGGAAAAAAATATTTTGAAGACTCCTCAACTTCGATATGAAGCATTTGGTGGTAGGGTATGATTAGTAGCAGGAATCAATACACAAGCATCAAATACATTGGCTTCGGCATGATGGTACCAAAATCCTTCTGTATATAAATTACAGATTAACATCTTTGTGAGATATATTTGAAGAAGCAAATATGCGACAATCGATGTTTCCTGTCATTCTTTTCTTTTGTTATAGAAAATCAGAATAAATCCTTTAGATGATTTTTTTATTTTTATTTTTATTTTTTTGTTTTTTTTACCTTTACCGCAGGCTTAACAAGATTCACAAGTTCAATAGCGAGTTTAAGCCAAACACCCTTCTTTCCCTGCAAAATATATAATCATGGTGGTTAAATGATAAAAATACATTGGTGTGTTCGATTTGCAAGCTGCTGTGAGGCGGTTAGATCATGGGTTTGTTTAACATGGTGCAGTTGTACTAAGCATCAATGGTACATCATCAATAGGATGTAGTAGCAATTTTGGGGCTGGTGGTGCCTCAACGACTTGTTTCAGGTCAAATTTTGTACATTTTTACTTTCTTTCTATGAGAACTCTATTACAAAATTAATAATACTCCGTATGATTTATTTTCAAAAGAGATCTAGGACATAGTGAGCATTTGAATACTCGTTAACTAAATTTGGTCCCTTTGAGTTGTTTGACCCGTTTCTTTATTATAATGTTTTTAAAACTGTTTGATCAGTAACAAAACACGACCCAAGTGACCCGCCTTAAAAATCCATTAGCAATTAGTTAACAAAAACTAACCTCACGATAAAGATAAAATTTAGGCAATACAACATTAGCAAACTTCAAAGTTTTATCAATGTTCTCATGAGCTCTACGTATAGCATGTGTCCTTATCTATAAGAAATGAATAACATGAAGAAATAGTGTAAGTCCCAGCAATCATAATAACATGAAGAAATAGCATGCCATTAATTGGTCTATAGTGTAAATTCTACTTGGTTATATTGATTGTTTCTAAAGAAATGCGCGAAAATGCATAAAGCCATAAACTTTCACATTTACCATTCGGGACCATGGGGAGTTTAGGAGCTTAGTTTGAAGCACTTATATGTTTTGAAAATAAGTTGATTTATAACAAAGCAATATGCAGATAAGCAATAGAATGTGCCATTTTTCCGGCTTATTTGAGATTTGTTAGCTTATATAAGTTTATTACGACATGATAAACTAATATAAGCCCCAAAATCTCAAAATAAGCTGGAATATCGGGGCTAATGAAACATAAGCCGAAATCAAATAAGCTCGTAAGCCCACATATAAGCTTAAACAAACAACCCCCTTAGACAAACCGTCCATTTTGCCACCCTAAAATCAAATAACCTTGTTTGACTAATATTTTATGCAAACAGGCAAAAACAGTCACTACTGTCTCCTTGAGGTATGTTTATATTATTGTGGTCTTGAGGACAGTTGCAGATTAAATAATACTCCATATGTGGTTTAAACACGTATAAAAATCTTTTAACAACATCAAAACTACCACAAAAATAAGCATCAAAACATCAAAATAACTAACTAACAAATTAAAATCACCAACAAACAAAACATAATAATCATCAATAAGAATCGAAATAAGAAAATGAACTACATGCATCTACTAATATATATTTAAATAAAATAATATGAAAAAAAATCAAATGTATACCAATATCAAACATTACAGGCTGATTTTGATCGGTAAGTGGCAACGAAGAAGATTGGAGCACCGGATAACGTTTTGATAGTGCTATTTCATCTTGAATGTCCATTTTTTGGCACTGATTTTGATCAATTTAATTGGGCGATTAGGGTTTGTAATTTGGGGAAACCATTGTTGGTGAGAATAAAGGAGAGTATGTGTGAAATGAAAAATGGAATGAAATGAGTAAATGAGATAGGTAACCAACCCTGTTAATTTTGATTGATATTACATAAATGCCCTTCGGTAAATAATTATATTAAAATGACAATTAATCTACACCCTTAGATTAAAATAGATGGATGGTTGAGATCACTTGATTTGATCTTTAGAAAAATTTGGTTCTGTACTGAACTTTTCTCATGTGCGCAATCTTCAACTATAAAAATAGATACATAGATTACACATATATATGTTACGATATATTCGATTTTAGATTTAGAGTTTGACGTTCAAGTCATACGCATTATGGCTACATCTGTGTCTTTATCGTACGGGTTTATAGAGCAAGATTCCAGAAACTTTGTCATTGTAAACGGACGACTAGGTGATCGTCAACCGGATGTACTAGTCGTCATGGACAGCCTCTTTACGGGTACGCCAGAGACAAAAGTAGTAATGGTCAACAAGTCGCATGAAAACATTGAATCCGTGTTGCGTGATGTCGGGCCTTCTTGTGTAACTTATCATATGCAATTAGTAGCAAATAAGGGGGTGGTATCCACTGCTAGATTTGTATCTGTGAGTGAACCAGGTAAACTATTGGACGCAAAGAGCTATCATAAACCATCTATGCGCATTGCAAGGTTTGTATTGTGGTACGAGTCTCTTTTCTGTAATGGCCGCTTCTCAATTCGAAAGGCTATAGAATGTGCAATCAAGATTAGTATATTAAGTAAAGAGAAGAAGACGAGAAGATATTTGTGCGGTTTGTCATAACGAGTTCCGCGAAGATGAGCTGATCGGAACACTTGAGTGCAAACATAGATATCATGCAAAATGCATCATCAAGTGGTTGATTCGCAGAGAGAATGTCAATGTGCAGAGCTACATCTTTCTTATATAAGTTTTAATTAATAAGGTCAACAATTTTTCATACGTTACATATATTTTTGATTTTATACTTTTGTCATATTGTTTTGCAGTTCTCGATTAAAACACATATTTGATGCATAACTTTAACTTGAATTCAGTACTTCTGTTGCATTGTTTTGCTCATCTACGGTTGTGAAGAGGAAACTCGAATGAGGTTGTTTTTTTCCTTCAAGACATAAGTGATGATAATCACTACTTTCTACTTCAACCTTGAAGACAAACACAACTTCTTTTTCATCTTCACAGTATACAACCTCTACTTCTCATCTTTCTCTCCTCTCTTCTGAGGCATGACGAAAACAAATAATAGATTCGGACTTTAGATCCGCCTCTTTTCTTGCAGACATGGTTTTGCAAATAAGAGGAGCATCTGAAAAACAAACGACACCTACGTGCATTAAGAGTGGTTTCGATCTGCAAATGAGTGCATGTCCAATTTGCAGAGCTACAATTGTCCTTTATACAGTCATGATAATTTAAACTATCATGTTTACATACCTTAAATAGATTTGCATTTTATCGTATTGTTTTGATAGTTGATCCAAAACACATATTTGATGTATTTACCCGGTTTGAGTATGTGTGATCGTGATGTGGTTAAACCTGGTCGAAACAATGGTTACCAAAAATAAAATAAAATTATGATACGACTTGGAATTATCAATACTTGTAGCAATGAAACCTATCAATTCGTCAAACCTAAACATCACATGAGATCATCCATGATTATTTTGGTATCTTGACTATTTTGCAAGATTTCATGTTCTAGTTTATGTGTTCCTTGCTTCCATGGTGTTGCAAATCTGTAACTTATAACTTTAAGATCGGAATCACATAGGATCCTAGCCTTATAAACTTCTCAACTCAAAAACACAAAGCGTTTGTTCTTATTTACAGTAATAAATATCACGGGAAAAAAGAATGTGACAGATTAAAAACTTCCATATTAGCGGATGTTATCTAATTTTGATTTAATATATTCCAGACGACACTCATCATCATCTTCGCTTTAGCCGTTTCAGCAATACAGATCCCCTACTGTTAAATGATCTAGCCTCATCGCTCGCTCCATATTATGCTAGCAATCTCTCGCATCTAATTGGTTTTGATCAAATCTATCTGTAGATTGGATCTTTACGACACATGTGACAACTCATCGATAAGATAAAAAGAATTTTGAGTCGGTGTATTATTTTTGCAAAATCTACGCATCTGACTGGTTATGTTCAAACATATCATCTGATTCAATCTTGACGACATAAAGGTACGATTAAGCTTTGATTGTAGTAACTGGTCATGTTTTTTTGTCCCATAGAAGTTGGATAAGATTCTTATTTTAATAAACCATCATCTTATATGTAGAAAAAGAGCAAGGTTGGATCAAGTGGTTAACACCCTTGCCTCAGGAGACAGAGGTCAAGGGTTCGATCCCCACTCCTTGTAAGGCCGGAGGTCCTTTTCCCCATACACCGTGGAAGACGGTATTGGGAGTTACTCTATCATCTTATATGTAGGAATCATATTACAGCAAATACATATGACCTCAATTCCATGAAAACAGTATAGATGGCACTCCAATAATCAATGTCTACTAAATACACATGAAATTAAAGTGCATGATACTTATCTAGGAAATGGAACCACCCCAAAAGTAAAATACATTTTGGTCACTGTTTTGTGTAACAGATAAATTCCACCTGAGCTAACTTTGTTGACATAGCAGGCAAACTCGGGGGTCACGAATACCCTGTAAACTTGTGGAACCAGGTAAACCACCAACCTTTCACATTTCTGGATTTTTAGGTTTGGCCATTTTTTAGGAAAGGTGAAAGATACAAAGTTCAAAGTGTCCTTGTATCATCCCACTTTCGTGGGTAAGTTGTTGAAGTTTGTCATAGGACGATCTTAGTTCTGGTTGCATACGTTTAATGAACCAGGATCAGAAGAATGGTTGGTTGTTGATCCGTCTTCACTATCTTCAAAGTGTCCTTGTATCATCCCATTTCTGGATTCACTATCTTTTGATTTTGTTGATCCGTCTTCATCCTTTGGTTTCTTTCGTCGACTCCTTCTAGGGATGTCTGGCAAGTCCCCTTTATCATGGTTCCGTCGAATTATGTGGCGTCTCCTGTGCTTTGGTTTGGTTGTTGATTGAGAATCAGGATCAGAAGAATGGTCCAGTGAGTGATGACGGTGTCTATGTGTTTTCGGCACATCTGAAAGGTCTCTTGTTAGTTCTTCACTTCGAGTAGCCCTATGGTTTTTTGTACCTACATAAGTTAACGATTGCTTTCTATTAGTCCATGATATCATCTTAACCAGATCTTCTTTATATTCTTTCATTCTAAAGTGAAATAACGAAAAGTATATATTTGAAACATCAATAACCTTTTTTTATATCAGTACTTTCCATTGGTCCTGACTGACTTCGTCCGCCATCAAACTTCCCCATCTGCATCCCCAAAGAAAGAACATATTTAAAAATAAAAAATAAAAACGTAAAACGGGTCGAAACAATTTAAGATTGAAAGGGACCATTATGGTTCATGCCAGATTAATCAACAGTCTCGTGGTTTCGTAGCCCGTGGCCCTTAGCAATAACAACAAAGAGGCCCTATAACTCATATAAACTTGAATTATATAACTCATATATGTTTAATATTATAAGTATATTAGACATGTAAACTAAATGCAAATTGCATATAAAGTTGAATTATATAATTCATATATGTTTAATATAATAAGTATTTATATACAGAACTAATAAAAATGTGGCCCATTTTAAGTGGAGGCCGCGTGTGATGTTGCACACCTTCCAGACCCCTCTGTTAATAAACACACTTCTATAAATTGTTCTTTTAAAAAAATAACACAAAAACAACGATATTGCAAAAACCAGGGTGCGTGACTAACATGTTTGTGTGAGATTGTATATAGAATAGGTGGGTGGTGAGTTGCCTTTCAAACACAAAAAATGATACAATAAATGAAAATGCTTTTTACTATAACCGTATAAAGGAGCCAAAATTGTCGTAACTAATATATGCATAAATCATTCGCCTATCAAACAAGGAAAATGTATTGGCTAGAAACATAAATGAAACGATTCAGGAGGTTTTACCCAGCTGGGAGATTCAGTTGCGGGTCCATCAGCACCAATATGAGCAAGATGCTTCACGTCCGTTGGCATACCGATTTGTATTTCCTCTTCTTCTTCTTCTTCTTCTTCATCTGCATTGAAAAGTTACAAATTATTTAACTATCGGATCCCATGTTAAAAAAGCTATATTTATAAAGTTGTAACTTTAATATGCTGCAGAAAGATAGAGGCTAACCAAAAATACTTGAGATGCTTTTAAGGCCTTTAAGAAAGCCTTTAACCTTAGTACCCATCTTCAAAGAATCGGTATGCTCCGGATATGAACGGGGTCAAGGGACCCCGTAATATGTAGTAAACAACGAATATGATAGAATCAACCAAAAGGATTAGCCCCGAAAAACACGAGAAGGAAAGAAGGAGAGGATTTAGAAATAGAGAAAACAAGAACGAAGAAAAGAGTAGGGAGAGGAGAGAAAGAGAGATAATAGGAGGATCGGATTTAACCACCTTTAATTTGAGCTTTTACCAATTCAAACTAGTTACTAAATTAAGACTAGTGGTGGGAAATATCAAATAATGTGTGTCATGAATACTTTAACGCCAAAGGGTAAATAATTTGACCTTCACTTGTATAATTTTACATAAAAGAATGTACTTTCTATCAAGAGTAGCATAATAACATTATGATTAGACTTCTATAAGGCAATATAGTGATTAACTTTCGAGATTTCAGGCTCTCAACGGCAACTTAGTTGACAAGCACCCAACATGTAACATACATGTAGATTTAGCAAACAAGGTGCTAAGGGCATAGTTTCTTGATCCTCATACACATAAATCACGAGTCCGAGAAGTGCACTCATAGCATTACTTGGGTCGTCTACTACGCCAGTCTGGGGCTGTAGAGGACTGTTCTTACCAAACTAGTGTTTGTTTTACAAGGAGACGTTGATATTTGAGCAGATCTTTACAACATCAGAGTGTAAGATTCATTGCAAATGCTGCTTACAAGCACAGATTACATTGCAAAATGCTGCCAAGCACAAATCTGGTTTTATTACAACATCAGAGTGTAAGATTCATCGCAAATGCTGCTTACAAGCACGGATTACATTGCAAAATGCTGCCAAGCACGAATCTGGTTATATTACATATCATAAATGCTAATCTTTGAACTTGACCTTGCAACTTATATGTTAAACTTGCAGATTTATGAATTTGAGCACGGCTCATCAACTTGATCTTCCGGGGGAACCGTATGTCCGAACAGGCCTGGAAAAAGAGGTAAGGTCTCGCTTTCCTTTTCCACTCAAGTGTACGGCATCTGCCGTGCTTAGGCCCCTTCTTCCCTTCCCTAATAAAAGAGTCCACCGCCTGCCTTAGTAGTCTCAAATAAGGCGTGCGGGCCTGCCCCTTTTTTTAGTAGGTGATTCACTACCGAAGCTAAGAAAAGGCGCAGAAGCAAAAATAAGTTATACGGAGTTATAAGTTAGACTTTAAAACTGGTTAACTACACAAAAAATTCTTAAAATTTACCGTCAACTGGTTAGCACAATAAAACTTGAGTCTTAATTTTCTAGCACAATAAAACTTAACTTTCTGTAGGGGCAAACGCACTCTGCTGTTTTGTGTAGGATACACTTCATGTCTCGGGTTATTTTTCATAAACAGAACTCTATGATTTCTCGACTTAGAGTAAGTAGACAATAACAGTAAACTGCCAAGAGCAGCTCTCAAGTTACTTCAATGTTTTGAACTTGATAACTGATGGGTAAAACATAAACGATATCAATACCAACAAGCATTTCAAAACACATGCAACAGATAAAGTTCCAAGACTCGCAACTAGGTTTTCCATTAATACATGTAGAGAAAAAGGATAAAACCACAAGCTTCTAAAGCAACAAAATGGATTCCTCAACGGTTCAACAAAATCTTTTATACTTAAAACAAAATGATGAACTTAAGCTGTAGTTTCCTTCTTAAGCTTCGCTAATTCTTGCCTTACAAAATGATGAACTTAAGCTGTAGTTTCCTTCTTAAGCTTCGCTAATTCTTGCCTTACAACCCCAGCCTTCTGCAAGATCACAAATTACAATAACTATGAGCATTACTTCTTTGATACAGATATAATACACAAGGTAAGACGAAACAGAAACATCGTGCCAACTTAATCAAAGACATTATAGTACAAGCTATGCCAAAGTAAACATTGGAAGTTAAGTTACCTTGATCTTAGCCAACATGATCTTGAACCTGTCAAAATCATTGAGTGAGGCCCTCTTCTTCTGCACGATAAACTTTCGTCCCCAAGAACTGTTCTCCCACTTGTTCTTGACATCTGCAAACAGCCAGCACATAAGTTAAGCACATGGTAGCAAAAAAAACACAACAAGCTAAAAAGTAACACCCACCAGCAGCCTCCAAAGCAGCAAGAAGGGTCTTCTTGTTTGGGACTCTCTTGATGTCGATCTTGATGTCAGTGAGGGTTAGCCTTTTGAAGTTCATTTGACCCCTCACCATGTCAGGTGCATCAACAAGAGCCTGTCACATAAAAACAAAACTCAGAAAAAATATAACTTGCAACCATTTACTTATTAGTAATAATATGCCGGATTGCTGCACAGACAAAGCAACAAACCAAAACCTCCAACAGAAACTGAATATTCATTCAGTACCACTAATTATAACACATTGTGATAAAAAAAAAAGAGAAGTTTAATTTAATTAAAAAGTAAACCGTGTTGATTCCATAGTTTAAATAAATTAGTTAACCTCAAAATGAAATAAAAACTCAAACACTAACAGAAAAAATGTGGCATGCTCATCAAAAATTATTACTCACATTCGTTTCAAGGATTAAAAAAACTAGATGTGTCAACCTCTTCATCAATAAAATGATCTCTAATAATAAAGAAACAAAGCCAAGAATAAAGGGGTGTTTAGATTAGCTTTTTTGGATTATAAGCTTATTTAATCCACTTTAAAGCCTATGAGATTATCACCAAAGTTTATAATATTTAAAATCATAAACTGAAGTAACAAAATCATAAGCCATAAAAAAGGACTAATAAGCTTAGAAAAAACAAATAACGCCAATGTGCAAAATAAGCTAATCCAAACACCCACTAAATAGCTTTAACACAAATATTTTTCAAAACTGAAACAAACCAAAACACTTCCTAATATCAAACTACAATACTACTATTTCATACAATCCAAAGCAAATAATACAACCTAGATCTCATAAACCAATTTATGTAGACCAGTTTACATATCTTTTAAGGAAATGAAACATAAATGTATACACCTACAGCAGAAACAACAATCGAATTAAAACAAACAAATACATACCCTGTTTTGGTCGATGACATCAACGATGACAACAAGCTTTCCATAATCAGGTCCGTAGTTCACAAGCGCGATTCTCCCGATCTCAACGTACCTCTTGAACGGCTACAATCAAATCAAACACAAACAAACATTTAGTCAAGTTACAGTAATAGGTTTAATGTTAAGAAGTGAAAATTAGGTGTTTGTTTTTACCATTTTCGGAGATGTGTAGCGCCGAGAAGAAAGGTGTGTCTGCGGTAGTGTGTGATGAAATTAGGGTTTGTAACTTTGAGATAGGTTTATAGTAGACCTGTTTTTGGGCTATATTGGGCTGTGTATTGGATTTGGGCTGTATAGTGGTGTAGTTTGCATTTAAGGCCCAGTGTAATAATATTGGTTTGTACAAATTAGAGGTGCACAAAAACCGGTTTTTACCGGTTTTCGGTTTTTGGAAAACCGGTTTTTAAAAAACCGGTTTTGCCAAAAATCAGTTTCGGTTTTCGGTTTTTCGGAATCAGTTTTTCGGTTTTAAATGTTGAATCGGTTTTTTCGGTTTCAAATTTTGAATCGGTTTTTATCGGTTTTTACCGGTTCGGTTTTTCTTTTTAAATGTTAGGATCCGTTTTTTATCGGTATTTTACCGGTTCGGTTTTTTTTTCGGAATTTAAAACATTTAATACATTTCAAATACAATCATAACTTTTATTTAAACAATACAATCATACAACTAAAACTATAAAATACTAATACATTTCGAATACAATCATAACTTTTATTTAAACAATACAATTATAGAACTAAAAATAAATAAATACTAATACATTTCGAGCTTCGGCATGGCCATCACCCAAAAACATATTAGTATACTCAAGTATATCGAGCTTCGGCATTGCCATCACCAGTGTATACTCAAGAAATTAAATCATCCAAAAATTCTTCTACATCTAACTCTTCAACATCAAATGGTTCAAATTCACCTTCATCTAATTCGGTAGCTGGAGGTGATATCCCCATGTCATCTTCTTCTTGTGCTATAGTTTCTTCAACTTCTTCAATCGAACCTTCCAACGATGTTTGATGTTGTACCTATCTACTCGTCCATATAATCTTTCTAACATACACATACTTCCACGGATTCGGGGCTAAGTTTTGTCCTTTTATCCGATATATTTCGACCACTATGAGAAAAGGCCGATTCGGAAGCTACCGTCGAAGCTTGGACCGCTAATAAGTCACGAGCCATAGCGGCTAAAATTGGAAATTGATTTCCCTTTTTTCTTTCCACCAAGCCAAAATGTCAAAGTTTGCAAACTCATCGGTACTTAAAGTTGTTAAAAAGTTTGTAGCCATATATTGTCCCAACTTCGCTTGTCGGGGCGATGATCGTTGACGCTTTGTAGCGTCTTCACGTAAAGTATTATAAAGGTTTATGTTAATGTCCTTTGTCATTCGAGACGAACCGGCCCGCATTGGGTCGATAATTGGGTTTGGTTGTTGACCATATTTTGTTGCATAAATTTCAAACAATTTTTTAAAATAATCATTAAATTTAAAAACTTGAGATTATATATAGTTGGGATCTTCACGTCAACCCAAAAGATAATTCTAAATTTTCCATTATTCTTCTTATTAAAGTTCTACCAACATTTAAACATTGATTAAGTGCGGCGGAACAAGTATAAACCAAAGGTAAACTAGCAAAATATTTTATAAATCTCTTTTTATAACTTTAACCATTTTTCTAAACATTTGAGTAGGTGAGTCTTTTAATTAGTCTAATTTTTCCGTCATAGCATAAACTTGATTTAAAACTAATGGGCTAGTTGGGTAATAAACACCTGATACTATAGTTGTTGCCTCTTTAAAAACTTGTAAAAAATAGTTAAAGCATGTAGTCGTTGCCAATCTTGGTCATCTATCGAAGTAGAGCGGTTTTTCAACAAGTAATTCAATAAAAGCATCTAAAGTAGTACGTTGTCGTAATATATTTTCAAACATAATGCAAGTAGAATTCCACCTAGTAGGTGTATCAAATTTCGGTCCTAGCCATGGTTCACCACATTGTTTACAAAGCGTTTATAGTTAATTTGTCGTTCATTACTCGGCGATATATATTGTTAACAAACCCCTAAATTTCAAGCGTAATCTCTCACATATTTTTAATGCGCTTGAGCGGATAAATTTATAACATGAGCAACACAACGGAATGAAAAAAAGCACCATCTAAAATGGGTTTTATACGTAATTTTAACAATTCCATAGCTCTAGTATTATTAGATGCATTATCTAGTGAAATCGTAAAAACTTTATCATCTAAATTATATTCAATTAAAGTGTCATGTAAAATTTTTCTTAAATTAGATCCAGTATGAGGATAACCAAATAGTTTAAAAGCAATTGTCCGTTTCATTAATAACCAAGATTCGTGATTAAACCAATGAGCAGCGGCGAGATAAGAATTTGTTGAACCATGTGGTGCGGTCCAAACATCCGTAGTTATAGAAACACCATATTTATAATCACGAAAACCATTAATAATATCATTTTAGCCGTTTCCCATAATTTAAAAGCATCACTTCTAAGTTTAGTGCGACTTACTTGTTTATACCGCGAGTGTAGCCTCTTTTTGATGATGGCCGTAAGCTTGGCGTTGTCGAAGTGGTTGAATGGATAAGTATGTTGAATGACCCACCCCGCAAAATCTCTTTGAAGCGCATCATTATCATATACACAAATTTGACCATCCTCACCAATAGTATCGTCGGCATTTTGAGGTACCGCGGAACATTTGGCTATATGACCCTTTAGTGTAGTGTTAGCCCAGGAAGCATAAAAGCTCAAACATTTTTTGCAACGCGCCTTTTCCGTCCCATCCTTCATAACACACAAATCCATATGATTAAAAACCTTGGGATTTCGTGAAGTTGGTTTAACATGAGCAACATCATCTTGTGTGTAATGTTTTCGTGGACCGGAAGACCCAACGGATGGAGGATTAGTGGAAGCTTGTTGTGATTGTGTGTTTTCCATTATAAAGAAATTAGAGATTTAGAGAGATTAAAGAGAAATTTGATGTGTTTTAAGCCTCAACCCAAAACACATATTTATACTACAAGTTCTAGCTTCAAAATACTCAAAAATCAAAAAAGACAAGAAAAACGGTAACAAACATGTCCCAACGTCTCTGTGCTACAGTGCACGTTTCCAGTGACAGGTTTTAAAGCGGAAAACCGGTTAAAACCGGTTTCAAAACCGGTTTGACCGGTTTTAGCGGTATTCAAATCCAACGGCTAGTTTGACTTTGCGTTGATCGGTTTTAAAACGGTTTAAACGGTTTAAGCGGTTTTAGCGGTTTTCGACAAAAAAAATCGGTTTTAACCGGTTTTTTCAAAAAACCGGTTTTACCCAGTTTTAGAACCGGTAAAAACCGGTCGCTGTAAAACTTAAAACCGGTACAACCGGTTCGGTTTACTAAAACCGATTTCGGTTTTGTAAAAACCGGTTTTGTTGAAAACCAGTTCCGGTTTTGTCGTCCTGTTTTTTTGAAAACCGGTTTATAGTTGCATGTCTAGTACAAATACGTGTTTTTCATATCCTACGACATCTCTACAAGTTTTGGATTTTTACGTTTTTAATTTTACGTTTACGTGTTTTAAGCTTACGTTTTCAATAGTGTTACTGTGTAGGACGGTTAAACTTATCACTCATTTAATATACTTAAATAAATATATTTATAAGTTTAATCGTTCTTATAAAATTTCATATTTTTACGACACCCGATTTTAAGTTTCGTAATTTAAATGCTTATCGTTAGCGATTATCGGGACCAAAACTCACTCCGTAAATCAAGATAATATCAAAATGACTAACCAAGTCATCCATATAACCATATGGACGAAATTTATGCATATCACCAAGCATTGGTGGCATGGTGATGAACCATAGAACAATTAGGCATATATGTGTAACATTATGAACCATTAGTCCATTTTTTACTTCATGTGTAGAATTTTTAACCACTAAATAGCATGGTAACTAACCTCCTCTCTAGCCTATAAATACTAACCTAAACTCTTTCAAAAACTTGCACCCAACTTTCTTATTTCTTCAAAAACCTAAAACCAAAGGTACTTCTCTTATATTTTATAAGAAAGTTTAATAGTTTTTGAAGAAAAACTAGGTTTTGATCTTGTTTTCAAGAAAGAGTCATTATAATCTTCAAATAACTTCAAGTCTCCAAAAAGACGTTATAATCTCCAAGTAGTTTTGGGTTTTTCGGAGGTTATTAATTTCATGTCGAAGCTCTGCTTATATTCCCTTTTTCTTATAAACAAGCATTCTATATTAAGGTAAGTATTTATAACTTTAAATACTTATGAACTTTTATTTAATTATTTAATTTAGTGTTTTATAAACTCTTAATATGTCATATAAACATGAGTACGAATTATACGATTAAACATTAAGTACTACAGTACTAGAGAACTTCATGTGAGGGGCCTCTTCGGGGTGAAAGTATTGACGAGTTGTTGGATTAACGAATTAAAGTGTCATAGCTCCTCGTACGTTTACTACATGACCTCTGGATTATGATGGCCCGAACGGTAGTACGATATATATAAACTAAACATGTATCATAAACCATTTCTATAAACAACATACACAAACTACAATGTACAACATCATGATCGATATAATAAACTTGTGTAGATTTGTTTACATTTTCACATCGTTGTTTTAAAACCTAAGACACAACATGATATTCTAGGTTGCTCGTAGAAGTTCTTACGGCATATCCATCATTCTCATTATACATTTGATATCATTTACTCACGGTGAGTTCATGGCCCCTACTTTTACTTGTTTAATTGTTTTATAAACTCTTTGGGGGGGGATACATGCTCAACGACTTCTAATTTCAATCTCGATTATTTGCAAATTGTATTTTTATCTTAACTAAATGTTTATTTATGCTAAATAACATTATTGTCATATTTAGAGTTTCCATATCATGGACCATTAAGCATTATGCATAGTGAGTATGAATATTATGGTTAGATCTATTGGGATTAATGTAACTAGTTAGTTGACTCAGTTAGAGTAAACAAACGCAACAAACATTTGAGAACACTAGGTATAAAAATTGATTCCTACTAGGCTATGATTGCAACAATTATTCCAATTTCTGTTGGTACGAGATTTACATTTTGGTTTTCATAAGGATAGTGTAATAACAAATAACTTTCAACGCTTTGGGTGTATAACAACGTAACCCAGACACAAAACGATTGGTGGCCCCTTACTGGGTAGATTGTTGAGGTTATCGAAATGTACAAAATGGGATGTGTTCATGTACGTGGTACAAACTATGTGATTTAATGGACTTGGTGTAATCTCAAGCTAATAGAATTGATATAATAACAAACCAACAAACTTGATACAATTGTGAACAAACCAGAAACCAGAAACTAGGTCCGGGTGGTTTCCCCACTTGACTGTTATGTCAAACGAACAAAAACCAGGAACCAGAAACTAGAAAACTTAAGGTTTCAATGTCAAGAACTCAGGGTAACGAAAACACTACCTATATGTGATATTGTATTTAGTACAATAGTCATACACTCGTAATATTTGAAGTTTACATTTAACATTTACATATTCTTTGATGCGTGGTTTGAGGTCGAAAGACTTCCTTTTCCGCGAGCAGGTTTTACAACCCACTAGGCAGTGTACCTAATCATTGCAGTGTAGTATGAGCAAGCCCAAGGGGTTGATCATTCTCTAGGGGAATAGAGATGCTAGTAGAGATGTATGACGAAAATGTGAGGTTGAGGGTGATTATTTTTAGTCTTTTTTTATATTTTATGAAAGCAAGTAAAATATATGGATTTGAAGAGTGGGGGTTGGTAATTCTACCAATTAAACTAGTTAACAATTTAAATTAAAAACTAATTAAACTAACTAAAAGTAAAAGCTATGAATTGAGTGAGTGTGTTTCTTATGATAATTAAAAACGTGTTCACTTAGATTTTCTTACTCCATACTTATCTTTTATTGTCACATCCTCATTCTAATTGGTGTGTTGCATTCTGTGTTAGTCATAGGGTGGTGCCTTATTCCCCAATTCTATGAATCGTAACTCTCCTCTAGAACATCCGAGATCGCCAAGTACCGAAGTATCTCCCCCGAATACCCTATTATCCTTAAGCTACAACTCACACAATAAACACAACGATGGCCTAAGTGCACTCTCAAGCTTTTTTGCTATTTAGGACGTTCAAGCTCGCAACAATTAAAGAATAAGCCAATTTTCCTTACTCTAGCATCTACCAATTAGAATAAGAGACAACCTAACAATAATCAATAACTAGGTTTCATTGGATCTAAGCAAACACTTAATTAATTTAGTTACGGATGATAGATAAGCACGAATAAAAACAAACAATTGAACATAGATGAAACATGGTGATAGATTGGATAAACAAACTTATCTTTAAGTGTACAAGAGGGTTTGGAACCCTAAAATACTGTCCAATTCGGACCTCAAACGAACTATGGTTTGCTCTAAAAAATAATGCACACCAAATACAAAAAATTCGAAGTCTATATATAGATTTTACACTCGCGACGGTGTCGCTTGTTGATGGTGACGCCGTCAGATCGCCGTCATTAGAGTTTCATTTTGACCAAGTCATCGTCGGGATGGAGTCAGGTAGGAAGTAGTGACGTCGTCTGGATAGAGTCTTGGTCGTCTGGTGAGAAGAGAAAGAGTGACGTCCTTCTGAGTTTAGGCGTGACGCCGTCAGGTGTTAACCACCAAAATAAGTTCTAAGCCGTCGCTTGAGACTTTTTAGAAGACCATGTGAGTGACGGCGTCGCCCTTGGAGTTGGGACGCCGTCAGGCTTGAGAAAAGACCTTGTTTTCTTGACTTTATCGTTTTCTTCATGTTTTCGTTCCGTTTCGTCCAAATATGCTTGATTCCAGCATTTGCTTCCAAAAGACCTAAAATGTGAAAATGAACGATTTTAAACAGTAACGGATATAAAATGTAACGATTTAGGGCTTAAATGACCCTCTAAAAACGTATGTTTTAAATCCTTATCATTCTTATTAGCAGGATTTACTTACAAGGATTTTACATTATTTACTTATAAACCTATGAACTCACCAACTTTTGCATTGACACTTTTAGCATATTTATCTCAGGTCTATAATGAACGAGGCTGGCACGGAAGGGCACATATACTCAAGAAGGCTATAAATTTTATTATCATTCGAAAACTTATTTAATGTAATTTGTAAACCGTGAAAACACTGGGACCTCATTTTGTAAACTTTGATATTTATATAATTCGAATGATAAATCTTTAAAAACGACTCAATTTGAGTTCGTTTTCTATTATTATAATTGTTATGCCATGAAGTAACAGCCAATTTGAATTCCGATGAGTTCACGAAATTGGGCGTGTTACAGTTTAGGTCGGGTTTGGTCAGGTCGGGTTTGCCCCGTTGCTCAGTCCTACCACACAGTGACTTGACATGGGTTGTGGTCCAATCATATTGCATCATAATTTATTTTTCCTCTTTCTTACCCTCCACATATAATTGACAAGTCATTGTGTGAATATAATTTTGTGAATTGTTTGTAGATCTAGCATTCCTCCTTAAGATATTGGGGCCGTGAGAGAAAGAGTTCAAACATGATTATACGTCAGTTACCACAATCGAGTTGTATACACATGTTTTTTTTGTTTTTTGTTTATTATTATTATTATTATTATTATTATTATTATTATTATTATTATTTGTTATTTTAATGTCAATTTTTTTGCACACCATATATCGCATATCTCACAATATATGTCAACATACCACTAGACCAAAGGCCTTGGGTTGTATGCATATGCGTTAAAGACTAGTTATTTCCAAATCACCGGTACAATGTGTTTAGTACAAGCGATTCACTTAGGTGTTCTTTGTTTATTAAGAGGCTCTGAATATGAAGCGTAAATGTCTGAATATTAATGAAATAATATTTTTGTTTTTTAAAAGATGTCTAAATGATATAAATATAATGCATTTTCATTCTTACGATACTTAAACGTAATAAACATTATATAGAACAACTGGGTCATAAAATTAAACACATTATAGCAATGGAAAAATAAAAAGCGTTAAAACAAAACATTTAAGAACATTGTATCACAATTTGATCTCTTAAATACTCATATATTGTTGATATGTTATACTCTCATGTTGTTAAACATATTCACCATTTTATAATATATCACTATCAATTAATATACGATGATAGGACTGCGAAAAAAGTAAAATATTTTATAATATACTTAAAATTGTCAATTAATAACTATAAATATTTTAAACAAAAAGAATTTAAGTTAGCTCAAAGCACGCATACTACAATTTGATTTCACAAACTTATATTATTATTGTTTTAAAGACTTATGTGTTTGAGCTTTTTTGTCATCATCATATTATCATATTTAACAATATTTATTTAGCAACAAATAAAAAATAATAATTTTTTTTAAATGGGTTATCAATACTAAAAGAAAAGTCGAGAAAATATATAATTAGAAAATGAAAAGAAGAAGTAAAAAAAGAATAAAAAGAAAAAAGTTAAAAATTATTAAGAAGTAGTAAAATATCTCTTTTACATCTTGTTAGTTAAGAGGTTTTAACCTTTGACAACGTTTGAACAAGAAAAAAAAAAAGATAAAGACATTTAATGACCCAAATATTTAACCGCATAAAGTGTGAGATTAAAAAAAAAAATAGGTATGTAAAATAACTCGCTTTAAAAAATAAAAAATAAGTAGTTTGATAAGTTGTGCCGAGCATATGTATTTTCATGTGTTATATGCCCAAAATATAATTGAGTTGACTATATGATTGTCAACGAACCTTCCAAGTTCCAATAACAACAACATATCAATCACAGAAACAAAAGCACAGATTGTTAATGATTTTCAGAGGGTTTTCCTTTCCATAATCAAAGTTCCAATAACAACACTTTAATTGACATCATCATCATCGTGTATTTACATCTGATCATCACATCTTTTGTAAATCAATCATGAACATCTTCAAGAAGAAACCCACACCCAAAGGTACCTCATCAATACCCTATTCTTATCAAAATTCAATCCTTTTATTAGATCACTTAGTTAATGATTCTTGTTTGATCACCCAATTTCATGTTAGTTTGATTATAATCCTGCTGTTAATGTTGGAAATTAGTTTGATTGAATCGGGTAAGGTTCACTTTTCGAATAAAGTATTTCGACCCTTTATTGCCTTAGGTATCACGCAATCAACACTTTGTTTCTAGGCAAAGAGACCAAATCGAAACAGAGAGAATTGTTAACTTTCGTAAGTTGCAAATGAGACCAAACATCTATGTTGTAGAACTTGACTATTAGGACGTTATGACATTTGGGAAAACCAATAAACATGTTGGCTAAAAGACGCAACTCTTCCTTTTTGGCGGGAAAGTTGGGTAAAAACCGTTGGTACCAATATCGTTTGTATAAATGATTTGTTGGTAACGTTTATTTTTGTTTGTTATATGATGATTCAGAAGCACTCAGGGAGAGTAAACGAGAAATGTCTAATGCTACCAGAGGTATGTTTTTTTTGTTAACTTATTTAGTTCTAATTTTTAGTTCATAGTAAGTTGCAAGCGATTATTGTATTGTACTAAGTTGTAACATTTTTTACGGGTATCTTGTAATTTTTAGTTAATAGTAAGTTGTTTGTTTTTTGTGATTCAGGTATAGAGAGGGAAATCAATGCATTGCAAATAGAGGTATGTTTTAAGCTTTTTGACATTATGCGCATGTGTTATGTGATGTGGGAAATGATCTGAAAACTGTACCCTGATTACCTCCTAACAACCTTCCTCGAATCAGACAGCAGGCATACTTTAGACGTGTAATTGCTAAATGTCTCTATGCATCTTATTACTGTTTCTAGTGATCCCTGTTCATGTCCGATCTTGGGGGTGGTTGGAATGACGATTTTATTTCTAGTCACTTTACTCAAGCAAAAGTAATCCAAAATAATGTCAAATAGCTACCACATCTACATACATGTGTATAAATACTAATACACATTTTTTTAAAAAGAAAGCTACTTATAGCTGTAATTAAAACAGGAAAAGAAGCTTGTTGCTGAGATAAAGAGAACAGCTAAAACAGGAAATGAGGTAAGTTGTGTGGTTCAAATTTTTGGCTTTTTTTTTCCGCATTTGTTCATCTGAAGATGGACTATTTTAGAACTAACACTGGCTTTGTGCAGGCAGCAACAAAAATTTTAGCACGCCAATTGGTCAGGCTTAGACAACAAATAGCCAACCTACAAAGTAGCCGAGCTCAAATGAGAGGCATCGCCACCCATACACAGGTATATCGTCAAATGGGAATTTCTTTGTTTTCATAGAGTAGAGCAAATGTTTTATGGTATTCTACGCTTTTAACTTCTTTCAGGCTTTAGCTGCGCACTCTTCTGTGGCAAATGGGATGAAAGGTGCTACTAAGGCAATGTCAGCAATGAATAAGGTGATACCCTTATAGCACTATTTTTTTTTCCTTAATGAATGTTTACAACATAACAAACATAATAAAATAAAGATGAAAGAGTGCGACTGCAAAAAGACTTCTACTTATAGATATCTTTTATGTGTATAACAAAATGATGAATGCCTAAGATAAGATAAAGAAAGCATGCTCATTTATAATCATCTTATTTAACTGTTGTTAGAGGAAGAGATTGAATCCCATCTATAAATATCGGTTATAGTTTACTGGTAATGGTCAAATGGTTACAATAAAAAGTTTTGCTAAAAAGGAAACAAATCTCTTGGTTGAAATTGCTTCACTCCAAAAACTTTCAGTAATAGCTTTTGTAATCATAAAGACACGTGTTGGCGAACCCAACCTGGTTCATCCCATTCTCATAGTTCACCTGTTTTGACCCATTACACAACCTGCCCAAATGTTATATTACTTTGATCGACTGTGTTATGATATTGATGAATAAATTCCTTATGTCCTGGTAAACTACTATTTTGTCGTTTTCATGATCTGAGTATGCTCTCATCTGCAGGAAATGGCTCCTGCAAAGCAAATGAAAGTGATGCAAGACTTCCAGAAGCAATCTGCACAAATGGATATGACTGTAAGATAGTGCAATTTAAAAAATATTATTTATATTGTGTATAGTTTGCCATGAAGCACTGGCTCCACGATGACCATATAACTAATTATTTTTCATTCTTTCTGCAGACTGAGATGATGTCAGATGCCATAGATGATGTTCTTGACGATGATGAAGCTGAAGATGAAACTGATGAGCTAACAAACCAGGTAAACTCCATAAAGCTATTCTTTTCAGCCTGCAAGTGCAGCATAGTATTAAGCTTACAAACTTTTTTTGCAGTATGTGTCTTACTTTTTTTTATGCATATTTAGTAGCTTCTGGGGTTGGATTTCGGTTTTAGGAATTGATCATATGAATCAAATAAGACACTCCGTAATTAATAAAAGGGCTGTAGAAAATATTGTTTGGATGTGCTTCTGCTGTTTGAGGTTGTAATCCGAGTGTTTTGGCAAATGCTGATATCAAATTACATAAAATGAAAATTTTGCAAAAAAATTATATATGCTTTGTGCAATGCAAATAAATTTCACTTAAATTAGGTTAAAAGACTTGGTAAATAAGTAATCTTATTTTACTTTTGATAATCATTTTGTTTCAAGTTTGCAACTGTGTGGAAGTGATCATCTAGATCAGAAGTAACAATATGTTTATCCAAACATTAAAACCGGTAATTGTGATTACAAGTCGTAATAGTCAAATAATCAGTTCAAAAAGGTGGACACAAACACATATTACTTGGTTACATTGATTGTATTATCTGGCAGTCTCTTTTTTCAGACTTCGCTTATTTACCCTTCTCATATTGCAGGTCCTAGACGAGATTGGCGTCGATGTGGCTTCACAGGTTTGTAGTGTGACATTTTATTCTGAAGTTTATTCTCCTCTTGTATATGCTTAACTGATTTAACTTATATTTTAACTTTTCACAGTTATCATCAGCTCCCAAAGGAAAAATTGCAGGGAAAAATACCGAGGATGCTAGCAGGTGAAATTTATATCATAGTCACTTTTTGCTACCCTTTTGTCCCAATTAAAATACAAAAGTTTTTTCAGAAGGGTCATCCTAAAATATGACTATGCAATATTTCTTTTTATGCAACATCTAAGCCAAAATTATTTTTACTCATTAGCAAGAATTATCGATAACATTGATTTGCTCCACAAAATATCCAACTAGTTTACTAATGTTTGCATATATGAGTGATTTTTGTCAGGTTATAAAATTTTAAATGAAAAACTATAGCAGATTGGTAAAAAATTCCTCATTCTTGCAAAACACAATACCAGTATTTACTATTGCATTTTTGAACGAATGATGGTTTGCTTGCAACAAAAAGTCAAAAGACTCCAACATTTTCTATTGAGGGGTCTTAACAAAACCATTCCGTCTTTTTGAAAATTCCACATTAGTCATTGTTATTTTGCTATAAACCGAAGCACCATTACTCACATAGTCTGCCAGTATATGCTAAATCTGTATTCATATTTATTCTTGTTGTAACGTGTTTGGTATTTATGATGTATACAGTTCCGGCCTTGATGAACTAGAGAAGAGATTGGCAGCCCTAAGAGGGTAAAATCCCTTGATCGTATACGCGTCATATGATCAACAAGTCACAATTTCATCCATGGAGCTTCTTTACAGAGGTTTCTGCACTAATGTACATGTTCTCCATCATTTGATGTTACTTACAAATTCACCAACATAACTTTCAGCTTTAGGGTCAAATGGTTTATTTGCCTATATTGTCTTGAGGATAAGCATATTTGTTGAGAGGTGATATCCATGTGTTTGTCATTGTCTTTGTCTCGAGCTTGGTTGGAACAACTTGTGCATCGACCCAGGGTAGAGTATTAATTTCCAAACAAACGAATATACAGTTATTGAATTGGACAGGTTTGATTAAATATTAACAGAATGGCATCAGCTTTGTTATTTTTCTGTGTGTCGGATGGCCCAAGACGTCACATTTTACATTTCTAGAATATGTTCACTAGAGTAGCTAAAGTTGATGGACCAAGTTCCATTCCATGGATTTGTTAATCTGATAAACAACTTGCAACATGTTTGTTTTGTTAGTTGTCAATATCCTTTTGGTAGTCAGTTACTTTGACAAGAGAGTGGAGTGGGTATATGATTTGGACAAAAAAAATATATTTGATTACACCATGACTTGATAGCAATAGTCACTTCTTATAGCGATGCAATCATTTTGGGAATCAAGTTACAGGTGTCAATGGTGTCATAATAGTTGCAACAAGCTATAAGACTGCGTTGTGGATTAACACAAATAATTTGGGGTTCAAGTTACTGGTGTCATAATAGTTGCAACAAGCTATAAGATTGTGCGCGATGGTTATGTAACCAGACGTGAACCACCAACTTTCAGCGTCAAACACCATTAAACCTCTCTTGCTTTATGTGTGGTTCGTCCATTTTGCAGGTGGTTTTGTCACCCAGCCCACCAAACGAAATTTCTTGTTATTATGTGTGAGTGACGAAATTTCTTCAAATGTCGAGAACATTAACACCAACTAGGTCTTACATTGGGGTACACAACTTGTGTTTCTCTAGCATATGACGCCCTTCATGCAATAGCGATTCGTTACATCATTACAAAAACAACAGAGATATTTAGCTTCACACTCTTATTACAACCATTTCTCGGGTTAATATCCTAAAAACACCCTAAAACTAATCATTTTTTATTTCAGAGCATATGCAAATATGTATTCTTTAGATTGTAACTAGCTATTTAATTATCAAATAACATTTTTAAGGTATTTATCTGTTTGTTACTGCTTATGTCATATTGCAAAGAGATTACTAGGTGGATAAACCAAAAGATGTATCGTACAGAGTAAAGAATAACTCTGTGATATGACAAATAAGCTGATTATCTGATATTCAATACCATTAGCACTTTAGTTGTCACCGCAACAAAGACAACATAATCACCGGTTTTGAGTTATGCTACAACCTCAAAAGGTAAAAAGCATTGGTGGGTACAAATGCAGGAAACCATATGTTCTAAGCCACACAAACTAACAAATAGAAATGCATTACAACATTATAACCTACGAGGTATTTAATAAACCAAGTTTCTTGGGTACCGATGTACTAAAACAGACAGAAAATTCCCGTAAAAAGAAACTCATTCTTTGGATGAGCATTACAGCGTGAAAGATATAATTCAAGTTGTTACATCTTATATTGTGGAGTAAAACATGAATTCCCATTTTTAAAACAATCTATAATTGTAGGATGTTTTAGTTTTATTTAATCATATCCTTTTACTTCTTGATTTGGAGGAACTCAAAGCTTCGGAGAGGATCCTCACGGACACCCTTTGATGTACCCGAGATGGCAGATGGTCTGGTATCATACCCTGATTGGACTCTTTGAGTTGTAGATAAGCGGCCCCCACTGCTCGAGACAAGCCGGCTTGATCTGCCATCTGTAGCATCTGCTGAGGAAGTTGGTTTGCTGCTGCTTAGGAAAGACGCACGTTTTGAAGAGCCCCCGGTTCGAGAAGATCGGACCTTTTCCGAATCAGCTTGCTGTGAATGAAATAGCATAGTTAACAAATAGCACCAGAAGCTAAAAATAATAGAAACTTCATGGGACACCAAGATTTCTCCCCCTGATACAAATTTATAGTGATAACCAAATAGACTCATTTCTTAATGAATGAGCCGATTCTGGTTATAATTTGATCTCTAACAGGTCCAAAATTAATAAAACAGTTAAAACAAAAACAGGTCCAATAGGTCAATATTCGGCCAAAGTATACTTTATATGCACAAAGACAAGCAGAAACATACCACATCTTTTGATGAAGGTACATCTTCTGAAGTTCTGTTTCTAGAAAGTTCATGGCGTCCACCAGCTGACAGATTTCTTCTAGATAACGGATCAAGTGAAGAATTTTGTCCAGCTGTAAGAAAGAACAAAGGCACAACTGTTAGCAGACTCAACAAAAGAATCTATTGTTCTCAAACACGTCAAATAAAGAATTTTGCTAAAGAGGAAATCAGGTCTAATGTGTAGGAAATAGCCTGAAGTCTACACTAAATGCAATACACCTCCAATTTTAATACTATTTTTGCAATAAAGGTGTTTGCAGGACAGCCTGGCCCAGCATCTTATGGCCCCATAACAACCAGACCTGTTCTGACCCGTGACCCAAACCGTTAATATTCCACAGCTAGTGACCATTCATCATCAAAAATCCAACTTCTAAACAATACCTGAGGTCCTTCCTAGTTTTTCAGCAGACGTCCCAGCATTTTGACCAGCTATACCACTTGGAATCTGCACAAGAAAGACAGATGATGAGTATGTATTCTTGAAAAAAAAGATATAAAAATACCAGCAACATAATTGTTTTTTCACTTACTCGTCCTCTGGAGCTGGAACTGATTTGTGGATACTTCAATATGGTCCAATCAAAGACATAGTCAAATTGATAGCCTGAGAATATAAGAATATATCAGGTCAAAGTTAACATATATCTACAAATTTATGTGTATTGATGCTTGAATGCAAACAAAAAAAATATCAAATATTTGACCCGTGTATGACTTATCACCTTCACGAATAAATAAGTCTCGAAAAAGCCTCTTCAAATATGAATAGTCCGGTTTGTCTTCAAATCTCAAGGATCGGCAATAATGGAAGTAGGATGTGAATTCTGATGGATATGATTTGCATAGCACCTGTTGTTATAGATTTAGTGTCATGCAACTTTATATGACTCTGCATAGTCACACTAAACATGCATGAACTTAAAACTTACCTCTATTGGAGTCAACATCTTCTTTTCACTTATTCTGTCATACTTTTGCTTCTTGGTTCCTGCTTTCAGTCCCTGCCATGGAAGGCTGGTGCAAAAGAACAAATTAATCATATTATCATATTAAGAAAGCCAATGACTAGTATCAGGTTGTAAAAAGTATACCAAAACAATGACTCACCTTCCTCTTAGGAAATACATGAGGACGTAGCCAAGAGATTCTAAATCATCCCGTCTACTTTGTTCTGCATAACCACAAAAATATAAAATAAAAAAATAACACAATGTGATATTTATAACAAAAAAAATATATCAATAATGCCACTCACCAACTCCAAGGTGTGTGTTGACACTAGCATAGCGAGCCGTGCCCGTGAGATTCTTGTTTTCCCTAATGAAAACCTCTTGATGAGACCATAGTAATATAAAGAAAAATATAGCAACAGAGCCAAATATACATAAATAATGTGAAAAAGTAAAAAGAAAATGAGGGTTGGGCAGGTTGGACAATAGGCCAAAGTGGGTAATGACTTACACCGCTCGAAATGGATAGACCTAAAACACTTTTTGTCCAAACATTTAAACCTTTTTTCTATGTAACTAGTGTGTCAAACACTCAAATATGATAACAAAAAATCATATCCTTTCAACAATAATCTGGTATTTTGAGTGATGTGATTCAGGATGAAATGCATTGAAAATATACTTTGAGCAACTTTATTTATCCATTTGGCTCAGTTCACCCATTTCCTTTATAAATGATTTGTCTTTTTTTATTTTGCCCGTTGAACTCCTTAAAGGATAACCTGAATCAACTCATCTATAAGTAAATGGGTCAATAATGACACCTCGAAACAGAAAAAACTAGTCATGAGGTGAGAGGACGATTGAGGCTCGTGTGATCTATGAGATGCTTACCAGAATCAACAAAATTAAACAGTGATTGCACCCAAATTACCTGTATGGTATGTGCCTATGAGTTTGAAGGTCCCTATACTTCTTTGCAAGGCCAAAATCAATAATGTACACCTACAATAACAGCGAGCATAAGAAGATATTCAAAAGATGACGTTTGATTAAAAATCTTAATGCTGGAAACTCCAAATCTGTAAGTTTGATAGTTTGACACAATTGTTTATCAATATTTACAGATAGAAACAAAAGATAAACCAACAGAGCTTTAAAAAAATGGCTGATTAATCACCTGATTTGCTTTGCGGCCCAGGCCCATTAAAAAATTGTCAGGCTTTAGGTCACGGTGAAGAAAACTACGTGCATGCATGTACTCAACTCTATTTATCTGCAAAGTTGCATAAGTAAGAAGTGATTTCAAAGTAGAAAGCAGTCTAAAAAGATGAGCTCATTAGCACTTACTAATTGATCTGCAAGCATAAGAACTGTCTTCAAGGAAAACTTTCTATTGCAATAGTTGAAAAGGTCTTCGAGGCTCGGTCCAAGGAGGTCAATCACCATGACATTGTACTCACCCTCAACTCCAAACCATTTGAGGTTGGGTACTCCCGCTTCAAAAACAAGATACAGAAACACGTTAATTCCAATTGTATTTCTTTTTTACCACAAACTTCGCATTGGACCAAAGGCATGTTGTTGTGATGGTAAAAGCTTATGATGGTACATAATATATCGCCTCAAAATAAATATACGACTTTATAAAACTGATATTGTAACAAGATACATTAAACAATAAATACTATATCAAACCTTCACAAGCTATCTCATTAGAGTTTCAAATGCAATAGTTTTCTAAATTATATATGGTTAGTCCAAAAATACGAATGACAGTAAACAATATGGAGTTCCGGTAGTAAAATTCTTTGGGTTATTAGTTTATAGATGCGACAAGCACTCGTTTACCAGAATGAGGGAGTATTATATGTTTTAGTAGCAGCTAGCAAGAATAGATTGGTGATTTATTTAAACACGGCCATATTTTAGCAACTAGCAACTAGCAAGGATAGATACTCACTTCCTCCCTGAAGAAGCATGTATATTTTTGATTCATAATGCAGTTGAGGATGTTTCGTCTTGGTGGGTTCCTGAAAATTACAGTACCGGATAAATAAGTATAATACTGGAGATACAAAAAGTCAACGGCCTAAAAATGGACACTGCATGTGCTAGATATACAAAAATAGCTCCTAGTCACTATCAAGTGACAGCACACTACCACAAAAGTCTTGTTTTTCTGTTTTTCATCTAACAAAGAAAAAAGGATCGAGTTTCATTGTGACTATGTACATTGTATAAAATCAGAACTATAACCAAAGGTCAAACAGAACCCTATTTGTATTACGGCTATGAAGGATAAAAGGTCAAAGTAGTAACAGTCAAACAAACAACCAGGTTCAAACATATAAATATATTAAGATACATGCACAGCTGGGGTTTTAAGACGAAGTCTGGATATGCGTCACCAGAAATTAATTTGACAGATATGCCAAGTCGGGCATAAAATTCATGGACAATCTCATACATATGGAATTAATTGTGTAGTAATTCCATTTTCAGCTCTTATTATTAGCATATATCTGCCTTTATCAAACAAAAAATCAATAACAAAGGAGGAAACACAAATTTAATGCTGTTACATGCTATATAAGGCCATACCACTAACATAACAGAAGCAACCACATTTAAGACACAAAATCCTCTTAAAAAATATACCACGGTGATGTCTGAACAATCAATTAAAAGTCTGGTTTAAGGTTCCAAAAGTTCCATTATGGTACATGTACCCAAAATATTACTATCTCGTACCAGAACTTGTTATTTTACAACTGGTGACCACCGGTAAACAAGCTTACGTGTCTTTTTCTTAAACTTTTTTATATATTTTTTAAAACTGGCTTTTTAACAAGGTGGCACTCCAAGTGAGAAGGTGGGTTATTCTACCGGTGACAAAAAAAATAAAAATAAAATAATATTACCCACATATTAGTGCAAAATAACAACTTTAGGTACAGTACATGTCTATTCTACTTGCGCGTACAACTATTTTCCTATCAGCCCAACACCATTAAAAATTCTTATTACAATTTCCATAAATCACGCCCAAACATTGCATCAAGCACATCTTAGTCGATTAATTCTTATAATTCAATATTCGATAATCACTATAAAAAGCACATCCAAACACTCCCTATATCAATAAATAAAAGCCAATGGTGAATACCAGCTTAACAGCAACTTCTTCGCCAGTCTGAATATTAACACCTATACACCATCAACAAACAAATAATCAATTTTTATATTAAAAACTTAAAAATAAAATAATCTCGAAAATAATACTGTAATAAATAATTACCTAAAAAAAGCTCACCAAAAGATCCACTCCCAATCTTCCTCCCAAGCTTAAACTTACCACCAACCACACGATCCATAATAATAAATATTTTTATTTTATTTTATTCTATTTTTATTTTTTTTTATATAAAAAAATGGATAACTTAAATAATAAACTAGTAATAAAAAGAGCTAAATCTACACTCAGATCTATCTAATTATATATATTACACGTCAGCTAGGGTTTGTTAAAACTTAACCCAACTAACTTCAATTGAAAATCGAATCCGGTACACACACTATACAAGATCAAAAATTGATGAAATAATTTGAAGGTTTATTGATTAAAAAGGGGAATTGATGATGATGATGATAGAAGCATGGTCGATTGAATTGGGAGTGTTCGGATGATTGGATTGAATTGGGGATTGAGATGAATTTTGTTTTTGTGATGGAGAGAATAAATAAATTGGAATTAAAAATTGATGAGAGAGAAAAGGAGATGTGAGGGAGAGAATGGACAAGTGAAGGCAAGGGAAGGGGAAAGCAGTTGTCTTTGTTGATATTGTTTCCATTTTGTTTCTTTCTAGTTTCTATCTTTTCAATTTTTTTCTCTTTTTATGGTTATTTTTGTCAAAATTAAAGCTAAAAGCATAATGTATCATCACGAGTCATTAGTGTGTCACGTCAGCATCACATAATTCCAAAAGTCCCACAAAATATACTTTATCATTCAAAAAAAAAAACACACAAGAATGTAAATGGCGCGAGCCATTGCATTAGCTCAAAACATTTGACACAACGCTTCAGTATGGTTGTCTCAACTTTAACACGAAAAAAAGGGGATGGATGGCGTGTGAAATAGCACCATACCATGTGCTCTAAGCACTAGTTCTATGTCTCAAGGATTTTTTACCCACGCTTTGCAAGGTGCGAGGTTTAAATTTGGTTAAGAGACTCTCTTAAAATAATTACAAGTAAGTAATGGGAAGGATGCTTTTACAATTTTTCAGCGACTATTTTTGCAACATACGTAAACTGGAGCAACATTTTTGTAATCTTTTGTTACAAAAAGTTTCTTAGATTTAACACCGGGATTGTTTTCGTAATCACATGTTAACGCTAGGGTCCTGTTTTGTAAAATTACAGACACTATTGTCGCAAAGCAAATAAAACACACTGAAATTTTTTTCCAAAAACAAAACCCAAAGGACCCTTTTTGTTGGTTTTCAGGGATATTTTTGCATTTTTAAAGACTGTTTTTGCAAAGCTTATAAAACAACGAGCCAGTTTTGCCAAACATCAAAGTGCATGAACCATTTTTGCCATTTTTCAAGAATGTTTACTTTTTGGTGAAAATGAACATTCATGAGAAATGTTAATATTAAAAAAAATGTTCATATTTCTGTTTTGGTTTGTTATAAAATAATTTGTATTTTAACAAATTAGAAAAGACTTAAATAGATATAGATGATATTTTATTGATGAAAAGTATAGTTAATAAAAATATTTCTAAAAATTTATGCATTTTTATAATAAACACTTATTATGAAACAGAGGAAGTAGTATTTATAAAAGGGAAAATGACAAAAAAAAATGCATCGAACTTGACACCTTTTGTGATTGTGTGTAGACAATTATTTTTTTTTCATTGTAACACAAACCTCAATTTTTGTTATCAGATGTATTGATTTCCAACGTGCACAAAACACGTGATCGCCAACTCATCTGTTACACGTGCACTCCAACTCATTTACCCACTATTACATTTTAGGGATAATAACAAAAAAATGTATCGAACTTGACCACTTTTGTCATTGTAACACAAACATTTTGAATTTTTGTTAATGTATGTATCCAGTCAATCTAAACATGGCATCGTTAGTCCTTATACTAACCGTCCGTAGCACATAACTTAAATTTCGCTTTTCTTACGCTTTCATCCCTTTGTATATGTTTTCGCTTTTCTTACGCCATCCGCTTTTATACATTTTCGCTCAATTTCTTATGTTTTATACCGCCAATTTTTTACGTTTTTGTACGTTTTTATCCTTTTTTATATGCTTTCATCCGTTTTTGTACGTTTTCATCCGTTTTGATAGCTAGACACGTCCGTTTATTTTATTAATGCAACGTTAGTCCGTTATACGTTTTTGTCGTTTTTACACGTTTTCTGCCCTGATTTTACGCTTTCTAGATGCGATTTTACGTTTTAGTCCATTTTGACACGTTTCATTTGATTTTACATGTTGCGTCTGTTTTTTACACGTCTTTGTTTGATTTTACACGGATGAAAGCATATAAAACGGACGAAAACGATAAAAACGTAAAGAAAATAGACGAAAATGTATAAAACGGATGAAACGCGAAAACGAAATTTAAGTTATGTAACAACGCGTTAGTATAAAGGACTAACAATGCCATGTTTAGATTGACTGGATACATACATTAACAAAAATTCAAAAGGTTTGTGTTACAATGACAAAAGTGGTCAAGTTAAATACATTTTTTTGTTATTATCCCTAAAAAGTAATAGTGGGTAAATGAGTTGGCGTAATCCACGTGAACACCTCGATGAGTAAGAAATGGCCGCCACGTGTTGTGACACGCTTAAATCGCATATACAATAACAAAAATTCAAAAGGTTTGTGTTATAATGAGGAAAAAAATAGTTGGCTACACACAATCACAAAAAGTGTCAAGTTCGATGCATTTTTTTGCCATTTTTCCTTTATAAAACTAGTGTTCAACGGTGCTTAAACAACAATTAAATTGAATTTACTGCGCCAAATAAACGCAAAATGTTAACTTTTTGCAAACATGCGATGAACGAAGAACGATCATGTTCAATTCTTTGGTAGTTTTTCTAGTTTTGACGTATGGGGTTTAATCGATATTTTTTGCCACTACTTTTAAACTTTTTGCTAGTCATATTCTTGAGATGTGTCAGACAATATTTGAATCTAATATAAAAATATTTTACGTAAAATAGTTTTTCCTGTAAATATAGTATTTTCTTATTTTCTTTTATATATACTGGTGTTTGATCATGTATTTATCTGTTACCTTGGTCCATTTACAAAGATTATAGGTTAGAGGTCCATTTGCAAAGATTAATAGATTAGAGGTTTGTAAATCTTGGTTAAGATAATTCATAAACTTAGATAGAGAGATGTGAGCTATGTTGGTTATGTTTTTTTATCCATGTTATAGAAGAAAATAGTTTTAGTCTATTATGGTTTGTACCCATAACTAAATCACACTAAGATATGCGGGATGTGCGTATACGCTAGTTGATATGTGCCAACTGGTTTATACAAGAATTTAAACTTAAAAAAGATAAATTGATTTTGAGGCTTCATTAGCTTGAACCAGTCTTAGAATTGAACATGATAATGGTTTGGTTTTTGTCCTCATGTTTTTCAAAATTTGTGTGTGATCTATCTTCAGCTCAATTCAGTTTGTTTTTTGAAATTCACATTTGAAAACTTACATATCGTAATACAAATGTGAATTTCAAAAAACAAACTGAATTGAGCTGAAGATAGATCACACACAAATTTTTATAAGCTACATGAAGCAACTTTTTATTTTCAGAGATTATGAAAAGATTTTTTTTTTTTTTTTTTTTTTTTAATCTCTTATAAGTTATGTCTATCAAACAAAGATTATTTTTTAAGTAACTTATTCTTTTTTTAAAATAAGCATAATCTCATGTGACAAACATAGCTATAATCTTAAATTTTGTTTTTGAGGTTGTTGGGTAACGTAAAATATAAACATATCATTATAATGATCAATATATTTGCATCATTATTTCTAGTATTTACTAAAATATTAGTATGTTGACAAATTAACAAGAAGTGTTAAAAAGATGGTTGTCAATCCATTTCATTATAGCTTCATATGCATAATATTCTAAGATTTGAATCAAACTCCACTAGAGTTGAACTCTGCAATTTGCTTTTTTTTCAATGTATGTTCTCAAAGTGATACTCCGACTTCAAGAAGCACAATCATAATCATATTTCGATAACTATATTTTATTAAAACTAGTTAGTGCTGCTCCAAAGTTGTTGAAATCATGACTAGAAAATAACTCAATAATAACAATTTAGCAACTTTAACAATATTTTTATCACCATTATGTTTACAAGGTTCTTTTCGTTTCATGATTCAATAGAAATAATTATTACGAGTTTATAAAGTGTAATTTAATGAATCGCCTATCAAGCTTTAATTCAGAAACAAAAAATAAAGATAATGCATTATGATAACTTGGATTAATTTAATTTATCATTTTAGGCATTTGTGGTTTAGTTGCAACTTAAAGCATTTATTGACGTTGACAAAAAGATTTTATGATAACTTGACTAGTAATTTCATTATGGTCAATTCAATGTACAACAACACATGACTCTTTGTACACAAGGATTTTCTGTACGCTCTAGAAGAGCCAAGAAAAATGGTCAAATATATGTAAAATAACCAGCAAAATGACCTCTACATTTAATTTTAATGGTATCAAAAAGGAGAGAACAAAAAACCCTCGTAAAAAAGTATGTAACTCATTAACCCGCTTTTCGTCTTTGTATATGGATTAAGCAACGAGAAGAGGGTCGAAGGGTGTGCGCATCCAGAATGCCCTTACGATGATTCTTGACCCGGTTCTTCCTCTGTAATATGAATTACACAGTGAAGATTAACGATAAAGAATTAACATAGAAGGTAAGGTATACAGAAAGCATGTGCATATCTGCTTTGGTCAACACCACAAATGCCAACCCCGTTTCTTCTAAGTCCCACATTCTATAAAATGAACAGAAATTTACAGAATCAAACCGTTCAATTACATCGTTTTGAGTCTGGTTTCATGAAACGTGAAAATGAGGTTGTCATAGATAAATTAAAGTCTAAAACCTTTGGATCATGCTGAATTATTTTCATTAGTAGAGCAATAATGACTGATTTTACTAAATAACTTTATTCAATATGATACAATAAAAATTTGTCTTGAAAGAATGAATCATATTAGTCATATTCAGTTTACCGAACCACTTCATTAACTCAGATTATGCCAAAACTGTACCATCACATGATCAGGCCAAATAGACCAGTTTGATTAGTTTCTATCCAATTTTGGGTATCATAGGTTGGAGTTATGCTCCTATTCAGAAAACAAAGGCAGAAATAGTAGGCTTACCAAACAGTGACTTGATTGTTGGTCTCTTTGGTTTGGTTTTCTTCTTTTTCAGTTCAGCTGCAACCATGAACATACACACTAGATTAGTCAACAGAGATTGATATGGCAAAAAAGCAAAAGGATATCAGAACATGTGACCTCCAGGATATTACCTAGAGATGGGAAATGGGAGGTTGGGTAACGGGTCAGAACGGATAATCTTTTTGTACGGGTAGGAATGGGATGACCGGCAAAGTTTTTTCTATCCATCTTTTATTTATAAGGAATTATTGTTTAGACTGTTGAATATGATTACGAAAACAAAAACTATTATACCAGGGCTAATTTCAGCTTGTTTGGCCATTTGACTTGTTTCATTGTTTGGCCATTTGACTTGTTTCATTCTAAGGTAGATGCTGGTATTGGTTTTGGTCAGCAATGTTTCTCATTTCCTAATTATTAAAGGGTATCAGTCTACTAGACATTTAACTAAAAGGCTAACACTTTTGATAAAGTGTTTCACTGAATCACTGCTCAAGAATGCATTCACACACGTCTTGTATTCTATTATTAGAGCATAAAATTGTCTTGTATTCCATCCTCTGGCCGAAATTGCAACAATTTCACATTCTCGTCAAACTTAGATGTTAAAATCGTAAAATCAAAGATTTGAACACCGTTTGTCTTCTTTTTTAATTATTATTATTTTGTACTTTGCGAGTGAAATATGATAACACAAAGTATGCTATTCAACAGCGATCTAATTTTCATAATTTATGAGGTTTTATGAATCAAGAATTCAAGATACACTTTCGACGACTCTAGAACCCGTTTGATCCATTCAATCTGTTTCTTTTAAGGGTAGTCTCTTTTTATTTTACGAGTTTGACCAGTTACAGAAATAACATGACCAAATTAACCCGTTCATTAGTGAATAGGCCATAATTGACACAACACTTTTTTTTAATAACAATGATGGCCTTTGAGAACCAAACTTAAATCTACAAAATAGTTAAAATATAAGCAAGTGGGCATGAGAGAGATAAGAAACGTACTCATTCCAGGGACTTGATAATCATTAACAATCTCAAAGTTCTTGTATGTGTACCCAACAAAGTTAATATCCTTGGACGAAAGCATCTGCAGATTAACACCAGAGCTAAGCATAAAGAGAACCCTCAGAAAGATACGCAAGGTGAAGGAAATGAGAAATATTAAATGAAAGCCAAAATACACATAAAAAAGCACTCTCAAACAAGCTGAATAACACTAAAAGAATAAACTGAAGCACACGTCAAAATAAAGATGGGTTCATCTTAATTAACAATATTAAATGTGCAGAACATAAGTGTAAGTGGTTAGGACAGATAGTTTACCCTTCTCCAAGGTCCTGATCTTGATGAACTCTTGCTTTGGTGTTCAGACTGAAATATTATAAAACGACCAATTCCCGTAAGGTAAATGTCATGCCCGCAAACTAATTAGATGAAACCAAAAAATAATTAAATACCTCATCAAACTTTTCAAAATTTTGAGTATCCAATTCATCTTTAACTTCTGGAATGAATGCGGCTTCCATTTGATATATTCTGTCCCAATCAATCCCTTTAAACCAAGGATGAGCCTACAAAATAATTAAACTTAATTATTATTATTATTTGTACTTAGCGAGTGAAATACTTCAATTTCCTTGCTTAATAAGTTAATTAACTTAGTGTATGACACACAATACAACACCTTTATTTCATCTGCACCTTTCGAACCCAGCCTGTGGTTCACGTTACAGAGTAGTCTACTGATAAGATCTTTTGCTTCTAAAGAAAGCTGTGCTTCTTGTGGAAACTTCAAATGTGATTTCCAATGAACTATCTACAAAAGTGACAAAACAAAAACCCATAAGATTATATGTACATGTTTGCGAGAGAACATGAGATAATGTTGTTGGTTTTATGGATATAAATTAGTAGACGTGAGTTAGGATCGAACTCGAGACTATGGGATTGCACACTTTACGTATGAGAATTTAAAGTTAAATAATTAAATATAAATGTTGTATTTATTTATTTATTAAACGAAATAACTAACGGACGTTAAGTAATTAATGTAATGGATTAACGGTCGTTAAATGTTTATGGAAAAGGACTAAATTGCAATAGTTGGGAAGGTTCCGGAATCCCTATGGATACCATGAACCGATCGGCCATAAGGAAAAACAAGGAAAGAAAAACCCAACTTGTTCACCAAGTTTGCTTGGGTATATAAACAAGGCTAGGGGTTTTATTTTTCCATATCTCTTGTGCTCATTAGCTAAACCCTAAAAATTGTTTTGTGTGTGTTTTCTTGTCCAAACCGATCGTACATCATTCATTGGTGTCGATCCATTACTTTTCCACAAATCAAGTTATTTTGTTTGATAAAACTAGCATTACTTTAATTCGGTTTAGTACGTGTGTACAAGAACATAGTAATAACATACTTTTGTTATTATCTTGGATTGAATTACAAAACGGTAAGGGGTAATTCTTATAATCCTATAAACCCTAATTAGGGCTCATCCTAATTGCTAGTTTGTGGATTTGATTCTTGTTCGGCTAGAATCAAGAAAAGGTACGCATATTCTTCTTATGTTAATTAATTATTCGTTAATAAATCCTATACGCTCATTGAATACTTTGATGTTTATTGTTTATATTTATGATTAGTCATGATATATAATTCCAACAAAGTGGCATCACGAGTCATTGGTTTTAATGAGTAATTAATTACTAAACACGTAAAAACGGATATTGTATGTGGTTTGATATGATTTATTCTAGGGTTTTGGTTATGATTATATAAACCCTAATTTTAGGTTGTGGCTTTTGCCCTAATTTGTTTTTAAAAAATCTATTATGGATCGAAAATTTTTATGGGTGGAAACCCTAAATTTTTTTAATCGATTTTCTTAAAATTTTTTTTTAGGGTTTATATTAATTGTTAAGTTATCTATATCGAAACCTAGATTTAATATATTTGTTACGTGATAAATTCATGAATAAAGTGTTATGTGTCATGGAATTTTTATATGCGATCTTGTGACTATTTGTATAATTGTTATGATGTATCCATGATTATACATGCATGTTAGTCATGGATAAGTTGCTTTGAATATTTAATTGTTAAGATTGGTTATGCTTGTATTAATTGTTAAGTTTTATACACATGTATATTTATGATAAATCTTGAATTGGGGAATACTCCAATTATGTACATTAATGAATCAATTATGTGCAATTTGGTATATCATTAATTATGGGTTTACTCAATCGATTCGTCGATGTATGTGCTCCTTTCAATTGAGAGAGTGAAAGCCCTAATTAATATATACGTTAATTTAATCTAGACATTGATTATTAATAGGGTTTTATCGAATAAGTTGTATGTGGCTACTTGTTTACACGTATAAATTGTTTATTATGTGCGCATTGTTTTTTTAGTAGTTTATTTTTTATTGGTATTACTTGTTTGTTTATTATGTGCAACAGTTTTAAGCAAAGGGTAATTTTGAATAGAAAAATAATACGGACTAAACAATGGCGAAATTTAATTGTTTTGGAAGAGTTAAGTTTTCTATAGTTTAATTGATTGGTGACTTTGGTACAATGGTTGAACGGCTCACCCATTCAATGAACTATAAAGGGGTTATTTAAGAAGTACAGTCACTTGAATGGATGTCTAAGGTTATGCGTTTGCGCTTACACCGTCCTCTATACTCTGTAAGTTGAATGGAGCTACTTAGTAAGCCATATAATGTACAAGCTCATCTTAAGGGCGAATTAGTTTTAATTCCATGCCACCAGACATTGGTAATTACCGAAACACTAAGTGTTTACACTTATGCAAAAGTACGGTATAATGGATGATAATTAACACTAAATTCCTTGATTGGTGAACCCAATACCTCAATCAAAACTTTGATAATTTGATCTTTATGAATTGGTAATAAAAGTTTTTTATTAAAATTATGCTACAAGATGAATGCATGACATCTTTGTACATATTTGATTTGACCACATAAAATCAAAACTAGTACCCTTTAAAAATTAAGTTATATGCCATCTAATTAAAAGGAACACTTGAAGTTGCAATTTAAGTCATGAGAGTACTTGGCTAGATTGTGATGGAGAGGTAAATCTCTATGTTAAGTGAGACCTTACATGGACATATTTGCAGTTCTTTAAGTTAGACACTTAAGTTGAGTAGGAAGTGAGATCTTGGACTCAATGGCATAAGATGGGATGAAACATGTTTATATTTGCAATAGTGTTGGAAAATATAAATCCCATAATGATCTAGGAATTGGAAATTGTTTGCCAATTATTGTTCGTGACAGATTACCTACTATTATGTGCTTTCAATTACTAGCGATCAATGATGTAATGGAACTACGCTAATTTGGATCCTAGTTTTCGAGAAAATTCTATGGTTATATGAATATTACCTTGGGTATTTTATTTTCTTGAAAAGTTTAATTATCGAAAATACTAAAATTGAATTTTGCTAATTCTTTAAATGTATTAATGCAACATTAAACCGTAAACGCGAAGGTTATTCTGTATTGGTAAATTGATCTACACCTGTAGGGGTTTTGGTAGAGTCAACTTTGCTAAAAGGATAAACCTAGTCCTCTTTATATAAGAAAGAGTAAGATTCAATCCTATTCTTTTTCATGAATGAAGAAAGGTATGATAGGACAATTAGAATTGTCTAAATTCTAAATACATAACTCGTAAGCAAATTTTAATAGTTAAGAAAATTGCATATTTCTGAATTATTAAATTAGAAGCTAGACTAATTATCGCATAATTGGTAAAAGACAAACTAGCATATTTTATATAGTTGTTTTGTTTTGACCATTTAAAAGTACTACTTACAATTGTTGGAATAGTAGAACTATTAAGAAAGAAATTGCATGCCCAATTTTTCAAGTTAATAGCATTGATGGATAAATTCATCATCTACATAGTAGAATACATTCTTTTAAGTACATTTGTAATTGTTATGTATGGACTTTCTCAAAGGTGTAGGGAAGTAAATAGAACACTATTTTCTTTCATTGGTTAATGAAACACTTACAATGTTGTCAAATCCAATGAGTATTGTTCTTATTACTGAATAAGGAATTAATGTAATGATCTCTTATTCAATGGGAGTTACAAGCTTTGTCATCTTGGTAGTAACCCACATTATCTCTAGAATGTCTTAAGATAATTACTTTCCACTTGTAGACACTTATGTTTTCAAGGATAGTCATGTACGTTTCCTTATTAGACAATGAAGTGGTTCTACATCTACTAGTTATGCTAATATCAATGACACAATCATATTAGTCACATAAACAAACATATGTCGTGTTGTTTATTTGCTACATGATGTTGTTCCATGCACAAGTGGGAGAAATCTATATTGTGTGCAAGGTACAACATATAGGTATATGATTTAAAGGATTCTCTTGACTGCAAGGTAAGAGACTAACGTTCTAATATAACTTGTACATATCTAATTCAAGAAACACTTGGTGTTGCAATTTACGTCATGTGAGAACTTGGCGAGATTGTAACAACAAAGTAAATCTCTATGTAAAGTGAGATCTTGCATGGACATATTTGCAGTTTCTTAATTAGACAAGTATTTAGAATATGTGTCAAGATGATAGATATAAGACTACTTCAAATTAAATATTTATGTATTATTAGAATGACATAAATAAATGAAGTAATCTAATACTACTTCAATTTGTATATTTATGAATTTTTGGAATGACATAAATAAATGAATAAATAATGTAATTCTGCATTATTGTGAAGTAAAATAAATTAACTTGAAATTACTATTGAAACCAAGAGTTGTGTTCATAATTACTTTAGTTAAACATGTTTATGATTCATTGTAAAGACATAAACATAAAGTCTTTTAAGACTTATAATAAAGTAAGACGTTAACTTGTTATGTTTTTTAATTAAGACATATACAAGAAGTCATTGAGTTGATCAATGATTTATAACGTATAATGGGATTATAACAGTTTATGTTTCTTGTTGAGACATGGATATGAAGTGACTTGGTTAAAGAGTACTTGTGTTAATAAAACATGCAATTGGCTTGGAAAGTCTATTATACCATTAAGTTGACTTAGTTGGTAAATAGGTAAGCCAAAAAGAATATGTTTATCTTATATATTGTTAGATCGTCTTACAATATTAAATTCTAATGAATACCACAAGTTGATGGTATGTTAAGTTAGGAGAATCAAACTCTATTTGATTTGTTTGATTTATGATAACCATAACTTCTTTCTTAAATAGTAACAAGGTTAGAAATTGAGTATGGATTGAATATACTCAATATGACTCCAACCTAGAAGATTAATAAAACACCATTTCATTATGGAATGTGATGAATCACATTAAGTTTTAAAATTGAAGATTCTCAATTTCTTAAACTACTTATGAATAGGTTGTTAACAAACTTAATGTCAAGAATTATCAATGTGTATTTGTAATGTCCCAAATAGAGAACAATGTAGTTTTGCTCTAATTGCTAAGTATATATAGATAGTCTATATATTACAAAAGGCAAGTGGGAGTTTTATCTTGAAAGATAAAATTACAAAATACATAATCTTCTAAAACACACTAGTAAATATCATGATGAGGTTAGACATGAAAATGATAAACCTCAAGATGATGGAATTTTCATTCATAGATCTGCAAGGATATCTCAAGTATTTGACTTATATGCCGAGAAATATGAGTTACAGGATTATAGTAAACCTAATAATCATTATGATGGATTACCAAATATTGAATTGGGTAAATTACTCATACTATGAATGTTAAAGATGCTGTCCATAAAGATAATCAATTTTGGAAATTTGGTTTATCTTAATAGTTAGACTAGAGAATGGAAATGAGTTTCTTCAAAGAGATGAAAAACCCTAGTGGTTTGAATTTCTATGTAGAAATCATATGGACAAAATTGTACACATATTTAATGCATGTTTTATGACAAGATTATTAATCATACTTAAGCAATTAATTGTGATTGAATATTCTTTCCTAGACACATTAAATATATAAAGATGATAATTGTCATACTTGTTTTCATTTAATATGAAATATGACAATGGAATATCAAAATTCTTTCTTGAGAAATTACTTGAGCGAGGACGGTAAGTAATTGAAAGGTTTTTTGAATTCATATAATCTTTGAAAGTGTACGAAGTGCAAATAATTCATGAATGGATAAATGCATGCATCTATGAAATTATTCTTATGTTTAATTATTAAATCTTAGTTTCGATTTATAATTGAAATAAGATAAATTTTAAGTATTCCTGAAAGCTAGTGGGAGTATTATGGTAAGGTTTTTAAATCTTATATGTTGTATAACATATAGGAAGTAACATTCCTTGTAAGCTAAAATGTTAAGTCTTAGATTGGAATGAAACTTCATTTGTAAGATTTAAGAATTAAAACATACAACCTTGGAATATATGTTTATTATTAATAAACATGTGCAGTAAAATAAATGATTCTAATAAAACATGATATATCATTTGGGAAATTGATAAATATCTTTTGACAAGATAGAACATGAATGAAGTCTAAGTTTGACATGTAGATTCATCATGTACATCATGTTGTGTATTAAAATTGTTGTATCATTCTTGAATAAGAAGTGATTTGACAATATTGATATCTAACTAAAAGTTATTAGATAACTTGTGTAATGAATATTCTAAAAGAATTACATCCTCAAAACCTGGAATTGCTCCTAGATTCTATGGATGAACAATATGTCAAATGTTGTGAAAATTGTCATCAGCTTTAAACTTGAAAGTTAGGAAAGCATCAAACATTACACAATGAGATATTAAAGTTTACGGAGTTTTAATAAGCATATTGTTGTTTGTATACAATGATCTTTGGTTTAATTGAGATGACACTCAATTCTAGTCATGGTAGGATTTCATCCTTGTTAATGAACATTTGAACTAGTTGTGCTACTAAAAGCGCAGTTGCATTATACATTAAAAGAATAAGAATACTTTAAACTTTAAAATGTTTGAAAATTTAAATTGTCATAAATTGGTGAAAGAGGATGTCACACACTTTATGAATTATTATGTGGATTGTTGAATGCACACATACAAGGACTTCACTAAACTGAATTCTTGAAATAAGTATTCTCAAAATTATGATAGATCAAGTTGGTTGATTTATGCCTTGTCAACAAGTATGATTGTCATTACTTGAGGCATAATTCATCGAACTGAAATTTTCATGCATTGATCTATTTGGTATTTGGATAAGGGATGTTAAACAATTGTTATAATAAATCAAATACTTGGTATGTTTGATTTTATAATATATTGTATCCTATATTTGCATGTTTAATCCGTGAATAAATTTATTTATTCTAAATCGTCCGTTGTCAATTAATGATATGGGAGTATCATTAAACTAAGACAAATCTGAGAGATATGGTAGAATATACTTGAAAGTATATTGATGAGAATGCATACCAATTTCAGATGATATTCAATGAATTGAATATAGGACTTATCCCAACTACATAATTTACTTTGTGGATATTGTTATAAGTAAATTGTGAATAGTTATCCTCGACTTGAGATACCGATAAGTGTCATGAATGTAGTGCACTTGGAACAACTTAACGCTATAACGAATCGGTAGTCATAAGGGTTGTTTCCTGAAGTGTTGCAAAGTTTGTGGGTTATTCTCGTAGTCAATATAGAATTTGTTCCTTCAAATTTATTTTGGAGTTTAATACTGCTGGACCCATCGTAGGGTTGACAAGATGTTTATTGCATGACGCCCAAGTTCTCCCCGAATATGTTCGAAGATTTGGTAATCTTGCTCAATCACTTATAACGAAAACAGAATGGTTGAATAAAGAATGACTTAATTCCATATCTTTATTTAACATGGTATTAGAAACAAAAGGATAATAATAATGAGAAATCATTAAAAGGTTTTCCGGGAGCCTTGCTCGAGTTGTACTAGAGGCATCGAAGTGTTGCTAGACGCTAACCGAATGTGATCACTCTATTAAGATATGTCCAAGTGGAAGCTGTTGGTTTTATGGATATAAATTAGTAGACGTGAGTTAGGATCGAACTCGAGACTATGGGATTGCACACTTTACGTATGAGAATTTAAAGTTAAATAATTAAATATAAATGTTGTATTTATTTATTTATTAAACGAAATAACTAACGGACGTTAAGTAATTAATGTAATGGATTAACGGTCGTTAAATGTTTATGGAAAAGGACTAAATTGCAATAGTTGGGAAGGTTCCGGAATCCCTATGGATACCATGAACCGATCGGCCATAAGGAAAAACAAGGAAAGAAAAAAAACCCAACTTGTTCACCAAGTTTGCTTGGGTATATAAACAAGGCTAGGGGTTTTATTTTTCCATATCTCTTGTGCTCATTAGCTAAACCCTAAAAATTGTTTTGTGTGTGTTTTCTTGTCCAAACCGATCGTACATCATTCATTGGTGTCGATCCATTACTTTTCCACAAATCAAGTTATTTTGTTTGATAAAACTAGCATTACTTTAATTCGGTTTAGTACGTGTGTACAAGAACATAGTAATAACATACTTTTGTTATTATCTTGGATTGAATTACAAAACGGTAAGGGGTAATTCTTATAATCCTATAAACCCTAATTAGGGTTCATCCTAATTGCTAGTTTGTGGATTTGATTCTTGTTCGGCTAGAATCAAGAAAAGGTACGCATATTCTTCTTATGTTAATTAATTATTCGTTAATAAATCCTATACGCTTCCGCTTGAATACTTTGATGTTTATTGTTTATATTTATGATTAGTCATGATATATAATTCCAACAAATGTATCATCAAAATCACATACGGCTTAAAGTCTTAAACACTCCATCTTAACACAAATGAGCCCTTTAATTAAAGCTTTAAGAATCATTATTAGTATGCCATCCCACAAAATTTATATTATTCTGATCATTTAACAAGTTAAACCCCTTGGTATTAAGAAAAAAAAATAACAATAGACCGTGCTATATTTGATTGAGCCTTTCTCATGTATTTAGTTCGTTATGTTCTTATCTAATCCAAAATGCTGACTACTATCATTATAAATTGAATATGAATCACACAAAAGGGCAAATTTTACTTTCCTAAGAGATAGCACAAGACATCAATTTAAAAAATAAAATAAACAATGCTTCTTGGAAAGGTTAGAAAGTCAATTGGCTCGAAACACAAGGTGTCTGGCTCATTTAATTTGGGACCAGGGAGCAAAAAAGGTAGGTGGGTAGGTGAGGAAACAACATCTAGAACTAAGTTGATTAGTATGGTTGCAAAAAAAAGAAAATAATAATAAAGAAAAGAAGTACATGCTTTTGTCACTCACAGTTCACAAAAATTGGTTTAAATGTAATTGTAAAGAGATATTACCTTCCTACAAGTTGACATCGGATCATCAGAGTAGAAAGGTGGATATCCTACGAGCATTTCATACATAATAGCACCAAGAGACCACCTGTAATTCAAATTAATTTGAAAGGAAACAACTCAGTGTATATAGCATATCCTTTTAGAGTTAGAGAAAACTTTGCACATCATTAACATTCTTGTACAGCATTTGTCCCCAACTAACTGCAAATGTAATTAAATTTAATCTGGAATGAAAACTATCTAAAATGCATATTGACCCCATAAAGGAATACGGATAGACCACTAACCAATCGCATTCTAATGAATAACCCTTTTTCAGTAGAACCTCTGGAGCAATATAATCAGGAGTACCGACAGTTGAATAAGCCTGCAATGGTCCCGATATATAATTTAAGAGAAGAAATAAGCAAAAATACATGTCTACCAATTACAGTATAATATAACACAGAAATTATTAAATTCTCTCAAAAAAATCATGTTTCAGTGAAAGGAAAATTTAAATGTAACAATCTCAATCGTTGATAAATTTGTTCAGGAAGTTAACAAGGGGAGCATACATCCAGCAAGCCCGGAAATCTGTCAGTTCAAACTTCAAACTGACAAGACAATTTTTTTTTTCCATTACTGCTAAATAACAAAGAATCTTGAGTTTTTTATAAGAATTGGGATAGGTTTCCTATTATTATACAAACAGAAACAATTTGGACTAGTTTATAGATGGGAACGATTGAGATTTTCATTATGAATGTTTTAGATCTTTCTAATAAAGATGCTATTATAGTAATTAAATTCTGATGCATATGTTATCAATTAAATGCCATTACACACGTAACAATGCGACAAACCACTGTGCCTCATAAGCAATAATAACAAGCATTAATACTTACAAGTGTCCTCCTATTTTTCTGCCAATGCTGCAGCTGTTCTTGTTGTGTGCGTTTTGGACCAGCAGACTGCCTCCCAGAAGTTGAATTGGAGCCATTATCCACTGGAGAGAAATCCTTCTCTTCCAGTGTGCTACAATCTAACGGTTTACACAGTCCAAAATCTGATAATCTCAGATGACCATATTTATCAAGTAGCAAATTATCCGGCTTTATGTCTCTGTTGCAATCCAATATAGCAAAGTAAGTCAAATTTTCTACATAATCTATAGCAATGGAATACATAAACATACCAAACTGTAATTGATAGCAATACCTATGCACATAATTATGTTTGTGGATGGATTCAATAGCCAAAACTGTTTCGGCAACATAAAATCTGGCTTCATCATCAGTCAAAGTATCTTTCCGCATAAGAAGGGTCATCATATCTCCACCAGGTAGATATTCCATTATGAGATATAGAAATTCGTTATCTTGGAACGAGCAATACAGCTTGACAATGCAATTGCTATCAACCTCAGCAAGCAGATTCCTTTCGGCTTTCACATGCTCAACCTAAAATAGAATGTAAAAACTAAGTACATAAGAGTAAACAAAGTAAAAGTTATCATATCGTGTTACAAGGTTACATACTTGACCTCTACGTAACATTTCTGATTTCTTAAGCTTTTTCATGGCATATACACTGCCTGTTGTCTTCTCCCTGCAGATTCTGACCTACAACATAGGATTGTTGACATGTTTTAATTCATAGCACATATAATGATGATAGAAAATTGAGAATTTTTGAGGTCTAGAACCCTAAATCATTGAAAATCAATAATTTCATATTTAAGAGCGATAAACCAGTAATATCTTGAGAATCGTTAGTTAAGAGAAAGAGAATCTAACCTCACCAAATGCGCCCTTCCCGATCATGGTCAGTAGCTCAAAGTCATCGACCCCCATTTTGTGTCTTTGAAGGCGCATGTATTCAGTTTCCTTCTTCTCTAAAAATCTAAGCAAGTTGTTTTGATCTTCCTCCGAAACGTCGCCATCAGCTAATTTCTTCTCAAGTAGGGTTCGCCTATCAAAGATTTAAAAAATATAGTTTAATCCTCAAAGTTTCTTAGAGAAAAGTCAAACACTCTTTTTTCCATATCTTTTTGTTTGCATTCATTTCCTAACAAATCAAACAATGCTAATATATCACATCTCTTGAGTTGTTGACAAAATTTGTGGCCAGCAATATTTTATACAATTTCTGTAGTTTCTGTAAGACTTCTATATATTTTACATGTATGGTTGTTTATTTAGCAAGGCCCTGCACAACTGACACGAAGTATCGAAAACCCTGCCACGAATGCTTGTTAACGCGCTCACTTCATACTCTCAAACTGGATAGATCAAATTTTAAGTTACCTAAGCTGTATTTATATACTTCGCAAACCTCTTGAACAGCACCTTATACTGTGCCTAGATAACATTATGTTCTAGACTACTGGGTCTTACTAAACTATAGGCAAATCAAATGTTTGTGCTTCCATTTAGTACATAGCTTCTCCCAGGTTGCATGAAGCCACAAATATGCACAGAAAGTGAAAGTATCGGCAAAAACATTAATTCAAGAGATATATACTATATCAAGAGTAGATGACATCTAGAAACTTACACAACGAACAGAACATGCTGATGCCTGAAAAAAGAGGCACATTTAGCCAAATTGCTTAAAGGAAAGATATAATGCGACTATTCAGATGTGTTCAGTAGGCAATTTCCATGTATATCAGATAGATAATAATGCTAAAAGGAAAAGTATGTGCAGAATCGAGAATATGGAACCTGATTAGGATTTCCTATAGGATCACAACTTGGCAATTTTTTTTTTTTTTTTTTTCATTATATTGGTGTCCAAGGAAGTTAGCCCTGACCCATATCTTGTCAAAAAATAGTTACTTTTCATGTTTTGCAAGAGTGCTTATCATGTTAACGTTTTTTTCATTTGTATTCCTGTTAACAGTGTTTTTTTTAACTCTATATATTTAATTGTAATTAATGTCTTCAATTAACGTACATATTGCATGTATGATTATCCATCCTAACGCAAATATTCACATCCCTATAATTCCAATAACCACATAACATAACATACCGTTCTCTCCTCTCTTGCAAATTCTTCATCTGTTCCTTGTAATGATTCTCAATATACTTTTTCGCAGCCGCAACCTTCTGCTTCGTTATATTCGACGCCTCTTCATCTGGCACCCCCGGATCATTGGAATCGTCACCATCACCACTCATTGACTCCCTCCTTCTCGTATTTGACCTCAACCGATCCCTTGGTTGAAACTTATGTAACCAACTCCTTGCTGAATCCATTAATTTCTTTCAACTAGCATAATTCAATTCCCAACCACAAACCTTAACCTTATAAATCACCAGAACACACAATTCTGCAATCACGTTTTACAAAAACAAAACTTCGTCAAAAAATAGTAATTTCACATAACATAATCCATGAATCACTCACTAATACGTAAACATCCATTTTACGTAACAAAACACATTTTTTTAATATAAATTCCAGATTACACTAATTTTTTTTTAAAATATTTTTTTTGCCTAAAAACATGAGTTTTACGCTTTTTTATAACTTTTTCTTAAAAAACATGAATTCAAAACAAAAATTATAATTTTTTGTTTGCCCTATAAAAACATAAATTCCACATAGCATAACAAAAAAATTAAATCAAATGCTATTACATAAACATGAAATTTACATTAATGACTAATACATTAATTAACATAAACAATGAATTAAGATCTAATAATAGCTTAGAAACAACGCAACATAATGATAATGACTCACCAGAACCCTAACTTTTATAAAAATTAAAACAAATAACGGAATATAACTTACATTGACGGAATAATAAAATCAATCAGAAATTGTATACTGTATTGGAAATTGAAAAATATAATCCTGTAAAAAAAAATTGATTATAAAGGAATGAATGATATTTAGTGGATGAAATAAAATTATGTTTAGGGAATTAATAATCCGTTATTTTCGAATGGTTGGGTTTGTTATTTATACCTTGGGTACTACGCTTCTATTATGGTTTCTTCAGTAAATTGCAAAAATAGTTCTTATGGTTTAGGCAAAATGAATGTTTAGTCCCTTACTTTTCGAAAGTGCGGGCATATGTGTGAGAAATTCCAAAAAATGTGTAGATTGGCAGGAACATCCTGACCTCGGGTGCCTTTTGGCACCAGCCATTGTCCACTCCACAAGGAATAGCTTCGGCAACTCTCCTGGCCTAGTGGGGAACAAACTGGAGTGAGCACGAGTGTTGAAACAAACAAAGACCTTGATAGATCTTGAGCTCGTGGATCGTTATGTATGCCTATGTAATCACAAGCACAATAAAAGATAATCTCTACAACTTATGTTCAGCAGCGGAATATAAACACAAGTAATAACTAAGAACTTCTTGATCCTCTATGGATCTTTATATTAACTAAAACTGAGTTTTTCAATCGATACATAACTCTTTCTAATGTGTTCCTTTTATAGACAAGGAACCCTAAACAATATCTCTAAAACCGTTTCCCAAGAAACGTATAAACTTAAAACTAAATAAGATATACACAATCACTTCCTAATAAAGCTCATGTATATCCACACTAAACAAACTAAACACGGAATAAACACTTCCGTAAAAACCAACTAGTCACTATTATACTTCAATACTTGAGAATAAGTCTTGGCGAGAATCCACTTTACTTCAGAGAAACACTTTACTTGAGAAACACTTCACTTCAGAGAAACACTTCAGATAATCCGGACTTTCACATAATTCCCAACAATCCTCCCCTAAACTGAATTTGACTTGTTAAGTTCCAGGTTTCTTGATAGATCCGACAAAGATCGAGGATTGAACACGAACAACAACAGCGACAAAAGAATCCAAATAACATCGCTATGATGAAGAAACGTAAAACTCTATATCGTTCGCGGCAACAAATGACAATAGGTACATCAAAACATATTAGTTTCATACTATTCTCATCACATCCAGGTGTGTTAACTCCTGTGAGAGGTGAATCATTGAAAATAAATGGATTTGATGTCTCTTTACCAATAGCCATCACTCTTTGGAGTAGCCATATGTTTAAGTTAAGTAAACTATGGTACACCGATAACCATCGATTTATTGGCAAACCAAAGAACCATATAAACGGATTTGAAATGTCTTTACCTAGCCGTTTGCTCGGGACTAGTTAATTCTTAGAATTGGTGAATTAAGAACCAAATATGGAATATGCCACTGCCTTTACCACAAGCCATATACAAGTGGGCTAGCCAATTCTTGGATTCCAAATAGGAATAAAACATGGTGAATTGAAAACCATACAACACTCTTCAATTAAGCATGGGTGGTTGCATACCCTATGATTTTCAAAGAAATCATTACAGCTATTAACAGATTTGATGTGTCTTTACCAAAGCTGTACCCTTTGGACTAGCTAACTCTTCGACATACACAAAGTATATCAGGTGAGTCAAGAACCAAAAATATACAACAAACCTGCAAGAAAAGTTAGATAAAACCAAAATCATTTTTTTTTTTTTTTTTTTTTTTAACTAATAAAAGAAAGAAAGAAAACAAAAATTACAAAGTATTACAATCAAGATGAACCTTTATGTGATAGAAGTTGATTCTTAATCAAACCAACACATTGAATAGCATGAAGGTCATCATTACCAACCGGATTAGGAGGCACTTCCAACTTGTGTCTCAGCAACCTTTCCATAAAAATATCAGATAAAGGATAAAGCCTATCTGACAGCATACACAAAATCATCCCACATGTAGTCGAACTACTGAACACAAGGCAAAGAATAAAACCTCCAACTCTCAATCTTCCATTTATGAGAATTCTTCCAAATAGAATACCCTTTACCATTTGGAGAATCAGAATCAAACATAACTTGAAGATCACCCAAAAGATATAAACACGAACCGTTCTTTGAATGATACTTATAATCAATTACATGATCATACAACATCTTCAAATCATGTCTGGTCACCAAATGAAGAATTTCCTTCAAGAAATTAAATTCAAGAACATGAGTATCCACCTAGACACGATTCAGCTTTCCAACTTTCCAATCAACCAAAAGCACATGAGTTCCTTCAGGAAAATCATCAACAGTTCCAACTTCAATAAAAGTAGATTCATCAGCTTGGATATCAAAATCATATTCACGGAAGCATGTTTCTTAGCCAATCGTCGAACTTCTTGTAACCAAACTCTTCATTTCCATACCATCAATGTGGTCGAGTACCAATCAGAATCAGTCTCACGAATCGAGAATCATTAAGATCCACACTGGACAACATGTCGGAAGAAATTAAAGAAGATTCGCAGAAACAACCAGTTCGAAGAAGGAGTAGCATCGAATGTGTTTGAAGGAACAAATGAAGATACCACGAAGCAAAACAAGATCAAAATTATCCACAATTTCAACTGTTTTCTGTCTCTTGGCTGTAGGAACATCAGGCATTGAATCACGATTTTCCAATGAAGAAGAAATAGTACCTTGTGAAGAAAACTTCATAACCAGTTATCTTGTCGAATCAAAGCATCATCGACAAAGTCGGAATTTGCTTCATGGACATACCGAATTATACATAGCACATTCTTCACAACTTTTCTCATATAATTCCTCTTGAGCAAGCTGTCATAGGTCTGTCTCTTTTAGCTTTATTTCTTTGAGCAAGAAGAGCTCTTCTCTTAGCAGCAGATTCTAGCTTTCTTTGATTACCAAGTGCCTTCATTTTCTCCACAAAATCATCATCATTAAAAGAATCTCCTAAGATAAGTTTTGCAAGAGAAGGATCAGAAGCACCTTGAGAAATATAACCATCCCATTGATCATCAGTAATCGTAGGAAAGAATTCATCAAGCTCTAATTTCCTTCGGAAGTCAAATCGGAAGCAAACCGATCTTGAAAAATTTAGCCACAACACGACTCTTTTGGATATTCTCATAATCGACAAATAATCCACTGAGCTTGATATTGTTCTTTAGTCACTTTTCCCGACTTCAAGAATCGCAATTACAGAGTCCTGTCTCTCGGAAGATATCTCGTGAGAACCAATTTCAGAGAACCAAAGTGAGCTTCGAAGCAATCAAACCCACATCGGAGGAAATAGGTTGAGACAATTCCTCTATAGGTGTAGAAAACCTCGGATGAATCATTCAACTTGTACATTCTCCCCGATAAAACTTCTTCATTATCTCGGAAGGCGACACATTGAATGTTGCGGGATAGGCGAAGTTTGACCATGACTAGTAGTAACCTCCTTCACTAAGACATCAACAGATGCATCAACCATATGTGGCTCCTTTGAAGTATCAGCATGTACAATATTCAAATATTGTCTTCGTCTTTTGCTAGTATATAGAATAGGCTCCTTGCTCTTTGAAGATTTAGCAATAGAAGAATGAACATCAGATGTAAGTGCCACATCACCAATATCTCAAGAGATTCATTAAGATTTTCGTGTCCTCCTCATCGAAGAAATCAAAATTCTCTTTGTACCTTTCGACTTAGCAGCTTTTCCAAGTGCTCAACTTTATTCTCCAAGCCCGAATCTTATCACCAAGAACAGACTTAGTTTAAGTTCTTTCTTAAGACCATCACCTCACCGTAAGCTTATTCACGAGCATATAATGAGGTAAATGTGATAGGTTCTTCATCGATCATGTGATTGTTCAGGTTGTAATTGGAACTTCAGTAGAATGTTGAAGCAACATTATCTGATCAACATTAGAACAACCTTCACCAAATGGAGTCCTAACAGGACTTGGTGTGGATAATCTGTCAAGATCAACACGGACTTCATCAATTTGATCCTGAGCTGCTTCAATAGGAACTTGGATAAATCTTTGGACTAGAACATGGTCTTGGTGAAAATATAGATGCTTCAAGAACAACAGAAGGACCCTCACCACCATCTACTGAAGGAGTTCCATCAGTAGGATTGGAGGAAGGTAAAACTACATTAAGCTCATTATCAGTCTCATTCTCCGAGGTAACATTGCAACTAACAAAGGAAAATATGTCCCTTCAAATTTAGTTCTCATTGTAGCAAATAACTTGGGAGTCAGAACACTTATGGGATAAAAGGCTTGGGTTTGTGTAGAAATATTCAATATCATCTGTAAGAACCTAGGGTACATCAAAAACTTACCCTTTGTCCTAGTTATATTTTCTACCATATTATCAAAGATATACTTAGAGAAATTAAAAGTTAAACCCTTAGATAAACAAACAATACCACATCCCATTTGTGTTGAAAATTGATCCCACCTCGACTTATTGCTCATGCACTGCACCAAAGTATGAACCAAGAATCTCCACATAGGACAGAGCTTATTTTTCAACCACATATCTGTCCTCGTACTTTGATATCCAATAGCTCTAAGTCCTTCAAGCACCATTGTAGAGTCAGAATGATAAACCCCATTCTCATCATCCAAGCGAAGTTGGCTTCTGATCAAATCCTCTGTCACCACATACACTTGTCCATCAACACTTGCAACTATCTCAGTATCACCTCTCTTTTCGCCGACGCCTAAAATTGAGTAATCAAAGTTTCATATATTGCATCAGGATAATGCGTCAATGCATATACAATCTTTGATCTTAGTAAGAAAGAAATCATCGGCCTATAAAGCTCATCTCCTCGGCGGTCCCAAGAAAAGCAACCTTGTTATGATCGTGTTTAAATTGAAGTGCCATGAGTGATTTTGAGGATTAGGGTTACAATTTTTCACAAAAGGAAGTGTTTTTAATGAGAGAGTAATTGAATCAATTAATATGGAGCGAAAATATTCCGGAGAGAATAAATAGAAAGTTCTCAATTTTAGTCAAAGTTGACCAAAGTCGACGTGGATTTCTACTTTTCCTTGAATTCACTTATAACCCGGTAGAAACGAAATCGGTCTAAGTAGAACCCTCGAAGAAACAAAAGACTTACTCACGAAGCTTCAAGTAAATATCTTTTCTTGTTTCACCCACACGCATTAATTCTCTTACCACTTGAACCCGTCTATAAAATAATCCCAATGCACATAGACTTCTTCATCAAAAATCCCCAAATAATATCAAACCCTAATCTCTTCAATCCTTCAAAATTAACCAAACTCATCATGAGTACCAAACTTGAGATCATAGATCTCACAACAACATCCTCATCATCTAGTGAAGATACCAATACATGGTTTAACTATTTTCCAAAACCATATCCACTACCAAAGAAGTCACCTTTTCTCTCCTCATCAGAAGATGAAAGTGTTGAGAAACCAAATGTATCTGGAAGATTCGATGAATCCTATAATGAGGGAACATCTTATTCCCAACCCTCATCACCTAGGCCTCAACGAAGGTCACGGGCCAAAAATCCACCACTTCCTATGGGAAGAAAGGTGGTGCTTGGTCTCTTGGCATCATGTTTTGGTGCATCATCACATATCGTATCAAGGAATGGAAAAAGGAAAATGATGTAAGTTGATGTATGATTGAAAGAGTAGATGATGCATAAATGAAAATCTTTCCTTCTCATCTCTCTACCACAATCAACTTCTTCGTTTTCATCAATCCATCCTCTCCATTTTGATCCTTAGCATCTGTTAGAGTTGGTTATGCTTATCACGAAAGCGGAGCCGGCATTTATGCCAAAAGATGTGAGCGATCATGCATATCCAACGGCTATTAGTGTGAAATATGTGAGCAGTCATGCTCATCGTGCTCATCTTTAGATGTTGGAACAGATGATATGTAATAGATTAGGACTATTAGATCATGTAGATGCTTTTGATGTTGCCGACTCATGTCTGTAAGTCGTAAATTGTTTCTTGAATGAATGAATGATCTATTTGCTTCTGTACTTCTTTTGATTGAATCATATGACTTCAGATACTTCAACGGAGGAAACAAATAGCACACTTCAGACAATGAATTCGGAAGAAACCAGGCTTAAGCTTTCTTGACCATAACACAACTTATCGAGACAACCATTACGCAAAACAAACACGAAACATGCACAAACAAAATAAAGAAACACACTAAACTTACATTAGCAGGTTAGAGTTAGTTACCAAAACAACCAAATATACAAAATTACATAGCAAAAATGCAAAGTTATACACAAATCCTCCCCTGAGGCATATGCCTCCCCTGAGGCCTATGCCTCCCCTTAAACTTTGTAGTTAAGGGTTAAGCATGCCAATATGGACCACAAGGTGTTGAAACCTTGGTCCTTCAAAAGCCTTTGTTAACAAATCGGCCACATTATCATCAGTATGTATTTTGACCACATTTATCAAATTTTTATCATATGCATCTCTTATAAAGTGGTGCCTGATTTCAATATGTTTTGTTCGACTATGAAAAACTGGATTTTTAACAATGCATATGGTACTTTGATTATCAATAAAAATTGTTGTGTTCATGAAATTATACCCATAATCCAACAACTGATTTTGAATCCAAAGAACCTGTCCACAACAATTAGCGGCGGCCACATACTACGCTTCATAGATGAGGTAGCCACAATAGTTTGTTTCTTGCATTGCCAAGAAATCAATCTCTTTCTAAGGAATTGGCAACCTCCAGTAGTGGACCTCCTATCCAGAGTAGCACCAGCATAGTCACTATCACTATAGGCTTCCAACTTAAAAGGAGACTCTTTTGGGTACCAAAGACCAAGAAGAGGTTGGCCTTTGAGATACTTAAAGATCTTCTTAACAGCATTGAGATGGGAAGTCGATTGGAGTAACTTGATGTCGCGAACAAACACTCACGGCATAAGTAATATCGGGCACGGAAGTCATTAAATACATCAAAGACCCAATCATGGACCTGTATAAATGAACATTTACAGGTGGATCAGCTTCATTATTGGTCTTTGTCTTTGGAGCTTCATAAGGTGTAGTAGCGATCATTACACCCTCCATACCAAATTTCTTCAAGATGTCCCGCACATATTTGTCCTGACTTATAAAAATACCATCGGTTTCTGGCTGAACTTGAAGACCTAAAAAGAAAGTCATCTCTCCCATTGCACTCATCTGAAACTCTCCCTTCATGAGTTCCTCAAACTCCCTGCACCAAGCTTCCTTTGTGGATCCAAAGATAATATCATCCACATACACTTGCACAAGAATAATGTCGTGGAATTCTTCTTCGGAAAAGAGTCTTATCAATTGCACCTCTTCGTAACCGTGCTTGTGAAATGTAGAGAGCCTAGCGTACCAGGCTCTAGGTGCCTGATGTAGTCCATAGAGAGCTTTGACTACCTTATAAACATAGGTCGGATGATCTGGATCTTCAAATCCTTTAGGTTGAGTGACATATACCTCCTCTTCAATTTCACCATACAAGAAGGCTCCTTTAACATCCATTTGATAGACCATAAAGCCCATATAGGATGCATAAGCTAAGAAGATCCTTATAGCCTCAACTCTTGCTACTGGTGCAAATACTTCATCATAATCGATCCCCTCCTCTTGTCTATAACCCTGCAACCAATCGGCTTTGTTCTTGATGACAATACCCCGAGCATCTCTCTTATTCTTCAGAATCCATTTTGTCCCAATAGCATACTTACCATCAGGTAGTGGTACCAATATCCAAACCTGTTGATTTTGAAACTGTTGCATCTCATCCTGCATTGCTTCAAGCCAACTTGAGTCTTCAAGAGCTTGAGTAACACTAGTTGGTTCCACTTGTGAGAGAAAACAAGCAAACAGACAATGTTCATAGTGCGTGTGATTGTCTCTCTGCTGATTTGAGACATAAGAGACAAAAGCCACCTGTCCATATTTAGAACGTGCCACAGTACCTCTTGTTCTAACAGTGCATCGGGATCACCAATAATATTTGACTGTGGATGTACATTGTGGATCCTTGTTGTAGTGGTGGTGTTGACATCAATGGAATCATCAAGATTAGTCACATGAGGTTCAAAGTCGATTATCATAGGAAGGTGTGTTGAAGATGCACGCTTTAGGTTGATGATGACCAAGATCTGAAGGTATTGGAAACCTTGTATAAGGTTCACCAAGATCTGTTGACACTTTAGTAGACATAGGAGTCGAGTCAACATGTCTTTCACCAATTGGAGAGTGAGAAGAACCAGATTCCCTTTCGGCAGGTTGAAGTTTCTGCCGTCTTGCATTAGAACTTCGCTTCACATTCCTCTCGATCTAAATTTCTGCTGCATACTCTTGTTTCTTCAGCTTGCAAGGTCCTCAGCATAATAGAATTCATCTTCACCCACATCAGTATAAGCTTGAGAAGTGTCACCTACAAAATTGTTAGGAGAAAAGGAAGGTACTATAATGGGTTGTTCATCATCGGACCACTGTCGGAATGAACATCCAAATTGTCTGCGTTTGTAGTTGTAGATACTACGAATCGCATTTTGATCACCTTATGTCTAGCATATCCCAAGTAATCAGTCAAGTAATCAAGATCAAATGACCAAACATGACCCTGGCCTTGAACATTAGGCTTGTCTTCAAGATACCTCAGATTCAATGTCTCCTCAATTTTTTTGCAGATATATTGTAAACTCTGTATGCCTTACTATGAGCAGAATACCCCACAATGTAACCATCATCAACTTTCTCATCAAATTTGCCCAAATGATCAGGTATTCAAGATTGTCACCGACGACCAAGCGGTTTAAGGTAATGAATAACAGGAACTTTCCCAAAAAGAAGTTCATAAGGTGTTTTAAGATGTGGTCTTGTAATGGACACTCTATTGAGTACATAACAAGTACCAACGACCTCAGTCCAAAACATGGTAGGAAGTTTAGAGTCTGCTAGCATTGATCTTGCAGTCTCTATTAGGGTTCTATTTTTTTCTTTCTGCCACCCCATTTTGTTGAGGGGTTCTTGGAGTGCTATAGTCCCTTTTGATTCCTTTCAACCTGCAGAGTTCTATGAGAATGGCATTTTTGAACTCTGTACCATTATCACACCTAATTCCTTTCACCTTTTGTTCAACTGATTCTCAATAAGGGTAATGAAGTCTTTCAAAATTTCAGATGTTTCATCTTTGGTCCTTAGAAAGAATACCCAACAAAATTTGCTAAAACCATCAGTAATCACCAGACAAAAATATTTATGATCAATGCTTCTCACTTTAGTTGGACCAAACAGATCCATATGAAGCGGTGAAGAGGTTCGAGAAATAATGGTTACTGCCGTAATCGGAACACCTTTGTAGGAGGCTCTGTCTTTGCTTTCCTTTGTTGCATGCAACACAGTTATGATCATTAGTGAATACTTTGGCAGGAAGTCCTTGAACAAGGCCCAGTTTAGAGAGCTGGTTGATGGTCTTGAAATTGACATGGGCCATCCTTACGTGCCATTTGGTGGACTCATCCACGATGCTTTAGCCACCAAACATGTTAAGTCACCGGTTGGACATTAGTTAAGTTAAATGTATACGATTATGACTCAGAGGAACCTTCAGAGAATTGAAGTATCTTCGGGAGTTTGAAGTCTTTAGACAGAAGACAAGACATTCATTCTTTGTGAAGAGTACTTTGTTCTTAGTGTCACAGATTTGTGAGACTGAAAACAAATTGAAGTGTTGAAGTTCCTTGACATAATAAACATTCTCAAAGTCCAGTTGAGGTGTTTTGATGGTCCCTTTTCACGTAATTCGATCCATCACTTCCTCCAAAGGTTACATTGCCTCCACCTTCAATAGGTATAAAGGTATGCATCATGTCCCTGTTTCCTGACATACTTCTAGAACAACCACTATCAACAATTCCAACATCTTTATGCTTAAGGGGATGATCCTACAACAACAACAAAATATACAGAATATTAGTACACTATGGAGGCTCAAGTCATTCTTGACTTGAACTTGCCTTAATGGATCATATGAGTTATGCAAGGTAGAAAGATAAGATCCACTATTGTTCTTGGGTTTCCAATGAAACTTAGGTCTATGTTTATTCCAAGAACAACCTCTGAGGTCTTGGCAGTACCAGTACCCTCTCCCATCAGTCATAGGATTTATATATCTAGGCCAAAAACCATTTTTAAAATATTCACTGGTTGATTGAACATATGGTTTTCCAAATGATCTTCTCCAAGGAAAAGATGTATTATAATTAGAGGCTTGTGGAACATAAGGTGGTATATCATTCACATTGGTCCACATGGGCCTAGTATTCCTAGAGTCACCACACCTACTCATTCTTTGCTCATGATAATCACAATCCTTAATTAAATGGGATTTACTTCCACACACAAAACATTTCTTCTGAAGAGAAGATTTATTCAAACCAAAAGAAGTATTCTTACAAGCGAGTATTCAAACCAAAACCATGAAAAGAATTGTTTTAACAGTATTATTATGCAAAGAATTAAAAACTAAGTCTTCAGAGGCAACTGTCTTGGAAGTGGATTCCTTGGCACAACTCGACACTCTTATTGGTAGTCTTTGGGACAGTGGGGGTGTAGACTCGAGAAGGTCGGGACTTGAGAAGGTCGGACTTGGGAAGGTCAAACTTGTCATTTGAATCATTCTCTGTAGACCCTTGCTTGGTGGACTTGTCACTGTTAACACAAGAGACAAAGTCATTAGAAGTAGTATTAGGGTGCGGCATGTCTCTTGACTTTTGCCATACTGATGATATGATCCATCAAAGTCTTTAATTTTGGACACATCAATAGGCATATGTTCACCTCTAATAGGACCAGGGACAGAATGTAATTGGCCTTCTTTGACAAAATTAGCTAGCTTGGTGGTGTAGATTCGTGTGTCATCCCTAGCTTCTAAGCCAACATATTTCTTAAACCCTAACGCCACTGTAGAGTTAGAAGCTTGACTACTATAAATAAAACCAGCTAACTTATTCCCATTCATCATCCATTCTTTATGCCTAGCAATTTCCTCTTTAAGTTTCTCCTTAAGCTCTAGATTTTCTGACTCTAAGTCTGCTCTTAACTTCTCAGACCATTTTAACTCATTTGTAGCACATTCGAGATCTCTTTCTAAAACACCTATCTTTTCACCATAAGCTATTTCATTCTTCTGAAACCAAACCTTTTGTCTTTCTAGTGTTTTTAAAGCCTGTTTATAAGCTTCTACTTCCACATAATATTCATTATATTTAGGTTCCAAAATATCATAAGCTTGTTTAAGTTCATTATAACGCTCACTACAACCAAACACACAATTTTGTACCTGAGAGATGCCCATCAAGGCAATCTGATCATGCCTATCCTCTGAAGTCTGACTAGCAATCAACCCAACATTATCGGGACCATCATTATCGGACTCCTCATGTTGCTTCCAGTCCACATTGCTATCGAGTGACCAAAGCAGTGATCCCTTTGATGTTCCTGCCTCCTTCTACGATATGGCGATAAGAAGTGTATCTTGTCTCATCACCAGCTTTACTGTCTTTGCATTCTCTAGAAAAGTGCCCCATCTGTTGGCATGTGAAGCATTTAACCTTCCTCTTGTCAAACCTTGCTGGATCACGTCCTTTGAATCCAAACCTTCTTCCGACTTTTCTTTCAAAATTCTTGATATCCATGGAAAGCATGGCCACTTGCCACCTCAACTTCATCTCTTCCATCTCAAGCGGGTCCACCTGATCAAAATCCTCATAAGCTAGTTCTGCGAGGATCATAATCAGCACAGAAGGATCCAAGTACATCTTCCATAATGTTGCTTGATTTAGAGTGAGAACTTGATGAAGGAGCGATTAGATGATGATGGATATGGACTTGGAGCATAGCTAGACTTTGGAGTAGAGGCTCCAACAAAGGCAGGTATGAGTAGCGAGAAGAAGATGATCGAAAAGGGGTTCTTACATCATGTTCAAGAGCTTTAAGTTTGTTGTAAAGTTCATCAAAGGTCATCATGTCCAAACCACCTTTAGCTTTTAAGGCTATGCTTACATGTAGCCAGGATGGAGGCAATGACCTCGAAACTTAGAGTTACTGATCATCATTATCCGGCTTAGCTTGAAGTGGTTCAACCGACTTAAGATCTTGTGAAACTTATCATAGCCCTTGTGAATTCCTTCCTCTTCAGAGATCTGAAAGTCCTGAAACTGTTGTCTTAGCATGGACTTCTTCAGCCTTCTAGACTCCTCATTCCCACCGAACTTTGCTTTAATAGCTAGCCATATATCCTTGGCGTCATGCATGAAGTGAAAATCACTCAAGTGATCCTCGGGAATAGCTTGCGAAGAATAGTTCGACTTTTGTTTCTCTCTGAATGCGCTAGCAACTCTTCAGCAGTTTTGGGAGGAACATTAATCATGTTCCCAGCAGCATCCGTGGTAGTTCTCTTTAAACTGTTCCCCTTCAAAATTATCTGCCATACATTCCAATCAATATTGGAAATCCAATTCTGCATCTTCATCGCCCAAAGATCATATTCCTCCCTTTTAAGGTAAGGAAACTTAGCATTGCTATTAGAGAGACTTAGTTGTTGCGGATGGGTGGAGTTTTGGTTGTTGGTGAGTTCAGTATCAACATCTGAACCAGGCATGATGATTTTGTTATGGTTGTATGGGTGTTTAGAAAAAGCGTGTCCTTAGTATCGTAGAGACTCTCACGAGGCTCTAATACCACTTGTTGAAACAAACAAAGACCTTGATAGATCTTGAGCTCGTGGATCGTTATGTATGCCTATGTAATCACAAGCACAATAAAAGATAATCTCTACAACTTATGTTCAGTAGCGGAATATAAACACAAGTAATAACTAAGAACTTCTTGATCCTCTATGGATCTTTATATTAACTAAAACTGAGTTTTTCAATCGATACATAACTCTTTCTAATGTGTTCCTTTTATAGACAAGGAACCCTAAACAATATCTCTAAACCGTTTCCCAAGAGCGTATAAACTTAAAAACTAAATAAGATATACACAATCACTTCCTAATAAAGCTCATGTATATCCACACTAAACAAACTAAACACGGAATAAACACTTCCGTAAAAACCAACTAGTCACTATTATACTTCAATACTTCAGTAGAATAAGTCTTCGGCAGAATCCACTTTACTTGGTAGAAACACTTTACTTGATAGAAACACTTCACTTCGAGAAACACTTCAACATAATCCGGACTTTCACATAATTCCCAACAACGAGCCAAGACTCGGACCCCTGAGCTCTTATTCCACAAAGTCTCTCCAGTGTGCCCATAGGTTTTGCGGATGTGGGTACCTATATAAAGCAAATGCCAAGGATGAGACTTGAACTTTGGTCAATTGACTCATAAACAAATGCTCCAGCCATTGAACTAATGCTCCATTGGTCATATGTGTGAGAAATTTATAAGTGCAATTTTCGTTCCTAGCCGAAATAAAATGACTAAAAGGCTCTCTTCTCTATTTTATTAAATAGAAAGAATACAAGGGTGATTTAGCTATTTTATTTTATTCAGAGATGAAAATTTTACTCGTAAATTCTTCACAGTGACGGTGATTAGCATGTGTAAATGGGCAGCCGTACAAGACTACTATTTGTGAGGGGCATCCAATTTAGTATATCCATTAGTATTTATATATGTCTAACTTGAACTTTTATAACACTTTTTAAATAGTATGTCAGAGGGCCTCCGATTTAGTATATATGTCTAGTATTTATATATGTCTAAGTATATTATATATTGAATTTTCCATAATAGTTAAGTTTTTCGTGATTTACGGGTCCTCACTCGTAGTTTCGTACCAGGCCACCCAAATAAGTAGGACCATATTTGTTAAGATCCCAATATTGATATTAAAATCTTACGATTTTACAAAAGCAAAAATGATCTCGATCTTACGTATGCTATTTGTGAGATAGGATCCCGATCCTAACCATCTTAAGATCTCGATCGATTCGATCTTACTTTTATCGAACCACAAGCTAAAAAATTACATATTTATGTATTAAGTTTTGTAGAATATGAAAAACAAAAGGTTAATTGTATTAAACACTTCATAATCATATTTTTTATATACATTTTCATGACATATCATATATAATAATATGTAGATTTGCATAATTATACAACGCCAATAAAAAAAATGAGACTATAGTAGGATCTTAAGATCCCGTTCCGATCTCACGATCACAATCTTGCAAAGAATAAAACGATCCTAGATAGAATCCCGATCTTAAAAACCCTGAATGAGACCGCCCTGATTTTCCACAGGATGGTGTCCTGCATTTTCAAAAAGGCAAGGATGAAACATGTAATATGGTCAAACTATAAGGAGGATTTTTGCAATTTACTTTAATTTATACATTCATATCCTTTGGTTTGCGTGGAAAAGACGGACCCCAAAAATAATTTGTTTTTTTCCTTTTGGTCATTGAATCCAAATTAATCATTTGTCTCATCCACAAAGAAAAATGAACGTGAGTGTGGAAAAAAGATTATAAACTAAAAGGAAATTTATCTGAAATCAAATACTTTTAGCATTTAGATACCGATTTTACAATAAGAGAGGTAAATCATATAACATCAATAATAAAGAGCACAAAGACATAAATCGGACATGGTTAGTGTTCCGAAAAATGAATGTGTTTAAAGAAATCAATTATTTCATTTTTTTAATGGTATATGCGTGTTATATAGATTAATGGAAAAAGCAGACAAAGGTCACGATGAAAATGTAATGCCGAAAATATGGTGAGATGGTAACGAAGAAGGCATAATATGGTGTGTTGTGTAACACTAGTGGAAGGCAATGGTGGACGTAATATATCTATTCTTTTTAAAAGAGTTTTTTCATTTGATATTATGTTGTATGTCCTTTATTATTAGATTGTTATTGAAAGAACAATAAAAGTATGTATGTAAATATATTTTTAAAATCTATAATCATTTTTGTTCAAATTTTGATATGCTCACAACCATATGTTATGTTTTTCAAATACTAATTGAGATGTAAATTATTAAGACTATACATATACACCTAAACCATAAACAACTAACATTACTAAGGCTAAATACAGTGGATGGTCTTGAGGCTCGGTCGACCGATCGGTCACCTTCGGTCGTCTCACTGTTGGTCAGTCTTGAGCTTCAGTCGTTGAACGACTAAAACACCAACATGGTCGGCTGCACGACCGACTTTGGCACAAGGTTTGTGTGTTTTTTTAGTTACTATTTGGCATTGCAAAGTAAAATAAAAAATTAAAAATAAATAAATAAAATAAAATAAAATACTTTAAACATTTAATTTAACTTAGTCATCACTATAACAACTTGGTCATCGTCAAGTCGTAAAAGAGAGAAAGCTGATATAACACGGTCGTGTCTAGTCACCGTTGTACCCGGCCTAAACATCTAACATTACTATATTAGCTTTATTTTTCTTTTGTTTTCTGTTTTTCTATAAACAACTAACATTATATGATTTCATTTCAAACATTATCCGAATGTCTTACATAAACATTCAAGAGTAGTAAAAATTATTTTTTATTTGAAAAAGTTATTTACTTTTTTATACAAGACAAAAACAAATTTGTTTTTGTTTTTCATCAACTTTCTGAGAAAAAAAAGACTTTAACCGATTTGAGTTTATGTGATGATTGATTCAAACTCCATTAACCAGTCGACAAAAATATTAGAAACCATGGTTGTTAAAAAAAATTGCTTAAAACTTAAACAACGATGATAAAAGTTTAATAGCATAGGATCATTTGTATCTCACCGTATCTGGCTCCACCGTTTTAAGCTCACATGACTTGCATCGTTGCATGTTACATTGTTCGGACAAACAAAACATTTATTCGGTTTAGACAAGAAAAAATATGCCTAATTTTATTCTATCAAAATTCAAAGCTATACTTCTATAGGTATGTTAAAATATGTCTTTTTTGTTTTCTCTTTTATATGCTCTAAAATAACCTTCAAATAAAACTTAAAAGAATATTTTATTGTTGGTAAATACTAACTTAAAAGAATATTTCATTGTTTCCTAGGTGATATGTTATAATATTATGGGGTCATTTTATAATTAAGATTTTGATTATATGAACCTGGCCGGCACAAGCACGTCTTTACGACGTGGAGGTACTGCAATCGTTTTTTAGCTCTTTTAAATAAACTACTACTAAAAGATGGTGTTTAAATTTTGTCTTAACATTAATCTCATTATCAGCTTATGATTTGTAAGTTACCATGAGTTTCATAACTAATCGCTAAAATATGTTCACTTTGTAGTTTCTATATTATCATTTGCTAATTGTTATAACTATCTCAAACACAAAACACCAAGGGGCGGAACTCTTTGAGGGCAAGGGAGGGTCCTGGCCCTCCCAAAATTTATGAAACTTAGTGTAAATATTATAGATTTTAAAAGTAATTTAGTTGAGATTACAAACAAATCTCCGATTCGCCCTTCCAAAAAAAATCCGCCCCCCCCCCCCCAAAATTAATTGTCAAGTTCCGCCACTGCAAAACAGTATATAAGGGTGTGCGAGGTATGTAATCGCACAGGGCCTCAAAATTTTAGAGACCTCAAAATGTATATTTTCTTTATATATCCGAGGTCTTAAATTTACTTCCGACAAAAAAATGTAAATGATGTATGATTTTATTTTATGTATGCTTGTTAGAACTGAAGTTAAATTGTTAAAATACTACAATATGTGTTTTTTGTTTCAATAGTTGATATGATATATCGTTAACCGTTATATTCGGTTACAATATAAATTTTTGCACACTGTCTCTGGAATCTCAGCTACGACACTGCTCAAACATCAAATATCATGAAATTAAAAAGCATGGGCACTTGATAAGTGATTCAAGTAGTTTAGTTTATGTGTATGAAAACATGACCACAACCATCTATTTTTTTATAATTTTATAAATAAAGTTATGAAATGCATTACAAATAAACAACTTAAGATGAACCGGTTTAGAATACTACAAAAACGTCGTGTACGTGTGTGTTTGTCACAATTATTAATTCTTGCAAAAGTTCGTATCTTTTAAAATAAGAGTTATGATGCTTACAAAGTTACAAGGATCCATTGAAATTTAATTTGAACACATACTCGTTTCTTTAGAAGAGATAATAGCGTTACGCGTTTTGATCTTGTAATCACAGTCATAATAGTTTAACTTTACTAGAGACAAAGGTGGTCGAAACTAGTCAAAACACTCTCAGCATCGAGGGAACTGTGAATTGACCCAAACCAAACACGAGGTTGGAACAAATTAAATGAGTAAGACAATGATTGATTCCCCCACAACAAAGCAATGCCTTGAAGTCACATATTCAACCTTAAAAATCTAAATGAATTATCAACCATCATAATCTCATAACTTAGACAAACACCTCTCGTAACTTAATATGGAAATGCTGAATATGAAATCCAAATATATGAACATGTGGCACAAAGGATATAGAATCGAGTAACGAAAAAAATAAAGCGTGGGTGTATTTTGGATGGATCAGAGGTTTTTTTTTTACACAGATGTACGCGACATAATCGAGATATTCTTGTGACTGTTTTCAGCTGCCCCTAACCAGTTCCAAATGTGTAATTAAAGATATTTGAACTCAAAACCTTTTATGAGGAGGTTAGGTGTCTTACCGCTAGACCATTTGATGATGGTTGCACATGCTTATATGAGCTTAAGCTTATTTTTCAAAGAGATTAATTTTTCGTTCAACTAACAAGGCTTATGAAGCGTATGAGAGCTTTTCATAGAAGGATAAGGTCTTAAATCAAAAGTTACTTCGAGCAAACATAAGTTTTAACTAGTTTTGCAAGACACGTCCGTGATGTTTCAATCGATTTCAAATTGTACCGATCGTGGTAGTTTGCCGACAAACCTTCCACTTGTTCCATCTACTACAATCTCGTCTTAGCTAAATTTTTTCATAATAGCCATTCAACCAGTTAAAGTACAATAACCTTTTAAACAACTTGCTAAAGTAAATTGAGCAAAACTAAATGGAGTAGTTCTTAGTCAAAGTCTTGAAGCAAGTAATGGTCCATGGCTGCTTTAGTCTTAGTAGCCCAATTAAGTGTCTGGTAGGTGAGCTAGACAACCAAGACTTTTCAAGAGTAGGAGAAACAAAACAATCAAGAAGCATTGAGAGACAAGAAATCCAACCTCCTACCAAATACAACAATAACTGCTTCATGTTCAAATACCCACCACCAAATACCCACCACTGTATCTTTTTTCTAGAAGACTTTGATAATTGTATTGATGTTTCTTCTAATTTCACTAAGAGTCGATTCGAGCTCAAGAACATAGGCTATACCGAGTATATCACAACCATTTGAAAAGTAATAGCTTTCGATAAATAACATTTGGAAACTCTGGTTACCATTTAGACGTTCTTGGAATCGGAGAGTCAAACAATATACAGAAGCATTCAAACATGACATAAACTAAATTGTGCCGAAATTCTTCAATAGTTCAATCAATCTTGCAACAAATATTTTCAAAACTGTTGACAACAATTGACAGAAATTTGTCAGATACTATTATCAAAACATGGGTAGAATACCAATGTTGTATGAAGATACAGATACAAAGCAAAGGTGGAAATACATCTTAAACTGAAAAAACAGCGTAGTTACACATAATGGAGTATCAATGACTGGTGATGGGGAGATGAAACAAACCCCGTAAGGTATACCTATATTGCCTCCTAGTCCGCAAAGACAAAAAGAAACAACTTTACAAGTAAAAAGAAATGGATAAATGACCAACAAATGCTCTTATGAGTTTGTGATAACTTACAAGTTACTTGTGCAACATAGTATACTCAACTTTCATGGTGTGAAATGTTTATTGAAAGATCATCGGTAGTATGACATGTGCCTAGATGATCTGAAGGGGGAAGAATCGAATGGAAAGGACTTAGGGATTAGGGGTGAAGAATTAACGGATTTCTTTTTAGGATTTTTTGTCTCAGAACGGAGCCTTGACTCAACCACTGATAGCAGATTTAAGGATGTTTTCATTTCGGGGAGATCTGCCAACTTTTCATACCTCTTTAACTCTCCATCTTGTATGTAAGCGAGATCTGTTGCCCATGACTCTAGGCCGTCAAATATATGGGTTGCATATACGATTGTACATCCTCTCTGTTACAATTATGAATGGTATTGAATTGTTCAAAATTTGAAAATGGGAAAACCGAAAGAATAGAAACAGGTCTGAATGTAAAATCAAATAATATACCTGTTCACATTCCTCCTTGAAGAATTCTAATAGGTCCATCCTTGCAACAACATCCAAGTCGACAGTTACTTCATCTAGCAAAAGAACCTGACAAGAAAGATTTCATCAATCCCATGTCAATGTTAAGATATTAGATACTACTGAATTCCAAGTGAATTATGAGTAAACACACAGTAACTACTGTTACAGAAATGCTCATTTATCATCACACAGAATCCCATGAACCTAAATTCTATTGTATTTGTGCATGTGTGTGTATGTGTTTACAGAGAGAGATGATTATGTAGAAACTGCATATGTGGTGAGAATGCAAGAACCATAACGAAATGTACCAACATATTTAAGAAATTCACATGTTTTTGCCTTCTAAGCATATTTGTGGTTCTTACATGATCCTCTGTGTGTGATACTAACCCATCCCATAATAGGTTAGTATCAAGCCACAAGCTAGGCGAAGAACTCGCTCCAAAAAGCTAGCTCAAAGGAGCGGACAACTAGACTTTATAAGCCACCAACCAATCCCATACTTGGCCGATGTGGGATCATAACAGTGTGCTTGCAGGTCTAAAAAGTGGCACGGAACAAGAACAGACCTGAAAAGGATGAAGGAGGCCCAAGCAGATTTGCACTCTACGTCGTTGCCCATCAGAAACTTTATGCATCCGCCATTGCAGATCAATGTCCAACAGATCAATTAGCTTCTCTCTTCTAACTGGATTAATTCCTTCAACTGCAGAAAGTCAATTAAGAGAAAAGCGGGTCGATAAGGGATTTAGATTGACAGTAGACTAGACTGGCTATGTTGTGCAAAATGACATGCAGAAAATCATCTTATGGAACGTTGGAAACAAATGCTCTTAAATCTAAATTTCCTCCATTGTCACGAGTGCAAATGACTACAATTAAAACTTCAAGCCTTAAGAAATGATCCATGAGCTTTTTCCCTCTAATAAAACATTTCTATACAGAAAGCAAACGCGCTTACGCACCACCATGTTGTTAACAAAATTCTGATCATTGATTGTGATTTTATGGTTTTTTTAGCTTATGCGCAAGCTAAGGCCCATACTGCATTAAGATATAATGAAATTTATCACTAGTGTAAGATATGCATAAATGATACAGAAATAAGCTCCAACCCACCTCCAAATATCATATGTTCAGCTGAAAAGTCCCTTGTAATGGCACTTCTCCTGAATTTATTAAGAAAAAACATATAATTCAGAAAGTGGGATATGACAAATTTAGTGCAAGGGAAAGAATGCTACTCATTGTGATCCTGACCATCTAATTAGTTCTACATAAAAGATAAGCAATAAAGCCTATCATAATTATAAGTCCTACAGAGTCCATGTCGAGTAATATAACAGAGTGCATAACTGATAGATATAAATATCTGTTGACTAGAGGGCGGAGCATAACATAAGGCGAAGTAACTTACAGCCGAACCAATGGTTTTAGTCCAAGATCCACCCAAGTAGGACAAATCACCGCTACAAACCAAGTGTGTGTGGTGAAAAGAAGAGAAATCTAGCACCCGCACAACATCTTTCCCACCGACCATATGTTTTCCAGCCAAAATCTTCAGCAAAGTAGTTTTCCCTGCCAAGATACAGGGTAAGTGTGTTTTCTTATGCTTAATTACAAACAGCTTTGTACAGATCAATACTGAATATAAAAACAAACCACCAATAAGAAGCAAGTATTTAAATGCACGTATATTATCAGGATGATAGTCAAATTTTACAATTACCACGGGATAACTGTTATAACAGCTTAAAGGCCATCCAAAATGTAGCTTCTAATATTCACGGAATTGTACAGAAGATGGCTACTTGTCTAAACTTGCCAATGATTTGTTACATAACATTACAACTAAAAGAGCGACAATGTATAAGTCTAGCACAAACAATTTGCTCATTAGACGTGATCAGAAGTTAAAACTACCCTACGATTACAGAAGGCTCCCAAAAACAAACATATTATCTTTCCCGTGCCTATTGCAGATAAAACACGAACACTATACATATAAGTTTGCTATTAGCAATCACCTCAAAACCAAATTGTCAAAACAATACTGCAATTCCCTTAACTCCATAAATGTTAATAGATTAGAATACGATACTAGTATGCTATGAGCTCCGTTTTCATAGACGTGTGTATACTATACTACATTGCATTATTATCCTTAATATCTGTCTAATACTCTAATCATCAGTGTTGAGTCTGTTGCATTTCAAGCTACAAGGTCTTATCCGAACAGTAACATTTTATAGCCAGTGTCACGATTCCCATAAATTAATAACATAAATCTCATCATTCAAAATTGACGCCAATAAACTTGATACATTATTCCTATATTAAATATAGCAAATAAACCTTATCATAAGCTACAAGTTTACATATAAACCAAATTAAACAGACAAATAAACATAAAAAGTTAAGATTAAGGTTTAAGAAAATACCAGATCCATTAGCACCGACAAGTAGACAACGAGATTTAGGCGATATTTTGAGATTAAAATCCACAAAAATAGGATTATCACCACTGTATCCAAATTGCATTCCATTGACTTTTATACTATTTGACTCTCCCTCCATTTTTGACTGGTTCGATTTTTTGTGTTGGGTTTGCTGCGAGTATTTGTAGGTTTACAAAAAGTTTTGGTTTGAGGTGTTTGGTGACGTGGCTGTGGATTATTGTTGGTTGGTTATTGGGCCACGTTTTCTGGGTTTGTTGTCACTTGTCATTGCCACTATAAATTACCTTTATAGAGGTTATGCGTTAGAGTGTGCAAATCAATCGAAATGTGTCTGAATCATCTTCATGCTTTTTACAACTTGTTTACCTTTTTTCTTTTGTAAAAATGGTACATTTGTATTGATTTGGTTTTTGCTCGAGTGAAAATGGTACATTTAGGAGTCGTTGGGTTTATGGGTTTTCCATCATACGATGAGGCTACTCTCAATAGTGACTCTAAGAGAGGGAGGTACGCTTGGCTGGATGGGTAGCGCCAAACCACCGGCCCAAGTCATCCAACAGCTCACGGCACCGTGGTTGGTGCCAAGGATTCTCGGCTGATATCGCGGTTGATTTTTCTTTTTCTTTTTTTTTTATTGTATTTGGGTATTTAGTGTAGGGTATGTGTGGACCGCGTGCCACATTTTTATGCTAAAAGTACTTAAAATGTAATCTGAAAAGATTTACAGTGCCATAAAAGGTTTTCTTGGCGTGGTGCATTTTTTCGCGGCACCACGATCTGCGGTGCTCTAGCGACCCTCATTTTTCATGTCACCTCAATTTTCCCACTCATGACCTACAACCAAACTTTTAAGCCTGATAAGGCTCTAGGCATATATTTTTTCATCTTTTTAACAATAAAATTAAGTTTTTTATTAAAAATAAAAAACCATTACATAATAATTCAAATACATCTAAAAACATTACAAATAAAACTTCAAATAAAATCACGAAACTAGTATTGATTTTCCACGCGATGCAAAATTTAAAACACAATTTGTTCGTTGTTATGTTAACAAGACAAAATTTAATACAAACATCCCTTTTTTTATGAATTAGTAACCCAACTATAGTCTTAACTTAATTCTGTCTACTTTTATAATTCAATGTTATGGAAAACTAGAATGGGGTTGAATAGTTTTCAGCGATTAAAACTTCATTTTAAAGTATTTAGATCGACTTATGTAAATCCATTTAGATCTTGTGTTGGATATTGATAGATGAACATATAAGTAAGTAATGCAAGAGATAAAGAGTAAAGGAACACAAAACCACAACACAAGTATTTATAGTGGTTTTTCTGGACATCTTTCTTGCCCTACTCCATTTCCAGAGTACCTCCGAGAGTTTCTAAGCATTGCACAACACAAGCTCCTTAATGTGGCGAGCATCCTTAGCGTCGCCTACACTTTATCCGGTACAAGGCTAGAACAGAGTTCTTCCGCGGGGTAGAACAAACCTATCTAGCGTCGCCTACACTTTATCCGGTACAAGGCTGAATCACGAGGTTCCATTACAAAGGAGGAACTACTACCCAACACAACTACCCAAAGGAGACACACTCCTTTTTACAATACTAGAAAGGATATCAATGTCCTTTAACCCAAACTACACAACTTGTACATTGGCGCACCATATGTCGAATGTACACCATCGGAACCATACACTAATGCCTTCAACACGACACACTATGGAGGGAGGAAAAAACTATCAATAAGATGTACTTCAGTGGTCTTGATGATGGCGAAGCTTACGAACTCATGACCTTGAGCTTGCACGTCTTCAAGAGGTTGTGATCTCGCCTTTAAGAGGAACCTATAGAATCACACAAAGATAAAACTACATAGAATGATCCTTTGTATATGTGGTTAAAGAAGTTAGAACATATAAAGAAAGTATGTCTAAAAAGGGGTAGTGAGCAAGAGATAAATGACTCACTATTTATAGGCAAAACAAGCCTATTGTCCCACAGTTTCGGCGGATCCCTCACCCAAGGGATCCGGCGGTCCAGGGGATCAGGCTGCTTTGGGCGGCTTAGTCCGGATTTTGGGTTGCAAACCGGGTTATGGGTTATGGGTTATGAACCATGGGTCATGGACTTTGGATCATGGATACCCAACAATATACTATGAATCTAGTCAATGGGTTGTGGATCTTGGGTCATGGGTCATGGATCATAGATAATATCCAACATGACTTCATGCATTATGTCATGCAATGGGTCATGTGTTATGGATCATGCTCCATGGGTATGGGTTATGGACTTTGGTTTTTACCCAACAAGATTCATTGTACCTAGTCAATGGATCATGGGTCTTAAGGTCATAGGTTATGGACTTTGGTTTTTACCCATTACAACATATACAAAGAACATATACATTTTTATAAAATGTAAGTATATAACTTATTTAACTAAATATGTTTTGATAGTTTTGATATGTTTAGTAAAAGTGTGTTAGTAAACTATTGGCTCAAAGCTTTTACGTATTTTATTTATTTCGTTAAAATGATTTTATGTTTGTTATCGACAAAACATTAGAAGATAAGTAAAATATAAATAAATGTTTTATGGTTTATTTGTATTAACAATCTCCCCATTTTTGTTGATGACAAAACATAAGATTATTTAGAGAAAATAAAATTCGTAAAAATTTAAATTGGAGTTTTTACTCTCTTATCCTTTTTTTTGTCGAAACAAAAAGAGCGTTGAAAAAAAACTAACACATAGTGGAAAAAACTTTGAGAAAAACTTGTGAAAAGTAAAAAAAAAAAAAAAATGAGAAAGAGTTAGAGAAAGAAATGTAAAGATAAGTAGTAAGGTAAGAAAGAAGTTCTCGTCTTAGCTCCCCCTTGACGGATGCTATCCTTTAGTGAGGGAGTCAAGTAATTAGGAAGAGTAGACGAGTGTATTGCAAGTATTTTGCAATGTTTTTAACTTTGACTAAAATGCTCCCCCTTGACAAGTGCTCCCTTTTGATGAGGGCGTCAAGTAGTTAGGAAGCCTAAGTGAATGTATTGCAAGTGTTTTGCAATGCTTTGCTTTAATGAAAAACTCCCCTTTGTTGAGGGCGTCAAAGTCTTCATGTGTATTTTGAAAATATACAAAACAAAGGTTAGAAAACAAGTATGTGATGCATTATTTCCTACAAATGAGCTTCAAATTAGCTCAAAAGTGTAATCACATCCTGGGTTCTCTTTGGATCCTTCAACTGAGGGATCCGTCGAGGAAAAAAGTTGAGAAGTGTACACGCAACTTAGTGGTAGCAATGTAAATATAAATAGTGATGTAAACATCCAAATGAGTTATGTATTGTTGCACCAAACATATTCACATAACTATATAGCATACAAACATGTTGTTTCATTTAATAAAACAAGAGAAATGATACACATATCTCTAAAACTAATAAAATGATACAAACATGTATTAAAGTAAAATTCGTAACAATCTAAGTTGCGCCTAAGACTAGAGGAAACACCACTTGTGCTTGCATTCCTATGTTTAGGGACGATTAGATTCGTTGACTTCATCAAAACGTTAAAGAAGGTGATAGAACATGAAACGTAACTCATCACGTACTTCATGAACTAACCCTTGGACATGTTGACAATGAAAGCAATCACTGTCATGACTAGGAAATGGTGGTGGTAAAAATGGAGCGGTTTGAGGAGGTAAGTTTGATGAGGAGGGTGGAGGTTCTACAAAGGATGGAGGGATTTACGGAGGTAAGTTTGATGAACTAGGAGGTGGTTAAACTAAGGATCAAGGTGGTGATATATGAGTTGGTGGTGGAGGTAAAGAAGTATCTACTTCCATATGGTCCGATTGTTGAGTTTGGTGATTCCTCATAATCCAAAAATGGATCATTTGAGGTGAAGGAGAAAGAGACACGGGTGCTAGTGAAGTTCCTACACCAAGGTTTTGGTGAGAAGGTTGTTGTGGTGCCATTTTCTCAATTGATGAGAATGTGGGCAATGGTGGTGGATGAGAAGGCCTAGGTGGCAAGTCTTTTAGGGAGTAAAGGTTTGGAGATGAAAGAGGTGTGGTGAAAAAGAGGGCTCTAGGCTATAGAGATGAGAGTTTAGTTGCTTTAGTGGAGATAGGAGTGTTTGGTTTAGGAGGTATGGTAGTGTTTGGCAAGTTTTCTCAATATACAAGGTCGGATACTAATTCGAGGCGGTTTTCCTAGCTTTGGGTGGTAGAGTTTGTTGGGAAGGAACTCTAGTGTTTGAAGCTTTGATGGGTGATGACTCGGTTGAGGAAATTTCATGAACAACACGAGCAATTTTCTTGGGAGGTCCTTTGGTTGATGAGGTTGCACTAGGTGCTTTTCTCATGGTGAAAAGTTGGAAGTAAGAATATGAAGAAGGAAGTTTTAGCTACTGAGAATGAGTGCTTGAATGGTGATTTGGAAGCACAAACACAAATGGTTTATAAAGGAAGAAATTAGGCAAGTGAATTAAATCCTAAACCACTAAAATTCTTCAAATTGCAATGATTTGTAGCACAAGAGTCAACTACTGATGTTGTTCGATCTAGGAGTCATTTAAGACAATGTAGAGTGTTTAGATTACCAAAGAGGGTTTGAGATGATTATATCATGTGAGATTAAGCCTTATGTGCAGCTGGTTCTCACGGAACCCTCACTTAAGGGATCCAGTTATCTTTAAGTTAGGGATCCGGCTCTCAAAAGCCAAGAAAAAGGGTGATTGGATTCTAGCAAGGTCTGGCACGTATATATCTTGAGTGATTTAGTCTACTAAGGTATCTTAAATGGTATAAGACTTAAATGATCAAGCATAATCAGTAATGATGACTTTTATGGAAAGAACTTGAGTTTTTATGAACACCAATGAGTGATCATGGATGACGCTAAGAGTTTTGAGGATGGTAAATGATCATATAGACGGATGGTGATCAAAGGAAAATTTAGAAAATTCCTTAAAAATCACAAGAAATGGAAAACTAGTTTTTAGAGCATTTTAAGGTAAAGATGACCAAAATCAATTTGTAAAAAATGAGAGAAATATCAAACTAGGTGTTTTGAGATGAGAGGAACAATGTGTAAACAGCGGACGGAAAGATGGTGAGTTTTGAAGTAATGATAAATCAAAAACACCTCTTCTCAACATATCGACAGGAAGTCTGACGGGAGTAATGTAATGTCACTTTTGGTAGCAATCTCAAAAGCAAAATCATTGTTGGCAAATATCACGATTGCTTATGACTTTCTAAATATTGAAAATGTTGCTCATATTGATAGACTAGGATTTAACTTGCTTATTATTAGTCAACTATGTGATTAAAAATATAAAGTCCTCTTTGAAGAAAATGGTAGCAAAATCCTAAAAGACGATATCACCATAGCAAAAGGAGTTAGGAAAAACAATATATATTTCATGAAATTAGATAGAACATTTAGATATAAACTTTGCTTAACAACCATAGATGATATCTCTACTATTTGGCATAGAAGTCTAGGTCCGCTAATGAGACTTATTCAATCCTTGTCCTCAAAAGAGCTAGTTAGAAACTTACCAAGTTGAAATATGACCAACACTTTTGTGATGCTTGCAAAATTGGGAAACAAGTTCATAGTAGCCATAAGGCTAAAACATGGTATCCACATCTAGGTGTCTAGAACTTTTGCATATGGATTTGTTCGGTCCATCCGCTATACAAAATTATGGAGGCAACTTCTATACTTTGATCATAGTAGATGATTACTCAAGGTATGCTTGGACAAAGTTTTTGAAAACCAAAAATGAATCTTTTTGATCAATTTGAAATACTTAGTAAGAAAATTTAAAATCAACCAGGTGTTAACATTGTGTCGATCGAGCGGATCATGGTCGTGAATTCGACAATGAAAGCGCAATTTGGAAACTTTTGTGATACTAATGGTATAATACACAACTTTTTGGCTCCTCGAACACCCCAATCTAATGGTGTAGTAGAACGTAAGAATCGGACTCTTCAAGAAATGAGTAAAACAATGCTTAATGAACTAAACATACCCCAAAAGTTTTGGTGTAACATCGTTGACACATCTACTTACATCTTAAATAGAGTCTTAATACGTTATTTCTTGAACAAAACACCTTATGAACTTTATAAAGGCAAGAAGCATACTTTATGATACTTTAGAGTATTTGGATGTAAATATTTTATTTCAAATACCAAAGATTATCTCACCAAATTTGACCCAAAGTCTTATGAATGTGTGTTTTCTTGGTTATACTCACAAATTAGCAAAGCATATATCATTTTAAACAAAGAAACAATGAGAGTCGAGGAATCGTTAAACGTAACATTTGACGAAAGTCCACCTCCATCTAAGACATCACGTTTGGTAGATAATGACTTAGTTGAAAGTTAACTTATTGAAAATCAAAAAAACAATGATAATAATAAGGAAGATGAACCATTAAATAAAGATATTGTCAATATCAAAGAATCCAAAAGTCATCCTTTAGATAAAGTCATAGGACAATTAAATCAAATAACATTAAGATCACAAACTCAAAATCAATGTAACTACTTTTGTTTTGTGTCATCCATTGAACCGAAAAACATAAACGAATTAATAAAAGATGAATCTTGGGTAATTGCTATGCAAGCGGAGCTAAACCAATTCATTAGAAATGATGTATGGACATTAGTTCCAAAACCTAAAAATCATGCCATAATTGGAACAAAATGGGTCTTTCGAAATAAAATGGACGAAAATGGTGTAGTGTCTAGAAACAAAGCTAGGCTTGTAGCACAAGGCTATAATCAACAAGAAGGTATTGAGTGCAGCGAAAATTTTGCCCGGTTAGCTAGGCTGAGTCTATTGAAATTGTTAGTGCAAATATTACGATATTTAATCTATACATTCTCATTTATTTTGTTGATGACAAACATGTAACTTGTAATACATAACGTAAAATGTATAAGTTACTTGTAATTATATCTTGTCTCAACATACTCTCAACACCTCTCGACGACTCAAGTCCTTGTATGCTACAACAAAGGTTAGTACATGTTTGTTATGTTGCGTTATGATCAAACCATTAAACATGTTTAGTTAAATAGTTTATAAAACACTTAAGTAAACATAAGTAAATGTGTTAGGTAAAACCCATGACCCATGACCCAAGACCCATACCCAATGTCTAGATACATTGTACCTTGGTGGGCACTCAAATTCTTGACCCATAGCCCATAGTTTTAACCCATAAACCATGGGTAAAGGGGGCGTGCACGGATCCTCAAGTATCCCACGGATCCCATGGAATTACAAAGGCGGATCCCTCAGAAGGGATCCTTGGGGAAGTGAACATGGTTTTGGTCTTTTTGCCTATAAATAACAAGCCACTTCTTACCATTTCTTCACACCTTCACACATAGTTTCTCTCCACCAAATCTAGGATATTTAGATCATTAGGAAACATGTAAACCACCCTCATCTAATATGATCATAATGCTGCTACTCTCATTTGTTGTAAGCATACTCCCGAAGTGATCCTCCAAAGCAAACTTAGAGATCTTGCTTCCTTACCTACTGAAGTGATCACCCATCACAAGATACAAGCACATGAAGATCTTATACAACAAGCTTGGGAAACTTGTCATCTTCATTCATAGAAGACTAACTACATCATGCTTTGGGTTCTTGATGTTTAGTCTAGGAGTTCATATCCAATAGACACATTGTCTTGGATATTGTCTAGTATCATATTCTTATATGACTAAGACTAGATGGTTTATGTGTTTGTGCCATAAAACACAAGGTTTGTTATGTTGGGCCACAAACATAATGGGTGTCATAGATGTGTCAAAGGCATTAGTGAAGAGTGCTGAAGATCCGTGTTGAAGGCATTAGTGAAGGTGTTGAAGGATCGTGTAAATATGGTTAGTTAAGAATGCCTAGGTCGTATAATGCGTGCATCGTTATACATATAGTATTGGTTTAGATCCAAGGATGGTGATATCCTTGATGGTGTTGTAACAAGGAGTGGATCTCCTTGAGATTAGGTGTCGTGTTGTGATGGGTAGTAGTTCCTCCATAGTAATGGAACTAGGTGCTTAGCCTAGTACCTAATAAAGGGTAGGCGGACGTTGTGTAGGTGTGGTTCACCTTGGAGTGAAAGAACCGGTGGTTAGCCTAGCACCGTTATAAAGGGTAAGCGGACGTTGTGATAGGTGTGGTTCGCCTTGGTGTGAAAGAACTCGGTATTTAGCTTTATACGGAAAAAGGTGTATGTAGCGTCGTTGTGAAGGCTTCTCAGCCATTAGGAGTTGGTGTAGTGATTCGAACTCGAGTAGGCGACTCGAGGAGTGGAGTAGGGCAAGGAAGGTGTCCTTGTAGCGAACCACTATAATCCGTGTTGGTTTGTCTATCATTTTACTTATCGCTTTACTCTTATTCTTGCATTACATTGTTTATTTTCTATGTGGTTGATGTCTATGTTTGTGACACATACTTGGTCTTTCATATAGTCACAAACTATATTTAACACTTTACATATTATGACAACGCTTGATCAAGAAAAGAAACCGGACTAATAATGGTGAAACTTGACTTTTAATGAACCATTAATCTTGCGGAATCTTATGTGATATTAAGGGGTTGGCCTTACATGCGTATCGTTAAATGCATCCTCGTGTCGAGATTAGCAAATGCAATGGTTTATAATATATTTGATACAAAAGTTTTAAGTTTGAAGCGAGCGTATTCACCCCCTCGTTTTCACAATTGGTATCGAGGCGGGTTGGCTCTAGTTTTTAAAACAAATGGGTTTCAAAACGAGTAAGGTCCTCGTATCAAATTTTTGGTGAAGTCAAGCATAATATGAAAAGTTTTTTGTTATTTTTTTTTCTTTGAAGTTTTGTTGTTAGATATCATGTTAATCAAGCTTGAATAATGGTAAAAATGGTTAATATAACTTCACTAAAAAGTATACAAAGGTTAAAACTTTTCATTAGGGTCAAAGCGTGCATTTGTGTAATTACGTATGAATCGCGGATCCCGGAGGTTACAATACGGATCCCTCAAGCAAGGGATCCGTGGATGTGATGCAGAAGACAATTTTTGTGCGAATTTTAAAAATTCATAACTTTTAACGTAGGAGTTAGAAGTCGTACCACCTATCGTTTTAAAGGTATTCGAGTCTACTTTCATTTAAAAATGATTTCATAAACTGATTCAAAACAAAAATTTACATAATCATTGATTTATAATAGAAAGTCATTTTTCGGTCATAACTTTTGCACAACTTTTGATCTAATTGGAGGCGGATGTTTTCATCTTTTGAATAACAATATGTCCTCTTTTGAAATTAAGGTTTTGATCATATTTATATACATAAAAGAAACTAATCAAGCTTGGTAGACATGTTTATATTTAACACAAAGCGATGAAAAGAACTTCCGTATGCTATGCTAAATGATAAATTGTCTTCCTTGCATTACTTGATTGTTTGCTTATCTCAAATAGCTTTTGTGCTTGTTTGATTGAATAACATATGTGGTTTCCTTACCTTGCTATTCATTCTCTTATTTGTCGATTTAGTAATAGTCTACTAATCAATGTGCTATTTAAAGGAATGTTTGGGATAACATCTAGTTGTGTCGAAAATGTTAGTTTTATAAGTTGAAAAATGTTTAAAACATATAACACACTAAATGGCCTTTTGATTGAGTTTGTCATGTGTGCAACATAAATGTTTTATGTTCTTATATGATTTCTTGATTTCATATTTTCTTGTATCATTTTCTAAGAACAACAAGAATGTACATCGGATCATAACCTACACTTGTGTTGATGATGTACTCTCCGTTTTTCCTTTCATGATCGCTCTTCGAGCTTCATAGTACGATTGACAACTTGATTATTTCATCCGATATACTCAAGTAAATTATTTTACAACGCAAATATAATTGTTCATATCCAAAGTCAAACTCGAGCTTTCCAACAACATATGTTGAACTAGTTCATCCAACTATCTTTTTGTTCACCATATGGACAACTTTTAATTTTTTTACACCTTCGTCACCGTAGTTGTTTCAAGTATAATATTAATAAAAACGAAGCAAAGTATCATCATTGTTACTCTTAGATAGGCCATTGTAGGAATATAAATTTTCCTAACTTGAGAATGAATATTGGAGAACTTATTGCACTAGAAACTCAATTTGACCTAAAGGTTGAATTGCTTCCTTGATAGAAGTTGGGTATGTGGAATGCCGTAAAATGGTCGGTGTTTAGCCATAATGAGCACCGCTAGTAATAGTCTCATATTCATTCTCTCACTTGAGAATTTATACTCTATGTTTTCCTAAAGTAAGTTTACAATGGAAATACTTTGCATTGTCCTAGGATTACTAATCAAACAAGTTTTAAAATTAATTTTTTTTGTTAATCACAACCACTTGCCTCATCAAGCGATTATCTTGCTTTGATCGAGAAGAGCTACATGACTTCATGGGCGAAGCTCATTGTATGCTAATCAGCATCCGTAATGACTAGATTGTCCTAAACTAGCACCTCACAACTCTTTTGTCTTGAACACCATTATGTACTCTTTTCTTTCTAGACACATACCTAGCATGTCATTGTTAGTGTAAATGATTTACTAATCTAGGCCGTAAATCTGTTTTGGGCTTCTTGAATAGTGCTTGTTAAGTTTGCTAAACCTTTGTGTTATTTGTGAGCTCGATCTCAATTGATTGCCTATATTTGATCTCTACATGCTCTCCGTGCTTTGTAGCTGTATACATGTATGCTTCTTGAAAAACAATTTGTTTCATAATTGAAACATAGAGCAAATTACGCAACTATTACATTAAGTAAATCTGTGTAGGCGTCCGGATCCACTTAGATGTAACTAAGCGGATCCCTCAGTGAAGGATCCGTGGGATCAGTGGATGAGAAGTTCCTTTTTATCCTTCTTGCATCAATCCAACATTCTAGACCTTATTGGACTAGTTAAACATGCTACATTAGGATCACTTAAACTTTCCTTAGGCTCAGTTGATCTCACATTCACTCATGGATGATTTAGGATCACATTCAAAGTATCTTTGATTTATTATTACTTCAAAACTCACCATCTCATCCAATGTTTACTCATTGTTCCTCTCATCTCAAAACACCTAGTTTGATATTTCTCTCAATTTTAGCAAATTGATCCTTACCTCAAAATAGGCCAAAACTAGTTTTAATTTCTTATGATTTTTAAGGAATTTTCCAAATCTCTCTTAAATCATCATCTGATCTCTAGGATCATTTCACACCACTTGACACTCTCAAATTTCTTAGTGTCATCTTTGATCATCCTTGGTGCTCAAAGCCCCATTTTTCCATAAAGGCAATCATTAGCTACCATCAATCATTCTCTCTTGATCATTCAAGTCTATCTTCATATAAACTTAATAGAGTGAGTAACTTAGGATATGTAGGTGCTAGACCTTGCTCAATCACCTATTTTTCATCTCATCACATTAGTGGGGATCCTAGACTTAAGCTAGCCGGATCCCTCTAACGAGGGAGCTGGAGAACGTGGAGCGGTAGGTACATTATCTCTTTAGATAATCATTTCAAATTTCCTTTTTCCACACACAAGCACTTGTTCAACACTTAGGATTATCATTTTCGTTATATGTTTTATAAATGAGTTGCATTTATATGATTCTATCGTGTTCTTTCTTTAGTTTCATGATTTTATGTGAACAATTTGTCCATTTGTATAAATGTTTTCCTTTTGTACTAACTCTTTTGGATTCTTGTAGGATGACAATGGTCGATTTCACTATCAAGAGTCAAGTTGTGCTCATTCGCACATTTCCTTTATATATTCCTAATCTTGCATCATCCTAACCATCTTACTCCACTTTTATCACCACTCACAAAGTCATCATGTCTACCACCTCTATTGAGTCATCAACCAAGTCAAAGATTCACCTTGATACCTTTCATCACCTCTACCAACTTCCATACCGCTAAGTCATGTGATGATTTCTATCACTTCATCCGTGTCCAAGTTCTAGTTCATGAACTACGTGATGAAGTATGTCTCATGTTCTACCACATCCTACTTGTGTCAATCACAACCTTAAACCACAAGCTACTTGTGTCAACCACATCCTACAAGTGTCTCGCTACCACTACAATTCATGGTCGCTCAACCATCCTTCAGCGTCTATGTTGTCAAAAGCCTAGTGAATTTAAGTAATGAAATCGTCTCATCCCTAAGCACATTTTTTTAACTTGAACAAACATTACAACCTCTAAACCAACCATGATGATGCAAGTAGTAGGATCATTTTTTTAACACTAATCCTTTCTTTGTAGGTTCATATATATACACTTTGATGTGTATGGGATTCTCATCTATTTATGGACGAAATTTTACACTATTTTTTTTGTAGGTTCTTTTTGACGCCCTCAAGCTAGGGGGAGCTTCCGTCGAGAATTTATAAAGTGCATCACATGACTTACTCGTCCAAGGACGAATATAATTTTGCACTAACTTTTTGTTTTGTAGATTTTCAAAACACTAGGAGTACTTGCGCTCTCAATAAAGGGGAGTTTTAGTCAAAGCTAAAACATTGCAAATTTTGCAATAACTTCGTCTTAGCCTTCTAAATTACTTGGCGCCTTTAACAAGGGAGCATGCACCACATTAATTCTTCAAAATTCCCTTATGTTTCAACAAAAGGGAGATTTCTTTCTCATAATATATTTTTCCCTTTTCTTTTCTTCTTAACACTAACCTTGATGTAGGTTAAGCCTCAAAATTTGATCCATTGAGCCGTTGGCAATAATGGTTATAATTCAAAGGATCTTTCTATTTTTTGTGTGTGATTCTCTAGGTTCCTCTTAAAGGCGAGATCACCACCTTTTGAAAACGTGCAAGCTCAAGGTCATGAGTTGTTAAGCTTCGTCATTAGTGTTTCGTGTTGAAGGTATTGGCGTGGTGTGCCAATTGGAGCAATAAGGTGTTTTAATTTTAACTTCACTAGGGATGATGCAAACTCGCCATTCTTGGGAGAAATGACACACCCTTTTGTTCGACAAAAGGGGAGAAAGAGTGTAAGCGAAGAAGGTAATGTATAGGAATTACGGACACAAGTAACTTTGACATTTTACCTATCTATTACGTTTACATATATTTTTGTCATCATCAAGGGGTTGTTAGTGCAAATATTACGATATTTAATCTATACATTCTCATTTGTTTTGTTGATGCCAAACATGTAACTTGTAATACATAACGTAAAATGTATAAGTTACTTGTAATTATATCTTGTCTCAACATACTCTCAACACCTCTCGATGACTCAAGTCCTTGTATGCTACAACAAAGGTTAGGTACATGTTATGATCAAACCCCTAACAAACCATTAAACATGTTTAGTTAGATAGTTTATAAAACACTTAAGTAAACATAAGTAAATGTGTTGGGTAAAACCCACATGACCCATGACCCAAGACCCATACCTAATGTCTAGATACATTGTACCTTGGTGGGCACTCAAATTCTTGACCCATAGCCCATAGTTTTAACCCATAAACCATGGGTAGCGGGCGTGCCGCGGATCCCTCCAGTATCCCACGGATCCTAGGAATTACAAAGAGGCGATTCCCCTCGAAGGATCCTTGAGGCGAGAACATGGTTTCGGTCTTTTTGCCTATAAATAGCAAGCCACTTCTTACCATTTCTTCACACCTTCACACATAGTTTCTCTCCACCAAATCTAGGATATTTAGATCATTTGGAAACATGTAAACCACCCTCATCTCATATGATCATAATGCTTCTAACTCTCATTTGTTGTAAGCATACTCTCGAAGTGATCCTCCAAGCAAGCTTAGAGATCTTACTTCCTTACCTCTTGAAGTGATCACCCATCACAAAGATACAAGCACGAAGATCTTATACAACAAGCTTGGGAAACTTGTCATCTTCATTCATAGAAGACTATCTACATCATGCTTTGGGTTCTTGATGTTTAGTCTAGGAGTTCATATCCATTAGACACATTGTCTTGGATATTGTCTAGTATCATATTCTTGTATCTATGACTAGACTAGATGGTTTATGTGTTTGTGCCATAAAACACAAGGTTTGTTATGTTGGGCCACAAAACATAGGTGCATATAGATGTGTCAAGGCATTAGTGAAAAGTGCTTAGAAGATCCGTGTTGAAGGCATTAGTGAAAGGTCTTTGAAGGATGGTGTAAATGGCATTAGTGAGAGAATGCCTGGGTAGTTATAATCGATGAGGTGCATCATTATACATATAGTATTAGTTTAGATCAGGATGGTGATATCCTTGATGGTGTTGTAACAAAGAGTGGATCTCCTTGAGATTAGGTGTCGTGTTGTGATGGGTAGTAGTTCCTCCATAGTAATGGAACTAGGTGCTTAGCCTAGTACCTAATAAAGGGTAAGCGACGTTGTGTAGGTGTGGTTCACCTTGGAGTGAAAGAACCGTTGGTTAGCCTAGCAATAAAGGGTAGGCGGCGTTGTGATAGGTGTGGTTAAGCCTTTGTGAAAAGAACTTCGGTATTTAGCTTTGTCGGGAAAAAGTTATGTAGCGGCGTTGTGAAGGCTTCTCATATAAGGAGTTGGTGTAGTGATTCTGAACTCTCGAGTAGGTGACTCGGGGAGTGGAGTAGGGCAAGGAAGGTGTCCTTGTAGCGAACCACTATAAATCCGTGTTAGTTTGTCTATCCTTTTACTTATCTTTTACTCCTATTCTTGCATTACATTGTTTATTTTCTATGTGGTTGATGTCTATGTTTGTGACATACTTGGTCTTTCATAGTCACAAACTATATTTAACACTTTACATATTATGACACGCTTGATCAAGAAAAACAAACCGGACTAATAATGGTGAAACTTGATTTTTAATGAACCATTAATCTTGCGGAATCTTATGTGATATTAAGGGGTTGGCCTTACATGCGTATGCGTTAAATGCATCCTCGCGTCGAGATTAGCAAATGCAATGGTTTATAATATATTTGATACAAAAGTTTTAAGTTTGAAGCGGAAGCGTATTCACCCCTCGTTTTCACGAAATCTTCTTGCATATGCATATGCGATTTCAAACTTTACAAATGGATGTTAAAAGTCATTTTTGAATGGTTTTATAAATGAAGAAGTATATGTTGCACAACCTCGGATTCACGATTTTGAAAAACCAAATCATGTTTTCAAACTTAAAAGGCATTATCATTCTTAACAAGCACCAAAAAGCTTGGTATGATCGACTTAAGACCTTCTTAGTTGAACATAAGTACACCATGAGATTAGTAGATAGTACCCTCTTTACCAAGAAAAATGATTCAAATATTATCATAGTTCAAATATACGTAGATGACATCATATTCGGATCAACTTGTCAAGAACTATGTGATGATTTCTCTAAAATCATGCACGAAGAGTTTGAGATAAGTATGATGGGCGAATTAAACTTCTTTTAGGGCGTCAAATTAAACAAGTAGAGTATGGTATATTCTTTAACCAATCTAAATACATAAATGATATGCTTACAAAGTTTGGTCTTGAAGACTCGAAACCCATTAAAACACCCATGTCCTCGGAAACTAAACTCACCAAGGATGAAGAAGGTGAATCCGTAGACATACCTAAATATAGAGGAATGATTGGTAGCCTACTTTATCTCACGGCTAGTAGACCCGACATTATGTTTAGTGTTTGTCTATGTGCTTGCTTTCAAGAAGATCCTAAAACATCACACCTAGAAGCCGTAAAACGAATATTTAGATACATTAAAGGCACTACACATTTAGGATTATGGTATCCCAAAGGAACAGGTGTAGAAACAATAGTGTATGCCGACTCAGACCATGCTGGAGACTACGTCGATAGAAAAAGTACAAGTGGTATTTGTACTTTTGTTGGACAATCTCTCACCTCATGGTTCTCAGAAACAAGCGACCCTCGTTATTTCAACTACGAGCCGGTATATCTCAGCCCGAGGAAAGGCATGTCAACAAGCTCTTTGGATGAAGCAAGCTCTCGTGGACTACGAAATTCATCTCAACGACATCTCCATACTTTGTGACAACAAAGGAGCCATTGATCTCGGCCAAAATCGTCAACATGCGGTAGAAGCATATTGATCGCCATCACTTCCTTCGACAATGTTCAAAAAAGAAACATCTCAATCGAGTAACCTCCGGCGACAACATTGGCGACATCCTAACTAAACCTCTTAAAAGAGAACCATTTAATTTCTTAGACTTGGATTAGGATTATTGGAACCAAACACGTAGCGAAACCATAGCTTAAATCTTAGTGTGACCAAACACGACAAATTAACCAAATTCATTGTAGAACCCGCGGAACCAATCAACAACAAAGGCGGACCCAAAAATTGGTTGATCCGGTTCGCGATTCTCTAGAAGCTGTTTTTTAAACTTACATAATACTTGTTCTTTCACAACCTACACAACAAACGACCTAAACTCATCCACAAACACACATAACTCATAATTTAGGTATCTCCTTTAACTAATCTCATCCAAAATCAACATTGTACGTCTCTTAACTACATTACTTCTCTTAATTCTGAGTCTAGGGATCTAATTTATGCACAAAACCAAGACATGGGGCATTATCATAATTTGCTAAAAACCCCATGTCAAAATTTTAAAAAATTTCTCCCTTGTAAGAAAAACAACTTCTCATTGTTCATTCAAATAAAAACGTTATTTTCATTACTTGCATAATAAATCTTGAATACTGAAGGTAATGCATAACTAATATATATTATCGGGTATATTCAAACAAGGCTATATAGAATTAGGAGCGTTTGGGTTATCTCTCATATTTTCACAAACATTGCTAATAAAAACTATTTTATGCGTAAAAGGAGTGAGATAAGTACCTCCATTGTTTACATATAGGCACACACTAGAACAAATCATCAATCTATTATTCATTTTACTAAAACCACGAAACTTTTGCCCCTAGGAACAAACAATTCCTCCGCAAAAGTACTATGATCACAAAGACACCTCGACTCTTGATAAACACCGCAGTTAGAGTCAAAGGAACTTCCTTTAAATTAGAGCAAGTTTTTCAACACCTAGGCAGATGAACTTAATCGTTGTAGTGTAGTATTAGAGGTAAGCCCGAGGTGATATCGTTCTCTAAGGGAATAGGAATGCTAGTGAAAAGTTACTACGCTAAGGTTGGGGTTGAGGAAGATTATTTTTTATCTTTTTATGTTTTAGGAAATGGAAGAGTCTGAATCTCGGGGTTTGAATTTGGGGGGTTGGTATTTCTACCGAGTACTTCTACTTTCTAATTATCTAATTAACTAAGGTGAGGGTAGTCTATGTCTGTTGTGTGCTTTCGTATGATGATTAAAAATATATTTGCTTAGGCTTTATTACTCCTAGTTATCTCCTATTGATGGTTGAATTGTCACGTCCTTATTCTTAATGGCGTTGTGTCTAAGGTTGTAGGGTATCGTTTATCCCTAACTCTTTGAAGCTACCAAAGGTTAATGACTACAAAATCTCTAGGATTTATAAACTTTAATTCTAAGGTATTCTTTGGATGTATAGCCTACAATTACTCTAGGTGATTATAAACTAAGTTTCAACAAAGATTAATCAAGCATTAACAACACAACGAATGACCTATCGCAATACTAGGTCAATCACAATTAAGATAAGAGACAACCAATCAATATTCAATTCAAGTTTCATATTACCTAAGCAAACACACAAGTAAATTAGCCGGACATGGGAACATGCAAGCATACACACAATCAATTCAAGACATAATTAAATTAATGAAATAAAACACTTATCTTGATGTAAGATAGGGTATGGAACCCTAAAATCTTGTACAAGGCGGCCTTGGTTGGTTTAGGTTTTACTCCACAAAACTACACTCACGAAAACTAAAATATTCGGTTTCTATATATAAGGTTACAAGCTGCGTGGCGTCCTTCTTTAGTTTGTGACGGCGTGAATTCGCGTCATTAGGTTTCGTCTTGGCCACGTTAGCATTGCGACGGCGTCACCTTATGCTGTGGCGCGCCGTCTTGCATCTCGGCGTTGTGCGGATCAAATCTAGGCGATGCAGTGCGGCGCCCTACTCTTTTAACACCTGATGCCGTCACTTGTAAATAAGCAATTTGGCTACTAAGTCGTCACAAAATTTGTTCCGACGGCGTCAAGTATAACCGACGCTGTCCCCTTTCAATTGGCGGCTTGAGTGTCTCGATTCTTGACTTTGGCCATTTTCTTCGTATAATCAGCCTTTTTCGTCCGAATAAGTGTCATTCCAGCAATTTGCCTTCAAGAGACCTAAAAGTGAAAAGGAACGATATTAAGTAATAGCGGATACAAAAGTGATCAAATAAGGGCTTAAATGACCCCTCAAAAAGGTACTTTTAAAACCTTATCAAATATCCCTACACTTTGTATTTGCTTGTCTTCAAGCAAATGTGCTTTTAGCCAATTAATTTATAAGTTAGGGGTCATGAAGCATTAGTTTAGAACGAATCACAACACATATAATCCCCATAAAAGTCATAACAAGCACGGAAATTACATACTAGTACCTCACATAGGGTGCTTGGATACTCACATCTCTCGGGTGTATATGAAATATAACAAGTTGGAAATGGAAGATAAACACTCATTAAGCGGTCCTAGTACATAGATTACCATAGGCTTGAGATTAGATCAAACCTCCATCGCTTTGGCGTAAGCACCTAGGAAAGACTATCCAAAGGTCTTTTAAAGGGTTGTAAAGATAGGCTATTTAGTGGTGGCAAGTCAAAAATCTTTATGTTACAAGCATGCGAAGAATGGCGTTGCTAAGCCAAGACTTGACACTCTAAACTCTAGATAACGAAATAAAAAAACATAAATTTAAAGATAGATGTAGGATGGTAGCCCGTATGTTTTTTTCTTTCTTTTTTTTTCACACTCTATTTTTTTTCTTTTTCTCTTTTTTTTCTATTTTTTTTTCGATTTTTTTTCATACACTTTTACTCTACCATCCTCTACGATACATCAAAATGATAGGGATTTATAGGCACATCCCTACACTTGAGTTTTATTACTCTAACACTAATTTGACCCGAATTGAAAAGATCAAAACACTTAGAGTACATTATTACGCAAATAAATGGAATTTGAATTTAATGTTCCCTTCTTGTCATTTCATAAAAGCAACTTTTCCCATGAGTCCGAATCGTCCCAAAGCTGTGTACAAAGGATATGACTCGACTTAGCAACTTATGCAAGCAACAAGATAATTGAACTAAAGGTTTAGTGTGATAACAATAATGCACTAAAAGTGAGTGCATACAAGGTAGGCTAAAGCGATTTGGGTGTACATTTGGGGTGGATTGTAAACAATGGTCTTCATTGATATTAGGAAGCGAAACATCGAGAACCTGAAAAAGATAGGCTATGAGGGGTTAACGGGGTATCGTGTACTAAAGATGAGTACAAGCAAAAGGGTGGGGAAATTACTTAGCGATGTGGAAGATGTAATTATATTACAGGTATCAAACAAGGGTTATCCTAATGCCTCTTATCATTTAGTTATTCCTAACTACACAAGTGTAGTCTTACTAGCGATCTCGGGATGAATCACAAAACAAGTTCTAGAATCTATTATACTACCGGTTCACACTCTAAGCATCAAAGATGAATGCTTTAATTCCTACAAATCTAAGGGCGATCCTCACATTTTGGGTGGAATTTAAGTGGTAAAGGGTTTTTGTGCTAGTCATATAACTTCCTATCCATGAGACGCTTTATTAAGACTAATGGCCCACTCCTATATGTCATGAAAAATTTTAAATTTGGTGCCAAAATTACCCTAACCGATATTTCTCATGGTTTATTACACACATGCAATTGGACAAAGCAAATAATCAAGGATAAGCATAGTTTCAAAGTTCGTTTATTTTTCCCTCCACACTTAAACGAACATTGTCAGTATGTTCCAGAAAGTATCAAAGTTATGATAATGGAAGGTAATAAAGGCAAGAAAAACTAATACTCCCATGATTAGCTTCGGTAGGATCTGTTAGGATTTAGTACATCCAGTCATTAAAGAGTCGGTCACCTCAAGTATATGTAATCGTTAGAAGGCTCGTAGTCGTAGATTGTTTAATGTTAAGTTGTATTTAGTTATGTAACACCGTGAGGACTGGACGGTCTTTACCCTTGTATGCGATCCACACCCGTAGGTGGCGATTTTTGTAAGGACTATAAATACTCTCTACCTCCCAAGGTAGAGAGTTGGAGCTCATAATAATACTTTCATTTTCTCTCACTAAGTTCCCAAACCTCTAACTCTTTCTCTCTCTAAAACTTCATATTATGCTCTCTTTGATTATGGTTTGATGTGATTGTGAAATCCAATATCCTACAATTGGTATCAAGAGCCATGGTTTGATCATCTCTCTTACATATTCTTAGATTACTAGTGGTTTAGGTGGTTTTTGAGTTTGAAAAAGTTTAGTGGTTTTTGCATCATTTGGATCATTTCTAGTGTTAAAGTTTGAATTTTGGGTGTACTTTTGTGTTTAGAATCATTGTAAGTGCTTGGGTTTTGATTTGGTAAGCTTGAATCACTGTGGTTGAGCTTGTTTTGGATTGAAAAGTGTGTTTTTGATGTTTTTCTTGCTAGCGACTTGGTTCTCGTTGTGTTTTTCATCGTAGCGACTTACTTGATAAAAGTTAAAGTTATAGTGTTAGTTGTTAGCGACTTGAGCCTAGCGACTTGTCTATTGAGACAAGCCGAAAAATAGTACAAGTTAGTGATTCTCCTGACTGCTAGACTTGGTGAGGTTAGCGACTTGCTGAGGAATTGGTAGCTAGTTGTAAATTGTTAGCGACTTGATACTAGCGACTTGGATCTTAGCGAGTTGTTCTTTAGCAACTTAAGTGTGTCTAGCGACTTGGTGCTTAGTGACTTGTTGTCATAATTCTTAGCGACTTGGTGTTAGCGACTTGGACCTTAGCGAGTTGCTCTTTAGCGACTTAATTGTGTAGCGACTTGGTGCTTTAGCGACTTGTATCTAGCGACTTGGTCTTAGCGACTTGATTCAATAACTCTTAGCGACTTGGTTGACTTCGTTTGTATACGGTTTTCTCTTGATTTAGTAAAATCTCGTGAAAGAATCTATTTCCGGTTTAATCATAGAGTTATAAAATCCGTGTAATCTTTAACATGTCTACCAACGCATATCTACAATCATCTCCATTCTTTGAGGATGTTCAAGCATTTGGTTTTGATACTCGTCACCCATGCTTGTGAACTGACTACGACTCTTGGGCTCAACGAATCAGATTATATGCTTGCTTGGAAAGGAAAATGGGGTCAACATTCTCAAATCCATTGATGAATGACCGTATCAGATTGAGACTACAAGAGACATAATTGATACCGCTGCAGATGGAACCATGATCTTTGGATTGGACGGACCAAGATGTATGATGAGCTTCGATGAGGAGAAAAGAGATTCGATGCGATATCAGGCCTCGAAACATCATACTCGAGGGTCTTCAAAAGACATCTACAAGCTGATCAATCACAACAGCGAAGGCGGTTTGGGATAATGTCAAGATGCTTCTCTCAGGTACTGAATTAACCAAGGAAGACAGAGAATCACAACTGTATGATGAGTTTGAGCATTTCAAGATGAAACAAGATGAGAGTGTCTATGAGTACTACGTGAGATTCCATAAGCTTGTGAATGATATGAGGAACATCAAAATGACCATGCCAAACATTCAGTTGAATTCAAAGTTTGTAAACAACATGAATCCCGAGTGGCACAAATTTGTCACCTCTATGAAGCTAACCAAAGGACTAAAGAATACAAACTATGAGCAATTGTATGCCTTCCTTCTTCGGAATGAGAGGCATGCTATGTTTGAAAAAAGGATTCGGATGGTTCAAAACCAATCGAGGAGAAACAAGCTCACCAAATGATTCTCTGACTTTCTACACCAATGTTGGTACTACCACCAAAGCATCTCAAGTCATACCCATGGGTAATGGTAATTACAAGCTCATCCACGATCTAGCATATAAGCCTCCCGACTCAAACACACTCATGGAAAACTTCATCAATCAACTCTCTCATGGTTAGTCAAAACATGAACTCTCCCACACACCAACAATAACCTCAGGCAGCATCAATCCACACAATCAAGCAACTATCAGAGATGGGAAGGTTGTGGTGCAACCAGTTCAAGAAAGGCAGTATGAACAGGGAAGAGGTGGAGTTGGTAGAGGATATGTAGCAAATCAGAATAGTGGAAGGAATCCAAATCAAGGACAAGCAAAGCCATCAAATACTACAAGCTGTGGTGGTGAGGACACATTGCTAGAACTGCACGTCTCCAAAGCGTCCACAGAATCACGAATACCAGAGACAAGATGTTGCTCGTGTGAAGCTCGAGGATAATGGTGCGGCTTTGGATGAAGGAGTTGTTGTTTCTTCTTGAGGGCAATGCCAAGACATATGATGCAGATGTGGATGAAGCACCAATTCAGGAAATAGGACACAATCATCAGAATGCCTTTCAAGTCGCCGATTTGATACATACTACTCGGCGTCGATGATGAACCTCTGCCAACAATTTTTCATGGCTAGCATTTCTCCAATGGTCTCTCCAAAGGTCCCCTCACCACAGTAACCTGGTCCATCCAAAGAATCAATCATCTCAGAGGTATTAAAACTATATGATGATGTTGATGAGCAAAAGATGCATAATAAAGTACAATCTCTTGAAACTTATGAATCAGATATTGATGATGAGGGTAATAGCAATATTGTCCCATATGATCAATATGTGAAGCAAAGTGAAAGTGAGGTTGTACCAAGTAATACATCTTTCGCAGTCAATGATGACTATGTCTTTGATGAATACACTGCATGTGCCCCTGATGATTCTATTATCTCACGACTGAATACCTATAAAGAATAAGTTGCTATTTATGAACAACGTGCTAAGTTTGAGTTGACCACCCGGAGCGGAAATGGATGACCAAATGCGTACAATTATTAGAAAGAGTAACTTTAGAGAAGAAGTCTTAAAACAAGAGTTAAACTCCTTACAAGAAAAGCTTTCTAAATTGCTAAGCAAAAACAAGAACTTCAAGAAAATGTTAAAATGCTTAAGCAAGAATTCAATGCTAAGGAATCAAAAATTTTGAATGATTTTTCCAATCTAAAACTTTGAAAAACAAGCTCGAAAATAAGTTGTCATTACAAGGGAATACCATTCATCTTGCTCACTTGATCACTAAGCATAGAGTCTTAAGAGATAAGCATAGCATTCCCCTTGTTGTGGAACTAAATCCGAGGTTGTTAAAAGGCTAGAGTGCGCTCATAATGTAATCTATGATGGTAATGAGATTCTTAAACCTAGACAGAAACCTAGTTCGTTGAGTGCAGGAAGATAGAAATTTAGATGATGCATCTAGGGTAAAAATGAATAAGAAGCTAGAAGATCCTGAATGTAAAAAGAATAACATAACGATCAAACCCGTGATTACAAAAGGAAAAATGGATCTCCTTGAACAAGTTTAAGCCTTAAACATTGTTAACAGCCGAACAAGTGTTCGGAAAAGGATTTAGAGAAGCAAAAGCGAGAGAATCTTGTTGTAACCAACCCTCCCCTTAGGAAAATGCCTTACGACGTGTATCCTCAGAATACACCAATGCAATTAGTTCCTAGAACTATTGCCACTAAAAGCAAGACCTTAATCAGTCAATATGTTATTTTTCAATTATTTGTTGATTTTGAGAAAACTTGTAAGAAAATGATCACACCCACTGGGATAACTGAAGGGGAAAGGGGTTTTGAGCAAACTAAAGAATGTTATTTAACTGAGGTCATGCCTTTCTTTAAACAATTAAAAGGTCAAATTGAGAGTCTTCAAAAAGGGATAAATTCAGATATTAAAGAAATGGAAAAGGAATTTGATGCAATGATAGTTGAGGGTCAATGATTATGAATAGGAACTCAAATATAATGAAGTTGAAAGGAAGAACTTGCACATCTTAAATGAGAATTTGATTTCAAGTTGTGTTGCTCAAGATGTGTTTTATCTTTGTTACTAAGCACTCTATTACTGCTTCTCGATTTCATGAATTATCTATTGCATTGAAAGTTACCCATGATCGTGTCATTAAGCTTGAAAACTTCGAACTAAATGAGAAAATTGATCGGGATGATCACGATAATTTGGTAAAACATCTTTCTAAACTAGAAGTTGAACATTTTAATTTACAACTAAAATATCAACATCTTAAAGAAAATGTCAAAACCTCAAATATCAAGACATCCCGGATGTTTCGGAGTTTGATGTAGTTTTCAGGATAAACAAGCGTGGAGGCAGATTCAAGCTCATTGTAACACGATCGGAAAGTTGAAAGCCCAAATCTCTCAATTAAAGGGTGAAAAGAACAATGTATCTGGATCCCAAATGCCTCCTCCTTTAGATTCTCGGTATTCTCAAACTTTTCATCTTCAAAACTTAGTTAATGCTTTACAAAAGGAAACCGAGAGTTTTCTAGAAGAAAATAAAAAGTTAAACGACACTTTAAAGAGTTATATGATTCAATGAAAGTCACTCGTGACAAAACAACGAAAAAATAACGTCTTTACAAAAAGAATGAGAATCTTAGAGTCGGGAAAAAGGGAAACGCCACTTGTTTTTAATGAGAATGTTGCATCAAAGTCATCCTCAAACTGCAAATATATTGTGACTGTTAAATACATTCCTCCTCATCTTAGGAATAATGAACTTGTGTTTCATAACTATTGTGCTCACCTTAAGGATAGTCTAGAATGTCTCATGAGTTGTGGAAGAGGATTTCATAAATAATCCTCTGGATAGAAATTAGGTTTGCTTGCATTGGGACAAACGATCTCAAGAGCCGCTAGAATGTTTAATTGCAACATGTCCTAAATCCTTAGGTGCGAAAGGAAAATCTGTGATGCCTTATTCTATGCCTAGTGCCAAGCATTCATATCATTCTATGCCCAGCTTTAAGAAAGTGAACACTAATGTGCCTTCAGTAGTTAGGATCCTTGCATCTAGTTCGGGAATGCAAAAAGTAGATCAACCAACTAATGTTCCCATAATTCCTTCTACAGGGAGTATCGGTGACATTAAAGCAAGCGGGCCAAAGCCTCCAGGCAATACCAAGCAAGATAGGACCTGCAAAGCTAGAATGTGCATTGGAAGAGATTAGAATATCACCCTAGGAATATTAAGTTTGAGTTGAATAAAACGAATCGTGTTGATTCTAGTATTAGCTATAAGCGTCTTTGTAATTAATTCAATTCTGTTACTATTCGCAAACCATGTAATGATGACTGCTTGATTTCTGTTACTAATCATAAATGTGGTGTGAATGTTTTGTCTAATCTTGTCAAAAGCCACGATAAAGCTGTAATGTTAAATTCAAGCTAAGAGGCTAAAAGGCAAGAAAGAAAGTTAGAAAGGAAACCCACAGGAAGGAAATTTAGTAATATAGGTTATCAATGGATACCTCTGGCCGTAGATTAATGAGCTTTGCCATAAAGTTTCTAAATCAATGCCCACTAGAAAATGGATGCCTACTTGTAGAACTATTCCACTTAAGAAGCGAACATACTTTGAATAGGTCAAATCTGGACACTAGCTGCATCTTCTAATGAGGTCATTGTTTCTACCTCTGATGAGGGTGTTCAATCAACGTTACTAACTGTTAGTGCAAATATTACGATATTTAATCTATGCATTCTCATTTGTTTTGTTAATGACAAACATGTAGCTTGTAATACATAACCTAAAATGTATAAGTTACTTGTAATTACATTTGTCTCAACATACATTCAACACCTCTCGATGTCTCAAGTCCTCGTATGTTACAACAGGTTCGTATATGTTTATTATGTGGCATTATGATCAAACCCATTAACAAATCATTTAGAATGTTTAAAATCCGTTTAGAGTCACTAAGTATTTTAATAGGTTAACCATTCTATTTCGAACCTCATTTTACATTTTGCATTCACAAGTATTTTATACAAATACATCTTTTGTAAAATGTCTAACAAATATATACTTTTATTTGTACAAGTAAACTAACTATAATATTCATACAAGTACTAAAGTTTACTTACACTTGACAAAATATATTTTATTTTGACAAGCACTCAAATAGATATTTTATTTTACAAAAGGTTACTTACATTTTATTTACAAGTAACTTACCTTTTTAATAAGTATATACATTTGTTTAAATGTATTTTTCATAAAAAGGAAAACACTCTTTTATTGCCTCATGCATAGTGTCATCTAAAATCTTTAAGATTTTGGAAAAATTTTGGAAGATATTCTAAGATATCAAATCTAATAAATTATTATATTTTTGATTACCACTTTTGGTTATAAATACCATCCCATGGTTTTCTCATATCTTCATCCCTTCCAACATACATTCTCTCTAACATTCTTTCATCACTTAGATCTATAGATAAACATGTAATAGCATACATCAATCACCCTCACCATCACATGATCATAATGCTTCTAACATTCATCTTTGTTGTAAGCATATTTTACATTTTGATCAACCAAGAAAAGTTTAGAGATCTAGCCATCCTCATTCACCAAAGCATATCAACATATGAAGATTCAAGATCTCTTGATATCCTCATTGATTGAAGACTTCTTATTTAAGAAGATCATTTAGATTAGTCATTCATATCCATTAGACATTTATGTCATGGATCATCATTGTAAAAATTATTGCATCAGCACAACACTTTCACCAAACTAGATTAGATGGGTTATGTGTTTGAACCATAAAACACAAGGTTTGTTATGTTGGGCCATAAAACATAGCGGAGTGGTTGTACGAAAAAAGAACTTCGACATCTAGCTTAGCGTCGGAAATATTGTATAAGCGACGTTAGGTTGGTTCTACCTCGAACTAGAACCCGATATTTAGCTTTGTACCGGAAAAAGTATAGCGGATAAGGTTTTCTCGCGAGAAGCTTGTTGATTTAGTGAAGTAACTCGAGTTGGGTACTGGGGAGTGGAGTAGGTAGGAGAGGAGATTCGTGACCGAACCACTATAAATCCTCGTGTTCGGTTTGCACTTTTCTTTCTTTATCTCTTTACTTTTATAATTGCTTGTGATGTGGTTTGATGTTTATGCTTGTGTGACAACTTGGTTTAATATGCTTTATATTAGTCACAAACAATAATTGGTACTTTCATATTATAACAAGCTTCATAGGCGATTTGATACAAAAGATCTACGTTTTTTAAGCGGTAATATTCACCCCTCTACGTTTCACAATTAGTACCGAGCCTCGTAGCTCTTATTTTCAAAACAAATGGTTTTAAAAGCCACGATCCATGTATCAAATTACCATTGAAGCAAAATATAATATGAAAAATGTTTTGCTAATTATACTTAGAAATTTTGTTGTTAAATGTTTAGATAAGTCACATTAGTAAAAATAATAATTAAAATATGTGTATTATATTTTTTCTATCAAATCTAGTAAGTCCTACACTTTTTCGCTATGAGTAAGTACATTTTTTAAACTTTACATGAAGACACGGATTTGGCGGAACCAAAAAAGACTCCTTCCTTGTAAAATTTTGGTTCCTTGGTACACTGATCTTGGCGTTTTTGCCCAACTTAAAATTTTCATAACTTATTAACCGTAAGTCCGTAGGAGTCGAGCCACCTGTCATTTTAAAGGGAATTGAGTCTACTTTCATTTAAAACTACTCTCATGACCTGAATCTAATTTTAAATAAGTGAAATAGACTAAATACTACGAGTATGTCCAAGATATTAAGTTTCGCTTTAACATAAAAACTCAAATTTTTTAGTCAAGCAATTTAAGATGGTATTCTTAGAACATTGATATAATTTATTTTGAAACTAAATAATTATGTAATATGTTTAAAGAAAACTAATCAAGCTTGGTAACATCATCATTTTAAACGATAAATGACGAAAAGTGTTTTTCTTGTTATGCTATGCTAAATGACCACTTGTATATGTTGTTTGCATATATGTTGCTTGCTTATTTTCAAATTGTTGTTTACACTTGTTTGTTTGCATAATATAAGTGTCAATCTTGCCATGTTATTTATTCGCTTGCTTGAAGATTTCTTGTTTATGCACAATAGGACATTTGCTAGATTTTGTGCACTTAGTTGGAAAATTGTTTTACCATCACTTATAGACTTAGATCACTTCCTTTGCATAGGTTATACTAACATCTCACATAACTTATGAAATGTCATGACTCGCTTAGCAATGAGTACTAAGTAAATTAGTCAAGTACTTTGAAAAAAGGACGTTTTAAGAGAGTGTTTGGTACAAGGACAAAAACAATGTTTTATGATGTAATTTATTTGTTTTTACTTTGTAGGATGATAATATGACTTAAAACAATGTTGTATGCTAACTGGTTTATGCAGGTGGATAGCACAAGTGTGTTATCAAATTTGACCCATTTTCACTTTTATGTGAAAATCGTTAGCCCTTGGTCAAAGTTTATGCTCCACTATGTTTGTATATGTGTTATCGACTTTTCCTAACTAGAAGTAATTAATGTCACATGTTTTAAGCAAAATTTGGGTTTGGAAAACTCCCACACCTAAAAATGGGTCATGAACTTTTCGGTGTCCGCGGATCAGACGCAAAATGTTGGTACGTGCGTTATCATTTTGGTACTGCCATACACATGTACAGGCGGACCAGCGGCACAATTTAAGGTTCCGCCTGTGTAAAGAAATGGTGTTGTGGATCCTACAGGTAAGTTGTTGAATTTTACTAAATCCCTCAATCTAATTTACCAAATCTCGTTTCTAGGATACTTGTTAATGCATATCTTTCATATCTCACTCAACACATCCTCAATGGATTAACTTAGGATGTTTGACATGATCTTAGACACTTCCATCTCATTAGAAACTACCATCTTTGTATGGATTAACATCAAATAAAACACATCTCAGTGAATCCTTAGCTCCATAATTCGACACATTCAGGATGGTCATTTTCACACCTACACTGTTACTTTTCCTTAAGCTTAGCATTTCTTAAAACAAAGTCAAAATTACTAAATCCTCAACATCAAATAAACCACTAGGATTAGCATTCGATCTTGTTGCTTCATTAAACTTGAACTCTTCATCCTCGGACTCGTTACCTCTCAACATCTCATCACCCATTCAAGATGTGAACTTTCTAAACTTGAGTACTCCAACTCCAACACCAAAATCACCCATCATTATGACTACTTCACAACCATT
>OU343223.1:97834154-97930285 GCA_910596185.1 Chrysanthemum makinoi | reverse complement strand
TTTTCCATAACTCTGTTGCATCATACTCACCATAATCGCATGGGTCACCGCATCCAATAATCGCTCTTCCTTATGCAAACTCCATACCCATTCCACCAAGTTACTATTATCCCTCATTTTCACAAACGAATCGACGGTAGCCACTTCAACACAATCGCACAAAACTAAAAGCATCCGCTTTTCTCACTAGCACGCACTGCTAACAAGTACCCCATGGTCCCGGGCCGCGCGTGCTTCGAACCCACTGGAAGAACCGGAGTTTACTCAAAAGTGCTTTATCAAGTGACCCATTTGGCATCAAGTCATAAACCAACAATATCTCACCTTTTTCATGACACCAACCTTGTAATCTCACAAGATTCCGATGTTTAAGCGTCCCAATAATTGACAACTCAGATAAAACTCATCCATACCTTGACCACCACTATGACTACACCTCTTTGCAACCACCTCACAGAATCCAACAACACGCACTTGTAAGCAATCAGAAATGTAAACATACCTCTTCTTCTTCTTCTTCTTGTTTGGTCTTCCAGGTTGAGGATGATGATTAGGTGGAATGATTGTTGTTGTAAGGTTACACTTAGGACACATACTAGGCCCATTAGTGGGACGAATCTTGTGTGAGTAAACTTGTTTCCAAGTATCCAATCTATAACAGGGGTGCACCCATTCTTCTTGTAAACCAGGGTTCATGTTGTTTGTTTCCATATTCCAATTGAGCGCTATGTGAGTTAATTAGTGGTGGGGAGATCTGTGTGGTGGTGGCGTTAGGGTTTTCAAAATTAGGGTTAGGGTTTGTCCAATGGTTAATCAGATGATATTTGTGTGTGTGTGTGTTTTTGAGGCAGTAGAGAGGAAACAAAAGATGGGTATTAATTTGTATATGTACTTGGTCAAAAGTCAAATGTATAGGTAGAACATGGAAAGACAAAAATACCCCCTCGTCTTTGGGATGTGGTCTGAGTTTTTAACGTTTGGACCAGGTGTGTTATTTCTTTACATACTTAGGGACTACCAGTGCAACTTTAAACTTCGAGGGACGAAAGTTGTTATTTTGAACAAACCACAGGGACCAACCATGTAATTTACTCTAAGTTTTAACTCGTTTTGCAAGACAGGTCCGTGATGTTCCACTTGAGTTTAAATTGTACCGATCGTGGTAGTTTGCCGACAAACTTTCCACTTGTTCCATCTACTACAATCTCGTCTTAGCTAAATTTTTTCATAATAGCCATTCAACCAGTTAAAGTACAATAACCTTTTAAACAACTTGCTAAAGTAAATTGAGCAAAACTAAATGGAGTAGTTCTTAGTCAAAGTCTTGAAGCAAGTAATGGTCCATGGCTGCTTTAGTCTTAGTAGCCCAATTAAGTGTCTGGTAGGTGAGCTAGACAACCAAGACTTTTCAAGAGTAGGAGAAACAAAACAATCAAGAAGCATTGAGAGACAAGAAATCCAACCTCCTACCAAATACAACAATAACTGCTTCATGTTCAAATACCCACCACTGTATCTTTTTTCTAGAAGACTTTGACAATTGTATTGATGTCTTTTCTAATTTCACTAAGAGTCGATTCGAGCTCAAGAACATAGGCTATAGTGCTATACCGAGTATATCACAACCATTTGAAAAGTAATAGCATTTTACCCTTGATTCGATAGTTTAAATGTCAAACAATATACAGAAGTATTTAAACATGACATATCTATACTACATAAAATGGAAAAACAGTCAAAGTAGAAAAGTGAAAAAGTGAAAAAATGAAAAAGTTTAATAGTCAAATGAGAGAGAAATATATTTGTGTAATTATCTGCTTATTAAAACACCCCATTACTTAAAGTGATAATAATTTATTACATTTACAACCAATTAAAAGCATATCTACCAAATTAAAAACAACCAATTAAAATACCCCTTATTAAAAAAGTACAATGAAATTTTCATAATATAATTTAAACAAGCTACAACATAATTCTAAATATAAAATAATTAAACAAACTAATTAATATTATTTTAAAACACCCTAAAATGAAAAGTACATGTTATTATACACATTATACAAATTAATAAAACACACAAAGCTTCATACAAGTTAACAAGTTGATGGTACATATAGTTTTAAAAATCGGACCGGACCAACGGGTTCAATCGGAAACGTTCGCCATCTCAGTTCTAACCAATACTGATCATCCGAAGCGAACTAGAGAGGACCGTTAAACCGATACAAATTGGTGAATCAGTCTCATCGAGATATTTCTCAGGTTAATAGTCACTGGGGACTGCTACATGGCCTTGGCACTGCTATATATATATAAAGAAAAAGTAAAAGTAAAAGTAAAATTTGAAACTATTAACACATATTGAAAACGGGTTGACACAACACACTTCAAATCCAGGTGGGTTGACCGCTTTTTGACCCGACGGTTTTGACCCAACATGTCATATTGACTCGGTTTAAATCGACTCGTTTTTCGACGGGAACGGTTCAAGCTGGTTGAACCACCGGGTCGACAGGGCTTCAAACGTTATGTTTAATCCCCAAATCTTCAAACTTTTTTTATTTTTCGTTTAGAACCCATAAACTTTTTTTTTAACACAAAACGATGTGTCGCTATATAAATATATTATCTATAAGTTTTTCTTCAAAAACAATTATAATGTTTTACAATTATGAGAAAATATGTGCCCGTTAGTGCACATTTAACTTTTCAATATGCTTGCATCTATTTCATTCAAAAAGATGGGGCTAAATGTGCCTAAATCTTTTACAAAATAGCCAAAATTAGCCAATTTTTATTTTATTTTGGGCTAATCATATTCACGCTAATTTTAGTCACCATTAATCTCATCATTGTTAGTTTTTACGCGACAATTAGCGTGTGTTAGTTTTTATCCTATAAGCGATGTAATGTTTACTTTCTTTTTCATTAAATGATTTTATATGTTGTTTGATAGATGTTAAGAATTTTGTCTAGACTTTAATTATCGTATAGTACAACCGTTTGCACAAAAACTCTCCATGATAATATCATCATTAATATCCGCGCTGAACAAACTTACATTGTGCGGTCGCTGATCTAGTACTATATGGTGCCGAAATTCTTCAATCAATCTTGAAACTAATATTTTCAAAACTGTCGACAACAATTGACAGAAATTTGTCAGATACTATTATCAAAACATGGGTAGAATACCTATGTTGTATGAAGATACAGATACAAGCAAAGGTGGAAATACATCTTAAACTGAAAAAACAGCGTAGTTACACATAATGGAGTATCAATGACTGGTGATGGGGAGATGAAACAAACCCCGTAAGGTATACCTATATTGCCTCCTAGTCCAAAAGACAAAAGAAACAACTTTACAAGTAAAAAGAAATGGATAAATGACCAACAAATGCTCTTATGAGTTTGTGATAACTTACAAGTTACTTGTGCAACATAGTATACTCAACTTTCATGGTGTGAAATGTTTATTGAAAGATCATCGGTAGTATGACATGTGCCTAGATGATCTGAAGGGGGAAGAATCGAATGGAAAGGACTTAGGGATTAGGGGTGAAGAATTAACGGATTTCTTTTTAGGATTTTTTGTCTCAGAACGGAGCCTTGACTCAACCACTGATAGCAGATTTAAGGATGTTTTCATTTCGGGGAGATCTGCCAACTTTTCATACCTCTTTAACTCTCCATCTTGTATGTAAGCGAGGATCCCATGACTCTAGGCCGTCAAATATATGGGTTGCATATACGATTGTACATCCTCTCTGTTACAATTATGAATGGTATTGAATTGTTCAAAATTTGAAAATGGGAAAACCGAAAGAATAGAAACAGGTCTGAATGTAAAATCAAATAATATACCTGTTCACATTCCTCCTTGAAGAATTCTAATAGGTCCATCCTTGCAACAACATCCAAGTCGACAGTTACTTCATCTAGCAAAAGAACCTGACAAGAAAGATTTCATCAATCCCATGTCAATTTTAAGATATTAGATACTACTGAATTCCAAGTGAATTATGAGTAAACACACAGTAACTACTGTTACAGAAATGCTCATTTATCATCACACAGAATCCCATGAACCTAAATTCTATTGTATTTGTGCATGTGTGTGTATGTGTTTGCAGAGAGAGATGATTATGTAGAAACTGCATATGTGGTGAGAATGCAAGAACCATAACGAAATGTACCAACATATTTAAGAAATTCACATGTTTTTGCGTTCTAAGCATATTTGTGGTTCTTACATGATCCTCTGTGTGTGATACTAACCCATCCCATAATAGGTTAGTACCAAGCCACAAGCTAGGCGAAGAACTCGCTCCAAAAAGCTAGCTCAAAGGAGCGGACAACTAGACTTTATAAGCCACCAACCAATCCCATACTTGGCCGATGTGGGATCATAACAGTGTGCTTGCAGGTCTAAAAAGTGGCACGGAACAAGAACAGACCTGAAAAGGATGAAGGAGGCCCAAGCAGATTTGCACTCTACGTCGTTGCCCATCAGAAACTTTATGCATCCGCCATTGCAGATCAATGTCCAGCAGATCAATTAGCTTCTCTCTTCTAACTGGATCAATTCCTTCAACTGCAGAAAGTCAATTAAGAGAAAAGCGGGTCGATAAGGGATTTAGATTGACAGTAGACTAGACTGGCTATGTTGTGCAAAATGATATGCAGAAAATCATCTTATGGAACGTTGGAAACAAATGCTCTTAAATCTAAATTTCCTCCATTGTCACGAGTGCAAATGACTACAATTAAAACTTCAAGCCTTAAGAAATGATCCATGAGCTTTTTCCCTCTAATAAAACATTTCTATACAGAAAGCAAACGCGCTTACGCACCACCATGTTGTAAACAAAATTCTGATCATTGATTGTGATTTTATGGTTTTTTTAGCTTATGCGCAAGCTAAGGCCCATACAGCATTAAGATATAATGAAATTTATCACTAGTGTAAGATATGCATAAATGATACAGAAATAAGCTCCAACCCACCTCCAAATATCATATGTTCCGCTGAAAAGTCCCCTTGTAATGGCACTTCTCCCTGAATTTATTAAGAAAAAACATATAATTCAGAAAGTGGGATATGACAAATTTAGTGCAAGGGAAAGAATGCTACTCATTGTGATCCTGACCATCTAATTAGTTCTACATAAAAGATAAGCAATAAAGCCTATCATAATTATAAGTCCTACAGAGTCCATGTCGAGTAATATAACAGAGTGCATAACTGATAGATATAAATATCTGTTGACTAGAGGACGGAGCATAACAGTAAGGCGAAGTAACTTACAGCCGAACCAATGGTTTTAGTCCAAGATCCACCCAAGTAGGACAAATCACCGCTACAAACCAAGTGTGTGTCGTGAAAAGAAGAGAAATCTAGCACCCGCACAACATCTTTCCCACCGACCATATGTTTTCCAGCCAAAATCTTCAGCAAAGTAGTTTTCCCTGCCAAGATACAGGGTAAGTGTGTTTTCTTATGCTTAATTACAAACAGCTTTGTACAGATCAATACTGAATATAAAAACAAACCACCAATAAGAAGCAAGTATTTAAATGCACGTATATTATCAGGATGATAGTCAAATTTTACAATTACCACGGGATAACTGTTATAACAGCTTAAAGGCCATCCAAAATGTAGCTTCTAATATTCACGGAATTGTACAGAAGATGGCTACTTGTCTAAACTTGCCAATGATTTGTTACCGCAACATTACAACTAAAAGAGCGACAATGTATAAGTCTAGCACAAACAATTTGCTCATTAGACGTGATCAGAAGTTAAAACTACCCTACGATTACAGAAGGCTCCCAAAAACAAACATATTATCTTTCCCGTGCCTATTGCAGATAAAACACGAACACTATACATATAAGTTTGCTATTAGCAATCACCTCAAAACCAAATTGTCAAAACAACACTGCAATTCCCTTAACTCCATAAATGTTAATAGATTAGAATACGATACTAGTATGCTATGAGCTCCGTTTTCATAGACGTGTGTATACTATACTACATTGCATTATTATCCTTAATATCTGTCTAATACTCTAATCATCAGTGTTGAGTCTGTTGCATTTCAAGCTACAAGGTCTTATCCGAACAGTAACATTTTATAGCCAGTGTCACGATTCCCATAAATTAATAACATAAATCTCATCATTCAAAATTGACGCCAATAAACTTGATACATTATTCCTATATTAAATATAGCAAATAAACCTTATCATAAGCTACAAGTTTACATATAAACCAAATTAAACAGACAAATAAACATAAAAAGTTAAGATTAAGGTTTAAGAAAATACCAGATCCATTAGCACCGACAAGTAGACAACGAGATTTAGGCGATATTTTGAGATTAAAATCCACAAAAATAGGATTATCACCACTGTATCCAAATTGCATTCCATTGACTTTTATACTATTTGACTCTCCCTCCATTTTTGACTGGTTCGATTTTTTGTGTTGGGTTTGCTGCGAGTATTTGTAGGTTTACAAAAAGTTTTGGTTTGAGGTGTTTGGTGACGTGGCTGTGGATTATTGTTGGTTGGTTATTGGGCCACGTTTTCTGGGTTTGTTGTCACTTGTCATTGCCAATGTAAATTCTGCTTTATAGAGTTGTACATTAGAGTGTCTGAAATCAAATTCAAATGTGTACAAATCATCTTCCTTCTTTTACAACTTGTTTACCTTTTTTCTTTTGTAAAAATGGTACATTTGTATTGATTTGGTTTTTGCTCGAGTGAAAATGGTACATTTAAGAGTCGTTGGGTTTATGGGTTTTCCATCATACGATGAGGCTACTCTCAATAGTGACTCTAAGAGAGGGAGGTACGCTTGGCTGGATGGGTAGCGCCAAACCACCGGCCCAAGTCATCCAACAGCTCACGGCACCGTGGTTGGTGCCAAGGATTCTCGGCTGATATTTTTTGATTTTTTTTTTTATTGTATTTGGGTATTTAGTGTAGGGTATGTGTGGACCCAACGGTACCACATTTTTTTATGCTAAAAGTAACGACACAAAATGTAATGCCAAAAGATTTCTGGTGCCATAAAAGGTTTTGCTGACGTGGTAGCATTTTTTGCCAACGGCACCACAGTACCCAGTGCTCTAAGCGACCCTCATTTTTTCATGTCACCTCAATTTTCCCACTCCTGCGACCTACAACCAAACTTTTAAGCACAGTAAGGCTACCGACATATATTTTTTCATCTTTTTTAACAATAAAATTAAGTTTTTTATTAAAAATAAAAAACCATTACATAATAATTCAAATACATCTAAAAACATTACAAATAAAACTTCAAATAAAATGCGAAACTAGTATTGATTTTCACGATGCCAAAATTTAAAACACAATTTGTTCGTTGTTATGTTAACAAGACAAAATTTAATACAAACATCCCTTTTTTTATGAATTAGTAACCCAACTATAGTCTTAACTTAATTCTGTCTACTTTTATAATTCAATGTTATGGAAAACTAGAATGGGGTTGAATAGTTTTGCCGATTAAAACTTCATTTTAAAGTATTTAGATCGACTTATGTAAATCCATTTAGATCTTGTGTTGGATATTGATAGATGAACATATAAGTAAGTAATGCAAGAGATAAAGAGTAAAGGAACACAAAACCACAACACAAGTATTTATAGTGGTTCGGCTACAAGGACATCTTTCTTGCCCTACTCCACTCCCCGAGTACCCAACTCGAGAGTTTCTAAGCATTGCACAACACAAGCTCCTTAATGTGGCAGAGCATCCTTCACAACGTCGCCTACACTTTATCCGGTACAAGGCTAGACACCGAGTTCTTCCACGAGGTAGAACCAAACATATCACAACGTCGCCTACACTTTATCCGGTACAAGGCTAGATACCGAGTTCCATTACAAAGGATGAACTACTACCCAACACAACTACCCAAAGGAGACACACTCCTTTTTTACATTACTAGAAAGGATATCAATGTCCTTTAACCCAAACTACACAACTTGTACATTGACGCACCATATCGAATGTACACCATCGGAACCATACACTAATGCCTTCAACACGACACACTATGGAGGGAGGAAAAAACTATCAATAAGATGTACTTCAGTGGTCTTGATGATGACGAAGCTTAGCAACTCATGACCTTGAGCTTGCACGTCTTCAAAAGGTTGTGATCTCGCCTTTAAGAGGAACCTATAGAATCACACAAAGATAAAACTACATAGAATGATCCTTTGTATATGTGGTTAAAGAAGTTAGAACATATAAAGAAAGTATGTCTAAAAAGGGGTAGTGAGCAAGAGATAAATGGCTCACTATTTATAGGCAAAACAAGCCTATTGTCCCACAGTTTCGGCGGATCCCTCACCCAAGGGATCCGGCCAGTGCAATTCCAGGGATCCGGCTGCTGGGCCAGCTTAGTCCGGATTTTGAGTTGCAAACCGGGTTATGGGTTATGGGTTATGAACCATGGGTCATGGACTTTGGATCATGGATACCCAACAATATACTATGAATCTAGTCAATGGGTTGTGGATCTTGGGTCATGGGTCATGGATCATAGATAATATCCAACATGACTTCATGCATTATGTCATGCAATGGGTCATGTGTTATGGATCATGCTCCATGGGTATGGGTTATGGACTTTGGTTTTTACCCAACAAGATTCATTGTACCTAGTCAATGGATCATGGGTCTTGGGTCATAGGTTATGGACTTTGGTTTTTACCCATTACAACATATACAAAGAACATATACATTTTTATAAAATGTAAGTATATAACTTATTTAACTAAATATGTTTTGATAGTTTTGATATGTTTAGTAAAAGTGTGTTAGTAAACTATTGGCTCAAAGCTTTTACGTATTTTATTTATTTCGTTAAAATGATTTTATGTTTGTTATCGACAAAACATTAGAAGATCGTAAAATATAAATAAATGTTTTATGGTTTATTTGTATTAACAATCTCCCCATTTTTGTTGATGACAAAACATAAGATTATTTTAAGAAGAAAATAAAATTCGTAAAAATTTAAATTGGAGTTTTTACTCTCTTATCCTTTTTTTTGTCGAAACAAAAAGAGCGTTGAAAAAAAACTAACACATAGTGGAAAAAGCTTTGAGAAAAACTTGTGAAAAGTAAAAAAAATGAGAAAGAGTTAGAGAAAGAAATGTAAAGATAAGTAGTAAGGTAAGAAAGAAGTTCTCGTCTTAGCTCCCCCTTGACGGATGCTATCCTTTAGTGAGGGAGTCAAGTAATTAGGAAGAGTAGACGAGTGTATTGCAAGTATTTTGCAATGTTTTTAACTTTGACTAAAATGCTCCCCCTTGACAAGTGCTCCCTTTTGATGAGGGCGTCAAGTAGTTAGGAAGCCTAAGTGAATGTATTGCAAGTGTTTTGCAATGCTTTGCTTTAATGAAAAACTCCCCTTTGTTGAGGGCGTCAAAGTCTTCATGTGTATTTTGAAAATATACAAAACAAAGGTTAGAAAACAAGTATGTGATGCATTATTTCCTACAAATGAGCTTCAAATTAGCTCAAAAGTATAATCTGTCCACCGGTTCTACTGGATCCTTCAACTGAGGGATCCGTCAAGGAAAAAAGTTGAGAACCGTGTACCTGCAACTTAGTGGTAGCAATGTAAATATAAATAGTGATGTAAACATCCAAATGAGTTATGTATTGTTGCACCAAACATATTCACATAACTATATAGCATACAAACATGTTGTTTCATTTAATAAAACAAGAGAAATGATACACATATCTCTAAAACTAATAAAATGATACAAACATGTATTAAAGTAAAATTCCTAACAATCTAAGTTGCGCCTAAGACTAGAGGAAACACCACTTGTGCTTGCATTCCTATGTTTAGGGACGATTAGATTCGTTGACTTCATCAAAACGTTAAAGAAGGTGTCACACCCCCAAATTACCTGTTTTGCGGAATGGAATTCCTGGGGATTGACTGTCATAGCATCACAATCACAGTTATATTGAACGACCTAAAGTGTCGTTTGGAAAATACATCGCTTGATTTAATAAAAACATTCAGAGTTACAAAGATAGGTCCCAAATGAAAGTTACTATGTACGGAAAATAAGTTTAGTACAAGTCAAACGATGTTTTTAAATTTCATAAAACCAAGTGAGACGCGTCGTCACCGCGACTCCATGATGTGTCCAAATGCATGCCATGAAGTGAATGCCTTAGATACCCGAGATAAAACATGCTAAAAGTGTCAACACAAAGGTTGAGTGAGTTCATAGAGTTTGTGTTGAAATGTAAAGCCTTTTGAAATCGTTTATGCAGCAAAGGCATTGTAAATCGTTGAAATGTAAAGACTATCAAAATCGATTATGTAGCAAAGGCATTGTAAAATCCACTCAGTTCAAGTCCCTGCCCATACAAAACTTGCAACTGTGTGTTCACAACCCACTGCCGTGAATATGCATAGTTTATGTTCAAACAGCAATCGTCAAATGAATTCACAAAATAGTGCATGACTCAATGTATCGAAATCGTTTATGCGGCAAAGGCATTGTAAATCCACTCAGTTCCAAGTCCCGCCCATACAAAACTTGCAACCTGTGTGTTCACAACCCATTGTCGAAATGTATATATAGTTTATATTCAACCACACATCGTCAAATGAATTCACAATAGTACCTAATTCGACGTAAAACCATAGGTTTAATTAATTCGTTTGAACACAATCATCGTAGTGTGAGTTAAATTGTTTCACACTCATCGTTAAAACAACATCGTATTTATTTCACTAAGTTCATGACACCAAAGCGTAACATCGCACCAATAGAAATTGGTAATCATCGCTTTCATCGCCCTAATAGGTAACTTGCCAAATTACCTTACTGGTTCAAATATAGTCTTACTCGATTTCCCTAACTGGGTCAATAAGGGCGGGAGTGTTAATTCCAATAGGCCTATTCACAATATTCGCGCTCACTCGCAAGTGACTAATGGTGCATGATGTAGGGACTTCGAACATGGCAAATACTTAGTGACAATAAAACATTCGGATATAGCATGTAGTTCAAAGCATTTGTGTTCGGTTAAAAATGTAGCATGTATCTCCCCCAAGAGTTTGTAAAACAGTTAAAAGAGTAAAAGTGGGGCTATGAACTCACTGTAAATCGTATAAGTTAAAAGTACTTGTGTAAGTAAAAGCAATTAGTTGAGCATGTATCTCCCCCAAAATAGTATAAAACAATTGAAAGTGGGGCTATGGAAACTCACCTGTTGCAATGATTACGATGACAAAAGTGGATACACTGAAATATAGCGTGAATCTCGAAAATGACCTATTATGAATGATATGATATGTAATGAGTTGCAATGTAATGTTATGCATGCATTTAGTATGTTATTTATACCATTTACGAGTTTTGAAAAATATTACTTGTCGTGAAAAATACTGGTTTGACGTCTTGACCATTCAAAAATCACTTTACAATTATTTTCGTCAAAATGTCATCCTACAATGGTTTCGTAATGATTTTTGGTGAAATTTCCACTTTCGTCAGAAACAATGTCGTAGAATTTTCATGAAATTAACAAAAATGGCTTTGGAAAACTAGCCGTAAAAGCGTGTGTACGTCGATCGTTAGAGAACAAACTTCGACGGTTTTGGAAAGTTTGTATCGATATCTAAAAGTTTCAGTTCAGGAGTTTTCGTCCAAAGGTCTCGAACATAAAGATAATAAGGGTTGAAGATAGTGATTTTGGCTAATTGTTGTGAAAAAAAATGAATTTCGCCAAGTTCGACAACCATAAATAATTTATTACAACTCCGCTATACAAACGGCTTGTCGTTTTGAAAAATATGCCCGGTGAACTTGATTTTTCTAGAAGACAATTCGTTCCAAAAATTTTTACATCATGGTTAAAACAAAGCCCTCAACATGGACGTTACATTCTGTACCGTAACACTTGTATCGTAGAAATAATATAGTTTTTAGAGAAAATAATAGTTACGGCAAGTTTTATGAAAACGTGCATATCTTTGTCGTTTCAAATCCGTTTTCTACGTGTTATACGTCCTTAGCTTCGTATCAAAGTATACTAATATATTTTTGACAAGTTGAAATAATTTGTGAAGCTTAAGGCTCATTTTGACCGAACAAACTAAAAATAGTATGCTGAAATTTGAAAATTATATTTTCGTCGTCCAACTTGTAAAATCCATAACTTCTTCGTTATAAGTCCGTTTTTATCCGTTCAAGCGGCCCCGGATTCGTTTTAAAGTATATTTTCTAAATATCATGGCCAAAAAGTCGTGCCTACTGTCGGTTTTTCCAGAAAATTAAAACAAGGACAGAACCTATTTTATAGTTATCGAAAATAGTTTTTCTCGGACAAAACCTATTCTAATCCCTTCAAATCAACTCCAAAGCTAATCTAATCCTACCATACACCTTCTTAGGGTGTCATGGGTTCCTAGACATCATCAAGACCAAAGAATACCAAGGGGATAATTATAGGATGACCATAATATATATATAACTCAATAAATCATGAAAAATGGTATAAATCACATATGTCTTGCATGTGCTCCAAAAATGAAAAGATGAATATGAAATGAAAAAGAAAACATGAAAATGTAAATGATATGCTTACAAGTGAATATGATGAGGTGAAAGTAACAAGGTTAAACCTAAATACTCTTGGTTTTTTTTTCAAAACCTAATAAAGAGTATAAACTAGATTGTAAAACACTTGAGAAAATTTTTGATGATGATCCCTTGTGCAACCCCTATGTGGCCGGTTCTTGAAGGATGAAAAGAAGAGAGAAGCAAAATATTACTAGTCTTGAGTTGTTGTGTTGAATGAAAATGAAATGAATTTGGAGTATAAGTTTCAACTTGTGAGAAAAATTTTTCAAGCAAACATTTAATACATTCACCCCCTTGGTCGGCCAAGGGGGGATGTATATGTTAAAAATACATTTTTTTTTTATAAATATTGTATATATAATTGTAAATAAAATTGTAAGTAAAATGTTGTGTAGATAAATGTAACTTGTAAGGTAATGGTAACTTTTTGGTACAAGTAAATTTTTAATAGATCAAAATAGAGTATAATGAGATCATAAAAATTATAAAAATACATTCCTTGTGCAATTTGAGTGATAAAATAATTATCGTATAATTTTTAAGAAACACGTCGTAATAATATAAATTTAACGAATTATATACCAAATAAATTCAAAACACTAGTTAAACTTAAAATATAGTTTTTATAACTAAATGTAAGTATAAAAAAATATATCGGGATCATTTTTGAAAGTAATGGATTAAATGCTCAAAATAATAACTCACGCGATAACGTTTATTAAATATAAAAGTTACGCGTTAAATGTGAAATGAAATGTTATGAATGAACTATCGTGATGCAAATGATGCAAACGAAATGTAGACTAAACTTAGTCCATATGAAATGTACGTGATGTTATGATCATGAATTCGTCGCTAAACCATAAAGGTTACGCGAATTTGGAACACGTAAACCAAGTTTACGATAAATGTTGAAATAGGGAAGCATAAATCGTTTGAGAAATGACCGAAAGTACGGGTTGTCACATTCGCCCATCCAAAAGGAATTCAGTCCCGAATTCAATCGTTGTTAGGTCTAACGGGTTTAGGGTTTGATGTGGCAAACTTTCCCATTCCTGAGCAAAACCCTCAAAAGACTTTTTGGTAACCGATTTTACTTAATCTCATAACTCATCAAACAAGAACTGTCATGAGATTAGGCTAAATCGGTTTAGGTAACAACTTGTTTCTAGCTCGATCTTTGCTACTCATCAAACAAGAAGCATCGCGGATCAAACCGAAACAAGTGGTTTGAAGAAAATCTTTTGAAAATTTGGCTCGATTACGGAATTGCTTACACATATAAGTCTACTACTCCCTTCATTGCATGATTCTTCCTGAATTAGACATAGGTGATCGGGCTATGTATAATTTAGGAGTAACTATGCAATGCTTGGACTAATCGACTCATATGTTGTTTGGTGTTGAGTCAACTGATGTTAAAATTGTGATGAACATCGAGGAGAGAAGACATGGAGAAGTGTCGTTAAAGTGATAGTTAAAGTAAAAAGAATTGAAATCCTCGTAAATGATAACAAATCGGAAAGAAAATAAAGTACGATAGATGAGAATATTTTACAATGAGTGGTTTATCAAATGAAAAATACATCTTAGGTTATAAAGATTCGGATATGATGGAAAACATAAACTTAGTACGACATAGTACATAAGGAGGAATAAGACTGTTAGTTTCCGAACTTCTTCGGTCTTCCGCGTCGTTGATACCTTGACGAGCTCCTCCTCCTCCTTCCAACATATATACATTCCCATGAGCACCTTCAACTGGTTGACCTTGGTTTTGAGGACATTGATTTCGATAGTGTCCTTGTTCCCCACATCCGAAGCATGTGACTACGGCTTTATCTTTACAATCCCTGGCTAGATGTCCCGGTGTTTTGCATTTGTGGCACTTGGCAGGGGCAAGGACCAGTGATGAAAATTACATCGATTACATAGTGGGTGTGTTCCAGCATACCCTCTACCTCTCATTGGTGCATCGACATAAACCATTCCCGCTTCTTGCCTTCTATTTTGTTGTTGATGACGGTTAGTGTTGCGGTTTTGGTTGTTGTTGTTATCATCTCCTTGGTCGTTTTCCCATTTCCTTTTGTTGTTGTTGATTTGGTTATCGTCGTTGTTGTTGTTTTGGTTATTGTTGTAGTTTGTGCGGTTGTTGGGGTTGTTGTTGTTTTGGTTGGTGTTGGTGTACTTACCTCTCTTCACTACCCGGGCCATGAGCTTTTGAGTCACCCTAATAGCTTCCTCGATTGTTTGTGGATCAAACGAAGTCACATGTCCTTGAATAACTTCGAAGTCCCCGATAAAAGCCTCTAGCAACTTCTCGTTATCGGTACCATCGACGGGCATAACGCGCCAATTCTGAAATCTCAGAATGTATGTGTCAATATCGTACCCAATCGTTACTAGTTCGTAGAACTCCGTCTCCAACTTTTTCACTTCCGTGCGAGGACAAAACTTCTTAGTCACCAAACCCTTAAATTGCTCCCAAGTAAGCTTGAAAGCATTCTCCATTCCCATCGGTTGAGCATATGAATTCCACCACGACAACGCTCCATCGAGTAATGTACTTGTAGCAAATTTGACCTTACTATCATCCGGGCAATTACAAAGCAAAAACACGGATTCCAACTTTTCAAACCATCGTACCCTGGCCGTGGCTCCTTGATCCCCCTAAACTTCGTGGGCTCACCACTTTTGAAATCCTTGTACGAACATCTCTTAACTCCGGATCCTCCGGAATTTAGCAAAGAACTAGCCTAGCGGCTTCAGAAGCGGCCTTTCTCTCAGCGGCGGCAGCCTAACTGCTTCCCTTTCGACTCTTAAAGCATCAGCTATGCTATCATTCACTAACTTTTGAATAACCGCTTGGGTCATTTCAGCTTAGCTTTCTTGATTGCCATATCTTCTTCAAAACAAGAGGAAATGTGAGACGTAGCAAAAATCCGATGTTAATAATAAACACTCCAAAGAGATGTGATAAGAAATGGTAAGTTTGAGGTTATTTTTCAAAATAATCGACGGGTTTCGAAAAGATGGGTTATGAGGTGTCGTAAGTGCTTCAAGTGTATAATGGTTTAGTGACTTAATGTGTTAGTAACGTGTAACTCGACATGTTAGTGATGAAACAAAGGAGTGAGAGTGACTTCGCCCTATTTAAGGGTTTATCTCGGCATTCGGCGTTATTGGTGATGAGTCAATTGATGTAAAGATTGTGATAGGGAATAACAAGGAATTCTCCACATTAGAGTATGAGGAAAGGATAATGGGATGGGTATTTAAAGGCATCCATGTGACAATCAATGTGAAATGAAAGTGAATAACTCGAAAAAATGCGTATAAATAAACTTGCAAAGTGAACATGCACTTATGATGAAATGATGAGATGCTATGATGATGTAGTTATAGTCTAGGGTCAATGATGCTACCTAGTTCTCTATAACGAAGCTCGATGCCAATCTGTCACACCCCAAATTACATTTTGCGTGCGGAATGGAATTCCGGGGATTGACTGTCATAGCATCACAATCACAGTTATATTGAACGACCTAAAGTGTCGTTTGGAAAATACATCGTTTGATTTAATAAAACATTCAGAGTTACAAAGATAGGTCCCAAATGAAAGTTACTATGTACGGAAAATAAGTTTAGTACAAGTCAAACGATGTTTTTAAATTTCATAAAACCCAAGTGAGACGCGTCGTCACCGCGACTCCATGATGTGTCCAAATGCATGCCATGAATTGAATGCCTTAGATACCTGAGATAAAACATGCTAAAAGTGTCAACACAAAGGTTGAGTGAGTTCATAGAGTTTGTTTTGAAATGTAAAGCCTTTCGAAATCGTTTATGCAGCAAAGGCATTGTAAATCGTTGAAATGTAAAGACTATCAAAATCGATTATGTAGCAAAGGCATTGTAAATCCACTCAGTTCCAAGTCCCGCCCATACAAAACTTGCAACCTGTGTGTTCACAACCCACCGCCAGAATATGCATAGTTTATGTTCAAACAGAAATCGTCAAATGAATTCACAAAATAGTGCAAGGCTCAATGTATCGAAATCGTTTATGCAGCAAAGGCATTGTAAATCCACTCAGTTCCAAGTCCCGCCCATACAAAACTTGCAACCTGTGTGTTCACAACCCATTGTCGAAATGTATATATAGTTTATATTCAACCACACATCGTCAAATGAATTCACAATAGTACCTAACTCGACGTAAAACCATAAGTTTAATTAATTCGCTTTGAACACAATCATCGTAGTGTGAGTTAAATTGTTTCACACTCATCGTTAAAAACAACATCGTATTTATTTCACTAAGTTCATGACACCAAAGCGTAACATCGCACCAATAAAAATTGGTAATCATCGTTTCATCGCAGCCCTAATAGGTAACTTGCCAAATTACCTTACTGGTTCAAATATAGTGCGCTCGATTTCCCTAACCTGGGTCAATAAGAGCTGGAGTGTTAATTCAATAGGCCTATTCACAATATTCGGCTCACTCGCAAAGTGACTAATGGTGCATGATGTAGGGACTTTGAACATGGCAAATACTTAGTGACAATAAAACATTCGGATATAGCATGTAGTTCAAAGCATTTGTGTTCGGTTAAAAATGTAGCATGTATCTCCCCCAAGAGTTTGTAAAACAGTTAAAAGAGTAAAAGTGGGGCTATGAACTCACTGTAAATCGTATAAGTTAAAAGTACTTGTGTAAGTAAAAGCAATTAGTTGAGCATGTATCTCCCCCAAAATAGTATAAAACAATTGAAAGTGGGGCTATGGAAACTCACCTGTTGCAATGATTACGATGACAAAAGTGGATACACCGAAATATAGCGTGAATCTCGAAAATGACCTATTATGAATGATATGATATGTAATGAGTTGCAATGTAATGTTATGCATGCATTTAGTATGTTATTTATACCATTTACGAGTTTTGAAAAATATTACTTGTCGTCGAAAAATACTCGTTTGACGTCTTGACCATTCAAAAATCACTTTACAATTATTTTCGTCAAAATGTCATCCTACAATGGTTTCGTAATGATTTTTGGTGAAATTTCCACTTTTCGGTCAGAAAACAATGTCGTCGGAATTTTCATGAAATTAACAAAAATGGCTTTGGAAAACTAGCCGTAAAACGGTGTACGTCGATCGTTAGAGAACAAACTCGACGGTTTTGGAAAGTTTGTATCGATATCTAGAAGTTTCAGTTCAGGAGTTTTCGTCCAAAAGGTCTCGAACATAAAGATAATAAGGGTTGAAGATAGTGATTTTGGCTAATTGTTGTGAAAAAAAATGAATTTCGGCCAAGTTCAGACAACCATAAATAATTTATTACAACTCCGCTATACAAACGGCTTGTCGTTTTGAAAAATATGCCCGGTGAACTTGATTTTTTTCTAGAAGACAATTCGTTCCAAAAATTTTTACATCATGGTTAAAAACAGCCCTCAACATGGACGTTACGACCTACCGTAACACTTGTATCGTAGAAATAATATAGTTTTTCGTAAAATAATATTACGGCAATTTTATGAAAACGTGCATATATTTGTCGTTTCAAATCCGTTTTCTACTTATAATACGTCCTTAGCTTCGTATCAAAGTATACTAATATATTTTTGATAATTCGAAATAATTTATGAAGCTTAAGGCTCATTTTGACCCAACAAACTAAAATAGTATGCTGAAATTTCAGAAAATTATATTTTTCGTCGTCCAACTTGTAAAATCCATAACTTCTTCGTTATAAGTCCGTTTTATCCCGTTCAAGCGGCCACGGATTCGCTTTTAAAGTATATTTTCTAAATATCATGGCCAAAAAGTCGTGCCTACTGTCGGTTTTTCCAGAAAATTAAAACAAGGACATAACCTATTTTATAGTTATCGAAAATAGTTTTTCTCGGACAAAACCTATTCTAATCCCTTCAAATCAACTCCAAAGCTAATCTAATCCTACCATACACCTTCTTAGGGTGTCATGGGTTCCTAGACATCATCAAGACCAAAGTATACCAAGGGATAATTATAGGATGACCATAATATATATATAACTCAATAAATCATGAAAAATGGTATAAATCACATATGTCTTGCATGTGCTCCAAAAATGAAAAGATGAATATGAAATGAAAAAGAAAACATGAAAATGTAAATGATATGCTTACAAGTGAATATGATGAGGTGAAAGTAACAAGGTTAAACCTAAATACTCTTGGTTTTTATTTCAAAACCTAATAAAGAGTATAAACTAGATTGTAAAACACTTGAGAAAATTTTTGATGATGATCCCTTGTGCAACCCCTATGTGGCCGGTTCTTGAAGGATGAAAAGAAGAGAGAAGCAAAATATTACTAGTCTTGAGTTGTTGTGTTGAATGAAAATGAAATGAATTTGGAGTATAAGTTTCAACTTGTGAGAAAAATTTTTCAAGCAAACATTTAATACATTCACCCCCTTGGTCGCCAGGGGGATGTATATGTTAAAAATACATTTTTTTTTATAAATATTGTATATATAATTGTAAATAAAATTGTAAGTAAAATGTTGTGTAGATAAATGTAACTTGTAAGGTAATGGTAACTTTTTGGTACAAGTAAATTTTTAATAGATCAAAATAGAGTATAATGAGATCATAAAAATTATAAAAATACATTCCTTGTGCAATTTGAGTGATAAAATAATTATCGTATAATTTTTAAGAAACACGTCGTAATAATATAAATTTAACGAATTATATACCAAATAAATTCAAAACACTAGTTAAACTTAAAATATAGTTTTTATAACTAAATGTAAGTATAAAAAAATATATCGGGATCATTTTTGAAAGTAATGGATTAAATGCTCAAAATAATAACTCACGCGATAACGTTTATTAAATATAAAAGTTACGCGTTAAATGTGAAATGAAATGTTATGAATGAACTATCGTGATGCAAATGATGCAAACGAAATGTAGACTAAACTTAGTCCATATGAAATGTACGTGATGTTATGATCATGAATTCGCCGCTAAACCATAAAGGTTACGCGAATTTGGAACACGTAAACCAAGTTTACGATAAATGTTGAAATAATGAAGCATAAATCGTCGAGAAAATGACCTGAAAGTACGGGTTGTCACAGAAGGTGATAGAACATGAAACGTAACTCATCACGTACTTCATGAACTAACCCTTGGACATGTTGACAATGAAAGCAATCACTGTCATGACTAGGAAATGGTGGTGGTAAAAATGGAGCGGTTTGAGGAGGTAAGTTTGATGAGGAGGGTGGAGGTTCTACAAAGGATGGAGGGATTTACGGAGGTAAGTTTGATGAACTAGGAGGTGGTTAAACTAAGGATCAAGGTGGTGATATATGAGTTGGTGGTGGAGGTAAAGAAGTATCTACTTCCATATGGTCCAGTTGTTGAGTTTGGTGATTCCTCATAATCCAAAATGGATCATTTGAGGGTGAAGGAGAAAGAGACACGGGTGCTAGTGAAGTTCCTACACCAAGGTTTTGGTGAGAAGGTTGTTGTGGTGCCATTTTCTCAATTGATGAGAATGTGGGCAATGGTGGTGGATGAGAAGGCCTAGGTGGCAAGTCTTTTAGGGAGTAAAGGTTTGGAGATGAAAGAGGTGTGGTGAAAAAGAGGGCTCTAGGCTATAGAGATGAGAGTTTAGTTGCTTTAGTGGAGATAGGAGTGTTTGGTTTAGGAGGTATGGTAGTGTTTGGCAAAGTTTTCTCCAATATACAAGGTCGACTACTAATTCGAGCGGTTTTCCTAGCTTTGGGTGGTAGAGTTTGTTGGGAAGGAACTCTAGTGTTTGAAGCTTTGATGGGTGATGACTCGGTTGAGGAAATTTCATGAACAACACGAGCAATTTTCTTGGGAGGTCCTTTGGTTGATGAGGTTGCACTAGGTGCTTTTCTCATGGTGAAAAGTTGGAAGTAAGAATATGAAGAAGGAAGTTTTAGCTACTGAGAATGAGTGCTTGAATGGTGATTTGGAAGCACAAACACAAATGGTTTATAAAGGAAGAAATTAGGCAAGTGAATTAAATCCTAAACCACTAAAATTCTTCAAATTGCAATGATTTGTAGCACAAGAGTCAACTACAGTGTTGTTCTGATCTAGGGAGTCATTTAAGACAATGTAGAGTGTTTAGATTACCAAAGAGGGTTTGAGATGATTATATCATGTGAGATTAAGCCTTATGTGCAGCTGGTTCTCACGGAACCCTCACTTAAGGGATCCAGTTATCTTTAAGTTAGGGATCCGGCTCTCAAAAGCCAAGAAAAAGGGTGATTGGATTCTAGCAAGGTCTGGCACGTATATATCTTGAGTGATTTAGTCTACTAAGGTATCTTAAATGGTATAAGACTTAAATGATCAAGCATAATCAGTAATGATGACTTTTATGGAAAGAACTTGAGTTTTTATGAACACCAATGAGTGATCATGGATGACGCTAAGAGTTTTGAGGATGGTAAATGATCATATAGACCAGATGGTGATCAAAGGAAAATTTAGAAAATTCCTTAAAAATCACAAGAAATGGAAAACTAGTTTTTAGAGCATTTTAAGGTAAAGATGACCAAAATCAATTTGTAAAAAATGAGAGAAATATCAAACTAGGTGTTTTGAGATGAGAGGAACAATGTGTAAACACTGGAGCGGAAAGATGGTGAGTTTTGAAGTAATGATAAATCAAAAACACCTCTTCTCAACATACCGAGAGTACGACGGAGGTAATGTCACTTTTGGTAGCAATCTCAAAAGCAAAATCATTGGCAAATATACGATTGCTTATGACTTTCTAAATATTGAAAATGTTGCTCATATTGATAGACTAGGATTTAACTTGCTTATTATTAGTCAACTATGTGATTAAAAATATAAAGTCCTCTTTGAAGAAAATGGTAGCAAAATCCTAAAAGACGATATCACCATAGCAAAAGGAGTTAGGAAAAACAATATATATTTCATGAAATTAGATAGAACATTTAGATATAAACTTTGCTTAACAACCATAGATGATATCTCTACTATTTGGCATAGAACTCTAGGTCACGCTAATATGAGACTTATTCAATCCTTGTCCTCAAAAGAGCTAGTTAGAAACTTATCCAAGTTGAAATATGACCAACACTTTTGTGATGCTTGCAAAATTGGGAAACAAGTTCATAGTAGCCATAAGGCTAAAAACATGGTATCCACATCTAGGTGTCTAGAACTTTTGCATATGGATTTGTTCGGTCCATCCGCTATACAAAATTATGGAGGCAACTTCTATACTTTGATCATAGTAGATGATTACTCAAGGTATGCTTGGACAAAGTTTTTGAAAACCAAAAATGAAGCTTTTTGATCAATTTGAAATACTTAGTAAGAAAATTTAAAATCAACCAGGTGTTAACATTGTGTCGATCCGAACGGATCATGGTCGTGAATTCGACAATGAAACGCAATTTGGAAACTTTTGTGATACTAATGGTATAATACACAACTTTTTGGCTCCTCGAACACCCCAATCTAATGGTGTAGTAGAACGTAAGAATCGGACTCTTCAAGAAATGAGTAAAACAATGCTTAATGAACTAAACATACCCCAAAAGTTTTGGTGTAACATCGTTGACACATCTACTTACATCTTAAATAGAGTCTTAATACGTTATTTCTTGAACAAAACACCTTATGAACTTTATAAAGGCAAGAAGCATACTTTATGATACTTTAGAGTATTTGGATGTAAATATTTTATTTCAAATACCAAAGATTATCTCACCAAATTTGACCCAAAGTCTTATGAATGTGTGTTTCTTGGTTACTCACAAATTAGCAAAGCATATATCATTTTAAACAAAGAAACAATGAGAGTCGAGGAATCGTTAAACGTAACATTTGACGAAAGTCCACCTCCATCTAAGACATCACGTTTGGTAGATAATGACTTAGTTGAAAGTTAACTTATTGAAAATCAAAAAAACAATGATAATAATAAGGAAGATGAACCATTAAATAAAGATATTGTCAATATCAAAGAATCCAAAAGTCATCCTTTAGATAAAGTCATAGGACAATTAAATCAAATAACATTAAGATCACAAACTCAAAATCAATGTAACTACTTTTGTTTTGTGTCATCCATTGAACCGAAAAACATAAACGAATTAATAAAAGATGAATCTTGGGTAATTGCTATGCAAGCGGAGCTAAACCAATTCATTAGAAATGATGTATGGACATTAGTTCCAAAACCTAAAAATCATGCCATAATTGGAACAAAATGGGTCTTTCGAAATAAAATGGACGAAAATGGTGTAGTGTCTAGAAACAAAGCTAGGCTTGTAGCACAAGGCTATAATCAACAAGAAGGTATTGAGTACGACGAAAATTTTGCACCGGTAGCTAGGCTCGAGTCTATTGAAATTGTTAGTGCAAATATTACGATATTTAATCTATACATTCTCATTTATTTTGTTGATGACAAACATGTAACTTGTAATACATAACGTAAAATGTATAAGTTACTTGTAATTATATCTTGTCTCAACATACTCTCAACACCTCTCGACGACTCAAGTCCTTGTATGCTACAACAAAGGTTCGTACATGTTTGTTATGTTGCATTATGATCAAACCATTAAACATGTTTAGTTAAATAGTTTATAAAACACTTAAGTAAACATAAGTAAATGTGTTGGGTAAAACCCATGACCCATGACCCAAGACCCATACCCAATGTCTAGATACATTGTACCTTGGTGGGCACTCAAATTCTTGACCCATAGCCCATAGTTTTAACCCATAAACCATGGGTAAACAGGAGCGTGCACGGATCCCTCAAGTATCCCACGGATCCCATGGAATTACAAAGGCCGGATCCCTCCAGAAGGGATCCTTGGGGCAGAACATGGTTTTGGTCTTTTTGCCTATAAATAACAAGCCACTTCTTACCATTTCTTCACACCTTCACACATAGTTTCTCTCCACCAAATCTAGGATATTTAGATCATTAGGAAACATGTAAACCACCCTCATCTAATATGATCATAATGCTTCTAACTCTCATTTGTTGTAAGCATACTCCCGAAGTGATCCTCCAAAGCAAACTTAGAGATCTTGCTTCCTTACCTACTGAAGTGATCACCCATCACAAGATACAAGCACATGAAGATCTTATACAACAAGCTTGGGAAACTTGTCATCTTCATTCATAGAAGACTAACTACATCATGCTTTGGGTTCTTGATGTTTAGTCTAGGAGTTCATATCCAATAGACACATTGTCTTGGATATTGTCTAGTATCATATTCTTGTATCTATGACTAGACTAGATGGTTTATGTGTTTGTGCCATAAAACACAAGGTTTGTTATGTTGGGCCACAAAACATAACGGGTGTCATAGATGTGTCAAAGGCATTAGTGAAGAGTGCCGAAGATCCGTGTTGAAGGCATTAGTGAAAGGTGTTGAAGGATCGTGTAAATGGCATTAGTGAAGAATGCCTAGGTCGTATAATGCGTGCATCGTTATACATATAGTATTGGTTTAGATCCAAGGATGGTGATATCCTTGATGGTGTTGTAACAAGGAGTGGATCTCCTTGAGATTAGGTGTCGTGTTGTGATGGGTAGTAGTTCCTCCATAGTAATGGAACTAGGTGCTTAGCCTAGTACCTAATAAAGGGTAGGCGACGTTGTGTAGGTGTGGTTCACCTTGGAGTGAAAGAATCCAGTGGTTAGCCTAGCAGGTATAAAGGGTGGCGACGTTGTGATAGGTGTGGTTCGCCTTGGTGTGAAAGAACTCGGTATTTAGCTTATACCGAAAAATGTGTGCTTGACGTTGTGAAGGCTTCTCCGCCATTAGGAGTTGGTGTAGTGATTCTGAACTCGAGTAGGCGACTCGGGGGTGGAGTAGGGCAAGGAAGGTGTCCTTGTAGCCGAACCACTATAAATCCTCGTGTTGGTTTGTCTATCCTTTTACTTATCGCTTTACTCTTATTCTTGCATTACATTGTTTATTTTCTATATGGTTGATGTCTATGTTTGTGACACATACTTGGTCTTTCATATAGTCACAAACTATATTTAACACTTTACATATTATGACACGCTTGATCAAGAAAAAGCAACGGGACTAATAATGGTGAAACTTGATTTTTAATGAACCATTAATCTTGCGGAATCTTATGTGATATTAAGGGGTTGGCCTTACATGCCGTAATGCGTTAAATGCATCCTCGCGTCGAGATTAGCAAATGCAATGGTTTATAATATATTTGATACAAAAGTTTTAAGTTTGAAACAGAAACGTATTCACCCCCCTCTACGTTTTCACAATTGGTATCGGCGGGTTGGCTCTAGTTTTTAAAACAAATGATTTTCAAAACGAGTAAGGTCCTCGTATCAAATTTTTGGTGAAGTCAAGCATAATATGAAAAGTGTTTTGTTATTTTTTTCTTTGAAGTTTTGTTGTTAGATATCTTGTTAATCAAGCTTGAATAAAGGTAAAAATGGTTAATATAACTTCACTAAAAAGTCTACAAAGGTTAAACCTTTTCGTCGGGTCAAAACATGCATTTGTGTAATTCGGTATTAGTCGATCGCGGATCCCTCGGAGTTACAGCATGACGGATCCTCAAGCAAGGGATCCGTGGGATCCGTGGTACAGAAGACAATTTTTGTCTTAATTTCAAAAATTCATAACTTTTTAACCGTAAGGAGTTAGAAGTCGTACCACCTATCGTTTTAAAGGTATTCGAGTCTACTTTCATTTAAAAATGATTTCATAAACTGATTCAAAACAAAAATTTACATAATCATTGATTTATAATAGAAAGTCATTTTTTGGTCATAACTTTTGCACAACTTTTGATCTAATTGGAGACGGATGTTTTCATCTTTGAATAACAATGTGTCCTCTTTTGAAATTAAGGTTTTGATCATATTTATATACATAAAAGAAACTAATCAAGCTTGGTAGACATGTTTATATTTAACACAAAGCGATGAAGAACTTTCGTATGCTATGCTAAATGATAAATTGTCTTCCTTGCATTACTTGATTGTTTGCTTATCTCAAATAGCTTTTGTGCTTGTTTGATTGAATAACATATGTGGTTTCCTTACCTTGCTATTCATTCTCTTATTTGTCGATTTAGTAATAGTCTACTAATCAATGTGCTATTTAAAGGAATGTTTGGGATAACATCTAGTTGTGTCGAAAATGTTAGTTTTATAAGTTGAAAAATGTTTAAAACATATAACACACTAAATGGCCTTTTGATTGAGTTTGTCATGTGTGCAACATAAATGTTTTATATTCTTATATGATTTCTTGATTTCATATTTTCTTGTATCATTTTCTAAAGACAACAAGAATGTACATCGGATCATAACCTACACTTGTGTTGATGATGTACTCTCCCGTTTTCCTTTTCATGATCGCTCTCCGAGCTTCATAGTACGATTGACAACTTGATTATTTCATCCGATATACTCAAGTAAATTATTTTGCAACGCAAATATAATTGTTCATATCCAAAAGTCCAAACTCAAGCTTTCCAACAACATATGTTGAACTAGTTCATCCAACTATCTTTTTGTTCACCATATGGACAACTTTTAATTTTTTTTACACCTTCGTCACCGTAGTTGTTTCAAGTATAATATTAATAAAAACGAAGCAAAGTATCATCATTGTTACTCTTCGATAGGCCATTGTAGGAATATAAATTTTCCTAACTTGAGAATGAATACTGGAGAACTTATTGCACTAGAAACTCAATTTGACCTAACGGTTGAATTGCTTCCTTGATAGAAGTTGGGTATGTGGAATCGCCCGTAAAAATTGTCGTGTTTAGCCGTAATTGAGCACCGCTAGTAATAGTCTCATATTCGTTCTCTCACTTGAGAAATTTATACTCCTATGTCTTCCTAAAGTAAGTTTACAATGGAAATACTTTGCATTGTCCTAGGATTACTAATCAAACAAGTTTTAAAATTATTTTTTTTGTTAATCACAACCACTTGCCTCATCAAGCGATTATCTTGCTTTGATCGAGAAGAGCTACATGACTTCATGGACGAAGCTCATTGTATGCTAATCATCATCCGTAATGACTAGATTGTCCTAAACTAGCACCTCACAACTCTTTTGTCTTGAACACCATTATGTACTCTTTTCTTTCTAGACACATACCTAGCATGTCATTGTTAGTGTAAATGATTTACTAATCTAGACCGTAAATCTGTTTTGGGCTTCTTGAATAGTGCTTGTTAAGTTTGCTAAACCTTTGTGTTATTTGTGAGCTCGAACTCATTTGATTGCCTATATTTGATCTCTACATGCTCTCCTTGCTTTGCTTAACGTGTATACATGTATGCTTGCTGAAGAAACAATTTGTTTCATAATTCGAAACATAGAGCAAAAGCTGCAACTATTCATTAAGTAAATCTGTCTTAGACGTCGGATCCCTTAGATGTAACTAAACGGATCCCTCAAGTGAAGGATCCGTGGGATCCAGGTGGACAGAAGTTCCTTTTTAGCCTCCTTGCATCAATCCAACATTCTAGACCTTATTGGACTAGTTAAACATGCTACATTAGGATCACTTAAACTTTCCTTAGGCTCAGTTGATCTCACATTCACTCATGGATGATTTAGGATCACATTCAAAGTATCTTTGATTTATTATTACTTCAAAACTCACCATCTTTCCGCTCCAATGTTTACTCATTGTTCCTCTCATCTCAAAACACCTAGTTTGATATTTCTCTCAATTTTAGCAAATTGATCCTTACCTCAAAATAGGCCAAAAACTAGTTTTTAATTTCTTATGATTTTTAAGGAATTTTCCAAATCTCTCTTAAATCATCATCTGATCTCTAGGATCATTTCACACCACTTGACACTCTCAAATTTCTTAGTGTCATCTTTGATCATCCACTGGTGCTCATAAAGCCCCATTTTCCATAAAAGGCAATCATTAGCTACCATCAATCATTCTCTCTTGATCATTCAAGTCTATCTTCATATAAGAAACTTAATAGACTGAGTAACTTAGGATATGTAGGTGCTAGACCTTGCTAGAACCCAATCACCTATTTTTCATCTCATCTGTTAGTCGGATCCCTAGACTTAAGCTAGCCGGATCCCTCTAACGAGGGAACTGGAGGAACCGTGGAACAGTAGGTACATTATCTCTTTAGATAATCATTTCAAATTTCCTTTTTTCACACAAGCACTTGTTCAACACTTAGGATTATCATTTTCGTATATGTTTATAAATGAGTTGCATTTATATGATTCTATACGTGTTCTTTCTTTTCGTTTCATGATTTTATGTGAACAATTTGTCCATTTGTATAAATGTTTTCCTTTTGTACTAACTCTTTTGGATTCTTGTAGGATGACAATGGTCGATTTCACTATCAAGTCAAGTTGTGCTCATTCGAACATTTCCTTTATATATTCCTAATCTTGCATCATCCTAACCATCTTACTCCACTTTTATCACCACTCACAAAGTCATCATGTCTACCACCTCTATTGAGTCATCAACCAAGTCAAAGATTCACCTTGATACCTTTCATCACCTCTACCACAACTTCCATACCGCTAAGTCATAATGATGATTTCTATCACTATCACCGTGTCCAAGTTCTAGTTCATGAACTACGTGATGAAGTATGTCTCATGTTCTACCACATCCTACTTGTGTCAATCACAACCTTAAACCACAAGCTACTTGTGTCAACCACATCCTACAAGTGTCTCGCTACCACTACAATTCATGGTCGCTCAACCATCCTTCACAAACGTCTATGTTGTCAAAAGCCTAGTGAATTTCGTAATGAAATGCGTCTCATCCCTAAGCACATTTTTTTTAAACTTGAACAAACATTACAACCTCTAAACCAACCATGATGATGCAAGTAGTAGGATCATTTTTTTTAACACTAATCCTTTCTTTGTAGGTTCATATATATACACTTTGATGTGTATGGGATTCTCATCTATTTATGGACGAAATTTTACACTATTTTTTTTGTAGGTTCTTTTTGACGCCCTCAAGCTAGGGGGAGCTTCCGTCAAGCATTTATAAAGTGCATCACATGACTTACTCGTCCAAGGACGAATATAATTTTGCACTAACTTTTTGTTTTGTAGATTTTCAAAACACACTAGGAGTACTTGACGCTCTCAATAAAGGGGAGTTTTTCGTCAAAGCTAAAACATTGCAAATTTTGCAATAACTTCGTCTTAGCCTTCCTAAATTACTTGACGCCTTTAACAAGGGGGAGCATGCACACATTAATTCTTCAAAATTCCCTTATGTTTCAACAAAAGGGAGATTTCTTTCTCATAATATATTCTTCCTTTTTCTTTTCTTCTTAACACTAACCTTGATGTAGGTTAAGCCTCAAAAATTTGATCCATTGAGCCGTTGGCAATAATGGTTATAATTCAAAGGATCTTTCTATTTTTTTGTGTGTGATTCTCTAGGTTCCTCTTAAAGGCGAGATCACCACCTTTTGAAGACGTGCAAGCTCAAAGTCATGAGTTGTTAAGCTTCGTCATTAGTGTTTCGTGTTGAAGGTATTGGCGTGGTGTGCCAATTGGAGCAATAAGGTGTTTTTATTTTAACTTCACTAGGGATGATGCAAACTCACCATTCTTGGGAGAAATGACACACCCTTTTTGTTTCGACAAAAGGGGGAGAAGAGTGTAAACGAAGAAGGTAATGTATGGAAGTACGGACACAAGTAACTTTGACATTTTACCTATCTATTACGTTTACATATATTTTGTTATCATCAAAAAGGGGGAGATTGTTAGTGCAAATATTACGATATTTAATCTATACATTCTCATTTGTTTTGTTGATGACAAACATGTAACTTGTAATACATAACGTAAAATGTATAAGTTACTTGTAATTATATCTTGTCTCAACATACTCTCAACACCTCTCGATGACTCAAGTCCTTGTATGCTACAACAAAGGTTCGTACATGTTTGTTATGTTGCATTATGATCAAACCCCTAACAAACCATTAAACATGTTTAGTTAGATAGTTTATAAAACACTTAAGTAAACATAAGTAAATGTGTTGGGTAAAACCCATGACCCATGACCCAAGACCCATACCCAATGTCTAGATACATTGTACCTTGGTGGGCACTCAAATTCTTGACCCATAGCCCATAGTTTTAACCCATAAACCATGGGTAAACAGGAGCGTGCACGGATCCCTCAAGTATCCCACGGATCCCTTGTAATTACAAAGGCCGATTCCTCAGAAGGGATCCTTGGGGCAGAACATGGTTTCGGTCTTTTTGCCTATAAATAGCAAGCCACTTCTTACCATTTCTTCACACCTTCACACATAGTTTCTCTCCACCAAATCTAGGATATTTAGATCATTTGGAAACATGTAAACCACCCTCATCTCATATGATCATAATGCTTCTAACTCTCATTTGTTGTAAGCATACTCCCGAAGTGATCCTCCAAAGCAAGCTTAGAGATCTTACTTCCTTACCTACTGAAGTGATCACCCATCACAAGATACAAGCACATGAAGATCTTATACAACAAGCTTGGGAAACTTGTCATCTTCATTCATAGAAGACTAACTACATCATGCTTTGGGTTCTTGATGTTTAGTCTAGGAGTTCATATCCATTAGACACATTGTCTTGGATATTGTCTAGTATCATATTCTTGTATCTATGACTAGACTAGATGGTTTATGTGTTTGTGCCATAAAACACAAGGTTTGTTATGTTGGGCCACAAAACATAACGGGTGTCATAGATGTGTCAAAGGCATTAGTGAAGAGTGCCAAAGATCCGTGTTGAAGGCATTAGTGGAAGGTCTCTGAAGGATCGTGTAAATGGCATTAGTGAAGAATGCCTAGGTCGTATAATCGATGAGGTGCATCATTATACATATAGTATTGGTTTAGATCCAAGGATGGTGATATCCTTGATGGTGTTGTAACAAGGAGTGGATCTCCTTGAGATTAGGTGTCGTGTTGTGATGGGTAGTAGTTCCTCCATAGTAATGGAACTAGGTGCTTAGCCTAGTACCTAATAAAGGGTAGGCGACGTTGTGTAGGTGTGGTTCACCTTGGAGTGAAAGAACCCGGTGGTTAGCCTAGCACCGTATAAAGGGTAGGCGACGTTGTAATAGGTGTGGTTCGCCTTGGTGTGAAAGAACTCGGTATTTAGCTTTGTACCGGAAAAAGGTGTAAGCGACGTTGTGAAGGCTTCTCCGCCATAAGGAGTTGGTGTAGTGATTACGAACTCTCGAGTAGGTGACTCGGGGAGTGGAGTAGGGCAAGGAAGGTGTCCTTGTAGCCGAACCACTATAAATCCTCGTGTTAGTTTGTCTATCCTTTTACTTATCGCTTTACTCCTATTCTTGCATTACATTGTTTATTTTCTATGTGGTTGATGTCTATGTTTGTGACACATACTTGGTCTTTCATATAGTCACAAACTATATTTAACACTTTACATATTATGACACGCTTGATCAAGAAAAAGCAACCGGACTAATAATGGTGAAACTTGATTTTTAATGAACCATTAATCTTGCGGAATCTTATGTGATATTAAGGGGTTGGCCTTACATGCCGTAATGCGTTAAATGCATCCTCGCGTCGAGATTAGCAAATGCAATGGTTTATAATATATTTGATACAAAAGTTTTAAGTTTGAAACGGAAACGTATTCACCCCCTCTACGTTTTCACAGAAATCTTACTGCATATGCATATGCACACGATTTCAAACTTTTTCAAATGGATGTTAAAAGTCATTTTTGAATGGTTTTATAAATGAAGAAGTATATGTTGCACAACCTCCCGGATTCACCGATTTTGAAAAACCAAATCATGTTTTCAAACTTAAAAAGGCATTATACGTACTTAAGCAAGCACCAAAAGCTTGGTATGATCGACTTAAGACCTTCTTAGTTGAACATAAGTACACCATGAGATTAGTAGATAGTACCCTCTTTACCAAGAAAAATGATTCAAATATTATCATAGTTCAAATATACGTAGATGACATCATATTCGGATCAACTTGTCAAGAGCTATGTGATGATTTCTCTAAAATCATGCACGAAGAGTTTGAGATAAGTATGATGGGCGAATTAAACTTCTTTTTAGGACGTCAAATTAAACAACTAGAGTATGGTATATTCTTTAACCAATCTAAATACATAAATGATATGCTTACAAAGTTTGGTCTTGAAGACTCGAAACCCATTAAAACACCCATGTCCTCGGAAACTAAACTCACCAAGGATGAAGAAGGTGAATCCGTAGACATACCTAAATATAGAGGAATGATTGGTAGCCTACTTTATCTCACGGCTAGTAGACCCGACATTATGTTTAGTGTTTGTCTATGTGCTCGCTTTCAAGAAGATCCTAAAACATCACACCTAGAAGCCGTAAAACGAATATTTAGATACATTAAAGGCACTACACATTTAGGATTATGGTATCCCAAAGGAACAGGTGTAGAAACAATAGTGTATGCCGACTCAGACCATGCTGGAGACTACGTCGATAGAAAAAGTACAAGTGGTATTTGTACTTTTGTTGGACAATCTCTCACCTCATGGTTCTCAAAGAAACAAACGACCCTCGTTATTTCAACTACCGAAGCCGAGTATATCTCAGCCAGAAAGGCATGTCAACAAGCTCTTTGGATGAAGCAAGCTCTCGTGGACTACGAAATTCGACTCAACGACATCTCTATACTTTGTGACAACAAAGGAGCCATTGATCTCAGCAAAAATCCTGTCCAACATGCCAGAACGAAGCATATTGAAATTCGCCATAACTTCCTTCACGACAATGTTCAAAAAAGAAACATCTCAATCGAGAAAGTATCCTCCGACGACAACATTGACGACATCCTAACTAAACCTCTTAAATGAGAACCATTTAATCTTCTTAGACTTGGATTAGGATTATTGGAACCAAACCTGTAGCCGAAACCATAGCTTAAATCTTAGTGTGACCAAACACGACAAATTAACCAAATTCATTGTAGAACCCGCGGAACCAATCAACAACAAAGGCAGACCCAAAAAATTGGTTCAGTCCAGTTCGCAGTTCTCTAGAACTGTTTTTAAACTTACATAATACTTGTTCTTTCACAACCTACACAACAAACGACCTAAACTCATCCACAAACACACATAACTCATAATTTAGGTATCTCCTTTAACTAATCTCATCCAAAATCAACATTGTACGTCTCTTAACTACATTACTTCTCTTAATTCTGAGTCTAGGGATCTAATTTATGCACAAAACCAAGACATGGGGCATTATCATAATTTGCTAAAAACCCCATGTCAAAATTTTAAAAAATTTCTCCCTTGTAAGAAAAACAACTTCTCATTGTTCATTCAAATAAAAACGTTATTTTCATTACTTGCATAATAACTCTTGAATACTGAAGGTAATGCATAACTAATATGTATTATCGGGTATATTCAAACAAGGCTATATAGAATTAGGAGCGTTTGGGTTATCTCTCATATTTTCACAAACATTGCTAATAAAAACTATTTTATGCGTAAAAAGGAGTCGAGATAACCGTACCTCCACATTGTTTACATATAGGCACACACTAGAACAAATCATCAATCTATTATTCGTTTTTACTAAAACACAAAACTTTTGCCCCTAGGAACAAACATTCCTCCCGCAAAGTACTATGATCACAAAGACACCCTCGACTACTGATACGCTTACACAGCGCGTTCGGGGTCAAAGGAACTTCCTTTTCGTCGAGCAAGTTTTTCAACACCCTAGGCAGTGAACTTAATCGTTGTAGTGTAGTATTAGGGTAAGCCACGGGAATTGATATCGTTCTCTAGGGGAATAGGAATGCTAGTGAAAAGTTACTACGCTAAGGTCGGGGTTGAGGAAGATTATTTTTTATCTTTTTATGTTTTTTTTAGGAAATGGAAAGGTACGAATCTCAGGGTTTGAATTTGGGGGGTTGGTATTTCTACCGAGTACTTCTACTTTCTAATTATCTAATTAACTAAGGTGAGGGTAGTCTATGTCTATTGTTGTGTGCTCGTATGATGATTAAAAATGTATTTGCTTAGGCTTTATTACTCCCTTGTTATCTCCTATTGATGGTTGAATTGTCACGTCCTTATTTTTAATCGCGTTGTGTCTCTAAGGTTGTAGGGTATTGATGAGTGTCTAAATACTCATCATTTTTGTACAAAATAAACTGCAAAATCATCTGAAAACACTCAGAAACACATCAAAATGATCAAAATATCACAAATCAGTGTTTTATGTGTTTTAAATGCAAAAGATCAAAATCAGATGAAAAACGTAGCAAATTTGCAAAATTGGCAGTTTCAGTCCCCCAAGTTTCTAAAATTGTCAAAACTAGTCCCTGAGTCAAAATTTCAAAAGAAAAATCACCAAAGGTCCTTTTAAAATCATAAATTTTCATATTTAGTCCTTTAGTGGAAAATCCAAAAACATTTGAGAAATTACAGTTTTGGTCCCTGAATTTTTAAAATGGTCAAAATTAATCCTTGGAATTTCAAAAAGTGGCAATTGTGATCCTTGGATTATGTGAGATGGCAAGATAGGCCCTTGGATCTTAAATTCAGAAAGTGCATGTTTGGTCCCTGGAATTTCAAAAGTTACATGAATGGTCCTTGTGTTGTTACTTATCCAAACGGACCCTTTTTACCTTTGGCCCAAACATTTCACCCAATCCAATCCCAGGCCCAACCTTTACCCGGTTTAAACCCGAATCCAACCCACCCTCTTTTATTAATACCAGTCAAATGATTTTGACTCACCTTTTTCCCTCTCTCCCTCACGGGTTGCAATCTCCCATCATCACCAATCCTGCATCCTCCATGATCACACTCCACCTCCTCCATCATCATCCCTACACCCCCCCTCCACCTCACATAACTCCAAGAGTGCATTTAATGCACTTGTGCACCAAACACTCAATCCAAATTGTTAAATCCGAATTGGCCAAAAAGCCTTTGGATGGCCAAGATCAATTGCAGATGATCCAATGGTCATTTTACTAGTGGGATTTGTCCAGAGGAGAGAGACATACACTTTGGGTGTATAAAAAGACCAAGGGAAGCATCAAGCAAGTAGTTAGTTTTAGTTTTTCTAGCAATGTATGTCGTTTTATAATTCCTTAGTCTAAATCAGATTTATAGTTGTATTTTCAAGTTCTGTTGTACTCAAGTAAACCTTTTCAGTGTATTTTAACTTGATTCAAGTATTAATTTCAGTTTATGTTCAATTTCCATCATTATTGTTAACTGTTGAAAGTTCAAGTTTCAAACTCATTTGTCAAAGCTTTAAGCAATTCAATTTCAATTTCAAACAAGCTCATATAAGCTCTTAATAGCTTTCTGTAAGCCTCTAATCAAGTTTTAAGCAAAATTGAAACTTGGTCAACAAAAAGTCAAAATGGATCAAAGGTGATGCAGAAAGGAAATGGGTTAAAGCAGATATGGAAATGGGTTGAATTATAGCTTATTGGATTGGGTTTGATAGATTAGTGGTACTTGGTTCACATTTTGCTAGCCATTGTGGCTTTGGACATTTGTAAGTCAAGTTCAAGCTCATTTCTTTGCATAATCTGTTTTAGTGGTTAACAATAGTTGTAACCTGTTTCAATAGTAATATTTAGGTTAATTAAAGTTAGTTTGATCATAACAATAAGTTGAATCATTGTTTAGATCAGTTTTACTTGTTAATTAGTATAATAAGGAGTGTTTGGTTCTGCTTATATTTCTGTCTTTTAAGCTTATGCAGTTGTTCATTTCTATTAGCTCATGTTTGTTAAGTAAAATTGAACTCATTTGAGTCAAAAGATTGGGTCCATAAAGCTAGAAGTCAAATTTTCCTTTGAATCCATCTCATTTGTCAACCTGTTGTAATTTTTGGAAGTGCAGACCCTTGATTTGTGTTTAGAATCATCAAACATTGCTTGCAGTGTCTTTAGTTTATCATATAACATTAATCTCAGTCACAAAAATTGGATTCAAAGTTCAAATTGGTCAAACTTCATCACTTTTGTCAAAAGTCAAATTGTGTAAACCTGTTTTAGGCTCAACTAGACAGAATTTTCATGGACTCATTATTGGGTCATCTTTAGTGAAATTTGTTGCTTTAAAATCTTCTACTGGTCTAATTGCTTATAGTGATTTTTGTGGAATTTTGCTAATTTTTTATGAGTCTTATAATCACTGTTCAAAATGGCCAATATGCCCTGCTCCACTGATCGTTTGTGGTGAGTTTTCTCAGCTTTGTCTAGAGTTGCACAGGGCTCATTTGAGCTCACCCAGGTCTGCTTTTTGGTACACTTGGTCTCACCCAGGTCTTTTCCAAGTCCTAATTCATAGTTTTCAGTTTGAGCTTGTTTATAAGCCTGTGCTTGTGCTTAAAGTAAGCACTCAGAAATCTGTTTTGAGCAAAAATCTCATAGACATCAAATCTGTGCAAATTGTGATTCAGTGGTTAAAAATAGTTAGGATCTGTTGCATTTTAGTTATTTTAGTAGTTTAGAACTTTGGTAAACAGTTGGTAGCTTATCTTGTCCATTTGGCTTATTTGGAGTGCTTAATATTAAGCACTTCCACATCAGTTTCTAATTTCTACACATAAGTGCTTGTTTTTCCATTTTTCTCATATTCCTCATATTAATTTAGACTTTTCCTGAAATTTTCAGATTTTTCCAAGTTGTTTTGCTATTTTTCTTAATTTAAATTAGTTTTTAAGTATTTTTAATTAGATTTAAATACAAAAAATTAAGAAAAGGTTCAAAAAAATAATTTTTCAATTTTCTTAAGTTTAGATAAATATAAAAAGCCAAAAAGTATTTTTCCATATTTTTCTTAGTTAAAATTGTATTTTTAAATAATTTAAGTAGTTTTAATAGTTTAAAATTCCTAGAAAATAGAAAAATAATCAGAAAAATACAAAAATAGTTTTGAAAATTCTAGTTTGTTATTTTAGACTTTTCTAAGTCTTAATTTTATTTTTCTAGCTTTATCTCCTAATTTCTTGTATTTTAGGTAATTATTAAATAGTTAAAAATAGTTTTAATTAATAATAATTAATTAATTAGTTATAAAAATAATTTTCTTTTTCTATATATTTTATTTTATCATTAGGTTTGTAAAAATGTATTTTTCATATTTTTAGGACTTTTATTTCTTAGATTTCACTTTTTATTTTGTACGTGTACGCAATTTTATTTAAACGTAAGTTTTTAGTTTTAAGTTTTAAACGTTCATCATTTTAAATATAGTGATAGCGTTTATTTAATAGATTTTATCTTTTTAATTTCCTTTAATTTGCATTTAAGCCATTGTAATTTGTTGGCTTTTCCTGTAGTTATAATAATCCAAATTCTCCTTTCCCGTTCAAATCTCTCAATCACTATACGTTTGATAATCCATTGCATAGCTCATTTGGGACATAACGACGGGAAACACTATACTCCCGGATCTTCATTGCATTCGTGCTTCAGCGGTTTTAAGCTGGTTACGGTCCGCCATTCACAAGTGGCGGGCTTGTGTGATTTAGCTTGAATGTTTGGCGCATCAAATTTTGGCGCCGCATTTGAGGGAGCTGTCTTGATTATCTTACGTCTAGATTAGTGATTTGGATATTCACTCTTTGTTCATACCATCCATCTGTATATGTTTATATTTTCTTATCCAAAAAAACCCAAAATATTCTTCTCATTCCTCTTATTCGTTGATTCTATTTCTCTTACCCTCTTTTGCCGTTTAATTCTATTCTTCTTATCCTCTCAACCATTTGATTCTCTTCTTAATCCTCTATATGTTTAATTCTTATGTCGACAATCGTCAACATCATCGTCACAATTGTGTGTGAGTGTGTGGAAGGCCTAGTTCAAGCGAATTTTGCAATTCGTGCGAATTATCCATCATAAATTCTTTTCAAAGTTATTTCGACCACCCGCCACAACCTGAAATACATTCTAATCTTGACAAACCAGCTCAAACGTCGGAGCTACCCCAAGCACCCACCGAGGATTACGAGGACACTTTCTTTGAAGATAGAGTCCGTAATCTAATCGAAAAAATTCAAGCCGATGAAAAAAGGTCGAGAATTAGAATTGATTACGATGAACCCGTTCAAACACCGGTGACTAGCAAGAAGGACTTGCCTAATCTTCACGTTTCTCAAGAACCAGAACCGGAGACCATAACGGAAGTGGTGGAAATTGCTAGCTCTCGGAGCACACCACTTGTCCCACCTCCGGATTTTTCGAATGTTCTTGAGATTTGATAGTCATCCGGATCACCATGTTGGTTTTGTTGATTCTTTGAATAAACCGATTTTTTCTTATAACTCTCAAACGCAATCGTTTATTCCTTGTGTCGGTTGTGGTGAGCCTCTTTTTGGTTCACCCTGTCGTTGGTGTACTTGTGTACAATGTGGTAATGATATTCATAACGGGAGTTGTTTGTTTTGTGGTTTGAGGAATTCATTTGATTATGATCCTAATCAGAACTCATTTAACGACCCCTCAAACTTTTCCAATTACCCACCACAGCCCGACTTATCATCATATAACCAACATATCTGTTGTGAATATTGTGGAGATCCTCACCAAGGATTTGAATGTCAATCCGGAAATACGTTTGTCTATGAACAGTTTTCCGGTGATGCTCAGAACTTTGGTTATGACCACTATCCATATGATTCACCGGTCAGACTCAACAGTTTTCTTTGTTGTGAGAATCTGTGGTGGTTCACACTACAGTTCGATTGTCAATCGGGAAACACGCTTGTCTATGGGCGGTTCCGATAACAATTATGACTCCAGCACATACGACTCACGAGCCACATCAGTTTTCTGTTGTAAGAATTGTGGAGGTCCTCACGATAATTTTCAATGTCAACCGTGGAATCAAAATTACTATACTTCCGGTTTTGAAAATTTCCAACCTCCAGCGACACCATACGGTTCAAACTCCACCTGAACCGTTGCATAAAGAAAATTCCCAAGATTTGGAAACCACAATGAAAAAACTTGATGATATAATTCAAAACTTTAAGAATCAAGTGAGTTGTGAAAAGACCATAGGAGAATTGTTGGCGAAGAGCGAGGCTCGCCAATCAAGGGAAGAATTATTAGCCCTAGAGCATGCAGCTCTAAGGCGTTCCCAATTTCTTAAGGCAGCTCTATATGATGATGACGAGGAGGGTTTTCATCCTTTTAGAAATAATATTTCTCAACTCCTCAGTCGGTTGATATCCCAGATTGAGATTCCATCTCAAACAACTGCTATCACACCCGAGATTCACACTCACTCTCTTATTATGGGGGACGGGCATCTCGACACTGTTCCTGAAAAGGAATCGGACGAATTCATAAAGTCTAGTGTTGAGAGCCTTGTCCCAATCCCAAGAGAGGCACAGGGAATTCTCGAGCATTTGTGTGATATCCCTTCCCTCTTGTCTTCCTAAAGATCATGTTGAGATGTTCTCGATTCGATGATGATTCATTGTCTTGTGGAGACATAAACGCATGTGGAAGATTTACCTTCTGAGCTTGTTAGCTTAGAAGAAGAGAATGATGAAGTTACTGACACGGAAATCAAAGATGAAGCACTTCGTGCAACATTATTGAATGTCAGTCTTCTCATTTCTAAAATCGAGGCTTTCAATGAAAAACCTATTTCATCTCCTATCCCCATAAAGGATAGTGACATTTTATCCGATGATTCTATTCCGGAAATGAAAGCCTTCGTGTTTTGATAATATGGGAGAGAAGATTAGTGGCAGTACCACTTTTCATTCTCATAATTCTCTTCCCGATTATGAATCATTTACATTGGAGGAGTTCACCAGTGAACCCACTCATATCAATTCCGAATATGATTCATTCACCTTCAAGGAGTTCTCAGATGAACTCACTCATATCATGACTCCGCCGGAGTATGATTGCTTGGATGGCAAAAATCATGATCGCGGGGAAAAGTTCTCAATCATGAGAGTTTGTATTTCTATGACAAATTTTCCAACCCTCCCTCCCGAGATGCTTTCCAAGCCAAAGAGCTCAACTGATATAATCCAAACGAGTGCAACTGCACTTGACCCTGAGGAAGAAGATCTTATCATGATCGTCATCATGATTTTCCTTCTTTTCTTCACCTACCTGGTGACTTCCTCTCTTCTTCACTCGTTCGGGAGTGAGGACACTATCTTTGACCCCGACATTTTCAGTTATCATTTGTGAGCCGGGTCTTTCTATGTATATCTCATCGGTGTGGAACTTTCACGTGCTTCAAATGTTTGTCCAAACATCTTGAATGAAAGTCCGATGGAGGTTATCTCTTCCACTTACTTCCCCATGAACAAATTAATTCGGGGTCGAGTCAAGCTAGCGACTCGGTAATCAAAAACAGTAGCACGCCATATGGGTTTTCACCCATATTTCTGACTTCTTTCTATTTTCTACCACCCTAGTGTGGGGGGTTGCCCCACATGTTTTCAAAAAATCCTTTCTAAATAATGGCCGTAGTATTTCCCTTTTACGTTCTTTGTTTCGGCATAACCGCTGGTACTTTGAATATTGAGGGCAATATTCATTTCTAAGTGTGGGGGGGGATTCTCACGAATTTATCATGTAATTATACCGCCCAATTCCCCCGTTTTTGGCCAAAAATTTTTTTTTTTTGGAGTAAGTGTTTTTCACTTACTCAATTGGTTATCGATCCGCCATGTCTCAGTAAGACAAAAGGATTGGCTAATCCAAGAGCAAACGGCTCTTGGTAAAGATATCTCAAATCCGTTGGCGGCTTGCAATTTGCCCAAAATTGTATGGTATTATTCACCATATCCTAAAAGTGAAGAGTTGGCTAGCCCGCAAGGTTATGGCTTGTGGTAAAGGCCGTGGAAAAACCATAATTGGTAATCGACTCACCAAAGATAATATTGATAATTTATCTAAGAGTTGGCTAGTTCAGAAGGGTACGGCTTACGGTAAAGACAAAATCAAATCCGTTGAAAGTTGGTGGTTTGCTCAAAATCACATGGTTATCGGTGTACCATGGTTCTTACTTGAACTGAAACATTTGGCTACTCGAGAAGTAATGGCTTTTGGTAAAGAGATTAAAATCCATTATGTTTTCTCAAATCATTGCTAGGGACTAGCAATATCTCAATGTGGGGGATTGATGAGTGTCTAAATACTCATCATTTTTGTACAAAATAAACTGCAAAATCATCTGAAAACACTCAGAAACACATCAAAATGATCAAAATATCACAAATCAGTGTTTCATGTGTTTTAAATGCAAAAAGATCAAAATCAGATGAAAAACGTAGCAAATTTGCAAAATTGGCAGTTTCAGTCCCCCAAGTTTCTAAAATTGTCAAAACTAGTCCCTGAGTCAAAATTTCAAAAGAAAAATCACCAAAGGTCCTTTTAAAATCATAAATTGTCATATTTAGTCCTTTGGTGGAAAATCCAAAAACATTTGAGAAATTACAGTTTTGGTCCCTGAATTTTTAAAATGGTCAAAATTAATCCTTGGAATTTCAAAAAGTGGCAATTGTGATCCTTGGATTATGTGAGATGGCAAGATAGGCCCTTGGATCTTAAATTCAGAAAGTGCATGTTTGGTCCCTGGAATTTCAAAAGTTACATGAATGGTCCTTGTGTTGTTACTTATCCAAACGGACCCTTTTTACCTTTGGCCCAAACATTTCACCCAATCCAATCCCAGGCCCAACCTTTACCCGGTTTAAACCCGAATCCAACCCACCCTCTTTTATTAATACCAGTCAAATGATTTTGACTCACCTTTTTCCCTCTCTCCCTCACGGGTTGCAATCTCCCATCATCACCAATCCTGCATCCTCCCTAATCACACTCCACCTCCTCCATCATCATCCCTACACCCCCCCTCCACCTCACATAACTCCAAGAGTGCATTTAATGCACTTGTGCACCAAACACTCAATCCAAATTGTTAAATCAGGTTTGGCGCCAAAAGCCTTTGGATGGCCAAGATCAATTGCAGTGATCCAATGGTCATTTTTACTAGTGGGATTTGTCAGAGGAGGAGAGACATACACTTTGGGTGTATAAAAAGACCAAGGGAAGCATCAAGCAAGTAGTTAGTTTTAGTTTTTCTAGCAATGTATGTCGTTTTATAATTCCTTAGTCTAAATCAGATTTATAGTTGTATTTTCAAGTTACTTTGTACTCAAGTAAACCTTTTCAGTGTATTTTAACTTGATTCAAGTATTAATTTCAGTTTATGTTCAATTTCCATCATTATTGTTAACTGTTGAAAGTTCAAGTTTCAAACTCATTTGTCAAAGCTTTAAGCAATTCAATTTCAATTTCAAACAAGCTCATATAAGCTCTTAATAGCTTTCTGTAAGCCTCTAATCAAGTTTTAAGCAAAATTGAAACTTGGTCAACAAAAAGTCAAAATGGATCAAAGGTGATGCAGAAAGGAAATGGGTTAAAGCAGATATGGAAATGGGTTGAATTATAGCTTATTGGATTGGGTTTGATAGATTAGTGGTACTTGGTTCACATTTTGCTAGCCATTGTGGCTTTGGACATTTGTAAGTCAAGTTCAAGCTCATTTCTTTGCATAATCTGTTTTAGTGGTTAACAATAGTTGTAACCTGTTTCAATAGTAATATTTAGGTTAATTAAAGTTAGTTTGATCATAACAATAAGTTGAATCATTGTTTAGATCAGTTTTACTTGTTAATTAGTATAATAAGGAGTGTTTGGTTCTGCTTATATTTCTGTCTTTTAAGCTTATGCAGTTGTTCATTTCTATTAGCTCATGTTTGTTAAGTAAAATTGAACTCATTTGAGTCAAAAGATTGGGTCTGTAAAGCTAGAAGTCAAATTTTCCTTTGAATCCATCTCACTGTCAACTATTGTAATTTTTGGAAGTGCAGACCCTTGATTTGTGTTTAGAATCATCAAACATTGCTTGCAGTGTCTTTAGTTTATCATATAACATTAATCTCAGTCACAAAAATTGGATTCAAAGTTCAAATTGGTCAAACTTCATCACTTTTGTCAAAAGTCAAATTGTGTAAACCTGTTTTAGGCTCAACTAGACAGAATTTTCATGGACTCATTATTGGGTCATCTTTAGTGAAATTTGTTGCTTTAAAATCTTCTACTGGTCTAATTGCTTATAGTGATTTTTGTGGAATTTTGCTAATTTTTTATGAGTCTTATAATCACTGTTCAAAATGGCCATATGCCTGCTCCACGATCTGTTTGTGAGCTGAGTTTTCTCAGTTTTGTCTAGAGTTGCACAGGGCTCATTTGAGCTCACCCAGGTCTGCTTTTTGGTACACTTGGTCTCACCCAGGTCTTTTCCAAGTCCTAATTCATAGTTTTCAGTTTGAGCTTGTTTATAAGCCTGTGCTTGTGCTTAAAGTAAGCACTCAGAAATCTGTTTTGAGCAAAAATCTCATAGACATCAAATCTGTGCAAATTGTGATTCAGTGGTTAAAAATAGTTAGGATCTGTTGCATTTTAGTTATTTTAGTAGTTTAGAACTTTGGTAAACAGTTGGTAGCTTATCTTGTCCATTTGGCTTATTTGGAGTGCTTAATATTAAGCACTTCCACATCAGTTTCTAATTTCTACACATAAGTGCTTGTTTTTCTATTTTTCTCATATTCCTCATATTAATTTAGACTTTTCCTGAAATTTTCAGATTTTTCCAAGTTGTTTTGCTATTTTTCTTAATTTAAATTAGTTTTTAAGTATTTTTAATTAGCTTTAAATACAAAAAATTAAGAAAAGGTTCAAAAAAATAATTTTTCAATTTTCTTAAGTTAAGATAAATATAAAAAGCCAAAAAAGTATTTTTCCATATTTTTCTTAGTTAAAATTGTATTTTTAAATAATTTAAGTAGTTTTTAATAGTTTAAAATTCCTAGAAAATAGAAAAATAATCAGAAAAATACAAAAATAGTTTTGAAAATTCTAGTTTGTTATTTTAGACTTTTATAAGTCTTAATTTTATTTTTCTAGCTTTATCTCCTAATTTCTTGTATTTTAGGTAATTATTAAATAGTTAAAAATAGTTTTAATTAATAATAATTAATTAATTAGTTATAAAAATAATTTTCCTTTTCTATATATTTTCTTTTATCATTAGGTTTGTAAAAATGTATTTTTCATATTTTTAGGACTTTTATTTCTTAGATTTCACTTTTTATTTTGTACGTTTACGCAATTTTATTTAAACGTAAGTTTTTCGTTTTAAGTTTTAAACGTTCATCATTTTAAATATAGTGATAGCGTTTATTTAATAGATTTTATCTTTTTAATTTCCTTTAATTTGCATTTAAGCCATTGTAATTTGTTGGCTTTTCCTGTAGTTATAATAATCCAAATTCTCCTTTCCCGTTCAAATCTCTCAATCACTATACGTTTGATAATCCATTGCATAGCTCGCTTGGGACATAACGACCCGGGGAAACACTATACTCCCCAGATCTTCATTGCATTCGTGCTTAAGCAGTTTTAAGCTGGTTACGGTCCGCCATTCACAAGTGGCGGGCTTGTGTGATTTAGCTTGAATGTTTGGCACGCATCAAATTTTGGCTGCCGGAGCTGTCTGATTATCTTACGTCTAGCAGATTAGTGATTTGGATATTCACTCTTTGTTCATACCATCCATCTGTATATGTTTATATTTTCTTATCCAAAAACCCAAAAATATTCTTCTCATTCCTCTTATTCGTTGATTCTATTTCTCTTACCCTCTTTTGCCGTTTAATTCTACTCTTCGTATCCTCTCAACCATTTGATTCTCTTCTTAATCCTCTATATGTTTAATTCTTATGTCGACAATCGTCAACATCATCGTCACAAGTGTGTGTGAGCGGTGTGGAAGGCCTAGTTCAAGCGAATTTTGCAATTCGTGCGAATTATCCATCATAAATTCTTTTCAAAGTTATTTCGACCACCCGCCACAACCTGAAATACATTCTAATCTTGACAAACCAGTTCAAACGTCGGAGCTACCCCAAGCACCCACCGAGGATTACGAGGACACTTTCTTTGAAGATAGAGTCCGTAATCTAATCGAAAAAATTCAAGCCGATGAAAAAAGGTCGAGAATTAGAATTGATTACGATGAACCCGTTCAAACACCGGTGACTAGCAAGAAGGACTTGCCTAATCTTCACGTTTCTCAAGAACCAGAACCGGAGACCATAACGGAAGTGGTGGAAATTGCTAGCTCTCAGAGCACACCACTTGTCCCACCTCCGGATTTTTCAGAATGTTCTTCGAGATTTGATAGTCATCCGGATCACCATGTTGGTTTTGTTGATTCTTTGAATAAACCGATTTTTTTCTTATAACTCTCAAACGCAATCGTTTATTCCTTGTGTCGGGTGTGGTGAGCCTCTTTTTGGTTCACCCTGTCGTTGGTGTACTTGTGTACAATGTGGTAATGATATTCATAACGGGAGTTGTTTGTTTTGTGGTTCGAGGAATTCATTTGATTATGATCCTAATCAGAACTCATTTAACGACCCCTCAAACTTTTCCAATTACCCACCACAGCCCGACTTATCATCATATAACCAACATATCTGTTGTGAATATTGTGGAGGTCCTCACCAAGGATTTGAATGTCAATCCGGAAATACGTTTGTCTATGAACAGTTTTCCAGTGATGCTCAGAACTTTGGTTATGACCAAAATCCATATGATTCACTAGTCCAGACTCAACAAGTTTTCTTGTTGTGAGTATGGTGGTTCACACTACAGTTCATTGTCAATCGGGAAACACGCTTGTCTATGGGCAGGTTCCCGATAACAATTATGACTCCAGCATACGACTCACGCCACATCGAGTTTTACTGTTTGAGAATTGTGGAGGTCCTCACGATAATTTTCAATGTCAACCGTGGAATCAAAATTACTATACTTTCGGTTTTGACAATTTCCAACCTCCACAGCACCATACGGTTCAAACTCCACCTGAACCGTTGCATAAAGAAAATTCCCAAGATTTGGAAACCACAATGAAAAAACTTGATGATATAATTCAAAACTTTAAGAATCAAGTGAGTTGTGAAAAGACCATAGGAGAATTGCTGGCCGAAGAGCGAGAGGCTCGCCAATCAAGGGAAGAATTATTAGCCCTAGAGCATGCAGCTCTAAGGCGTTCCCAATTTCTTAAGGCAGCTCTATATGATGATGACGAGGAGGGTTTTTATCCTTTTAGAAATAATATTTCTCAACTCCCTCAGTCAGTTGATATCCCAGCAGTTGAGATTCCATCTCAAACAACTGCTATCACACCCGAGATTCACACTCACTCTCTTATTATGGGGGACGGGCATCTCGACACTGTTCCTGAAAAGGAATCGGACGAATTCATAAAGTCTAGTGTCGAGAGCCTTGTCCCAATCCCAAGAGAGTCACAGGGAATTCTCGAGCATTTGTGTGATATCCCTTCCCCTCTTGTCTTCCTAAAAGATCATGTTGAGATGTTCTCCGATTTTGATGATGATTCATTGTCTTGTGGAGACATCGCTTATGTGGAAGATTTACCTTCTGAGCTTGTTAGCTTAGCAGAAGAGAATGATGAAGTTCATACGGAATCAAAGATGAAGCACTTTGCAACATTATTCTTGAATGTCAGTCTTCTCATTTCTAAAATCGAGGCTTTCAATGAAAAACCTATTTCATCTCCTATCCCCATAAAGGATAGTGACATTTTATCCGATGATTCTATTCCGGAAATGAAAGCCTTCGTTTTGATAATATGGGAGAGAAGATTAGTGGCAGTACCACTTTTCATTCTCATAATTCTCTTCCCGATTATGAATCATTTACATTGGAGGAGTTCACCAGTGAACCCACTCATATCAATTCTGAATATGATTCATTCACCTTCAAGGAGTTCTCTGATGAACTCACTCATATCATGACTCCGCCGGAGTATGATCGCTTGGATGGCAAAAATCATGATCGCGGGGAAAAGTTCTCAATCATGAGAGTTTGTATTTCTATGACAAATTTTCCAACCCTCCCTCCCGAGATGCTTTCCAAGCCAAAGAGCTCAACCGATAAAATCCAAACGAGTGCAACTGCACTTGATCCCGAGGAAGAAGATCTTATCATGATCGTCATCATGATTTTCCTTCTTTTCTTCACCTATCCCGTGACTTCCTCTCTTCTTCACTCGTTCGGGAGTGAGGACACTATCTTTGACCCCGACATTTTCAGTTATCATTTGTGAGCCGGGTCTTTCTATGTATATCTCATTGGTGTGGAACTTTCACGTGCTTCAAATGTTTGTCCAAACATCTTGAATGAAAGTCCGATGGAGGTTATCTCTTCCACTTACTTCCCCATGAACAAATTAATTCTGGGTCGAGTCAAGCTAGCGACTCGGGAATCAAAAACAGTAGCACGCCATATGGGTTTTCACCCATATTTCTGACTTCTTTCTATTTTCTACCACCCTAGTGTGGGGGGGTTGCCCCACATGATTTTTCAAAAAAAAAAAATCCTTTCTAAATAATGGCCGTAGTATTTCCCTTTTACGTTCTTTGTTTCGGCATAACCGCCGGTACTTTGAATATTGAGGGCAATATTCATTTCTAAGTGTGGGGGGGAATTCTCACGAATGTTTTCATGTAATTATACCATTCCCGTTTTTGGCCAAAATTTTTTTGGAGTAAGTGTTCTACACTTACTCATTTGGTTATCAGTCCGCCATGTCTGTAAGACAAAAGGATTGGCTAATCCAGGAGCAAACGGCTCTTGGTAAAGATATCTCAAATCCGTTGACGGCTTGCAATTTGCCCAAAATTGTATGGTATTCAACTCACCATATCCTAAAAAGTGAAGAGTTGGCTAGCCCGCAAGGTTATGGCTTGTGGTAAAGGCAGTGGAAAAACCATAATTGGTAATCGACTCACCAAAGATAATATTGATAATTTATCTAAGAGTTGGCTAGTCCAGAAGGGTACGGCTTCTGGTAAAGACAAAATCAAATCCGTTGAAAGCTGGTGGTTTGCTCAAAATCACATGGTTATCGGTGTACCATGGTTCTTACTTGAACTGAAACATTTGGCTACTCCAGAAGTAATGGCTTTTGGTAAAGAGATTAAAATCCATTATGTTTTCTCAAATCATTGCTAGGGACTAGCAATATCTCAGTGTGAGGGATTGATGAGTGTCTAAATACTCATCATTTTTGTACAAAATAAACTGCAAAATCATCTGAAAACACTCAGAAACACATCAAAATGATCAAAATATCACAAATCAGTGTTTTATGTGTTTTAAATGCAAAAAGATCAAAATCAGATGAAAAATGTAGCAAATTTGCAAAATTGGCAGTTTCAGTCCCCCAAGTTTCTAAAATTGTCAAAACTAGTCCCTGAGTCAAAATTTCAAAAGAAAAATCACCAAAGGTCCTTTTAAAATCATAAATTGTCATATTTAGTCCTTTGGTGGAAAATCCAAAAACATTTGAGAAATTACAGTTTTGGTCCCTGAATTTTTAAAATGGTCAAAATTAATCCTTGGAATTTCAAAAAGTGGCAATTGTGATCCTTGGATTATGTGAGATGGCAAGATAGGCCCTTGGATCTTAAATTCAGAAAGTGCATGTTTGGTCCCTGGAATTTCAAAAGTTACATGAATGGTCCTTGTGTTGTTACTTATCCAAACGGACCCTTTTTACCTTTGGCCCAAACATTTCACCCAATCCAATCCCAGGCCCAACCTTTACCCGGTTTAAACCCGAATCCAACCCACCCTCTTTTATTAATACCAGTCAAATGATTTTGACTCACCTTTTTCCCTCTCTCCCTCACGGGTTGCAATCTCCCATCATCACCAATCCTGCATCCTCCCTGATCACACTCCACCTCCTCCATCATCATCCCTACACCCCCCCTCCACCTCACATAACTCCAAGAGTGCATTTAATGCACTTGTGCACCAAACACTCAATCCAGCTGTTAAATCCAGAATTGGCGCCAAAAAGCCTTTGGATGGCCAAGATCAATTGCAGTGATCCAATGGTCATTTTTACTAGTGGGATTTGTCCAGAGGAGAGAGACATACACTTTGGGTGTATAAAAAGACCAAGGGAAGCATCAAGCAAGTAGTTAGTTTTAGTTTTTCTAGCAATGTATGTCGTTTTATAATTCCTTAGTCTAAATCAGATTTATAGTTGTATTTTCAAGTTCTGTTGTACTCAAGTAAACCTTTTCAGTGTATTTTAACTTGATTCAAGTATTAATTTCAGTTTATGTTCAATTTCCATCATTATTGTTAACTGTTGAAAGTTCAAGTTTCAAACTCATTTGTCAAAGCTTTAAGCAATTCAATTTCAATTTCAAACAAGCTCATATAAGCTCTTAATAGCTTTCTGTAAGCCTCTAATCAAGTTTTAAGCAAAATTGAAACTTGGTCAACAAAAAGTCAAAATGGATCAAAGGTGATGCAGAAAGGAAATGGGTTAAAGCAGATATGGAAATGGGTTGAATTATAGCTTATTGGATTGGGTTTGATAGATTAGTGGTACTTGGTTCACATTTTGCTAGCCATTGTGGCTTTTGACATTTGTAAGTCAAGTTCAAGCTCATTTCTTTGCATAATCTGTTTTAGTGGTTAACAATAGTTGTAACCTGTTTCAATAGTAATATTTAGGTTAATTAAAGTTAGTTTGATCATAACAATAAGTTGAATCATTGTTTAGATCAGTTTTACTTGTTAATTAGTATAATAAGGAGTGTTTGGTTCTGCTTATATTTCTGTCTTTTAAGCTTATGCAGTTGTTCATTTCTATTAGCTCATGTTTGTTAAGTAAAATTGAACTCATTTGAGTCAAAAGATTGGGTCTGTAAAGCTAGAAGTCAAATTTTCCTTTGAATCCATCTCACTGTCAACTGTTGTAATTTTTGGAAGTGCAGACCCTTGATTTGTGTTTAGAATCATCAAACATTGCTTGCAGTGTCTTTAGTTTATCATATAACATTAATCTCAGTCACAAAAATTGGATTCAAAGTTCAAATTGGTCAAACTTCATCACTTTTGTCAAAAGTCAAATTGTGTAAACCTGTTTTAGGCTCAACTAGACAGAATTTTCATGGACTCATTATTGGGTCATCTTTAGTGAAATTTGTTGCTTTAAAATCTTCTACTGGTCTAATTGCTTATAGTGATTTTTGTGGAATTTTGCTAATTTTTTATGAGTCTTATAATCACTGTTCAAAATGGCCAATATGCCCTGCTCCACTGATCTGTTTGGAACTGAGTTTCTCAGTTTTGTCTAGAGTTGCACAGGGCTCATTTGAGCTCACCAGGTCTGCTTTTGGTACACTTGGTCTCACCCAGGTCTTTTCCAAGTCCTAATTCATAGTTTTCAGTTTGAGCTTGTTTATAAGCCTGTGCTTGTGCTTAAAGTAAGCACTCAGAAATCTGTTTTGAGCAAAAATCTCATAGACATCAAATCTGTGCAAATTGTGATTCAGTGGTTAAAAATAGTTAGGATCTGTTGCATTTTAGTTATTTTAGTAGTTTAGAACTTTGGTAAACAGTTGGTAGCTTATCTTGTCCATTTGGCTTATTTGGAGTGCTTAATATTAAGCACTTCCACATCAGTTTCTAATTTCTACACATAAGTGCTTGTTTTTCCATTTTTCTCATATTCCTCATATTAATTTAGACTTTTCCTGAAATTTTCAGATTTTTCCAAGTTGTTTTGCTATTTTTCTTAATTTAAATTAGTTTTTAAGTATTTTTAATTAGCTTTAAATACAAAAAAATTAAGAAAAGGTTCAAAAAAATAATTTTTCAATTTTCTTAAGTTAAGATAAATATAAAAAGCCAAAAAAGTATTTTTCCATATTTTTCTTAGTTAAAATTGTATTTTTAAATAATTTAAGTAGTTTTTAATAGTTTAAAATTCCTAGAAAATAGAAAAATAATCAGAAAAATACAAAAATAGTTTTGAAAATTCTAGTTTGTTATTTTAGACTTTTCTAAGTCTTAATTTTATTTTTCTAGCTTTATCTCCTAATTTCTTGTATTTTAGGTAATTATTAAATAGTTAAAAATAGTTTTTAATTAATAATAATTAATTAATTAGTTATAAAAATAATTTTATTTTTCTATATATTTTATTTTATCATTAGGTTTGTAAAAATGTATTTTTCATATTTTTAGGACTTTTATTTCTTAGATTTCACTTTTTATTTTGTACGTTTACGCAATTTTATTTAAACGTAAGTTTTTCGTTTTAAGTTTTAAACGTTCATCATTTTAAATATAGTGATAGCGTTTATTTAATAGATTTTATCTTTTTAATTTCCTTTAATTTGCATTTAAGCCATTGTAATTTGTTGGCTTTTCCTGTAGTTATAATAATCCAAATTCTCCTTTCCCGTTCAAATCTCTCGATCACTATACGTTTGATAATCCATTGCATAGCTCGCTGGGACATAACGACCCGGGGAAACACTATACTCCCCAGATCTTCATTGCATTCGTGCTTAAGCAGTTTTAAGCTGGTTACGGTCCGCCATTCACAAGTGGCGGGCTTGTGTGATTTAGCTTGAATGTTTTTTATCCCTAACTCTTTGAAGCTGCCAAAGGTTAATGACTACAAAATCTCTAGGATTTATAAACTTTAATTCTAAGGTATTCTTTGGATGTATAGCCTACAATTACTCTAGGTGATTATAAACTAAGGTTCAACAAAGATTAATCAAGCATTAACAACACAACGAATGACCTATCGCAATACTAGGTCAATCACAATTAAGATAAGAGACAACCAATCAATATTCAATAACTAAGTTTCATATTACCTAAGCAAACACACAAGTAAATTAGCCGGACATGGGGAACATGCAAGCATACACACAATCAATTGAAGACATAATTAAATTAATGAAATAAAACACTTATCTTGATGTAAGATAGGGTATGGAACCCTAAAATACTGTACAAGACAGCCTTGGTTCGGTTTAGGTTTTTACTCCACAAAACTACACTCTGAAAACTAAAATATTCGGTTTCTATATATAAGGTTACAACTGCGACGGCGTCACCCTTTAGTTTGTGACGACGTCGGGTCGCCGTCATTAGGGTTTCGTCTTGGCCACGTTAGCATTGCGACGGCGTCACCTTATGACTGTGACGCCGTCTTCTTCAGTCTCGGCGTTGTGCGGATCAAATCTAGGCCGTCCGAGTGCGGCCCTACTCTTTTAACACCTGATGCCGTCACTTGTAAATAAGCAATTTGGCTACTGAGTCGTCACAAAATTTGTTCCGACGGCGTCACAAGTATAACCTGACGCTGTCCCCTTTCAATTCAGCAGCTTGAGTGTCTCGATTCTTGACTTTGGCCATTTTCTTCGTATAATCGCGCCTTTTCGTCCGAATAAGTGTCATTCCAGCAATTTGCCTTCAAGAGACCTAAAAAGTGAAAAGGAACGATATTAAGTAATAACGGATACAAAAGTGATCAAATAAGGGCTTAAATGACCCCTCAAAAAGGTACTTTTTAAAACCTTATCAAATATCCCTACACTTGGTATTTGCTTGTCCTCAAGCAAATGTGCTTTTAGCCAATTAATTTATAAGTTAGAGGTCATGAAGCATTAGTTTAGAACGAATCACAACACATATAATCCCCGCAAAAGTCATAACAAGCACGGAAATTACATACTAGTACCTCACATAGGGTGCTTGGATACTCACATCTCTCGGGTGTATATGAAATATAACAAGTTGGAAATGGAAGATAAACACTCATTAACCGGTCCTAGTACATAGATTACCATAGGCTTGAGATTAGATCAAACCTCCATCGCTTTGGCGTAAGCACCTAGGAAAGACTATCCAAAAGGTCTTTTAAAGGGTTGTAAAGATAGGCTATTTAGTGGTGGCAAGTCAAAAATCTTTATGTTACAAGCATGCGAAGAATGGCGTTGCTAAGCCAAGACTCGACACTCTAAACTCTAGATAACTGAAATAAAAAAACATAAATTTAAAGATAGATGTAGGATGGTAGCCCGTATGTTTTTTTCTTTCTTTTTTTTTCACACTCTATTTTTTTTCTTTTTCTCTTTTTTTTCTATTTTTTTTTCGATTTTTTTTTCATACAATTTTACTCTACCATCCTCTACGATACATCAAAATGATAGGGATTTATAGGCACATCCCTACACTTGAGTTTTTATTACCCTAACACTAATTTGACCCGAATTGAAAAGATCAAAACACTTAGAGTACATTATTACGCAAATAAAGGGAATTTGAATTTAATGTTCCCTTCTCGTCATTTCATAAAGCTTAACTTTTCCCATGAGTCCCAATCGTCCCAAAACTGTGTACAAAGGATATGACTCGACTTAGCAACTTATGCAAGCAACAAGATAATTGAACTAAAGGTTTAGTGTGATAACAATAATGCACTAAAAGTGAGTGCATACAAGGTAGGCTAAGGCGATTTGGGTGTACATTTGGGGGTGGATTGTAAACAATGGTCTTCATTGATATTCTGGAAAAGCGAAACATCACGAGAACCGCGAAAAAGATAGGCTATGAGGGGTTAACTGGGGGTATCGTGTACTAAAGATGAGTACAACGCAAAGGTGTGGGGGAATTACTTAACCGATGTGGAAGATGTAATTATATTACAGGTATCAAACAAGGGTTATCCTAATGCCTCTTATCATTTAGTTATTCCTAACTACACAAGTGTAGTCTTACTAGCGATCTCGGGATGAATCACAAAACAAGTTCTAGAATCTATTATACTACAGTTCACACTCTAAGCATCAAAGATGAATGCTTTAATTCCTACAAATCTAAGGGTGATCCTCACATTTTGGGTGGAATTTAAGTGGTAAAGGGTTTTTTGTGCTGGTCATATAACTTCCTATCCATGAGACGCTTTATTAAGACTAATGGCCCACTCCTATATGTCATGAAAAATTTTAAATTTGGTGCCAAAATTACCCTAACCGATATTTCTCATGGTTTATTACACACATGCAATTGGACAAAGCAAATAATCAAGGATAAGCATAGTTTCAAAGTTCCCGTTTTATTTTCCCTCCCTACACTTAAACTGAACATTGTCCCGTATGTTCCCCGAAAGTATCAAAGTTATGATAATGGAAGGTAATAAAAGACGAAAGAAACTAATACTCCCATGATTAGCTCGGTAGGATCCTGTTAGGATTTAGAAAATCCAGTCATTAAAGAGTCGGTCACCTCAAGTATATGTAATCGTTAGAAAGCTCGTAGTCGTAGATTGTTTAATGTTAAGTTGTATTTAGTTATGTAACACCGTGGAGGACGGACGGGTCTTTACCCACTGTATGCCTGATCCACAGCCCGTAGGTGGCGATTTATGTAAGGACTATAAATACTCTCTACCTCCCAAGGTAGAGAGTTGGAGCTCATAATAATACTTTCATTTTCTCTCACTAAGTTCCCAAACCTCTAACTCTTTCTCTCTCTAAAACTTCATATTGTACGCCTCTTTGATTATGGTTTGATGTGATTGTGAAATCCAATATCCTACAATTGGTATCAAGAGCCATGGTTTGATCATCTCTCTCACATATCCTTGGATTTCTAGTGGTTTTAGGTGGTTTTTGAGTTTGAAAAAGTTTAGTGGTTTTTGCATCATTTGGATCATTTCTAGTGTTAAAGTTTGAATTTTGGGTGTACTTTTGTGTTTAGAATCATTGTAAGTGCTTGGGTTTTGATTTGGTAAGCTTGAATCACTGTGGTTGAGCTTGTTTTTGATTGAAAAGTGTGTTTTTGAAGTTTTTTCTTGCTAGCGACTTGGTTCTCGTTGTGATTTTCATCGTAGCGACTTACTTCAGTAAAAGTTAGCGAGTTATAGTGTTAGTTGTTAGCGACTTGAGCCTAGCGACTTGTCTATTGAGACAAGCCGACAAATAGTACAAGTTAGTGGATTCTCCACTACGGCTAGCGACTTGGTGAGGTTAGCGACTTGCTTCAGGAATTGGTAGCTAGTTGTAAATTGTTAGCGACTTGATACTAGCGACTTGGATCTTAGCGAGTTGTTCTTTAGCAACTTAACTGTGTCTAGCGACTTGGTGCTTAGTGACTTGCTGTCATAATTCTTAGCGACTTGGTGTTAGCGACTTGGACCTTAGCGAGTTGCTCTTTAGCGACTTGACTGTGTAGCGACTTGGTGCTTTAGCGACTTGTATCTAGCGACTTGGTCTTAGCGACTTGATTCAATAACTCTTAGTGACTTGGTTGACTTCTGTTTGTAATACGGTTTTCTCTTGATTTAGTAAAATCCCGTGAAAGAATCTATTTCCCGGTTTAATCATAGAGTTATAAAATCCCGTGTAATCTGTTAACATGTCTACCAACAAACCTACAATCATCTCCATTTTGAGGATGTTCAAGCGGTTTTGATACTCGTCCACCCATGCTTGACAGAATCCGACTACGACTTCTTGGGCTCAACGAATCGATTGTACTGTCTTGGAAAGGAAAATGGGGTCAACATTCTCAAATCCATTGATGAATGACCGTATCAGATTGAGACTACAAGAGACATAATTGATACAGCTGCAGATGGAACCATGATCTTTGGATTGGACAGACCAAAGATGTATGATGAGCTCAATGATAAGAAGAAAAAGAGATTCGATGTGATATCAGTGGCCTCAAACATCATACTACTGTGGTCTTCCAAAAGACATCTACAAGCTGATCAATCACAACACTGAAGCCAAGGCAGTTTGGGATAATGTCAAGATGCTTCTCTCGGGTTCTGAATTAACCAAGGAAGACAGAGAATCACAACTGTATGATGAGTTTGAGCATTTCAAGATGAAACCGGATGAGAGTGTCTATGAGTACTACGTGAGATTCCATAAGCTTGTGAATGATATGAGGAACATCAAAATAACCATGCCAAACATTCAAATTTGAATTCAAAGTTTGTAAACAACATGAATCCTGAGTGGCACAAATTTGTCACCTCTGTGAAGCTAACCAAAGGACTAAGAATACAAACTATGAGCAATTGTATGCCTTCCTTCTTCAGAATGAGAGGCATGCTATGTTTGAAAAAGGATTCGGATCAGTTCAAAACCAATCAGGGAGAAACAAGCTCACCAAATGATTCTACAGCTTTCAACACCAATGTTGGTATTACCACCAAAGCATCTCAAGTCATACCCATGGGTAATGGTAATTACAAGCTCATCCCTGATCTAGCATATAAGCCTCCCGACTCAAACACACTCATGGAAAACTTCATCAATCAACTGTCTCTCATGGTTAGTCAAAACATGAACTCTCTCCCACACACCAACAATAACCTCAGAACAGCATCCAATCCACACAATCAAGCTACTATCAGAGATGGGAAGGTTGTAGTGCAACCAGTTCAAGAAAGGCAGTATGAACAGGGAAGAGGTGGAGTTGGTAGAGGATATGTAGCAAATCAGAATCGTGGAAGGAATCCAAATCAAGGACAAGCAAAGCCAGTAAAATACTACAACTGTGGTGGTGAGGGACACATTGCTAGGAACTGCACGTCTCCAAAACGTCCACAGAATGCAGAATACTTCAGAGACAAGATGTTGCTCGTGCAAGCTCAGGATAATGGTGCAGCTTTGGATGAAGAGGAGTTGTTGTTTCTTGCTTAGGGCAATGCCAAGACATATGATGCAGATGTGGATGAGCCCAATTCAGAAATAGGACACAATCATCGAATGCCTTTCAAGTCGCCGATGTGATACATACTACTCGACGTCGATGATGAACCTACTGCACAGACAATTTTCATGGCTAGCATTTCTCCAATGGTCTCTCCAAAGGTCCCCTCACCACAGTAACCTGGTCCATCCAAAGAATCAATCATCTCAGAGGTATTAAAACTATATGATGATGTTGATGAGCAAAAGATGCATAATAAAGTACAATCTCTTGAAACTTATGAATCAGATATTGATGATGAGGGTAATAGCAATATTGTCCCATATGATCAATATGTGAAGCAAAGTGAAAGTGAGGTTGTACCAAGTAATACATCTTTCGCAGTCAATGATGACTATGTCTTTGATGAATACACTGCATGTGCCCCTGATGATTCTATTATCTCTGAACTGAATACCTATAAAGAACAAGTTGCTATTTATGAACAACGTGCTAAGTTTGAGTTGACCACCCGTGAGCAGGAAATGGATGACCAAATGCGTACAATTATTAGAAAAAGTAACTTTAGAGAAGAAGTCTTAAAACAAGAGTTAAACTCCTTACAAGAAAAGCTTTCTAAAATTGCTAAGCAAAAACAAGAATTTCAAGAAAATGTTAAAATGCTTAAGCAAGAATTCAATGCTAAGGAATCAAAATTTTTGAATGATTTTTCCAATCTAAAAACTTTGAAAAACAAGCGCGAAAATAAGTTGTACGTACAAGGGAATACCATTCATACTGCTCACTTGATCACTAAGCATAGAGTCTTAAGCGATAAGCATAGCATTCCCCTTTTTGTGGAACCTAATCACGAGGTTTTAAAAAGGCTAGAGCTGCTCATAATGTAATCTATGATGGTAATGAGATTCTTAAACCTAGACAAAAACCTAGTTGCGTTGAGTGCACTGAGGAAGATAGAAAATTAGATGATGCATCTAGGGAGAAAATGAATAAGAAGCTAGAAGATTCTGAATGTAAAGAGAATAACATAACGATCAAACCCCATGATTACAAAAAGGAAAATTGGATCTCCTTGAACAAGTTTAAGCCTTAAACATTGTTAACCCCAGAACAAGTGTTCGGAAAAAGGATTTAGATAAGCAAAAGCAGAGAATCTTGTTGTAACCAACCCTCCCCTTAGGAAAATGCCTTCTGTGTATCCTCCGAATACACCAATGCATTTAGTTCCTAGAACTATTGCCACTAAAAGCAAGACCTTAATCAGTCAATATGTTATTTTTCAATTATTTGTTGATTTTGAGAAAACTTGTAAGAAAATGATCACACCCACTGGGATAACTGAAGGGGAAAGGGGTTTTGAGCAAACTAAAGAATGTTATTTAACTGAGGTCATGCCTTTCTTTAAACAATTAAAAGGTCAAATTGAGAGTCTTCAAAAAGGGATAAATTCAGATATTAAAGAAATGGAAAAGGAATTTGATGCAATGATAGTTGAGGTCAATGATTATGAACAGGAACTCAAATATAATGAAGTTGAAAGGAAGAACTTGCACATCTTAAATGAGAATTTGATTTCAAGTTGTGTTGCTCAAGATGTGTTTTATACTGTTACTAAGCACTCTATTAATGCTTCTCGATTTCATGAATTATCTATTGCATTGAAAGTTTCCCATGATCGTGTCATTGAGCTTGAAAACAAAAAATCAGAACTAAATGAGAAAATTGATCAGGATGATCATGATAATTTGGTAAAACATCTTTCTAAACTAGAAGTTGAACATTTTAATTTACAACTAAAATATCAACATCTTAAAGAAAATGTCAAAACCTCAAATATCAAGACATCCCCAGATGTTCCAGAGTTTGATGTAGTTTTTCAGATAAACAAACGTGATGAACAGATTCAAGCTCATTGTAACACGATCCGAAAGTTGAAAGCCCAAATCTCTCAATTAAAGGGTGAAAAGAACAATGTGACTGGATCCCAAATGCCTCCTCCTTTAGATTCTCAGTATTCTCAAACTTTTCATCTTCAAAACTTAGTTAATGCTTTACAAAAGGAAAACGAGAGTTTTCTAGAAGAAAATAAAAAAGTTAAACGACACTTTAAAGAGTTATATGATTCAATGAAAGTCACTCGTGACAAAAACAATGAAAAAATAACGTCTTTACAAAAAGAAATTGAGAATCTTAGAAGTCAGGAAAAAGGGAAACTGCCACTTGTTTTTAATGAGAATGTTGCATCAAAGTCATCCTCAAACTGCAAATATATTGTGACTGTTAAATACATTCCTCCTCATCTTAGGAATAATGAACTTGTGTTTCATAACTATTGTGCTCACCTTAAGGATAGTCTAGAATGTCTCCGTGAGATTGTGGAAGAGGATTTCATAAATAAGCCTCTGGATAGAGAAATTAGGTTTGCTTGCATTCAGGACAAACGATCTCAGGAGCTGCTAGAATGTTTAATTGCAACATGTCCTAAATCCTTAGGTGCGAAAGGAAAAGCTGTGATGCCTTATTCTATGCCTAGTGCCAAGCATTCATATCATTCTATGCCCAGCTTTAAGAAAGTGAACACTAATGTGCCTTCAAGTAGTTCAGATCCTTGCACATCTAGTTCAGGAATGCAAAAAGTAGATCAACCAACTAATGTTCCCATAATTCCTTCTACAGGAGTAATCAGTGACATTAAAGCAAGCGGGCCAAAGCCTCCAGGCAATACCAAGCAAGATAAGACCTCGCAAGCTAAGAATGTGCATTGGAAGAGAGTAGAATATCACCCTAGGAATATTAAGTTTGAGTTGAATAAAACGAATCGTGTTGATTCTAGTATTAGCTATAAGCGTATTGTAATTAATTCAAATTCGCTACTATTCGCAAACCATGTAATGATGACTGCTTGATTTCTGTTACTAATCATAAATGTGGTATGAATGTTTTGTCTAATCTGTCAAAAGCCCGATAAAACTGTTAATGTTAAAATTCAAGCTAAGAAGGCTAAAAGGCAAAGACAAAAGAAAGTTAGAAAATTGGAAACCCAGGAAGGAAATTTAGTAATATAGGTTATCAATGGATACCTACTGGCCGTAAGATTAATGAGCTTTGCCATAAAGTTTTTAAATCAATGCCCACTAGAAAATGGATGCCTACTGGTAGAACTATTCCCTTAAGAAGCGAACATACTTTGAATAGGTCAAATACGGACACTAGCACTGCATCTATTTCTAATGAGTCCATTGTTTCTACCTCTGATGAGGGTGTTCCAATCACTGTTACTAACTGTTAGTGCAAATATTACGATATTTAATCTATGCAGTCTCGTTTGTTTTGATTGATGACAAACATGTAGCTTGTAATACATAACGTAAAATGTACAAGTTACTTGTAATTACATTTGTCTCAACATACATTCAACACCTCTCGATGTCTCAAGTCCTCGTATGTTACAACACAGGTTCATATATGTTTGTTATGTGGCATTATGATCAAACCCATTAACAAATCATTTAGAATGTTTAAAATACGTTTAGAGTCACTAAGTATTTTAATAGGTTAACCATTCTATTTCGAACCTCATTTTACATTTTGCATTCACAAGTATTTTATACAAATACATCTTTTGTAAAATGTCTAACAAATATATACTTTTATTTGTACAAGTAAACTAACTATAATATTCATACAAGTACTAAAGTTTACTTACACTTGACAAAATATATTTTATTTTGACAAGCACTCAAATAGATATTTTATTTTACAAAAGGTTACTTACATTTTATTTACAAGTAACTTACCTTTTTAATAAGTATATACATTTGTTTAAATGTATTTTCATAAAAAGGAAAACACTCTTTTATTGCCTCATGCATAGTGTCATCTAAATCTTTAAAAGATTTTGGAAAAATTTTGGAAGATATTCTAAGATATCAAATCTAATAAATTATTATATTTTTGATTACCACTTTTGGTTATAAATACCATCCCATGGTTTTCTCATATCTTCATCCCTTCCAACATACATTCTCTCTAACATTCTTTCATCACTTAGATCTATAGATAAACATGTAATAGCATACATCAATCACCCTCAACATCACATGATCATAATGCTTCTAACATTCATCTTTGTTGTAAGCATATTTTACATTTTGATCAACCAAAGAAAGTTTAGAGATCTAGCCATCCTCATTCACCAAAGCATATCAACATATGAAGATTCAAGATCTCTTGATATCCTCATTGATTGAAGACTTCTTATTTAAGAAGATCATTTAGATTAGCCATTCATATCCATTAGACATTTATGTCATGGATCATCATTGTAAAAATTATTGCATCAGCACAACACTTTCACCAAACTAGATTAGATGGGTTATGTGTTTGAACCATAAAACACAAGGTTTGTTATGTTGGGCCATAAAACATAACGGGAGTGGTTGTACCCGAAAAGAACTCGACATCTAGCTTAGTGTCGGAAATATTGTATAGGCGACGTTAGGTTGGTTCTACCTCGAACTAGAACCCGGTATTTAGCTTTGTACCGGAAAAAGTATAAGCGAAGATTGTAAGGTTTTCTCCGCCGAGAAGGGAGCTTGTTGATTTAGTGAAGTAACTCTCGAGTTGGGTACTCGGGGAGTGGAGTAGGGCGGAGAGGAGATTCGTGACCGAACCACTATAAATCCTCGTGTTCGGTTTGCACTTTTCTTTCTTTATCTCTTTACTTTTATAATTGCTTGTGATGTGGTTTGATGTTTATGCTTGTGTGACAACTTGGTTTACTATGCTTTATATTAATCACAAACAATAATTGGTACTTTCATATTATAACAAGCTTCATAAACGATTTGATACAAAAGATCTAACGTTTTTAAACGGTAACGTATTCACCCCCTCTACGTTTTCACAATTAGTACCAGAGCCTCGTAGCTCTTATTTTCAAAACAAATGGTTTTTAAAAAGAAGCACGATCCATGTATCAAATTACCATTGAAGCAAAATATAATATGAAAATGTTTTGCTAATTATACTTAGAAATTTTGTTGTTAAATGTTTAGATAAGTCACATTAGTAAAAATAATAATTAAAATATGTGTATTATATTTTTTCTATCAAATCTAGTAAGTCCTACACTTTTTCGCTATGAGTAAGTACATTTTTCAACTTTCTGTGAAGACCACGGATTGGGCGGAACCAAAAAAAGGGCTCCTTCCTTGTAAAATTTTGGTTCCTTGGTCTGCACAGTACGCAGTTTTTTTGCCCAACTTAAAATTTTCATAACTTATTAACCGTAAGTCCGTAGGAGTCGAGCCACCTGTCATTTTAAAGGGAATTGAGTCTACTTTCATTTAAAACTACTCTCATGACCTGAATCTAATTTTAAATAAGTGAAATAGACTAAATACTACGAGTATGTCCAAGATATTAAGTTTCGCTTTAACATAAAAACTCAAATTTTTGAGTCAAGCAATTTAAGATGGTATTCTTAGAACATTGATATAATTTATTTTGAAACTAAATAATTATGTAATATGTTTAAAGAAAACTAATCAAGCTTGGTAACATCATCACATTTAAACGATAAATGACGAAAAGTGTTTTTCTTGTTATGCTATGCTAAATGACCACTTGTATATGTTGTTTGCATATATGTTGCTTGCTTATTTTCAAATTGTTGTTTACACTTGTTTGTTTGCATAATATAAGTGTCAATCTTGCCATGTTATTTATTCGCTTGCTTGAAGATTTCTTGTTTATGCACAATAGGACATTTGCTAGATTTTGTGCACTTAGTTGGAAAATTGTTTTACCATCACTTATAGACTTAGATCACTTCCTTTGCATAGGTTATACTAACATCTCACATAACTTATGAAATGTCATGACTCGCTTAGCAATGAGTACTAAGTAAATTAGTCAAGTACTTTGAAAAAAGGACGTTTTAAGAGAGTGTTTGGTACAAGGACAAAAACAATGTTTTATGATGTAATTTATTTGTTTTTACTTTGTAGGATGATAATATGACTTAAAACAATGTTGTATGCTAACCGGTTTATGCAGGTGGATAGCACAAGTGTGTTATCAAATTTGACCCATTTTCACTTTTATGTGAAAATCGTTAGCCCTTGGTCAAATTCTATGCTCCACTATGTTTGTATATGTGTTATCGACTTTTCCTAACTAGAAGTAATTAATGTCACATATTTTAAGCAAAATTTCGGTTTCGAAAACTCCCGACACCTAAAAATGGGTCTGTGAACTTTTCGGTGTCCACGGATCGACGGCACCAAAATGTTGGTACCGTCTGCTATGCATTTTGGTACGCCATACCTGACAGCGGACCAGCGGCACCAATTTAAGGGTTCCTTTGTGTAAAGAAATGGTGTTGTGGATCCTACAGGTAAGTTGTTGAATTTTACTAAATCCCTCAATCTAATTTACCAAATCTCGTTTCTAGGATACTTGTTAATGCATATCTTTCATATCTCACTCAACACATCCTCAATGGATTAACTTAGGATGTTTGACATGATCTTAGACACTTCCATCTCATTAGAAACTACCATCTTTGTATGGATTAACATCAAATAAAACACATCTCTCCGTGAATCCTTAGCTCCATAAATTGACACATTCAGGATGGTCATTTTCACACCTACACTGTTACTTTTTCTTAAGCTTAGCATTTCTTAAAACAAAGTCAAAATTACTAAATCCTCAACATCAAATAAACCACTAGGATTAGCATTCGATCTTGTTGCTTCATTAAACTTGAACTCTTCATCCTCGGACTCGTTACCTCTCAACATCTCATCACCCATTCAAGATGTGAACTTTCTAAACTTGAGTACTCCAACTCCAACACCAAAATCACCCATCATTATGACTACTTCACAACCATCCAAAACACCTTCACAACCAAAGTCTCCAAAACTTGTACTTTGTGCAACACCACCAACATCTCCTCACCCGTTTGCGGATGACTTAGATGACTTACCGAGACTAACAAATCTGGACTCGTTATTTGCAAAGATATCATACACAAGTCTAACATATGACTATAGATATTGTTTTGTATCCACATGTATTGCCTCACTTGGTCAACATGAAAATAATGTGTCATCCTTCAAGACGATAAGTATTTACATCGAGTCATAACTCACACGTATGTTAAAGACATATTATCAAGTATTGTTATCCTTGAGTACAATCTAAGCTTTATAATCTCAACAAATTAGGATTTACAACTTAAGTATTTCATCCGAAATATTCAAGTACATGTGACTTACGATTGTAGTCATTAAAATTCATATCCGAAAAATCAACACCCAAGTATTTTAACAGCACATGTTGAAAAACTAATCCTAAAATGAATCAAACACTTATCCAAAACAAACAACCCACTGTGCCACTTATCCCTCTTTGACACCTACTATCCCTCTTCCGTCTTTTGGCACCATTAAGCGTGTTGCTCATGAACTTTCAAGAGCATCCTTTAAACCAAACGTGCCCTTTCAAGGTGAACCTATACCTCAGCCCCTAAGCTTTATAGACATGACCAAAAATTCAAGCACTTCACCCACTAGTTGTAGCAACCAATGAACCATAAGAATTGGTATCCGTACTTTTTGTGTTCAACATCTATGGACAAATAATCAACCTAAGTACTCCCATAGCACAACAAACCCCTACATCACCACATCCTTATTTAGACACACTAGAAGACCTACCACCTAGATCAACCAATCCACCATCCTTACCATCATTTGAATTCGTTGAGTGTATTGCTCAAAAAGCCCTTGTGTCCAACACTTGTACTGAATCAAATGCACGTTTGAACAAACTCAACCATCCTTTCCCACATATAAGGACTTAGATAATTCATTAAGGCTAGAACCTCAACTATCAAATAAGCATGGTGCTCTTGGTAATTGTTGTCAATTTCCACTAGGTATAAGTAGTACTACCTTCACAAATTATCAAAGTGTGACATTGATATTAGAAACCAAATATATGAATCTTTACAAATAGTATTAAATATATGCAAGGTCTTTATAAGAATGCTTATCATAATAGAGAGACATATACCATTATTTTATCCACAAGCAATTACCATGTTTTTAGATCAACCAATTGAAATTAGGAGAACATACCTTTTCCATATATCCTTTTTATGATTTTTGGAAATCATAGAAGCGAAATACTTCATGAGCTTTTAAAATACTTAATCGTATTTTTGAAAGTAAGTTGTGAATACTTCGGATTCTTCTTGGGTATGGACTTCATTTTTCTTCGGATAGAACGAAGTCATTGGAAGAATCCTAGCATGAAGATTTCTCAAAAAAAATGTTATAATGATTTATCAATATCCAACATTTTATAAAATATAAAAAATTTTAAAACATGAATTTTTGTTTTAAGAAATTTCCTTCTTTGTAGTTTTCAAACATACATGGATCGTATCAAGTTTTTAAAGTACAATATACTCTAGGAAACTTGGTAACGAAGCTCTGATGGCAATTGAGGAAAACTAGAATGGGGGGTTGAATAATTTTGCCGATTAAAACTTCGTTTTAAAGTATTTAGATTGACTTATGTCAATCCATTTAGATCTTGTGTTGGATATTGATAGATGAACATATAAGTAAGTGATGCAAGAGATAAAGAGTAAAGGAACACAAAACCACAACACGAGTATTTATAGTGGTTCGGCTACAAGGACACCTTCCTTGCCCTACTCCACTCCCCCAAGTACTCATTTCGAGAGTTTCTAAGCACTACACAATACAAGCTCCTTAATGTGGCGGATAAGCCTTCACAACTTCTCTTACACTTTATCCGGTACAAGGCTAGACACCGATTTCTTCCACGAGGTAGAACCAAACCTATCATAACATCGCCTATACTTTATCCGGTACAAGGCTAGATATCGAGTTCTATTACAAAGGAGGAACTACAACCCAGCACAACTACCCAAAGGAGTCATGCTCCTTTTTTACAATACTAGAAAGGATGTCAATATCCTTTAACCCAAACTACACAACTTGTACATTGACGCACCATATCGAATGTACACCATCGGCACCATACACCAATGCCTTCAACACGACACACTATGGAGGGAGGAAAGAACTATCAACAAGATGCACTTCAGTGGTCTTGATGATGACGAAATTTAGAAACTCATAACCTTGAGCTTGCACGTCTTCAAGAGGTTGTGATCTCGCCTTTAAGAGGAACCTAGAGAATTACACAAAGATAAAACTACATAGAATGATCATTTGGATCTGTGGTTAGAGATGTTAGAACATAGAAAGAAAGTATGTATAAAAAGGGGTAGTGAGCAAGAGAGAAATGGCTCGCTATTTATAGGCAAAACAAGCCTACTGTCCCACGGTTCCCGCGGATCCCTCACCCAAGGGATCCGGCCAGTGCAATTCCAGGGATCCGGCTGCTGTGTCAGCTTAGTCTGGATTTTGGGTTGCAAACCGGGTTATGGGTTATGGACCATGGGTCATGGACTTTGGATCATGGATACCCAACAAGATACAATGTACCTAGTCAATGGGTTATGGATCTTGGGTCATGGGTCATGGACTTTGGGTCATGGATCATGGATAATATCCAACATGACTTCATGCATAATGTCATGCAATGGGTCATGGGTTATGGATCATGCTCCATGGGTATGGGTTATGGACTTTGGTTCTTACCCAACAAGATTCATTATACATAGTCAATGGATCATGGGTCTTGGTTCATGGGTTATAGACTTTGGTTTTTACCCATTACAACATATACAAAGAACATATACATTTTTATAAAATGTAAGTAAACAATATTACTTGTAATTGTTTTATAAAAATGTCTTTGGTTTTATATAACTAAACATATTTTGATGGTTTTGATATGTTTAGTAAAAGTGTGTTAGTAAACTATTGGCTCAAAGCTTTTACGTATTTTATTTATTTCGTTAAAATGATTTTACGTTTGTTATCGACAAAACATTAGAAGATCGTAAAATATAAAAGAACGTTTTTATGGTTTATTTGTATTAGCAAAGGCCTAACACATAATCATAAACTTAAGTAGACACATATTCAACCCAAAGTACTCTTTTCACTTAACATGCAACCACAACACACACTACTCCCTATCTAAAAAAATAACCAGACACAATATTCTTTATACTTTCCCACAACCAAACCATGCAAACGTAGTTCTACTAATTTTTTCTTTTCAAACGCGAACAAGAAACACACTTGTGGTTTGTTACTGCCAAAACCGAACACCCTTTTACTTGTTTATGCAACGTATACACAGATCAAGACACGACAAGATTTTTTTTCGAAAGGTCTCGGGTAGGTTCGTGTATGCAACGTGCAACGTGCACACACAATACAACACAAATATGCTTAGGCGACCGAGTGTGGTAATCGGTCCAGAAGTCGACCCTCATCCTTGGCAACCGAACAAGAGTGACAAGGCTACAACAAGCCGACCGATTGACGACCGAGACGACCCAATCAATCGCTACCCTTATTGCGAGTAGCCTGACAATGATAGTGATACAAACTATTTGGTTGAGTTTTTATAAACCAAAAAATGCAATCCATTCTGTGGGCCCCATGTTGTGTACCCCATTGCCTCATTCCTCATCAATTTGGTATCTTTACAATCCAGATGTGGCCCTGTGTTATCTTTTTCTTTTCCACTACAAAATTCAAATATTAATATATTTTTTCATACAATATTTTGTCATCCAAACATTAATATTAGTAATGATATACTTAATTATATCAATTGTCATTTTACCCTATATCAAATCCGATACCCATTGTGATTCATAGCAACAAACTAAACGGCCCCTAGTAGTATGGAATAAGTTAAACGAGATGAAGATTGAGTGGTAAGTGCACATAAGGAATATAGGAGTATCTATCAATTGTGAATTACTGCAAATGTTTTTATTCCAGCATAAACTTTGAACTATATAACGCTAAATAAATTTCTTATGTCAAATGTGGGCCATTATTTTCTCGCGTGGAATGGTTTGTTAAATAAATGAATCATATAGAAAAATCTAAGATAGAACAGGTGGGCCTTAAGAAGAAAACACCTACCCACCTGTGTAGACTGCAGAAGTCAGTTTTCTAAAAGTAGGATTGCATTAAACATATAATTTTTACTTGCATTTGTCCATAGAACTAATGAGTTCCCACACTGAATTGAGATACACTTGAATATATATAGTAGTATGATAAGTTCCTACATTGTATTGTGGTAAGTTCCTCTGACCAATAATGATTGGTAACGCATGAGTTGTGGTAGTTGGTTTGAAAGTGGCATAACTAGGTAGTTCATATTTAAGAAGAAGAAATAAAATGTTTCAATGATATCTCTTTCAAAAATGCAATAACTTTTGTAACAGCCCAAATTTCACAGATTTTTCATAATAGTAATTTATTGACTTTAGAATAATTTGAAAAGTCTTTCCGTTAAGTTTTATTAGAAATGATGACTTGTCACACAAATAGTTAACGAAAGGGTTAACGTGTGCAAAATACTTAGCGACGGGGACTAACAGTGCAAATTATGTTTTGAGACTGAAATTACAATATTACCCTTATGTCTTAATAACCATATAAGTTCATAACTGTGGACTCATAACCACACATGTCCTCGTGTGTGTTTTTGGAGGGTAAATATGGCTAAGTCCGTAAGGATTAAGGACTTAGCCATATTTTTATAAGTAATCATCCATATTTTTTTAAGGATTAAGGATGTTAGCCTTGCTTTTTTATAAAGATAACGTCACACTAGTGAAATGGACTAGATTCGTAGTATACTTTGCCTGCAGGGACTAGTATCGTTTAAGTGGCAAAGTTGTAAAGTGTAGAGCCTATAAATACCCCTCGTGGCTCTCCATGAGGGGTGAGGTTAATCATTAGGTGTTTGTTTGTTTTTCTTGTGTTAATAAAGCTCATATTTTTTTTCTCCTCCCTCTCTCTTCTTTCTCTCTCTAGAAGATGAATCACTTCATCTTCTTCCACCAACCTAGACCTCCAAAACCACATAAATCATATGTTCATCGATCCTCACAAGTGGTATATAGCCATGGTTATGTTTTGATGATTAATGTTGGTTTTTGAATCGTGTTTTAAACTGTTTGTGTACAATTTTTATTGGTTAGAAATTTTTTTCCCTTATTCTCATGATAAACAGTTTATACACATTTTTGTATCCTTTTCTTTTGGTCAAAGATGTCAAATGGTCTCAACATGTTACATATTTTTCTTGGTTATTTTATTGGTCCAAATAGATTTACTCACTTTTTAGACATCTTTTATTACCAAATCGTGAATTTCATGTGGTCAAACTATCAGTTTTCGTGGTCAAACAGGTTATCTGAAGCATTTCATATGCATTTTCTAGGTTTTTATGAAGATTGACGGAATCTTGGTCGGAATACTCGCCGGAACACGATCAAAGGGTCAAAACCCTAGTTTTCTACGCCTAAGGACATGTTTACGCGTATGGAATATGCTTAAGTACTTACGAGTAAGAATAATCTTACGCCTAATCAAAACCTACACGTATGATGTTACGTGTATGACTCTATTTACGCATAAGAAGATGTTACGAAAAAGAAAGAGTTACGAGTAACAAATCAGTTTAGGCTTAAGGTTAAGAAGTTACGCGTATACTTTTTGTTGGAGCAAGAAAAATCTTATGCGTAAATTGATAAAAGACCCTCGACCACAAGACCAATAATACCAAACCACATCGACCTCAGTTCAACAAACCATCATTGGTCCATGGTTTTTCAAGTTAAAGAAAACAAAATGACTCGCAGCAGAAACATCAAATCCGACCATAACAAAATCTAAACCTATATCTAGACTCACCAAAGGACCCTCACATCTCTCCCCAACTCTCATCATTCAATCATCAATAATTGAAAACAGAAAATTAATAGATCTCAGATTGCTTCATACTTTGTTTCCAATATTTTAAAAGTTTTTTTTAGTATTGAAGGCTAATCATCATCATTGATCCATATTGTGTAACTATCCGAATATAAAGAAATGAAAGAAACAAGTGTGTTACTTCACTTTCTTGGTTCGGTTGAATCATAACAAGAAACGAAAACATTAAAATCACATAAACCTACCCGAGACCCAATGGATCTTGAATCCATAAGACTTGTGTTTTTGATTCACTTGAGCTTAAAAGGAATAAGGGACGAATTAGTTATGATTCGTGTTTGGATTGAATGAAAGGGTTTAATTTGTGTTTATGAGATTCGTTTTATGCTGATGATGAGATGCGTGATTATTTTTGTGTGGATGAGAGTATTGATGACTGATTAGGAATTAGAGGAGGGAGGCGGATTGTGTTAAGAGAAGTAATTTTTAGGTTTAGGTCAAGTAATTGTGAGACTATCTCATACACGGTTATAAATATTTGTTTTGGATCGAGTACTCAAAAAGTTGGAGTGGGCTTGTGGAAATAATTCTTGCATTTGGGCTGCTGTCTGAATATTGGACTTGGGCCGGTGGTAATATACATTAAGTTGGACTAATATGGTGGGCTGCATGTAATGAACTCACTCTCTAGGGATAATAAATGTGTGATATCATTGGGTTGATATAAAATTGTTAACTGATTTTTTTACAAAAAATTTAGTTACAATTTTGATATTAAGAATGGTATTTTGGTATGATAATTTTCACGGAGGATACAAATTCATGGCTTGAGCGATAATATGAAAATATGACTTCGGGGTTTTTGTACGGTATTATTGATTTGAAGTTGAAGTGACGTTTCAAGGATGTACTTATTTATCTTTGAGATAAGTCGATGTCTCAAGATAACTTGATGGGGCACATTATGAATTGACAATCTGGTTATAACTGATGTAAGGAGTTACGTTGTAGTGCTCACAGTGTATAACTATCACTTTAAGGAGTTACGTTGTAGTGCTCAACGGCGTTGTGGATTGTTCAAAAATTTAAAACAAGCAGTAAGTCACTAAGTTGGGATGTTTACTTCCTTTTCAAGTTGGTCGTATCGGGTTATCTCCATATGTGGTCATTACTATTAGCCGGTGAATTCAAAGGAGGTTCGTTTTAAGGTTGGTTTGAGAAAATTATTGAGTGTATTTTTGCGACATATTCTCACGGGAATTTTGATCAAGCTAAGGCTTTAACATTGCATCAAGAAAAAGGTAATACGGCATGTACGCAACATTATGATGATTCTGATAGCTCGCAACCATCAGGAGGGAGAAGTTGGTATTTCATCTTCCGTGATTGGATTACGAAGGGAATTATGCTTAAGACTGAAGAAGGAGAAGTAGTGTGTGTGCATCGGGGCTTTTTACCAACTTGGATGCAATACTAAGTGAGTTATGTTGTTACGATGTTCCCAGAACGACAACCATTGTGCTTCAATCAAGATTCTACTTTCTCCGCTGCGTGTTGGAAGAGTGTTGTTGATTCACAAGGGATCAAAAGAAAGAAAAAAGACTCACTAGTTAGGAGGGAGTAATAACCTAACTAGACCGTTACATTTGAAGTTCAGAGCTACAAGGATTTGTGCCGTCAGCGCCAAAGATCAAATGCCGAGATTGTCGGAAGAGAGAACTTCAAGTTTGCCTCAGTATCTAGACTACAGAGACTTTGCGCTTCAACAAAGTCAACATTGTTCATTACTATTGTAATTTAATTTGTTTTGTATTTATAGGTCTCATTGTAACCATTCACGTGTGACGATATCTTGGAGGGAGATTGTTAGCCTTGCTTTTTTATAAAGATAATGTCACACTAGTGAAATGGACTAGATTCGTAGTATATTTTGCTCGCAGGGACTAGTATCGTTTAAGTGGAAAAGTTGTAAAGTGTAGACCCTATAAATACCTCTCATGACTCTTCATGAGGGGTGAGGTTAATCATTGGGTGTTTGTTTGTTTTTCTTGTGTTAATAAAACTCATCTTTTTTTTTCTCCTCCCTCTCTCTACTTTCTCTCTCTAGAAGATGAATCACTTCATCTTCTTCCACCAACCTAGACCTCCAAAACCACGTAAATCATATGTTCATCGATCCTAACAAAGGACTTAATAATCGTTTTTATAAGGACTTAGCCATTATAAGTAATCATCCTTATAATGATTCCAAGATAATTTTTAGTGTTCTTATGATACCCTCATGATGTATTATGCTCCCTTAACATGTTCCCATCAAGGCATGAGTTAAATTCAAGTTTTGATTTCATGATCATGGTAGATTTTGGAGGTTTTAGTTAAAAGGCATGTTAGAGGCGATTTTAGACATGTTTGATGTTCATAGACCAAGTTGGCACGATTTGTAGATTATAGAATTATTAAGTTTAAATTGTGAAGTTCATGTCTCGGTAAATGGAGTTAATTCATGTTAATGATGCTTAGATAAAACCAGGGTTTAGCATCGTAGACCCCAAAACTGACCGGACCGACACAAACCCGACCGAACTGGGAACAACGATCTGTCCGGTTCCAACTTTTTCCTTATTTCGGTCTTGGGGTCGGTTTGGTCTGTTCGGTCTTACGTACAAACCGACCATTATGCCTTTTTGGACCGAAGAACCAGACCGAATTGGGCTAAATCGGTCTCGTCCTGGTCCGGCTTGGTCGGTCCGGTCTGGTCTTAGCCCAATGCCCACCCCTAGATAAAACCTTAAGGGGTGTTCGACATGAGGCTTTAATACCAAATTTAAACATGTTATAAGTGCGAATCTTATTGAAAATGATCTCCAACATGTTTAGTAAGCTAAGATGTTATTATGCAAGTTATTAGGGTTGTTTTATGTTGATATTTGGTCATTTTGGACAAATATGAAAACGGGACAATAAGGTTTGCAGAAAATTTTGTCAAATTTGAAGGATCATAAAGATTTAACCGTTCGTCAGATTAAGATGAGTTCTAAACCAAACTTGTAGTTCTCTGAGTCTACTTGCTAACAAAATTGGCCCCAGGTCCTGAATCAAAGTTTGAGTGGGTCAAATCATCAAAGTTCATCAAACTATCCAAAAAGCGTAGATTTTGCTATTTCACATAAGTTAACAAAAATGATGAAGGGTATGTGTATGGATGTTAAAGCAGGTTCCAATGACTATAGAATGGTATATTTGTGTTTTTAGGTAATCTTGGAAGTCCAGGAATTCCCAAGGAGTGCCTAAGCCAACCAAGGTGAGCAACAGTTTTGTATTATCTTTTATGTGAATTTATCAAGTTTAGCGCAAAAGTTAGCATGTACTTATGTAATGGCAGAAGTAGTAGAACTATATATATGTCCTATTGCATTAGTAAAACTCCATATAAGGTGTTATATGATGCGGAATAGTCCATGAGCAGAAATCTGCAATGTTGTTTGGAAAGTGCAGGTGTATACGACATATACACCTGAACATGTATACGGCGTATACACTAGAACAGGGGTATACAACGTATACACCTAAATGTTTATACGGCATATACACCTACATATTAGGTTTATCAGGTTTATGTTTATAGTTATATTCGAGAACGAGCAAGTATGAAAGTAACGGATACTAGCTCCATGTTTACTAGAACTTACATAACTTTTAGAATGTATGAATAGCTTTGGATATAGCTGAATGTTGCCATGTTCATAGACTCGGAAATAGCCGAGTATCACTTATTATGTCATGATTCGGATATACCCGAATACAAGCCATGATAAGGGTGCTCGCAGGAAGCTTCATTAGCCATGTAATGGGTGCCTAAGAAATGCACTGTCAGTCATGTAGCGAGCCTAAGAAGTGCACGATGTATAACTCCTACAGAATCATCCTATGTAGGTGGCCATTGGTTAACATAGTATTTACATTCATTGCGGATAACTCATGTTTAGAAATAATATATCACGTTTACATGTTTAAACATCCTTTGTGGATGACTTGAGTTTAGAAAGCACGATGAAACGTTAGTGCCACAAGAAGAGTACTCGTCGGTTAGGAAAGTTCTCACTCATAACAGGAGGATTAAGTGTTGTCCAGTCAGAAGCATGTGCTCAAATATTATGCCATGTTTATGAATTTAGAATCAGGTTTATATATATCATGTACAAGAAGCAAGACGACTAAAAGTCGTACTATTTATAGCATATTTTATATTAATATGCTCATGTTTAGAATTGCAAGCCGTAGATCTAGAATGTGCTTATGCACCCATGCAGAAACTCATATATACTATAACTCACGTTTCAGGATTAGACAAGCAAATCAATACATTTGCTTAAGGACAAGCAAATTTCAAGTGTAGGGATATTTGATAAGGATTTAAAACATACATTTTTAGGGGGTCATTTAAGCCCTAAATCGATACATTTTATATCCGTTACTACCTAAAATCGTTCCTTTTCACATTTTAGGTATTTTGGAAGCAAAATACTAGAATCAAGCACTTTTGGACGAAAAGGAGCGAAAACATAAAGAAAACGGCAAAGTCAAGAAACAAGGTTGTTTTGCAAACCTGACGGCGTCCAAAACCCAAAGGGCGACGCCGTCGCTAAGGATGTTTTCTAATAGAATTGCAAGCGACGACTCATGTGTGATTTTGGTTCTACAACATTACGATGTCACGCTTTAATTCTGGAAGGCGTCACTCTTTATTTTACACTAGACGTCCAAGAACCATTTCAAGACGACACCCCTTATGAAGACAGACGACGTCACACATCTCAACAGACGCCGTCCCAACGATGACTTGGCCCAAACGAAACCCTACAGACGGCGACCAGACGGCGTCACGAGCAACAGACGACGCCGTCGCATTTGTAAATATATATATAGAATTTGATTTTTCTGCATTTAAAGGGTAGTATTTTGGAGATCCAGCCTTAGTTCATTAATAGTCCGACTTGGACAGTATTTTAGGGTTCCAAACCCTTCTTTACACCTAAACATAAGCTTGTTAATCCATTATATATTAGCATGTTTATCCTATGTTCAATTGTTTGTGTGTGTGCATGCTTATCTATCATGACTAGCTAAATTACTATTGTGTCTGCTTAGATCTATGAAACCTAGTTGTTAATTATTGTTAGGTTGTCTCTTGTTTTAATTGGTAGACGTTAGAGTAAGGAAAACTGGCTTCTTCTTTAATTGTTGCGAGCTTGAACGTCCTAAATAGCACAAAGCTTGAGAGTGCACTTGAGCCATCGTTGTGTTTATTGCGTGAGTTGTAGCTTTAGGATAATAGAGTATTCGGGGGAGATACTACGGTACTTGGCGATCCCGGATAGTCTAGATGATAGTTACAATTCATAGAACTAGGGAACTAGACACCCCCTAAGACTAACACGGAATACAACGCACCAATTATGACGAGGATGTGACAATTCAACCGACTAATAAGAGATAACTAGGGAGTAATAACATCTAAGTAAATGCTTTTAATTATCATAAGAACACACCAATCGATCCATAGCTTATCTTTTCCTTTTCATTAGCATAATTAGTTATTAGTTTAAAGAATTAGTAGTTAAAATTGGTAGAAGTACCACCCCCCACTCATATACCCTGAGATATTTACTTGTTTTCTAAAAAAAAATGTAAAAATCTAAAAAATAATCTTCCTCAACCTCACCTTCTCGTCATACATCTCTACTAGCATCTCTATTCCCCTAGAGAACGATCAACCCCCTGGGCTTACCCATACTACATTGCAACGATTAGGTACACTGCCTAGTGGGTTGTAAAGCTTGCTCGTAGAAAAGGAAGTCTTTCGACCCCGAACCTCCCATCAACGATAATCTCAACCATTCTTTGTTATTCAACTTGTTAATGCCCCAAAACTTTACGATTAAGTGTCAAATTTGTATCAATCAAGTTATGATCTCAATGTGTATATTTAAAACAAGTATTTTGAAAATGAGTCAAAATAGGGGTGTTTGGGTTAACACCCGCACTCATAGTATTATGCTTCCGCATACCAAACTAATGTACAACGTTTATGTATTATGTTAATGAAATGCGTTTTCAGACTTAATATGTTTTCAGAAATGTGCTTGGTTCAGATTTTATTTTATTTTGCAATTTTGCGTAAGTGCAGGTCGATATGGCATATAGGGTTCAGGCCTATACGGTGTATTTAGTATTTAATTTTTTTTACCGGCGTTTCAACTTTTGATTTTGTTGCTATTTAATCGACAGGGGAGTTTGATTTTGGCGCGAGACTAATCGATGTTAGACTGTTAGTGCCTAGGGAGGTCTTTCTTAGGTTGCTCTTGCTCTATATTGTTAATGTCGAAGCTTTTAATCATGTTTTTTAAGTCGTAACTTAGGCGATATTTTGAGATTAAACTTGAATAACTTGAACGAGTAAGTTTGACTGATAAGTACCGCATGGAATATATGAGTAAGTATTCTATATATATAACAATTCTTCATGGATCAAATCCCAAAGTCTTTATTTTAATATTCCTATACCGATTAAAAAATGAAAAAATACGGTCCCAAACAAAATGGTCTGACGTGTCCCAAAAACTAAAAAAGGAAATTACGAAACAGCCCCCGAAATTCTTATTATTTACGACTTTTATATACAACAAACTTTATTTATCGTTTAACTAATATATACCTCGCGATTTATTGAATAAAAAAAATACCGCCAAAAAGGTCTCTCGATAACGAACAAAATGAGCCGTATATTCATATGCTTTTGACATACGTATGATTTTATAAAAAATGTTGAAGTTTAATATCTATATATAGTTTTTAAATAAAAAAAACTTTCAAAATGCACCATTAACCTTTGAAATAACTTTAAAAATTATCATAAATTTTCAACTACCTAGGCTAAAGACGTCAAGTTTTATGAAAGTTTCAATTATATAATTGGCCCGGAGATTAGATTTATGAGTGTGTATTTCTACTATCAAACACAATCATGCTTCGCGTAACAATAAAGATAAAACTATGACACTCGTGCCCCCCGCAGCAACGCGATAGATCGGCTGCTATGGGAGAGAGTGCAGGTGGTGGTATCCTAAAAAAATGGCAAACACCCCCACCGCAACGCGGCGGGTTCCTCTCCCTCATTGAGAACGAATTACTACAAATGTCTTGATTGCAACATGAACTCTCGATTATAATACGTTAAGGGCCCGTTTGGTATGTGGGTTTAGGTGGGGTTGGGTTGAAATTTAAGCAAAATCCAATGTTTGGTTTTATTACATTGGTCTCACGCACGGGTCTAAGTCCAAATTTTCATCGTTGTCTAATATGGTAGGATTTTGACCATTCAATACATTAAAAGGTCATTTAATACTCTAATTTCAGCCACAATTTCTTGTCCTTTTAGTATTAATTTTAATTATTAATTATTTTACTAACCATTAAAAATTCTTTTTAAATTAAATATAATATTTTCTCTCACCTCAAATTAAAATCAAAATCCAAATCCTAATCATAAACTCATCTACAAACCAAACGGGCCCTAAATAATGACAAAAACAGTGTTGTCCTGATATTTCTATGTCTAATGTATGGCGACTATTTACTCACGTGAAATGGTTTGTTTAATAGACGCATTATATAAAAAACTTTAAGGACATGAGAGTTGGGCGTTGAAATGCAAGCACCTACCCGTGTATGACTCGGTTTTCCAAAAGCAAGATTGCATAAAACATGTAACATATTAATATCATGGTTCTATCAAGAGATACTTTTTACCTACGTGTGTTCATGAAATTGGCGAGTCAATATTATTACTAAATACAAGTTTAAGTCTATATTTGAATAGAGATACACTTGTAGTGAAGAGATTCAGTTAGAATAAAAAATAGAGTAAACTACAAATTATGTCCTTAAAGTTTGCTATTTTTGCGAGAAATGTTTTGAAAAATAAATTATGCGAGTTGTGTACTTAGTTTGGACAAGAATGCCTCTGAGGCTGCATTGTTCATGTAAATTTGTGATTTTGGCTAACAAGCGTTACAAAATCCCGTTAGTCAAAATCAAAGGCCATTTGAAATAACTAATTTACCCTCTTCCTTTCCCACTTCTACTTTATTTTTAATTTTCACCACCGCTACCCTCTACCACCACAACCGCACCCACCACCACCCTCTACCACCACACAACCACCACCACCCTCTACCGCCACACAAGAAATGAGAAAAAGGGTGGAGGAGGCCAAATTGACTTGACTAAAATTTTCATCTTTGTGGTTAACATATCTTAAGTTCAAATTGGTGGTTTGCTTGATCCCAATAGTTACAATGTATGCCGCCTTATTGGTGGTCGGTGGGATAATCATGATATTGTGATGCAACTATTATGATCTATTGATCATGAGAGAGACAAAAAGAGGTCAAAACATGTGAGCTAAGAACCATTATATCTAGAAATAAAGGTTTAATAACAACGAGAACTTATGATGTTACTAGTTGAGAATTATGAACTGAGAGTACTTGTGATGTTACTAGTCGAGAACTGAGAACCATTATATCAGCTAAATCAGTTTACCTCCTTTTGGTATTCATTATTGTATCTATGTTAGTAAATTCTTGATCTTGCAAGTCCTCGCCGAACTTTCTCTTTACACCAGGAAAGGTTTTCAAACCGGGAAGAGAGTCATTTCACATTTTTTCACATGGCCTTTAACTTTGACTAACGGGATTTTGTAACGCTCATTAGCTAAAATCGCGAATTTTCATGAACAATGCAGCCTCATGGGCATTATTCGCAAAAAGCCCAAACGTTAGGTACACAACTCGCATAATTTTTTTTTTCAGAGGCATTTCTCGCAAAAGTAGCAAACGTTTGGTACATAATTTGTATGAGAAGAATTTTTAGTCAACCATTTCAAATAGAGGGAAAATTTAAAGCAATATGCATATGTTTTTGTAGGTGCGTTTGACATATGCGTTTGTGATTATTTCTCACTATTCTCATTTTAAATTTATTTCTCATTATTAGTGGATAATTAGTCCCAAGCCCGGTTTGTGGGTTTTGGGAATTAGGGTTTTACCATTATAAATAATGGTTATCAATAAAGTTATACCTACAGGTTTCATTGTCTTATGGTATCGAGCCGTCAAAGTTCAAAGATGAAGAAGAAAAGAAAAAAAATAATACGTAAGTCCGATTGTCCATCTGTTCATACGTGAAGATTTATTATATGGTCGTAGTGCCTTTTGGTTTATTCGAAGGAACATGTTACCGATTGTGTGTCGTTTCTGTTCGCTTAAAAGTGTGTCGTCTGTTTTCGTTAATTCATCATAGTTGTGATGCATGTTGTCATTGGTTGGATTCATCCATCACGTGACAATTTATTTGGTCAAGTAACTTTCTTCATCAAAAAAAAAAAAAAAAAAAAAAAAAAAAAAAAAAAAAAAAAAAACACACTAATTGTTTTTGTTTATGTCGAATCTAAGGTTCTTATTCCCGAGATGACTTTTGTTGGTGTCGAATCTAGGGTTCTTATTCCCGAGACGATTGATGTTGGTGTCATCTAGGGTTCTTATTCGAGAAGACTTTCGTTGGTTTCGAATCTAGGGTTGTTATTAGATGACTTTTGTTGGTTCGAATCTAGGGTTCTTATTCCCGAGACGACTTTTGTTTGTGTGAATCAGGGTTTATTTTCGTTTTGCTTTCGAAACCCTAAAACCAATTTTTTTTTTTCGTTTACCTGTTTGTCGACCTTAGAGTTGTCGACCAAGAGTTTGGTTTGTTTGTCGACCATTGTTTGTCGTCCATTGCGCCATTTGTCGACTCACGTGTTGTCGATTGCGTTGCTTTAGTTTGTTATTTTTGCTTAGTTTAGCTCCATTCAGCGAGCTTTGCGATTTCGCCGCTCGAACGTAGGGAGTAGTGGATAATTAGGCCCAAGCCCGGTTTGTGGGTTTTGGGAATTAGGGTTTTACCATTATAAATAATGGTTATCAATAAAGTTATACCTACAGGTTTCGTTGTCTTACACTCATTTCATCCTAACTCTACATTTATGTATGTATGGTATTATGATAAGTTTACACATCGTCGAACCAATCATGATTGATAAGGCATTTCACATTGTTATCAATTGATTGTGGTAGTCGGTTTGGAAGGGATGAAGATACTCTAAAGTTGTTATATACAACTTGAGTCAAGTTGGACAATCACTAACCATTGTTCAAAATTCAATGGTCCAAATCAAAAGTTTTGTCAAGGGAAAAATAACCGCCAGCCATTGGATTTTGATCAATGACTAGTGATTGTCCAACTTGACTCAAGTTATGTATGACAGCTTGAGATCCGTTCGGAAGTTGCACAACCATGTACTCCGTGCACGTGCTATTCATTTAGGAGGATATCTTCTCACAATTGCAACAAATTCATTTTGTAGCTATTTAATCAATGTGAGAATTTGAGTTTGGTGTGAGACTAATGAGTATTTGCGTATGATAATTTTATTTTATTTTATTTTATTATTATTTTTTGTTTCGTAAGTCGTTACTTAGGCTTTATGAAAAGTTTTTATTATATATTGTGTTTTCATTTTTTTTAAATGCTAACAACAAAGCTTTGCCAATTAAAAAGGCATTCCCTTCGAAAATCCTACTAGGAGATGGCTTCCGTCGATCCAAATCTATAGTTAAATGATTGGGTGTCATAAAACTCTAGCTATGTCACGTGGCATTTTTAAGCATATAAGCTCATGTTCACTTATTACGTCATAATAAGAGCAACTGCAATGCAATGGTTTACAAAAGACTTTTCACTATTTAGAAAGTTTTTTGAATGACTTTGTGAATTATAACTAAAGCCTTACCAAAGACTTGTTGGAAAATGATTTGATGCATACCAAGCATTTGACATGAACCACAAAGCCATTTTCATTAATTGAAGACTTAAAGTACATAAATGGAGTATACAAAAAAGCTATTGCAAGACTTTTTAGCATTGAAGAAGATTTTGAAGAAAAGCTTTTTGTATAAGAAAATTAATAAAACAATTAATGTTTTATCTAGAAAAAGTCTTTAATAGCTTTGTGCATTGCTGATGCTCTAAGTATATGAACTCATAAGTTTCAAACTAATCTGAAAAAATAAATTTATAAAACATAAGCCAAAATTACATGAGTCGAAAATATGCTTAGTTTTTTAATTTTTATTTACAAAAGAAACTACTTAAAATGGTAGCATTGTTGATAAATATAAATTATAAAAGATTGAAAAAACAATCTTTTGCATATATTTAAATCCAAAAAATACTTAATAATTACATATATATCCAATTAATAATTACATATATATCCTTCCAAAGACTCATAATTACGTATATATCCCACTAAAACTTATAATTGCGTGTATATCCTTCATATACATTAAATATTACATATATATCCAATTAATTATTTTACATATATTTAAATCCAAAAAATACTTAATAATTATAATTTAAATATAAAATATCCATTATACCCTTATTCTTTCTTGACATTCTTAGGCCAGGTTTCTTCTTTCTTCTTTAATATGCGACTCAAGCAAGTTTTGATTTTTCATTGATTTTACAGATTTGGTTTGTTCAGATTACAAGACTCTTTCTTTTTGGTTTTAATTGCGGGGTTATGTCATATATGTAAAATGTGTAAGTTATGCCATCTTGGTTTTGACATGCGCATGGTCTAATCCATTAGTATGGCCTGCAAATTGATTGCAGTATGTAATGATTGCATAACAAATGAAATTATCAAACTATCTTACTCCGTATATTGCTAATGTTACTAAGGGGCTGTTTGATTACTTCTTAATGAATTGGTTAAGTACTCAACTTCTGAATCGGCCAAAGGTTGAGTGTTTGATAAAAATTATTTTGCCTCTTGACCATTCAATGTGCCTCTGACTGATTTTGCATAGCATGGGGCCCTAAATCATTCAGTAGCTAATATACTCCTTCTTTTGTCATTATTTTCATTTATTTTATTCATTTATTCATATAACAAGTAGTAATTTTATGAAGTTTTTTTTGGTTTATAGATTTATAACGTAGGTCTACTGAGGTTACAAGAACATATACATTTTGAGTTGATCGTAGGCCCCTATCCACATTACAAGAAAAATATACGATTCAATTATAAATTCAAATTAATATATTCTTAATTAGTTCATTAAGTACTTATCATTAATAAAGTATTATTATGCAAATTTGAATTGGTAATTTTTTTTGTTATTGGAGTCCGTCGTTCAGAACACTTGTCAAACACTGCTTTTCGTTCAACACAGTTTCATTCAGAGCCATTGAATCATTCAGGATTTCAAATCATTCAGCGCTAAATTGCTATGTTTTACCAAACAACCCCTAACCCTTATATATTATAAAAATATTGTGGATGAAAAAATCAATCAGTAATTTAATCACAGCTACAACAAGAGGACACACAGTTTTGGCACTGTAGAAAGAAATAGAAACGGACAAACAAGGGTAACATATGAAAGGGTATTATGGACATTCTGAATTTTAATTACAATTATGATATATTTTTTGGTTTTAAATATATGTAAAATAATTATTTGATATATGTGTAATATTTAATGTTTATGAAGGATATATACACAATTATAAATTTTGGTAGGATATATACGTAATTATGAGCCTTTGGAGGGATATATACGCAATTCCCCCTTAAATCAAATGTTTCTTCACACAACTTATAAAAATAATTTATAGTGTAGTACTTTTTAGCTCATGCTCATTCTGCATTTACAGCTCCACATTCAATTAGAACAACATCATTTTTGTCAAACATACCAATAATGAAAAAATAAAGGTGTGTTAAGTTGGTGAAAAATATTATAGAAAAATGGAAAAACTGAAACCTGTTTAGTCACATTTTTTTTTAACAATTTTCAGAAAAAAGTCAAGAAAAATGAAAATCCTAATTTACCGTTCTTCACTTTTTTCTCTATAACTAAAAAAAAACAGGAATTTCCAATTTAACATTTAATTATCGCATTCTAATCTTAATCACCACTACTGATAATATTTTCATCTTCTATCCTCTCTGTAGCTGCCCATCGTCGCAATCGAAGATCATCTTTTTAAAAGAAATAATATAACTCTATTTAAACGGTTTTTTTTTTTCTTTTTAATTTTTTTTCTAATTATTTTCTAAAGAAGAAAACCATTCCCGCTTCAATAGATCTAAACGGAAAAAGAATACGTAAAACTTTTTCTAAAACTAAACTCTACTAGCTTTTGATAGTGTAAAAGTTATTAGGACTGAATTTGGAGAAAAAACAAATCAAAGGGTAAAACTGAAATTATCTCTCATCAGTCCAAATACCTAAGCTAGCTTCACTCAGGCGTTGAAATTAACACACTCGATTGAAGTCTTGGTAAGATCCCGATTCATATCCGATCAAATTAACACATTTTAACCTCATTTTCAATTCATCATTTTGTGTTAATGCAGGAAATGGCGATGAAATTAGGTTTAATTGCTCTACTATTAGCACTAACCTCGATCTGTGTATCTGCGGCTGTGTTTCACCCGATCTCGGAATCTCACCGCGCTGCAGCGTTAGAGCTTTTCTCTAACGCCGATGGATCGTTTTCGAGGTCTACTAATTTAACTTATGCTAAAATTTTGTCGTTTGTGATATGGATTATAAGATTGTAGCATGTAACATGTTATGTGTGGATTTAATGGTATGGTGGCGATGACTATAGATTATTTGGCGAAAACGAAAAATAAGAGTGTTTATTATTGATTGTTTCATGTATTGAATTGTAGAGGCTGAGCGTTTGCACTTTATAAAGCTTACTATTATTTGCTGTTTGTTTCGATTATGTGAGAGAGCTAGTATGAAGAAAATATTTAGAAAGTTAGAAAGAGTAATAGGAAGATTTCCTACTTGACCAAGCACGATAAAAATGTTGATATTCCCAGAATTATACCGATAATGTTATCGCCCTTGATTCTAAGTTCTCGTGTGTATCTTTGTAGGAATTCAACGTGCTAAATGTTTGAAAGCACTTCTTTTGCATTTCCGTGGTTATACAATATACAAGTGCTGCTGTATAGCACACTCTTGGACACATTAAACCTTTTCGTTGTTCCTTATTAACACCCACTATTTTGTCTATCTTATTGGTCCTATCACCTATACGAATACACATTGTGGTGTTTTAGTAGCTTGAACTTTTTTTCTCACTTCTTCAAAACATCACTCGTTTTTGTATTTTCACAGTATGATAATTTGGATGCATACCAAAGTGATCAAAGAATTAAAAGTTATTTGTTGCTACTAATTATCCATCTGATTAAGTATTTTCTATTTCAGCTTAGAAGAAGCCTACGAAGCATTAAGAACATTTGAGGTTCTCGGAATTGAAAAGAAACCCGTTATAGCAGACGCCACTTGTAAGTCTGTGGTGGATACTCTTTCTTCACCGTCTTCAAACTCAAAGGACTTGTACCCCGCGTTACGAGTCAATGGGCTATTAAAGTGCAAGATCAGCACGGCAGCTTTGGAGGTATGATTAATCGTGCATCATGTTTTACTTATGATTCGGAATGCATTTATCTTTTAGCTTCGACTGCTTTAAGTGTTGTACTAACTTTTACATTTTTAGGGCATTGCATCAAGACTTAAGGATGGTCTCAAACATGCAACGTTGCTTCTTGATTATTACCATGCAGTTGGAGGTTTGCTACTCATCAAGGTAACCAGTCTTTTGGGAAACTACAGTAAGCCGGTGCTTGTTTTTGCATAAATCTAGACGATCTCGTCATGTCCAGATGTATTTAGAACAAAGTTTTGAATGAAATTTTGAAGCTTCCATCTATTAGGATCAATTTCGGGCTGTTATTTAAACATCAGCTTTCAGTTGACCTGATTTCTCTTCAATTCTCATGCAGGATCAGAGTCCTGAAGTGGATGTACTTCTTGGGAATGCTGATGGGATTGTACGCTCCATAAAGGTTGGTTATACCTATATACTACTGCACAGAAAAACATCTCTTCTTAAGAGCAAAATACTGTTACTTGCTATCTTTCTTTGTTGACATCTTAATTATTACCAGGCTCTCAGCCAAAGTGATGGAAGGTGGCGTTATAGTTCTAACAATCCTGAATCTAGCACTTATGCTGCTGGTAAGCTTTTTCTAACTGACGAGATCAATATCTATGGCTGTATTGACATTTTATTATTTAAAAATCGATTTACGTATTGCTGCACTGCTGAAGCACTCACATCTAATTATAACTTGGCTCAGGAATAGCATTTGAAACCCTTTCTGGAGTTGTATCATTAGCAGCTTCTGCAATCGACGAAAATCTGGTAAGTTAACGTTGCATTTTGCTTATGATTGTCTAAATCTGTCGAGACACTCTCGCAGCAACCACAAATTTGTATGCATATCAACCTACAAGTCCTCATGATTTTTATACTTTTGTTGAACAATGTTGTGTTCTAACCTCTTTGTACCTTGTACTCTAGTGGTGGACATATGAGGATAGTATAGTTATATATATCTGGTATTGAGTGTTCTGATGGGTTATTAAAAAGTATTATTTGCTTCAATCATCTGAAAAAAACTATATTTGCAAATGTGAAGTTAGCTAATTCTGCTGTTAAGGTTGTGGAGAGCTTTAATAGTTATTACCTGCTACTTAAATATTATTATTATTTCCCACATGCACGTATAAATTAACAATTCAGTACTGGGATCGTTCTAAGTTTTCTGGCTGTGTTTTGCTTGGATCTGTGTAACCGTTGAACTTGATGTTAATTGTGCCTTTCCCATTCTTTCTTGCTATAGTGAGCACAACTTTCGTGATGTTTATCATCTATTTTTACTGACTATAGCACGAAACGATCATGTTCTTATGATCTTATCTTTTCTGACAATTGGTTATCTTTTACAGATTGGTACACTGAAAAAAGATATCGTGAAGCTCTTTGACAGTATTGAGAAATATGGTTAGTATATCATTTGTCTTTCCCTTTTCAAAAAGCTGTATTTTTATTTCTCGTAGTGCTGAACCAATTTGTTACAGATAAAATTTATCCATGTTTAGATATTTGTATGTATGGCATTATCTTTGCTACTTTTCCTTCTCTTCCACCTAAAATCATATATGATAATCATTCTTTCTCTATTGTATTGACACTTGGTAGCGATTTCTGCTGTTCCCATGACATATCTACAAAATCACTATTTATAATTCTTGTTCCAAGATTTGGAAAACTGAGACCATATGAAAGGTACCATTGGAACGTGGACTTACTCAAAGTCCGAGACAAGTAATCACGAGCTTATAAGCTCACTGAGTTTTGTGTGTGTGCTGGTGATTGCTGATGTTTGTTAACATACTTGATGCATGTACTGTAGATTACCGGGCTTGATCAATTATATGATACTTAAGCTCTGTGATGAAGTTATCTGCATATTATGTATTGTTTCCAATGTATGTGCATCTTTTTGACGTGGTCATTATGTAAATCATTAACTGGTTATGGATTCGCTGGTATTACGTCTGTCTAAGTAAGACAACCTAACAAGAAGTGATGACAAACTGATGGAAACAACCAAATATATTTGTAAGTTGTAATAGGCTGCTTAATGGTATTGGAGTCGCTAGCATATGAATTGTCAATTCATATTGTTTATGGTGTTTGGATTTTGGTGGAACATCTTTAAGTTATAACTGGCAAACAGGCAACTACAAAAAATAGGATTGTCCGTTATAATCTTAATTCAATGAATATGTATTACAGAATTTGTGTCATTATGCAACTGAATAAAACATAAGTTTAGCATGTGTGGAGTAGTTGCTAATTGTGTCATGGAATCTGTGATTATGTGAGCGGGTTCCACTTGTATTAAGAAGTATATGCCTTGTAGCATGATTCCACCAATAAGTTGTTGTACCAGTGATTCATGGTTTCATTATTGTTTTGTAGATGATGGGGCTTATTACTTCGATGACAAACACATTGATGCAAGTGTACATCAAGGCCCGCTTTCAGCAACCTCAGCAGTTGTTCGAGGCCTGACAGCTTTTGCATCCACTTCTGGAAGTTTAAACGTGCGATACACTCTCATGCTCTTTTGCCACAGGCCACATTTCCTGTTAATAGTTTATTTCTAATTTTGCTCAAAATTTTGCAGATACCTGAGGACAAGATTTTGGGTTTGGCAAGGTTTTTCCTTGGAATTGGAATTCCTGGAAACAGCAAGGACTTGTATTACCAAATTGACGCTCTATCTTGCCTAGAAAACAATGGGTAAGTCTAGTCTAGCATGACCAGTTCATTTAGTAACATCACGTATTGTTTTCTTTCTCTATAATCACAAATCATTAACTGTTACAGGGTATCGGTTCCTCTTATTTTATCAGTTCCAGCTACCGTGCTTTCTTTGACCAATAAAGATAAACTTAAGGTATGTACTATTTTGCTTTATATATTATCATCTTTTGAAGCTCTAGTTGATTAAACCCTTAGATTATAACATTTCAGTGATAAAATGAGATCTTGAATATAAATTGAAAATCTGGAAATTGAAGAAAATGTGTAGAGACTACTTATTTTAGAGAATGAAGAATAAGTATTAGCTCCATTTTAAGTGCTCATTCTGCTACTTGATCACATTCTACATGGATTGAAGTATTGAACTGTGCTGAAATGGATTATACTATAAATTTGGATAATACATTTGTGCTTTTTGTTGTACATAAACGCATTAGCAAGCCAAGCCAATAAGAACTGCAAAATGAGCTTTCAAAAATATTTTGTGCAAACATTTGCTTGAAGTCACTGTTTTTTTTCAAAACAGCATATCATTAATTGTTTCTTTGAAGTGACCCATTCTGTCATTTGAACAAAATTATAAATGGAATTGTACAGGTCAGAGTGAGCACTGTCTTGGGATCTAGCGCTCCTCCTTTGTCAGTAAAACTCATGCAAGTTTTCAGCTCTGGTTCAAAGGATGCTTCAGTTCTTAAGCAGGTCATCTTTGAATACTCAGTTGTAATCCATGAATATATGCCATCTTGTTCTGGATGAGTTCTAGATCTGATTGTTATAATCTTCGTACTTCAGGAACTTCATTTTGATCCAAAAGAAGCAATCTATACCATGGATGCTCTGCCAGAAGGTGTTGACATTGGGGATTATGTTTTTGCTTTTGAGGTACTTTTTTATCCAAAACTGATACCTTTCAGTCTTTTATGCTTCAGTTTTGTCTTTATGTCCTGGAATAATTATATCTTTGCCCCAAAATTAATTTATTTTCTGCCAGATTGTGCTTTCAGACCCAGAACTTAAAAGTAAATATGCAACTGGAGGCCGTACAAAAGTGCCAGTTCACGTTACGGGAGTTGTTAAAGTCGATAATGCCAAAGTTACATTGCTTGAGGGGGATAGTGTAGAGTCTGAAAAAAAGTATGTCACTTCACTTTATTCAAGAAAATTAGTTTCCCTGTTTATACTTGATTCTTTCAATTTCGTTGTGTTCCTAGAAGTGTTTCATGTTTATACTTACGTCATTGCAATCTTTGATGTGTTAGGCTTGATTTACCTGGAAAGAATGATGTGGCTTTATCAGCAAACCACCTTCAAAAGTTGCACTTGTCTTTTCTGTTGACAACTCCGTTTGGAAAACCATTCAAACCTCATCAGGTCTCTGACCCGTTTCTACACTGTCTGCATTTGACCTGTCTTTTGTCTGTGAATCTCATTTAAGTTTTATTTACTTGCAGGTATTTTTAAAATTGAGGCATGAAACTGGAGTTGAGCATATCTTTGTTGTTGAAAACACTGGGAAGCAGTTTAAGATAACTCTGGTAAAGTTCTTTTCTATTTTAATATTACTGTTTCATGTTGCGAGAAATGGTATATTTAGCTGGCAAACTAGGCGGATTAGATGGGTTGGGTAATGGTTTGAGTCACTAACTTTTAAAATAGGCAAATTGGGCTGGGCTTGGTTTATCTGCCGATACCTAATTAATCTTTTAACAGTTAATTAACGTATTACGTATTAGTACAAAATTTATAGTATCAAAGTGGTATATAGTTTATTTGAATACCTCGATTTTGTAGGTTGAAAACATTCAAAAGACACTCCCCGCAACTTTCAACTGTGTTTCATGTTTAGCTAAGTTTTAAAATTAGGTCCATTTGACCATTTGGAGCTATATTCATAACCCAAATCAACCATTTATCAATTTAATAGGTTAAAATTGCCACCTGTAGTTTCCACAACACTACTATATCCTATGCAGCACTGTTATAATGGATTGTATTCATGCAATGATTAATTTACACCAAGAATTTAGGAAAAAAAACTGTGCTTGGTAGAGTGCCTTCAGTAGAAATATAAAATGTGAGCTTATACATACATTTTTTTGAATGGCAGCAAAGCTTATAAGTACATGATTCTCCCTTTTTAATTACTTGCCACATGTTGGATTATCTTTTGACACTTCTAAATTCCATGTTTCAGGATTTTCTTGGTCTTGTTGAAAAGTTTTTCTATCTCTCTGGTCAATATGACATAGAACTGACCGTGGGTGATGCCGTCATGGTAAATACTGCATTTTATCGATAATATAATATCCTATACGTAATTTTGTCTGTCATTCTCTAAGCTAATTTCCGTATCGCAGGAGAATTCTTTCTTACAACCTCTCGGCTCTATTGAGTTAGATCTACCTAAGGCACCTGAAAAGGCAACACAACCCCCTCCACAAGCTGTTAGTCCATACTTGAGATTTGGTCCCAAGGCAGAGATAAACCACATCTTCCGGGTTCCTGAAAAACGTCCTCCTCAAGAGGTTTCTTATGCTTTCTTGGGCGTCGTTCTTTTTCCATTGCTCGCATTCTTGGTTGGGGTAAGTTCATCTGTTGATCCTATACTTAGGTATTTGTGCATACAAATCTGGAAGAATTAATTATAGTGTGATTATCGTCACCAAATAATATCTGCTCTGCTTTCCCCCATTTTTTAGAATTATTATGGTAATGAAACTATTCATGTTGCTTGTTTTAACTTTTATATAATTTTCTATTGCAGTTATTACGCCTTGGTGTAAATTTCAAGAACTTCCCTACATCAGCCGTACCCGCTACATTTGCCATCCTTTTCCATGGTGGCATTGCAGCGGTTCTCTTGCTTTATGTGTTGTTCTGGTTGAAGGTACGCCTACACTTTTACCTCTTACAGACCATTCGAGAACTCCCAAGTTCACCTCTAATATAAACATGTTCTTTTTTTGTCTTTTTACTTCCACAGTTGGATCTTTTCACCACATTGAAAACTTTGGGACTTCTAGGGATCTTCTTAATGTTTGTGGGACACAGGACTCTTTCTCACCTTGCCTCAACAGCAGCCAAGCTAAAATCGGCTTGAAAAAAGCGACAAAATAGATATTGTTATAGTAGAAGTATTAGACATTGAGATACAACAGTCACTGAATCATGTTCTCATAATCTGTGGTGGATTTTGGATCGTGATTATATTTAGAGGAGTCAAATTAAGAATTCAATTTTGACTATTTGAGCTTGATCTTGTAATGTTATCCAATCTTATTTAGATATTTTTACAGCCTCGTGTAGTCATATTTAATTTTTCCCATTATTGTCACTTCAACTTAGTTATGCACTTATATAACAAGAATTGGGTCAAAATTAACGCTCAAGTTGGTTTTTTTCTCAAGCTTTAATAAGAAGTTGAAGAAAGGAAAAAGAAATAATAAAATCGCTAATTTTAATAGAGTTCTGAGTATAATTTACATAAATGTTCAAGTCTACTCTTATTGACGAGACATCTATTCTTTGTAACATGTTTTGATGATGGTTTTAAGATCTTTGTTTTATATACTTCTTTTTGTTAAATTGTGGGGGTGTTTGGCGAAATTAGTAAGAGCCGAAGCCGTACTTGATCTAAAGGTAAAACTAATATTATATGTAGTTTTTATTTGGGGCAAATCACTTGAAAATGTAGTTAACTTGCCAATTTTTATGGTTGTATGTATCTATTTTTTTTTTCACATTCTATCACTAAACCTCCATCGTTAGTCCTTTCTGTGTACTCGTTACCAAAAAAACCTGCATCGTTAGTCCTTTATAATAATGACCGTTAATACATAACTTAAAATTTGGTTATCTTACGCTAAACTTGTATCGTTGGTCCTTTATACTAACGATCGGTAAAAAATAACTTAAAATTTGATTTTCTTACGTTGCCGTCCGTTTTTTTCATGTTTTCGTCCGCTTTTATACGTTTTCGTTCGTTTTAACATCGCTTCCTTTTTTTGCATTTTCATCCGTTGTTACACGTTTTCGCCGTTTTTTTTGATTTCGTCTGTATAGTTTTCGCCTCGTTTAAACACGTTTTCGTCCATTTTTCACGTTTTCATCCGCTTCTCCACGTTTTTGTTCGCACTTTTTGTCCGTTTTTCACACGTTCATCCGTTTTTACACGTTTTCATTCGTTTTTAACGTTGTCTGTATTTATGTTTTCGTCTGTTTTAACACGTTTTCGTCCGTTTTAACACATTTTTGTCCATTTTTTCACGTTTTCATATGTTTTACATTTTCATTTTTTTTGCATTGCCATTTTCTGTATTTACATTTTCTTCCATTTTAACACGCTTTCGTCTATCATAACATCGTCGTCAATTTTTCACGTTTTCTTCCGTTTCGACATGTTTTCAATCGTTTTACACATTTTCGTCAGTTTTTGCATCGTTCATTTTTACACGCCGCGACGTTTTTTAGTGCTTCTATACGTTTTTGCACGTTTTGCCATTTTTTGAGGTTTTCATACGTTTTTTCACGTTTTCATCCGTTGTTCCACGTGTTCGTCCACGTGCAAAAACGGATAAAAACGTACGAAAACTTGTAAAACAGACGAAATGTGTAAAACGGACGAAAACGTGTTAAAATAGATGAAAACATACAAAAACAAATGAAAAGATGCAAAAATTGACGAAAACGTATAAACGGATGAAAGCATGCAAAAATGAATGAAAACATGCAAAAACGGACGAAAACGTGTAAAAACGGATAAAAATGAGTAAGGAAGGATGAAAACGTGAAAAAACGGACGAAAACGTGTTAAACCGGATGAAAACGTGTAAAAACGGACGAAAACGTCCAAATACGGACAAAAACATGTAAAAACGGAAGACAAAATGTAAAAACGGATGAAAACGTGAAAAACAGACGAAAACGTGTTGAAGGTGACGAAAACGTGTAAGAACAGACGAAAACATTTTAAAACGAACGAAAACGTGTAAAAATGAGTTAAAACGGATGAAAACGTGTAAAAACGGACGAAAACGTGCAAATACGGATAAAACGTGTAAAAACGGATGAAAACATGTAAACGGATGAAAACGTGAAAAAACGGACGAAAACGTGTTAAAGGTGACGAAAACGTGTTAAAACGAACGAATACGTAAACACGAAAACGTAAACACGGATAAAACGTGTTAGAAAGGATGAAAACATGAAAAACGTGTTAAAACGGATGAAACGTAAAACGGACGAAAACGCGCAAATACGACAAAACAAAAACGGTAAAACGGATGAAAATGTGTTAAAACGAACAAAAACGTGTAAAAACGGACGAAAATGTGGAAAAAACGGACAAAACAACGTAAGAAACTAAATTTTAAGTTATTTTTTAACGAGTGTTAGTATAAAAGACCAACGATGCAAACTTTAGGGTAAGATAACCAAATATTAAGTTATTTATTAACTGACGTTAGTATAGAGGACTAACGATGCAGGGTTTTTTTTTAACGAGTACACAGAAAGGACTAACGATGGAGGTTTAGTGATAGAATGTGAAAAAAAAAAGATAGATACATACAACCACAAAAAGTGGTAAATTAACTACATTTTCAAGTGATTTGCCCTTTTTATTTTCTTATTGATGATTAGCAAATTAGATATAGCAGTAGCTTATTATACACGTTAAATTATATCACATTATATTTCAAGTTTTTATTTGTTCATTATTGAGATTTTAAAAATATTTAACTAATTTAGCTTGAGTGATACACATCCGTTTTAAAATAAGTGGCCATCTTGATTTTTTTTTTTTTTTTTTTTTTCAACTTTGACTTTAATTATTTTTTAGGTAAATTGTAAAAATGGTCCCTAAAGTAGCCCAAATGCGGAAAAAATACACCGAGATAAAAACTATTGCAAAAACGACATTAATGTTCCATATTTTTGCAAAAAAGCCACCGAGAGCTACTTTATGCTAACGCCCGTTAGTTATCTCGTTAGCCAAAAATACATATGAAATGACTAATATACCCTTTCATCTTCACACACAATCCTCATTGGCTCCGCCGCCCTAACTCGTTACCACACAAACCCGACAACCTATTCAGATAAAATCCTCATTGACTTATAGTTCCGGTTATATTACATCGATCTTCCTTGCCTTTGCACAATACGGTAAGAACATAGTGCATTTTCCTGTTTACTTAAATATTGTTCTTGGTTTTTAAAGAAGGTACATTTGTTGTTAATGTTATGGATTTATAATTGTAGGTGGTCCTATGGCAAATGTAAAAGAAGTAGAGGTGGATACTGAAACAAAAGAAGACAGTGGCGATAGTGGTTCAGAGTATTTGGATTATAATCCAAAGAATGACGAAGTGTTTGATGATGATGGTGAGCATATACTTGAAGATGTTCGTGTAAGTAACTCTAATATGATTGTCAATCCCGATAGTAAACATGATTTAAGTATATTTGTTTTTACGGAGCATTATTCAATGCTTAGAGAGTATGGCCCAAGAGTTGGTTAATCAAAATCCAGGCACAATTGTTAGGATTGATGTACAGCTAGAACTAAATCTAGAGTCTTCAACAAAAACTTTTAGAAGGGTGTATGTGTGTTTGGGAGCTCTGAAACAAGGTTTCAAAGCTTGTGGCAGAGAATTCTTAGGATTGAATGGATGCTTCATGTCATGTCCTTTTTCTAGGTCAAATACTAACAGAAGTTGGGGTTGATGCAAAAAATGGGATTTATCCAGTAGCATATGTTGTAGTTGATGCACAAAATAAGGCATCTTGGTGTTGGTTTTTGAAACTACTTGGAGAGGATCTTGGTATAGAAACCAACTACAAGTTCACTTTCATTTCTGATAGGCAAAAGGTACACATTTCTATTATATAATTTGTTAATACAAATAAACCATAAAAACGTTTATTTATATTTTACGATCTTCTAATGTTTTGTCGATAACAAACGTAAAATCATTTTAACGAAATAAATAAAATACATAAAAGCTTTGAGCCAATAGTTTACTAACACACTTTTACTAAACATATAAAACCATCAAAACATGTTTAGTTAAATAAGTTATATAAAACCAAAACAATTTTTATAAAACACTTACAAGTAATTTTGTTTACTTATATTTTATAAAAATGTATATGTGCTTAGTATAACTTGTAATGGGTAAATGTTGGTAAAATCAAAGTCCATAACCCATACCCACGAAGCATGATCCATAACCCATGACCCATTGCATGACATCATGCATGAAGTCATGTTGGATATTATCCATGATCCATAACCCAAAGTCCATGACCCATGACCCAAGATCCATAACCCATTGACTATGTACATTGTATCTTGTTGAGTATTCATGATCCAAAGTCCATGACCCATGGTCCATAACCCATAACTCGGTTTGCAACCCAAAATCCGGACTAATCTGACCCAGTAGCCGGATCCCTTGATTTGCACTGGCCGGATCCCTTGGGTAAGGGATCCGCCGGAACCGTGGAACAGTAGGCAAGTTTTGCCTATAAATAGTGAGTCATTTATCTCTTGCTCACTAACCCTTTTAGACATATCCTCTCTCTATGTTCTAACCTCTCTCTAACCCACGGGTCTAAATGGATCATTCTATGTAGTTTTCTCTTTGTGTGATTCTCTAGGTTCCTCTTAAAGGCGAGATCACAACCTTTTGAATACGTGCAAGCTCAAGGTCAGGAGTTGCTAAACTTCGTCGTCATCAATACCACTGAAGTGCATCTTGTTGATAGTTCTTCTCTCCCTCTAATAGTGTGTCGTGTTGAAGGCATTGGTGTATAGTGCCAAAGGTGTACATTCGATATGGGGTGTCGATGTATATTTGTGTAGTTTGGGTTAAAGGATATTGATATCCTTTCAAGTATTGTAAAAAGGAGTTAGTCTTCTTTGGGTAGTAGTGTTGGGTAGTAGTTCCTCCTTTGTAATGGAACTCGGTATCTAGCCTTGTACCGGATAAAGTGTAGGCGATGTTGTGATAGGTTTGGTTCTACCTCGTGGAAGAACTCGGTGTCTAGCCTTGTACCGCATAAAGTGTAGGAGACGTTGTGAAGGCTTCTCCCCCACATTAAGGAGCTTGTGTTGTGTAGTGCTTAGAAACTCTCGAGTTGGGTACTCGGGGAGTGGAGTAGGGCAAGGAAGGTGTCCTTGTAGCCGAACCACTATAAATACTCGTATTGTGGTTTTGTGTTCCTTTACTCTTTATCTCTTTGCATTATTTTTCATATATGTCCATCTGTCAATATCCAACACACGATCTAAATGGATTGACATAAGTCGATCTAAATACTTTAAAACGAAGTTTTAATCGGCAAAACTATTCAACCACTCCTTCTAGTTTTTCACATAATTAATCACGTGTTTTATGAAAAATGAGAACATGTATAGTTTTAACACCATCCTTAACTGTTCACAGAGACTGATACAAGCCTTTACTAGTGTGTTTCCAAGTGCTAAAACACAGGGTTATGTGTTAAGCATATTCAGGAGGATATAAAGTCACATTTTAAAGGAGGTGTTTACAAGGACATGCTTTGGAAGGCAGCTAGAGCCACTACTGTTGAATTCAACAAAGAGATGGCGCATCTCAAGTATTACAATCTACTCGCTATGATTGGTTGATCAAGATTCCACTGAACAATGTAGCAGTATGATTGGTTGATCAAGATTCCATTTGACAATAGCAGATCACATTTTTCAGGTAATTCATTAACTTGCACTGGACAAAAGCATACTGATAATTGATCATATACTTATATAGTGTGTGATTTGTTTAACAGGCAGAGCCCAATCTGGTCTACTCTTAAACAACACATGTGAGGTGTTCAATAGACAACTATATGATGTCAAAGATCGACCCATCATTACTTTTCTTGAATATATCAAAGAGTACTAGATGAAGAGGATTGTAGTAGTTCAGCAATTGATTGATCAAACTGTTGGACCACTTACTCCTACGGTGACAGCTATGTTTGATGCTATCAAAAAAGAATCTACCAACTGTGTTGTTCAATGGACTGAAGGTACTTTATATCAAGTAATCGTGCCTTACGAGGATCAGTGTGTGGTTAACATGGATACAAAGAAGTGTTGCTTGTAGGAAGTGAGCTGACTGGCATACCATGTAAACATGTGCGGGTCTGCAATAAATCACATGATCGACAATGAACATGGTTTGGTATACCTGAAGAGTGAGTTCATGCCGCTACGCATCTAGAAACATGGTAACGATATACCCATTCAAGATCAATGGCTATAGTGGTAGCGACTTCTGCCAAGAGTTGAGTAAACATCAATTAATACCAACCATTCACAAAC
>OU343223.1:97808189-97834054 GCA_910596185.1 Chrysanthemum makinoi | reverse complement strand
AAAGAAAGAGTTACGAGTAACAAATCAGTTTAGGCTTAAGGTTAAGAAGTTACGCTATACTTTTGTTGGAGCAAGAAAAATCTTATGCGTAAATTGATAAAAGACCCTCGACACAAGGCCCATTAATACCAAACCAATCGGACCCCTCAGTTCAACAAACCATCATTGGTCCATGGTTTTTCAAGTTAAAGAAAACAAAATGACTCGCAGCAGAGAAACATCAAATCGACCATACCAAAATCTAAACCTATATCTAGACTCACCAAAGGACCCTCACACTCCCCCAAACTCATCATTCAATCATCAATAATTGAAAACAGAAAATTAATAGATCTCAGATTGCTTCATACTTTGTTTCCAATATTTAAAAAGTTTTTTTAGTATTGAAGGCTAATCATCATCATTGATCCATATTGTGTAACTATCCGAATATAAAGAAATGAAAGAAACAAGTGTGTTACTTCACTTTCTTGGTTCGGTTGAATCATAACAAGAAACGAAAAAATTAAAATCACATAAACCTACCCGAGACCCAATGGATCTTGAATCCATAAGACTTGTGTTCTTGATTCACTTGAGCTTAAAAGGAATAAGGAGAGAATTAGTTATGATTCGTGTTTGGATTGAATGAAAGGGTTTAATTTGTGTTTATGAGATTCGTTTTATGCTGATGATGAGATGCGTGATTATTTTTGTGTGGATGAGAGTATTGATGACTGATTAGGAATTAGAGGAGGGAGGCGGATTGTGTTAAGAGAAGTAATTTTTAGGTTTAGGTCAAGTAATTGTGAGACTATCTCATACACGGTTATAAATATTTGTTTTGGATCGAGTACTCAAAAAGTTGGAGTGGGCTTGTGGAAATAATTCTTGCATTTGGGCTGCTGTCTGAATATTGGACTTGGGCCGGTGGTAATATACATTAATTTGGACTAATATGGTGGGCTGCATGTAATGAACTCACTCTCTAGGGATAATAAATGTGTGATATCATTGGGTTGATATAAAATTGTTAACTGATTTTTTTACAAAAATTTTAGTTACAATTTTGATATTAAGAATGGTATTTTGGTATGATAATTTTCACGGAGGATACAAATTCATGGCTTGAGCGATAATATGAAAATATGACTTCGGGGTTTTTGTACGGTATTATTGATTTGAAGTTGAAGTGACGTTTCAAGGATGTACTTATTTATCTTTGAGATAAGTCGATGTCTCAAGATAACTTGATGGGGCACATTATGAATTGACAATCTGGTTATAACTGATGTAAGGAGTTACGTTGTAGTGCTCACAGTGTATAACTATCACTTTAAGGAGTTACGTTGTAGTGCTCAACGGCGTTGTGGATTGTTCAAAAATTTAAAACAAGCAGTAAGTCACTAAGTTGGGATGTTTACTTCCTTTTCAAGTTAGTCGTATCGGGTTATCTCCATATCTGGTCATTACTATTAGCCGGTGAATTCAAAGGAGGTTCGTTTTCAGGTTGGTTTGAGAGAATTATTGAGAGTATTTTTGTGACATATTCTCACAGAACTTTGATCAAGCTAAGGCTTTAACATTGCATCAAGAAAAAGGTAATACGGCATGTACGCAACATTATGATGATTCTGGTAGCTCGCAACCATCAGGAGAGAGAAGTTGGTATTTCTTCTTCCGTGATTGGATTACGAAGGGAATTATGCTTAAGACTGAAGAAGAGAAGTAGTGGTGTGCATCGGGCTTTTACCAACTTGGATACAATACTAAGTGAGTTATGTTGTTACGATGTTCCCAGAACGACAACCATTGTGCTTCAATCAAGATTCTACTTTCTCCGCTGCGTGTTGGAAGAGTGTTGTTGATTCACAAGGGATCAAAAGAAAGAAAAAAGACTCACTAGTTAGGAGGGAGTAATAACCTAACTAGACCGTTACATTTGAAGTTCAGAGCTACAAGGATTTGTGCCGTCAGCGCCAAAGATCAAATGCCGAGATTGTCGGAAGAGAGAACTTCAAGTTTGCCTCAGTATCTAGACTACAGAGACTTTGCGCTTCAACAAAGTCAACATTGTTCATTACTATTGTAATTTAATTTGTTTTGTATTTATAGGTCTCATTGTAACCATTCACGTGTGACGATATCTTGGAGGGAGATTGTTAGCCTTGCTTTTTTATAAAGATAATGTCACACTAGTGAAATGGACTAGATTCGTAGTATATTTTGCTCGCAGGGACTAGTATCGTTTAAGTGGAAAAGTTGTAAAGTGTAGACCCTATAAATACCTCTCATGACTCTTCATGAGGGGTGAGGTTAATCATTGGGTGTTTGTTTGTTTTTCTTGTGTTAATAAAACTCATCTTTTTTTTCTCCCCCCTCTCTCTACTTTCTCTCTCTAGAAGATGAATCACTTCATCTTCTTCCACCAACCTAGACCTCCAAAACCACGTAAATCATATGTTCATCGATCCTAACAAAGGACTTAATAATCGTTTTTATAAGGACTTAGCCATTATAAGTAATCATCCTTATAATGATTCCAAGATAATTTTTAGTGTTCTTATGATACCCTCATGATGTATTATGCTCCCTTAACATGTTCCCATCAAGGCATGAGTTAAATTCAAGTTTTGATTTCATGATCATGGTAGATTTTGGAGGTTTTAGTTAAAAGGCATGTTAGAGGCGATTTTAGACATGTTTGATGTTCATAGACCAAGTTGGCACGATTTGTAGATTATAGAATTATTAAGTTTAAATTGTGAAGTTCATGTCTCGGTAAATGGAGTTAATTCATGTTAATGATGCTTAGATAAAACCAGGGTTTAGCATCGCAGACCCCAAAACTGACCGGACCGACACAAACCCGACCGAACTGAAGGAACAACGATCTGGTCTCGGTTCCAACTTTTTCCTTATTTCGGTCTTGGGGTCGGTTTGGTCTGTTCGGTCTTACGTACAAACCGACCATTATGCCTTTTTGGACCGAAGAACCAGACCGAATTGGGCTAAATCAGTCTCAGTCTGGTCCGGGCTTGGTCGGTCCGGTCTGGTCTTAGCCCAATGCCCACCCCTAGATAAAACCTTAAGGGGTGTTCGACATGAGGCTTTAATACCAAATTTAAACATGTTATAAGTGCGAATCTTATTGAAAATGATCTCCAACATGTTTAGTAAGCTAAGATGTTATTATGCAAGTTATTAGGGTTGTTTTATGTTGATATTTGGTCATTTTGGACAAATATGAAAACGGGACAATAGGGTTTGCAGAAAATTTTGTCAAATTTGAAGGATCGTAAAGATTTAACCGTTCGTCAGATTAAGATGAGTTCTAAACCAAACTTGTAGTTCTCTGAGTCTACTTGCTAACAAAATTGGCCCCAGGTCCTGAATCAAAGTTTGAGTGGGTCAAATCATCAAAGTTCATCAAACTATCCAAAAAGCGTAGATTTTGCTATTTCACATAAGTTAACAAAAATGATGAAGGGTATGTGTATGGATGTTAAAGCAGGTTCCAATGACTATAGAATGGTATATTTGTGTTTTTAGGTAATCTTGGAAGTCCAGGAATTCCCAAGGAGTGCCTAAGCCAACCAAGGTGAGCAACAGTTTTGTATTATCTTTTATGTGAATTTATCAAGTTTAGCGCAAAAGTTAGCATGTACTTATGTATGGCAGTAAGTAGTAGAACTATATATATGTCCTATTGCATTAGTAAAACTCCATATAAGGTGTTATATGATGCGGAATAGTCCATGAGCGTAGAATCTGCAATGTTGTTTGGAAAGTGCAGTGTATACGCACATATACACTGAACATGTATACGGCGTATACACTAGAACAGGGGTATACAACGTATACACCTAAATGTTTATACGGCATATACACCTACATATTAGGTTTATCAGGTTTATGTTTATAGTTATATTCGAGAACGAGCAAGTATGAAAGTAACGGATACTAGCTCCATGTTTACTAGAACTTACATAACTTTTAGAATGTATGAATAGCTTTGGATATAGCTGAATGTTGCCATGTTCATAGACTCGGAAATAGCCGAGTATCACTTATTATGTCATGATTCGGATATACCCGAATACAAGCCATGATAAGGGTGCTCGCAGGAAGCTTCATTAGCCATGTAATGGGTGCCTAAGAAATGCACTGTCAGTCATGTAGCGAGCCTAAGAAGTGCACGATGTATAACTCCTACAGAATCATCCTATGTAGGTGGCCATTGGTTAACATAGTATTTACATTCATTGCGGATAACTCATGTTTAGAAATAATATATCACGTTTACATGTTTAAACATCCTTTGTGGATGACTTGAGTTTAGAAAGCACGATGAAACGTTAGTGCCACAAGAAGAGTACTCGTCGGTTAGGAAAGTTCTCACTCATAACAGGAGGATTAAGTGTTGTCCAGTCAGAAGCATGTGCTCAAATATTATGCCATGTTTATGAATTTAGAATCAGGTTTATATATATCATGTACAAGAAGCAAGACGACTAAAAGTCGTACTATTTATAGCATATTTTATATTAATATGCTCATGTTTAGAATTGCAAGCCGTAGATCTAGAATGTGCTTATGCACCCATGCAGAAACTCATATATACTATAACTCACGTTTCAGGATTAGACAAGCAAATCAATACATTTGCTTAAGGACAAGCAAATACCAAGTGTAGGGATATTTGATAAGGATTTAAAACATACATTTTTAGGGGGTCATTTAAGCCCTAAATCGATACATTTTATATCCTTTACTGCTTAAAATCATTCCTTTTCATATTTTGGTCTTTTGTAAGCAAAATACTGGAATCAATCACTTTTGGACGAAAAGGAGCGAAAACATGAAGAAAATGGCAAAGTCAAGAAACAAGGTTGAATTATGCACCTGACGGCGTCCCAAACCAAAGGGCGACGCTGTCGCTAAGGAGGGTTTTTAATAGAATTGCAAGCGACGACTCATGTGTGATTTTGGTTCTATAACATGACGACTTTAATTCTGGAAGGCGTCACTCTTTATTTTACACTAGACGTCCAAGAACCATTTCAAGACGACACCCCTTATGAAGACAGACGACGTCACACATCTCAACAGACGCCGTCCCAACGATGACTTGGCCCAAACGAAACCCTACAGACGGCGACCACGGCATCACCACGAGCAACAGACGACGCCGTCGCATTTGTAAATATATATATAGAATTTGATTTTTCTGCATTTAAAGGGTAGTATTTTGGAGATCCAGCCTTAGTTCATTAATAGTCCGACTTGGACAGTATTTTAGGGTTCCAAACCCTTCTTTACACCTAAACATAAGCTTGTTAATCCATTATATATTAGCATGTTTATCCTATGTTCAATTGTTTGTGTGTGTGCATGCTTATCTATCATGAGTAGCTAAATTACTATTGTGTTTGCTTAGATCTATGAAACCTAGTTGTTAATTATTGTTAGGTTGTCTCTTGTTTTAATTGGTAGACGCTAGAGTAAGGAAAACTGGCTTCTTCTTTAATTGTTGCGAGCTTGAACGTCCTAAATAGCACAAAGCTTGAGAGTGCACTTGAGCCATCGTTGTGTTTATTGCGTGAGTTGTAGCTTTAGGATAATAGAGTATTCAGGGGAGATACTACTGGACTTGGTGATCCCGGATAGTCTAGAAGATAGTTACAATTCATAGAACTAGGGAATTAGACACCCTTATGACTAACATGGAATACAATGCACCAATTATGACGAGGATGTGACAATTCAACCGACTAATAAGAGATAACTAGGGAGTAATAACATCTAAGTAAATGCTTTTAATTATCATAAGAACACACCAATCGATCCATAGCTTATCTTTTCCTTTTCATTAGCATAATTAGTTATTAGTTTAAAGAATTAGTAGTTAAAATTGGTAGAAGTACCACCCCCCACTCATATACCCTGAGATATTTACTTGTTTTCTAAAAAAAAATGTAAAAATCTAAAAAATAATCTTCCTCAACCTCACCTTCTCGTCATACATCTCTACTAGCATCTCTATTCCCCTAGAGAACGATCAACCCCCTGGGCTTACCCATACTACATTGCAATGATTAGGTACACTGCCTAGTGGGTTGTAAAGCTTGCTCGTAGAAAAGGAAGTCTTTCGACCCCGAACCTCCCATCAACGATAATCTCAACCATTCTTTGTTATTCAACTTGTTAATGCCCCAAAACTTTACGATTAAGTGTCAAATTTGTATCAATCAAGTTATGATCTCAATGTGTATATTTAAAACAAGTATTTTGAAAATGAGTCAAAATAGGGGTGTTTGGGTTAACACCCGCACTCATAGTATTATGCTTCCGCATACCAAACTAATGTACAACGTTTATGTATTATGTTAATGAAATGCGTTTTCAGACTTAATATGTTTTCAGAAATGTGCTTGGTTCATATTTTATTTTATTTTGCAATTTTGCGTAAGTGCAGGTCGATATGGCATATAGGGTTCAGGCCTATACGGTGTATTTAGTATTTAATTTTTTTTACCGGCGTTTCAACTTTTGATTTTGTTGCTATTTAATCGACAGGGGAGTTTGATTTTGGCGCGAGACTAATCGATGTTAGACTGTTAGTGCCTAGGGAGGTCTTTCTTAGGTTGCTCTTGCTCTATATTGTTAATGTCGAAGCTTTTAATCATGTTTTTTAAGTCGTAACTTAGGCGATATTTTGAGATTAAACTTGAATAACTTGAACGAGTAAGTTTGACTGATAAGTACCGCATGGAATATATGAGTAAGTATTCTATATATATAACAATTCTTCATGGATCAAATCCCAAAGTCTTTATTTTAATATTCCTATACCGATTAAAAAATGAAAAAATACGGTCCCAAACAAAATGGTCTGACGTGTCCCAAAAACTAAAAAAGGAAATTACGAAACAGCCCCCGAAATTCTTATTATTTACGACTTTTATATACAACAAACTTTATTTATCGTTTAACTAATATATACCTCGCGATTTATTGAATAAAAAAAATACCGCCAAAAAGGTCTATCGATAACGAACAAAATGAGCCGTATATTCATATGTTTTTGACATACGTATGATTTTATAAAAAATGTTGAAGTTTAATATCTATATATAGTTTTTCAATAAAAAAAACTTTCAAAATGCACCATTAACCTTTGAAATAACTTTAAAAATTATCATAAATTTTCAACTACCTAGGCTAAAGACGTCAAGTTTTATGAAAGTTTCAATTATATAATTGGCCCGGAGATTAGATTTATGAGTGTGTATTTCTACTATCAAACACAATCATGCTTCGCGTAACAATAAAGATAAAACTATGACACTCGTGCCCCCCGCAGCAACGCGATAGATCGGCTGCTATGGGAGAGAGTGCAGGTGGTGGTATCCTAAAAAAATGGCAAACACCCCCACCGCAACGCGGCGGGTTCCTCTCCCTCATTGAGAACGAATTACTACAAATGTCTTGATTGCAACATGAACTCTCGATTATAATACGTTAAGGGCCCGTTTGGTATGTGGGTTTAGGTGGGGTTGGGTTGAAATTTAAGCAAAATCCAATGTTTGGTTTTATTACATTGGTCTCACGCACGGGTCTAAGTCCAAATTTTCATCGTTGTCTAATATGGTAGGATTTTGACCATTCAATACATTAAAAGGTCATTTAATACTCTAATTTCAGCCACAATTTCTTGTCCTTTTAGTATTAATTTTAATTATTAATTATTTTACTAACCATTAAAAATTCTTTTTAAATTAAATATAATATTTTCTCTCACCTCAAATTTAAATTCTAAATCAAATTAAAATCAAAATCCAAATCCTAATCATAAACTCATCTACAAACCAAACGGGCCCTAAATAATGACAAAAACAGTGTTGTCCTGATATTTCTATGTCTAATGTATGGCGACTATTTACTCACGTGAAATGGTTTGTTTAATAGACGCATTATATAAAAAACTTTAAGGACATGAGAGTTGGGCGTTGAAATGCAAGCACCTACCCGTGTATGACTCGGTTTTCCAAAAGCAAGATTGCATAAAACATGTAACATATTAATATCATGGTTCTATCAAGAGATACTTTTTACCTACGTGTGTTCATGAAATTGGCGAGTCAATATTATTACTAAATACAAGTTTAAGTCTATATTTGAATAGAGATACACTTGTAGTGAAGAGATTCAGTTAGAATAAAAAATAGAGTAAACTACAAATTATGTCCTTAAAGTTTGCTATTTTTGCGAGAAATGTTTTGAAAAATAAATTATGCGAGTTGTGTACTTAGTTTGGACAAGAATGCCTCTGAGGCTGCATTGTTCATGTAAATTTGTGATTTTGGCTAACAAGCGTTACAAAATCCCGTTAGTCAAAATCAAAGGCCATTTGAAATAACTAATTTACCCTCTTCCTTTCCCACTTCTACTTTATTTTTAATTTTCACCACCGCTACCCTCTACCACCACAACCTGCACCAGCACCACCACCCTCTACCACCACACAACCACCACCACCCTCTACCGCCACACAAGAAATGAGAAAAAGGGTGGAGGAGGCCAAATTGACTTGACTAAAATTTTCATCTTTGTGGTTAACATATCTTAAGTTCAAATTGGTGGTTTGCTTGATCCCAATAGTTACAATGTATGCCGCCTTATTGGTGGTCGGTGGGATAATCATGATATTGTGATGCAACTATTATGATCTATTGATCATGAGAGAGACAAAAAGAGGTCAAAACATGTGAGCTAAGAACCATTATATCTAGAAATAAAGGTTTAATAACAACGAGAACTTATGATGTTACTAGTTGAGAATTATGAACTGAGAGTACTTGTGATGTTACTAGTTGAGAACTGAGAACCATTATATCAGCTAAATCAGTTTACCTCCTTTTGGTATTCATTATTGTATATATGTTAGTAAATTCTTGATCTTGCAAGTCCTCGCCGAACTTTCTCTTTACACCAGGAAAGGTTTTCAAACCGGGAAGAGAGTCATTTCACATTTTTTCACATGGCCTTTAACTTTGACTAACGGGATTTTGTAACGCTCATTAGCTAAAATCGCGAATTTTCATGAACAATGCAGCCTCATGGGCATTATTCGCAAAAAGCCCAAACGTTAGGTACACAACTCGCATAATTTTTTTTTCAGAGGCATTTCTCGCAAAAGTAGCAAACGTTTGGTACATAATTTGTATGAGAAGAATTTCTAGTCAACCATTTCAAATAGAGGGAAAATTTAAAGCAATATGCATATGTTTTTGTAGGTGCGTTTGACATATGCGTTTGTGATTATTTCTCACTATTCTCATTTTAAATTTATTTCTCATTATTAGTGGATAATTAGTCCCAAGCCCGGTTTGTGGGTTTTGGGAATTAGGGTTTTACCATTATAAATAATGGTTATCAATAAAGTTATACCTACGGGTTTCATTGTCTTACATGGTATCAGAGCCAGGTTCAAAGATGAAGAAGAAAAAGAAAAAAAATAATACGTAAGTCCGATTGTCCATTTCTGTTCATACGTGAAGATTTATTATATGGCTGTAGTGCCTTTTTGGTTTATTCGAAGGAACATGTTACCGATTGTGTGTCGTTTCTGTTCGCTTAAAAGTGTGTCGTCTGTTTTCGTTAATTCATCATAGTTGTGATGCATGTTGTCATTGGTTGGATTCATCCATCACGTGACAATTTATTTGGTCAAGTAACTTTATTCATCAAAAAAAAAAAAAAAAAAAAAACACACTAATTGTTTTTGTTTATGTCGAATCTAAGGTTCTTATTCCCGAGATGACTTTTGTTGGTGTCGAATCTAGGGTTTTTATTCCCGAGACGACTTTTGTTGGTGTCGAATCTAGGGTTCTTATTCCCGAGAAGACTTTCGTTGGTTTCGAATCTAGGGTTGTTATTCCCGAGATGACTTTTGTTGGTGTCGAATCTAGGGTTCTTATTCCCGAAACGACTTTTGTTTGTGTCGAATCTAGGGTTTATTTTCGTTTACCTGCTTGTCGAAACCCTAAAACCAATTTTTATTTTTTTCATTTACATGTTTGTCAACCTTAGAGTTGTCGACCAAGAGTTTGGTTTGTTTGTCGACCACGAGTTGTCGACCATTGTTTTATGTTTCTGTTTGTCGACCACGTGTTGTCGATTGGTTATTGTTTTATTTTGCTTTCTTAGTTTACTTCTCCAGTTCGAGCTTTCGCGATTTCGCCGCTCGAACTGCGGAGGAGTATTAGTGGATAATTAGGCCCAAGCCCGGTTTGTGGGTTTTGGGAATTAGGGTTTTACCATTATAAATAATGGTTATCAATAAAGTTATACCTACAGGTTTCGTTGTCTTACACTCATTTCATCCTAACTCTACATTTATGTATGTATGGTATTATGATAAGTTTACACATCGTCGAACCAATCATGATTGATAAGGCATTTCACATTGTTATCAATTGATTGTGGTAGTCGGTTTGGAAGGGATGAAGATACTCTAAAGTTGTTATATACAACTTGAGTCAAGTTGGACAATCACTAACCATTGTTCAAAATTCAATGGTCCAAATCAAAAGTTTTGTATAAACTGCCAGCCATTGGATTTTGATCAATGACTAGTGATTGTCCAACTTGACTCAAGTTATGTATGACAGCTTGAGATCCGTTCGGAAGTTGCACAACCATGTACTCCGTGCACGTGCTATTCATTTAGGAGGATATCTTCTCACAATTGCAACAAATTCATTTTGTAGCTATTTAATCAATGTGAGAATTTGAGTTTGGTGTGAGACTAATGAGTATTTGCGTCTGATAATTTTATTTTATTTTATTTTATTATTATTTTTTGTTTCGTAAGTCGTTACTTAGGCTTTATGAAAAGTTTTTATTATATATTGTGTTTTCATTTTTTTTAAATGCTAACAACAAAGCTTTGCCAATTAAAAAGGCATTCCCTTCGAAAATCCTACTAGGAGATGGCTTCCGTCGATCCAAATCTATAGTTAAATGATTGGGTGTCATAAAACTCTAGCTATGTCACGTGGCATTTTTAAGCATATAAGCTCATGTTCACTTATTACGTCATAATAAGAGCAACTGCAATGCAATGGTTTACAAAAGACTTTTCACTATTTAGAAAGTTTTTTGAATGACTTTGTGAATTATAACTAAAGCCTTACCAAAGACTTGTTGGAAAATGATTTGATGCATACCAAGCATTTGACATGAACCACAAAGCCATTTTCATTAATTGAAGACTTAAAGTACATAAATGGAGTATACAAAAAAGCTATTGCAAGACTTTTTAGCATTGAAGAAGATTTTGAAGAAAAGCTTTTTGTATAAGAAAATTAATAAAACAATTAATGTTTTATCTAGAAAAAGTCTTTAATAGCTTTGTGCATTGCTGATGCTCTAAGTATATGAACTCATAAGTTTCAAACTAATCTGAAAAAATAAATTTATAAAACATAAGCCAAAATTACATGAGTCGAAAATATGCTTAGTTTTTTAATTTTTATTTACAAAAGAAACTACTTAAAATGGTAGCATTGTTGATAAATATAAATTATAAAAGATTGAAAAAACAATCTTTTGCATATATTTAAATCCAAAAAATACTTAATAATTACATATATATCCAATTAATAATTACATATATATCCTTCCAAAGACTCATAATTACGTATATATCCCACTAAAACTTATAATTGCGTGTATATCCTTCATATACATTAAATATTACATATATATCCAATTAATTATTTTACATATATTTAAATCCAAAAAATACTTAATAATTATAATTTAAATATAAAATATCCATTATACCCTTATTCTTTCTTGACATTCTTAGGCCAGGTTTCTTCTTTCTTCTTTAATATGCGACTCAAGCAAGTTTTGATTTTTCATTGATTTTACAGATTTGGTTTGTTCAGTATTACACAGACTCTTTTCTTTTTGGTTTTAATTGCGGGGTTATGTCATATATGTAAAATGTGTAAGTTATGCCATCTTGGTTTTGACATGCGCATGGTCTAATCCATTAGTATGGCCTGCAAATTGATTGCAGTATGTAATGATTGCATAACAAATGAAATTATCAAACTATCTTACTCCGTATATTGCTAATGTTACTAAGGGGCTGTTTGATTACTTCTTAATGAATTGGTTAAGTACTCAACTTCTGAATCGGCCAAAGGTTGAGTGTTTGATAAAAATTATTTTGCCTCTTGACCATTCAATGTGCCTCTGACTGATTTTGCATAGCATGGGGCCCTAAATCATTCAGTAGCTAATATACTCCTTCTTTTGTCATTATTTTCATTTATTTTATTCATTTATTCATATAACAAGTAGTAATTTTATGAAGTTTTTTTTGGTTTATAGATTTATAACGTAGGTCTACTGAGGTTACAAGAACATATACATTTTGAGTTGATCGTAGGCCCCTATCCACATTACAAGAAAAATATACGATTCAATTATAAATTCAAATTAATATATTCTTAATTAGTTCATTAAGTACTTATCATTAATAAAGTATTATTATGCAAATTTGAATTGGTAATTTTTTTTGTTATTGGAGTCCGTCGTTCAGAACACTTGTCAAACACTGCTTTTCGTTCAGCACAGTTTCATTCAGAGCCATTGAATCATTCAGGATTTCAAATCATTCAGCGCTAAATTGCTATGTTTTACCAAACAACCCCTAACCCTTATATATTATAAAAATATTGTGGATGAAAAAATCAATCAGTAATTTAATCACAGCTACAACAAGAGGGACACACAGTTTGGCACTGTAGAAAGAAATAGAAACGGACAAACAAGGGTAACATATGAAAGGGTATTATGGACATTCTGAATTTTAATTACAATTATGATATATTTTTTGGTTTTAAATATATGTAAAATAATTATTTGATATATGTGTAATATTTAATGTTTATGAAGGATATATACACAATTATAAATTTTGGTAGGATATATACGTAATTATGAGCCTTTGGAGGGATATATACGCAATTCCCCCTTAAATCAAATGTTTCTTCACACAACTTATAAAAATAATTTATAGTGTAGTACTTTTTAGCTCATGCTCATTCTGCATTTACAGCTCCACATTCAATTAGAACAACATCATTTTTGTCAAACATACCAATAATGAAAAAATAAAGGTGTGTTAAGTTGGTGAAAAATATTATAGAAAAATGGAAAAACTGAAACCTGTTTAGTCACATTTTTTTTTAACAATTTTCAGAAAAAAGTCAAGAAAAATGAAAATCCTAATTTACCGTTCTTCACTTTTTTCTCTATAACTAAAAAAAAACAGGAATTTCCAATTTAACATTTAATTATCGCATTCTAATCTTAATCACCACTACTGATAATATTTTCATCTTCTATCCTCTCTGTAGCTGCCCATCGTCGCAATCGAAGATCATCTTTTTAAAAAGAAATAATATAACTCTATTTAAACGGTTTTTTTCTTTTCTTTTTTTAATTTTTTTTTCTAATTATTTTCTAAAGAAGAAAAACCATTCCCGTTTCAATAGATCTAGAAACGGGAAAAAGAATACGTAAAACTTTTTCTAAAACTAAACTCTACTAGCTTTTGATAGTGTAAAAGTTATTAGGACTGAATTTGGAGAAAAAACAAATCAAAGGTTAAAACTGAAATTATCTCTCATCAGTCCAAATACCTAAGCTAGCTTCACTCAGGCGTTGAAATTAACACACTCGATTGAAGTCTTGGTAAGATCCCGATTCATATCCGATCAAATTAACACATTTTAACCTCATTTTCAATTCATCATTTTGTGTTAATGCAGGAAATGGCGATGAAATTAGGTTTAATTGCTCTACTATTAGCACTAACCTCGATCTGTGTATCTGCGGCTGTGTTTCACCCGATCTCGGAATCTCACCGCGCTGCAGCGTTAGAGCTTTTCTCTAACGCCGATGGATCGTTTTCGAGGTCTACTAATTTAACTTATGCTAAAATTTTGTCGTTTGTGATATGGATTATAAGATTGTAGCATGTAACATGTTATGTGTGGATTTAATGGTATGGTGGCGATGACTATAGATTATTTGGCGAAAACGAAAAATAAGAGTGTTTATTATTGATTGTTTCATGTATTGAATTGTAGAGGCTGAGCGTTTGCACTTTATAAAGCTTACTATTATTTGCTGTTTGTTTCGATTATGTGAGAGAGCTAGTATGAAGAAAATATTTAGAAAGTTAGAAAGAGTAATAGGAAGATTTCCTACTTGACCAAGCACGATAAAAATGTTGATATTCCCAGAATTATACCGATAATGTTATCGCCCTTGATTCTAAGTTCTCGTGTGTATCTTTGTAGGAATTCAACGTGCTAAATGTTTGAAAGCACTTCTTTTGCATTTCCGTGGTTATACAATATACAAGTGCTGCTGTATAGCACACTCTTGGACACATTAAACCTTTTCGTTGTTCCTTATTAACACCCACTATTTTGTCTATCTTATTGGTCCTATCACCTATACGAATACACATTGTGGTGTTTTAGTAGCTTGAACTTTTTTTCTCACTTCTTCAAAACATCACTCGTTTTTGTATTTTCACAGTATGATAATTTGGATGCATACCAAAGTGATCAAAGAATTAAAAGTTATTTGTTGCTACTAATTATCCATCTGATTAAGTATTTTCTATTTCAGCTTAGAAGAAGCCTACGAAGCATTAAGAACATTTGAGGTTCTCGGAATTGAAAAGAAACCCGTTATAGCAGACGCCACTTGTAAGTCTGTGGTGGATACTCTTTCTTCACCGTCTTCAAACTCAAAGGACTTGTACCCCGCGTTACGAGTCAATGGGCTATTAAAGTGCAAGATCAGCACGGCAGCTTTGGAGGTATGATTAATCGTGCATCATGTTTTACTTATGATTCGGAATGCATTTATCTTTTAGCTTCGACTGCTTTAAGTGTTGTACTAACTTTTACATTTTTAGGGCATTGCATCAAGACTTAAGGATGGTCTCAAACATGCAACGTTGCTTCTTGATTATTACCATGCAGTTGGAGGTTTGCTACTCATCAAGGTAACCAGTCTTTTGGGAAACTACAGTAAGCCGGTGCTTGTTTTTGCATAAATCTAGACGATCTCGTCATGTCCAGATGTATTTAGAACAAAGTTTTGAATGAAATTTTGAAGCTTCCATCTATTAGGATCAATTTCGGGCTGTTATTTAAACATCAGCTTTCAGTTGACCTGATTTCTCTTCAATTCTCATGCAGGATCAGAGTCCTGAAGTGGATGTACTTCTTGGGAATGCTGATGGGATTGTACGCTCCATAAAGGTTGGTTATACCTATATACTACTGCACAGAAAAACATCTCTTCTTAAGAGCAAAATACTGTTACTTGCTATCTTTCTTTGTTGACATCTTAATTATTACCAGGCTCTCAGCCAAAGTGATGGAAGGTGGCGTTATAGTTCTAACAATCCTGAATCTAGCACTTATGCTGCTGGTAAGCTTTTTCTAACTGACGAGATCAATATCTATGGCTGTATTGACATTTTATTATTTAAAAATCGATTTACGTATTGCTGCACTGCTGAAGCACTCACATCTAATTATAACTTGGCTCAGGAATAGCATTTGAAACCCTTTCTGGAGTTGTATCATTAGCAGCTTCTGCAATCGACGAAAATCTGGTAAGTTAACGTTGCATTTTGCTTATGATTGTCTAAATCTGTCGAGACACTCTCGCAGCAACCACAAATTTGTATGCATATCAACCTACAAGTCCTCATGATTTTTATACTTTTGTTGAACAATGTTGTGTTCTAACCTCTTTGTACCTTGTACTCTAGTGGTGGACATATGAGGATAGTATAGTTATATATATCTGGTATTGAGTGTTCTGATGGGTTATTAAAAAGTATTATTTGCTTCAATCATCTGAAAAAAACTATATTTGCAAATGTGAAGTTAGCTAATTCTGCTGTTAAGGTTGTGGAGAGCTTTAATAGTTATTACCTGCTACTTCCAAAACAACAACAACAAACCCAATCCCGCCAAGGCAGGGTATGGGGGAGGTAAAATGTAGACAGATCCTACCCCTACACCAGGGTAAATATTATTACCTGCTACTTAAATATTATTATTATTTCCCACATGCACGTATAAATTAACAATTCAGTACTGGGATCGTTCTAAGTTTTCTGGCTGTGTTTTGCTTGGATCTGTGTAACCATTGAACTTGATGTTAATTGTGCCTTTCCCATTCTTTCTTGCTATAGTGAGCACAACTTTCGTGATGTTTATCATCTATTTTTACTGACTATAGCACGAAACGATCATGTTCTTATGATCTTATCTTTTCTGACAATTGGTTATCTTTTACAGATTGGTACACTGAAAAAAGATATCGTGAAGCTCTTTGACAGTATTGAGAAATATGGTTAGTATATCATTTGTCTTTCCCTTTTCAAAAAGCTGTATTTTTATTTCTCGTAGTGCTGAACCAATTTGTTACAGATAAAATTTATCCATGTTTAGATATTTGTATGTATGGCATTATCTTTGCTACTTTTCCTTCTCTTCCACCTAAAATCATATATGATAATCATTCTTTCTCTATTGTATTGACACTTGGTAGCGATTTCTGCTGTTCCCATGACATATCTACAAAATCACTATTTATAATTCTTGTTCCAAGATTTGGAAAACTGAGACCATATGAAAGGTACCATTGGAACGTGGACTTACTCAAAGTCCGAGACAAGTAATCACGAGCTTATAAGCTCACTGAGTTTTGTGTGTGTGCTGGTGATTGCTGATGTTTGTTAACATACTTGATGCATGTACTGTAGATTACCGGGCTTGATCAATTATATGATACTTAAGCTCTGTGATGAAGTTATCTGCATATTATGTATTGTTTCCAATGTATGTGCATCTTTTTGACGTGGTCATTATGTAAATCATTAACTGGTTATGGATTCGCTGGTATTACGTCTGTCTAAGTAAGACAACCTAACAAGAAGTGATGACAAACTGATGGAAACAACCAAATATATTTGTAAGTTGTAATAGGCTGCTTAATGGTATTGGAGTCGCTAGCATATGAATTGTCAATTCATATTGTTTATGGTGTTTGGATTTTGGTGGAACATCTTTAAGTTATAACTGGCAAACAGGCAACTACAAAAAATAGGATTGTCCGTTATAATCTTAATTCAATGAATATGTATTACAGAATTTGTGTCATTATGCAACTGAATAAAACATAAGTTTAGCATGTGTGGAGTAGTTGCTAATTGTGTCATGGAATCTGTGATTATGTGAGCGGGTTCCACTTGTATTAAGAAGTATATGCCTTGTAGCATGATTCCACCAATAAGTTGTTGTACCAGTGATTCATGGTTTCATTATTGTTTTGTAGATGATGGGGCTTATTACTTCGATGACAAACACATTGATGCAAGTGTACATCAAGGCCCGCTTTCAGCAACCTCAGCAGTTGTTCGAGGCCTGACAGCTTTTGCATCCACTTCTGGAAGTTTAAACGTGCGATACACTCTCATGCTCTTTTGCCACAGGCCACATTTCCTGTTAATAGTTTATTTCTAATTTTGCTCAAAATTTTGCAGATACCTGAGGACAAGATTTTGGGTTTGGCAAGGTTTTTCCTTGGAATTGGAATTCCTGGAAACAGCAAGGACTTGTATTACCAAATTGACGCTCTATCTTGCCTAGAAAACAATGGGTAAGTCTAGTCTAGCATGACCAGTTCATTTAGTAACATCACGTATTGTTTTCTTTCTCTATAATCACAAATCATTAACTGTTACAGGGTATCGGTTCCTCTTATTTTATCAGTTCCAGCTACCGTGCTTTCTTTGACCAATAAAGATAAACTTAAGGTATGTACTATTTTGCTTTATATATTATCATCTTTTGAAGCTCTAGTTGATTAAACCCTTAGATTATAACATTTCAGTGATAAAATGAGATCTTGAATATAAATTGAAAATCTGGAAATTGAAGAAAATGTGTAGAGACTACTTATTTTAGAGAATGAAGAATAAGTATTAGCTCCATTTTAAGTGCTCATTCTGCTACTTGATCACATTCTACATGGATTGAAGTATTGAACTGTGCTGAAATGGATTATACTATAAATTTGGATAATACATTTGTGCTTTTTGTTGTACATAAACGCATTAGCAAGCCAAGCCAATAAGAACTGCAAAATGAGCTTTCAAAAATATTTTGTGCAAACATTTGCTTGAAGTCACTGTTTTTTTTCAAAACAGCATATCATTAATTGTTTCTTTGAAGTGACCCATTCTGTCATTTGAACAAAATTATAAATGGAATTGTACAGGTCAGAGTGAGCACTGTCTTGGGATCTAGCGCTCCTCCTTTGTCAGTAAAACTCATGCAAGTTTTCAGCTCTGGTTCAAAGGATGCTTCAGTTCTTAAGCAGGTCATCTTTGAATACTCAGTTGTAATCCATGAATATATGCCATCTTGTTCTGGATGAGTTCTAGATCTGATTGTTATAATCTTCGTACTTCAGGAACTTCATTTTGATCCAAAAGAAGCAATCTATACCATGGATGCTCTGCCAGAAGGTGTTGACATTGGGGATTATGTTTTTGCTTTTGAGGTACTTTTTTATCCAAAACTGATACCTTTCAGTCTTTTATGCTTCAGTTTTGTCTTTATGTCCTGGAATAATTATATCTTTGCCCCAAAATTAATTTATTTTCTGCCAGATTGTGCTTTCAGACCCAGAACTTAAAAGTAAATATGCAACTGGAGGCCGCATAAAAAGTGCCAGTTCACGTTACGGGAGTTGTTAAAGTCGATAATGCCAAAGTTACATTGCTTGAGGGGGATAGTGTAGAGTCTGAAAAAAAGTATGTCACTTCACTTTATTCAAGAAAATTAGTTTCCCTGTTTATACTTGATTCTTTCAATTTCGTTGTGTTCCTAGAAGTGTTTCATGTTTATACTTACGTCATTGCAATCTTTGATGTGTTAGGCTTGATTTACCTGGAAAGAATGATGTGGCTTTATCAGCAAACCACCTTCAAAAGTTGCACTTGTCTTTTCTGTTGACAACTCCGTTTGGAAAACCATTCAAACCTCATCAGGTCTCTGACCCGTTTCTACACTGTCTGCATTTGACCTGTCTTTTGTCTGTGAATCTCATTTAAGTTTTATTTACTTGCAGGTATTTTTAAAATTGAGGCATGAAACTGGAGTTGAGCATATCTTTGTTGTTGAAAACACTGGGAAGCAGTTTAAGATAACTCTGGTAAAGTTCTTTTCTATTTTAATATTACTGTTTCATGTTGCGAGAAATGGTATATTTAGCTGGCAAACTAGGCGGATTAGATGGGTTGGGTAATGGTTTGAGTCACTAACTTTTAAAATAGGCAAATTGGGCTGGGCTTGGTTTATCTGCCGATACCTAATTAATCTTTTAACAGTTAATTAACGTATTACGTATTAGTACAAAATTTATAGTATCAAAGTGGTATATAGTTTATTTGAATACCTCGATTTTGTAGGTTGAAAACATTCAAAAGACACTCCCCGCAACTTTCAACTGTGTTTCATGTTTAGCTAAGTTTTAAAATTAGGTCCATTTGACCATTTGGAGCTATATTCATAACCCAAATCAACCATTTATCAATTTAATAGGTTAAAATTGCCACCTGTAGTTTCCACAACACTACTATATCCTATGCAGCACTGTTATAATGGATTGTATTCATGCAATGATTAATTTACACCAAGAATTTAGGAAAAAAAACTGTGCTTGGTAGAGTGCCTTCAGTAGAAATATAAAATGTGAGCTTATACATACATTTTTTTTGGAATGGCAGAGCTTATAAGTACATGATTCTCCCTTTTTAATTACTTGCCACATGTTGGATTATCTTTTGACACTTCTAAATTCCATGTTTCAGGATTTTCTTGGTCTTGTTGAAAAGTTTTTCTATCTCTCTGGTCAATATGACATAGAACTGACCGTGGGTGATGCCGTCATGGTAAATACTGCATTTTATCGATAATATAATATCCTATACGTAATTTTGTCTGTCATTCTCTAAGCTAATTTCCGTATCGCAGGAGAATTCTTTCTTACAACCTCTCGGCTCTATTGAGTTAGATCTACCTAAGGCACCTGAAAAGGCAACACAACCCCCTCCACAAGCTGTTAGTCCATACTTGAGATTTGGTCCCAAGGCAGAGATAAACCACATCTTCCGGGTTCCTGAAAAACGTCCTCCTCAAGAGGTTTCTTATGCTTTCTTGGCGTCGTTCTTTTCCATTGCTCGCATTCTTGGTTGGGGTAAGTTCATCTGTTGATCCTATACTTAGGTATTTGTGCATACAAATCTGGAAGAATTAATTATAGTGTGATTATCGTCACCAAATAATATCTGCTCTGCTTTCCCCCATTTTTTAGAATTATTATGGTAATGAAACTATTCATGTTGCTTGTTTTAACTTTTATATAATTTTCTATTGCAGTTATTACGCCTTGGTGTAAATTTCAAGAACTTCCCTACATCAGCCGTACCCGCTACATTTGCCATCCTTTTCCATGGTGGCATTGCAGCGGTTCTCTTGCTTTATGTGTTGTTCTGGTTGAAGGTACGCCTACACTTTTACCTCTTACAGACCATTCGAGAACTCCCAAGTTCACCTCTAATATAAACATGTTCTTTTTTTGTCTTTTTACTTCCACAGTTGGATCTTTTCACCACATTGAAAACTTTGGGACTTCTAGGGATCTTCTTAATGTTTGTGGGACACAGGACTCTTTCTCACCTTGCCTCAACAGCAGCCAAGCTAAAATCGGCTTGAAAAAAGCGACAAAATAGATATTGTTATAGTAGAAGTATTAGACATTGAGATACAACAGTCACTGAATCATGTTCTCATAATCTGTGGTGGATTTTGGATCGTGATTATATTTAGAGGAGTCAAATTAAGAATTCAATTTTGACTATTTGAGCTTGATCTTGTAATGTTATCCAATCTTATTTAGATATTTTTACAGCCTCGTGTAGTCATATTTAATTTTTCCCATTATTGTCACTTCAACTTAGTTATGCACTTATATAACAAGAATTGGGTCAAAATTAACGCTCAAGTTGGTTTTTTTCTCAAGCTTTAATAAGAAGTTGAAGAAAGGAAAAAGAAATAATAAAATCGCTAATTTTAATAGAGTTCTGAGTATAATTTACATAAATGTTCAAGTCTACTCTTATTGACGAGACATCTATTCTTTGTAACATGTTTTGATGATGGTTTTAAGATCTTTGTTTTATATACTTCTTTTTGTTAAATTGTGGGGGTGTTTGGCGAAATTAGTAAGAGCCGAAGCCGTACTTGATCTAAAGGTAAAACTAATATTATATGTAGTTTTTATTTGGGGCAAATCACTTGAAAATATAGTTAACTTGCCAATTTTTATGGTTGTATGTATCTATTTTTTTTTTCTTTCACATTCTATTACTAAACCTCCATCGTTAGTCATTTCCGTGTACCCGTTACCAAAAAACCCTGCATCGTTAGTCCTTTATACTAACGACCGTTAATAAATAACTTAAAATTTGGTTATCTTACGCTAAACTTGCATCGTTGGTCCTTTATACTAACGATCGTTAAAAAATAACTTAAAATTTGATTTTCTTACGTTGCCGTCCGTTTTTTTCACGTTTTCGTCCGCTTTTACACGTTTTCGTTCGTTTTAACACGTTTTCGTCTGTTTTTTCACGTTTTCATCCCTTTTTACACGTTTTCGTCTGTTTTTGCACGTTTTCGTCTGTATTTACAGGTTTTCGTCTGTTTAAACACGGTTTCATCCGTTTTTTCACGTTTTCATCCGTTCTAACACGTTTTCGTCCGTTTTTTCACGTTTTCATCCGTTTTTACACGTTTTCATTCGTTTTTAAACGTTTTCGGCTGTATTTACATGTTTTCGTCTGTTTTAACACGTTTTCGTCCGTTTTAACACATTTTCGTCCATTTTTTCACGTTTTCATCTGTTTTTACACGTTTTCATTTGTTTTTGCACGTTTTCATCTGTATTTACACGTTTTCTTCCGTTTTAACACGTTTTCGTCGGTTTTAACACGTTTTCGTCAATTTTTTCACGTTTTCATCCGTTTCGACCTGTTTTCATTCGTTTTACACATTTTCGTCCGTTTTTGCACGTTTTCGTTCATTTTTACACGTTTTCGTACGTTTTTTAGTGCTTTCATACGTTTTTGCACGTTTTGTTGCATTTTTTGACGTTTTCATACGTTTTTACACGTTTTCATCCGTTGTTCCACGTTTTCGTCCACGTGCAAAAACGGATAAAAACGTACGAAAACTTGTAAAACAGACGAAATGTGTAAAACGGACGAAAACGTGTTAAAATAGATGAAAACATACAAAAACAAATGAAAAGATGCAAAAATTGACGAAAACGTGTATAAACGGATGAAAGCATGTAAAAATGAACGAAAACATGCAAAAATGGACGAAAACGTGTAAAAACGGATAAAAATGAGTAAGGAAGGATGAAAACGTGAAAAAACGGACGAAAACGTGTTAAACCGGATGAAAACGTGTAAAAACGGACGAAAACGTGCAAATACGGACAAAAACATGTAAAAACGGATGACAACATGTAAAAACGGATGAAAACGTGAAAAACAGACGAAAACGTGTAAGAACAGACGAAAACATTTTAAAACGAACGAAAACGTGTAAAAATGAGTTAAAACGGATGAAAACGTGTAAAAACGGACGAAAACGTGCAAATACGGATAAAACATGTAAAAACGGATGACAACATGTAAAAACGGATGAAAACGTGAAAAAACGGACGAAAACGTGTTAAAACGAACGAAAACGTGTAAAACGGACGAAAACGTGTAAACACGGATAAAAACGTGTTAGAAAGGATGAAAACATGAAAAAACGTGTTAAAACGGATGAAAACGTGTAAAAACGGACGAAAACGTGCAAATACGAACAAAAACGTGTAAAAACGGATGAAAACGTGTTAAAACGAACAAAAACGTGTAAAAACGGACGAAAACGTGAAAAAAACGGACAAAAACGTAAGAAACTAAATTTTAAGTTATTTTTTAACGAGTGTTAGTATAAAAGACCAATGATGTAAGTTTAGGGGAAGATAACCAAATATTAAGGTATTTATTAACGGTCGTTAGTATAAAGGACTAACGATGCAAGGTTTTTTGTTAATGGGTACACAGAAAGGACTAACGATGGAGGTTTAGTGATAGAATGTGAAAAAAAAGATAGATACATACAACCATAAAAAGTGGTAAATTAACTACATTTTCAAGTGATTTGCCCTTTTTATTTTCTTATTGATGATTAGCAAATTAGATATAGCAGTAGCTTATTACATACGTTAAATTATATTCACATTATATTTCAAGTTTTTATTTGTTCATTATTGAGATTTTAAAAATATTTAACTAATTTAGCTTGAGTGACAGTTACATCCGTTTTAAAATAAGTGGCCATCTTGATTTTTTTTTTTTTTTTTTTTTCAACTTTGACTTTAATTATTTTTTAGGTAAATTGTAAAAATGGTCCCTAAAGTAGCCCAAATGCGGAAAAAATACACCGAGATAAAAACTATTGCAAAAACGACATTAATGTTCCATATTTTTGCAAAAAAGCCACCGAGAGCTACTTTATGCTAACGCCCGTTAGTTATCTCGTTAGCCAGGTGTAAATACATATGAAATGACTAATATACCCCTTCATCTTCAGGTAATCCTCATTGGCTCCGCCGCCCTAACTCGTTACCATACAAACCCGACAACCTATTCAGATAAAATCCTCATTGACTTATAGTTCCGGTTATATTACATCGATCTTCCTTGCCTTTGCACAATACGGTAAGAACATAGTGCATTTTCCTGTTTACTTAAATATTGTTCTTGGTTTTTAAAGAAGGTACATTTGTTGTTAATGTTATGGATTTATAATTGTAGGTGGTCCTATGGCAAATGTAAAAGAAGTAGAGGTGGATACTGAAACAAAAGAAGACAGTGGCGATAGTGGTTCAGAGTATTTGGATTATAATCCAAAGAATGACGAAGTGTTTGATGATGATGGTGAGCATATACTTGAAGATGTTCGTGTAAGTAACTCTAATATGATTGTCAATCCCGATAGTAAACATGATTTAAGTATATTTGTTTTTACGGAGCATTATTCAATGCTTAGAGAGTATGGCCCAAGAGTTGGTTAATCAAAATCCAGGCACAATTGTTAGGATTGATGTACAGCTAGAACTAAATCTAGAGTCTTCAACAAAAACTTTTAGAAGGGTGTATGTGTGTTTGGGAGCTCTGAAACAAGGTTTCAAAGCTTGTGGTAGAGAATTCTTAGGATTAGATGGATGCTTCATGTCAGGTCATTTTTCAGGTCAATTACTAACAGCAGTCGGGATTGATGCAAACAATGGGATTTATCCAGTAGCATATGCTGTAGTTGATGCACAAAATAAGGCATCTTGGTGTTGGTTTTTGAAACTACTTGGAGAGGATCTTGGTATAGAAACCAACTACAAGTTCACTTTCATTTCTGATAGGCAAAAGGTACACATTTCTATTATATAATTTGTTAATACAAATAAACCATAAAAACGTTTATTTATATTTTACGATCTTCTAATGTTTTGTCGATAACAAACGTAAAATCATTTTAACGAAATAAATAAAATACGTAAAAGCTTTGAGCCAATAGTTTACTAACACACTTTTACTAAACATATAAAACCATCAAAACATGTTTAGTTAAATAAGTTATATAAAACCAAAACAATTTTTATAAAACACTTACAAGTAATGTTGTTTACTTATATTTTATAAAAATGTATATGTGCTTAGTATAACTTGTAATGGGTAAATGTTGGGTAAAAATCAAAGTCCATAACCCATACCCACGAAGCATGATCCATAACCCATGACCCATTGCATGACATCATGCATGAAGTCATGTTGGATATTATCCATGATCTATAACCCAAAGTCCATGACCCATGACCCAAGATCCATAACCCATTGACTATGTACAATGTATCTTGTTGGGTATCCATGATCCAAAGTCCATGACCCATGGTCCATAACCCATAACTCGGTTTGCAACCCAAAATCCGGACTAAACTGACCCGGTAGCCGGATCCCTTGATTTGCACTTGCCGGATCCCTTGGGTAAGGGATCCGCCGGAACCGTGGAACAGTAGGCAGTTTTGCCTATAGATAGTGAGTCATTTATCTCTTGCTCACTAACCCTTTTAGACATATCCTCTCTCTATGTTCTAACCTCTCTAACCACGGGTCTAAATGATCATTCTATGTAGTTTTCTCTTTGTGTGATTCTCTAGGTTCCTCTTAAAGGCGAGATCACAACCTTTTGAATACGTGCAAGCTCAAGGTCAGGAGTTGCTAAACTTCGTCGTCATCAATACCACTGAAGTGCATCTTGTTGATAGTTCTTCTCTCCCTCTAATAGTGTGTCGTGTTGAAGGCATTGGTGTATAGTGCCAAAGGTGTACATTCGATATGGGGTGTCGATGTATATTTGTGTAGTTTGGGTTAAAGGATATTGATATCCTTTCAAGTATTGTAAAAAGGAGTTAGTCTTCTTTGGGTAGTAGTGTTGGGTAGTAGTTCCTCCTTTGTAATGGAACTCGGTATCTAGCCTTGTACCGGATAAAGTGTAGGCTATGTTGTGATAGGTTTGGTTCTACCTCGTGGAAGAACTCGGTGTCTAGCCTTGTACCGCATAAAGTGTAGGAGACGTTGT
>OU343223.1:97695071-97808089 GCA_910596185.1 Chrysanthemum makinoi | reverse complement strand
GAAGGCTTCCCCGCCACATTAAGGAGCTTGTGTTGTGTAGTGCTTAGAAACTCTCGAGTTGGGTACTCGGGGAGTGGAGTAGGGCAAGGAAGGTGTCCTTGTAGCCGAACCACAATAAATACTCGTATTGTGGTTTTGTGTTCCTTTACTCTTTATCTCTTTGCATTATTTTTCATATATGTCCATCTGTCAATATCCAACACACGATCTAAATGGATTGACATAAGTCGATCTAAATACTTTAAAACGAAGTTTTAATCGGCAAAACTATTCAACCACTCCTTCTAGTTTTTCACATAATTAATCACGTGTTTTATGAAAAATGAGAACATGTATAGTTTTAACACCATCCTTAACTGTTCACAGAGACTGATACAAGCCTTTACTAGTGTGTTTCCAAGTGCTAAACACAGGTTATGTGTTAAGCATATTCAGGAGGATATAAAGTCACATTTTAAAGGAGGTGTTTACAAGGACATGCTTTGGAAGGCAGCTAGAGCCACTACTGTTGAATTCAACAAAGAGATGGCGCATCTCAAGTATTACAATCTACTGCTTATGATTGGTTGATCAAGATTCCAGCTGAACAATGTAGCAGTATGATTGGTTGATCAAGATTCCAGCTGAACAATGTAGCAGATCACTTTTTTTCAGGTAATTCATTAACTTGCACTGGACAAAAGCATACTGATAATTGATCATATACTTATATAGTGTGTGATTTGTTTAATAGGCAGAGCCCAATATGGTTTACTTTTAAACAACACATGTGAGGTGTTCAATAGACAACTATATGATGTCAAAGATCGACCCATCATTACTTTTCTTGAATATATCAAAGAGTACTTGATGAAGAGGATTGTAGTAGTTCAGCAATTGATTGATCAAACTGTTGGACCACTTACTCCTACGGTGACAGCTATGTTTGATGCTATCAAAAAAGAATCTACCAACTGTGTTGTTCAATGGACTGAAGGTACTTTATATCAAGTAATCGTGCCTTACGAGGATCAGTGTGTGGTTAACATGGATACAAAGAAGTGTTGTTGTAGGAAGTGGGAGCTGACTGGCATACCATGTAAACATGTTGTGGCTGCAATAAATCACATGATCGACAATGAAACATGGTTTGGTATACCTGAAGAGTGAGTTCATGCTGCTTACAGACTAGAAACATGGGCACGTATATACCCATTCAAGATCAATGGCTATAGTGGTAGCGACTTCTGGCCAAGAGTTGAGTAAACATCAATAATAATACCACCCATTCACAAACCTCAAGTTGACAGGCCACCAAAAAAGAGGAAGTAGTCAGTTGATGAGCTTGCAAGTCAAATTTTTTCAGTTGTTATGCAGTGATCTTTGAACAATAGAAATTTTGTTAACTTTCATGTCTTTTGGATTATATGTTTGAAATCTATATTTGTCTTTAATGTCTTTAGAACAATGTTATGTGTCTATCTTTGTTTAATAATATTATGTATTTAGAAGTTGGGATGAAACAGTTACATTGAATTAAAATGAAATGAATGGTTATAAACAGTATTTCTAGTACAATGGGTCAAAATCCAAACTGACCCAAACATTGACATTCTAAAGTCAACTGTTATGTAGTGTATCTAATGTATGTATTTGGCTGGAAATCGTGCAAATGCCAATGGATACACTCATGCCAAATACCCGCTTTATCTAATGTAGTCAAAACTTAGGACTCCCATTTATCAATTGCATTTTGACTTTTCAAAGTCAAACTGCACATGTTAAATGGGAATTATGTATACACTCATGCCACATTTACCAATTGCATTTTGACTTTCCAAAGTGAAATTACACATGTTAAATGGGAGTTATGTATACACTCATACCAAACACCCCATTTCTAATAGTTTGTGCATTTGCAGACTATCTGAATTCATCACTTTAGCAATTTACAACAAAAATAGATCAGTAACATAAACAACCAACATTTTATTGATGATAATACGAGTTTACAACCGTTACAAATTTGCATATCATCTAAACACACAGTTAGTTAGAAGTCAGAACCACTACTTTCCGCATCACCCCTTTTCTTCATTTCCTTCATATCCTTTAGATATTTAAACACAACTTCAACATTTGAAATCCTCCTTTCCAAAGCATCAAGCTCCGGTAACTCGGTATCCGAAGCCTGTTCCTTCTCCTCCATAACACCTAAAAGCTCTTCATAGTAGAAGTCATGTTTCCTCAGCCAAATCAAAATCCTCTCTCAACTCCTTAGGTATCTTCCTATACGAACCATACTCACTAATTGGTTCTTCGCCAAATCCCTCAATAACTAAATCAGAGAGTACATAGTTGTTTAACACTTTTGCCCACTCCTCTTCATCCGACCCATTGAAGATAGCCTTCCCTTTATTATTTTTTGCCATCGTTAGTGATTTGGTTCGTTGGGATTATGTGTGTTTTGGGAAAAAAAAGGGTTGTGATATGCGTGTTTCGTTTGGTTCGTTTAAATAAGCAGGATACATACGAAAATGAATAGTCCTGAGGCAATCTCTTCGGTTGCCATGTGTTTTAGGCGGCAAACATAAGTTAAGCCGTTGCAAATTTGGTCCTTTAAATAAAGTGTTGCTAGTCAATGGCGGGAAACAAGTGAAATGGCGATAATACCCTTGACTAACGAGATAACTAATGGGCGTTAGCAAATAGTAGCTCTCGATGGCCCTTTTGCAAAAAAATGAAACATTAAGGTCGTTTTTGCAACACTTTTTGTCTCAGTGTCATCCTTTCGCATTTGGGCTATTTTAAGGAATATTTGTAGGATATTGGATTTCACATACACATCAAACCATAACACAAAGTAGGCGTATAAGTGGAATTCTAGAGAGAGAAAGTTAGAGGTTTAGGGAACTTTAGTGAGAGAAAGAAAATTCTTATTATGAGCTCCAACTCTCTACCTTGGAAGGTAGAGAGTATTTATAGTCTTACAATAAAACGCCACACAACGGGCTGTGGATCAGGCATACAGTGGGTAAAGACCCATCCGTCCTCCACGGTGTTACTAAACTAAATACTACTTAACATAGAAGTACTATGACTACGAGCTTTCTAACGATTACATATACTTGAGGTGACCGACTCTTTAATACCTGGAATTTCTAATTCCTAACAATCTCCCCCTAAGGGAGGTCACCTCAAACATATACTAAAATGACATTGAATACAATCAGATATTACATTAACAATTGATCTTGCATTCTTGATGTAGTACTTTGCTCCGAGGCTCGTAGTCATTGATTCCACTCATTGCATGTTTGGTTAATCCAAGTGGAGGTCTTTTACTGATCCACGTGATAATAATGTTGAGCCAGCTTTTGAGATCATTAGCTAATAGAAAATCTCTGATACATCCATTGTGGTGTTGGTATTATGTGATGTTGTGACTTTCGGACCGACATGCTCACATTCTGGATCATGATATCTTCTCATTAGAGTAGCGGAAGCTTTCGTTGATTCATGATATTGGCAGCAGCGTAGCAGAAGCATGGAGTTAGAATATCGGAGTCATTGATGCACCAATCATGATTTCTTTCGATATGAATGTGTTGTGTGAGCATGCGGCTATGGATTGACCGCTCCATTCGATCACCGCAAACGTCGGGTGTACCTGCATAAAACATTTAGCAATAAAGCGCACGAAAGTGTCTTTGATCACTTTCGATGAATTGAGGTACACGCCCACGGTTCCCGTTGATCAAGTACAAGTACTGCCTGTGATCGGTATAATTCAAGAATTTCCTTGACAGGGTTTCGCAGCTGCTCTAGCTGTTCTCAAACCGAACGTCTCAAAGAAGACAACACGGAGTGAGTGAACCAACAAATTTAAGTCCACTGATTGATGAAAAGAGATTTGAAAAACAATCGTGTATTGCTCAATAGAAATTGTTTTTGCAATATAACGAAGGTTTTAATGAAAATCAATTATCAATCATAAAACACCTTTTGATTTGAAAAATTAGTACACGGTCGACGTGCTAATGAAAAGAGTTTTAAAGCACAAAGACCGGTTTTTCAAAGGTATCCGTCAATCCATAACCTGAACCGGATTGATTCAAAAGATTGAATCGCCCCATTGTTTCGTCAGCTTGTCACATGGTTGATATGTATAATAGATCTCACATGCCACCTACCAAGAGCTTGTTAGATGTTGGCTCCAGAAGGCTTTCCATCTTCACAGTGAATATGTAAACACATCACTCGATGTTCGGCAATACCACAAGGATCATGCGTAGGACTCAGGATATAATTTCTCTTTCCACATTGTGTGAAACAGAGAGTCTTCATTGAAATTGTCCTAATGAGATTTATTGATGATCTCGTGGCTCTAGACTCAATTTGTGCATTTTTGGATCCTATATCGGAGACTAGGGAGAGGGTCTCCTTCTTCAATATCAACAATCTCTAAGAGAAAGTCGATAGATAATGTAGGTTCCCCGTGAGAATGAAACAAGCCCTTTTAAGAGGAACTTGAGTAGCTTGGGAAGTTTAGTGCAGTGCGTCACTGGGTCCATGACGTCTTGTCTTCAATACCGAGTTACCTAAGTAACCAACAGTAGCATATGTATTGAACCCGGTTTCTGCCCTAAGGTTGAATTATTGGAGGGCTATTTCTTTTCACCCCTTTTCACATTCAATTCTTTTTCATTCTTCAACCCCTTCAGTGCTTACCGAGACTTCATAACTAGAACCTTGTTGGGTTTATTCCAGTACTAGCTCTGTCTCAGTCCGCACTCTTCCCGTATCTCACTTTTCTCTTTTTTTCAATATACCTAAGGACTCTACACTATCTAGTGGATTGTCCGTGGGTAGATCCCTCCGGCTCTGGCGGGATCATGGGAACCAATACCTAACCTTATCATCCTTATATCACCGTACATAAAGTAAAGTTGGTCGGTCTATTTGGTATTGTTCATCTGCCATAGGAACCAATTGAAAACCATTTGAAAATCAATCCAGATACTTGTGATATATTATCAAAGCATTTTGTACCTGAATTGTTTTGATATTTTTAGAAGAAGAACTCCCCTCAACATGTGAATCAAGTATTTGAAATAGTTTTCCACACGGAGGCAAGAGAAAGAATTAACTTCTTTGATTACCATTTTCTAAAAATATCAACATCACTTCCCTAATCGAATCAAGTAGATAAAGCATTTTGGGGAAGGATGAGGTTTTCATGATTTTGCTCCCCTCAATATGTGCCTCGAGATTTGAAAAGAGTTTTGCACATACTAGAGGGAACCTGCACATTGAGATAAGTGATCACGTTTCAAATCATAGGTTTAAGATAGATGCTCCCCTCAACATGTGCATGGAAAATTTGAAATCGTTTGTCACATGTGGGAAGGAGAGCTTGTACATCCTTATAAAACCATTTACCGAATTATCGTTTAAATCCAATTTAAATCACACATTCTCCCCTATCACAATTATCAAATCATTTGAGATTTGTGATCTCTTATAGATTTAAATTGATTTTGAAAGCTTTTGAGGAGAATTGTGACTTGATTATGAAAGCGTTTTAACCGATAAGGATCTGATTTTGAGATTTTAAACTCCATTGGTTAAACATGCATGATTATCTTTTGAAAACAATTGAATGCCAAATAACTTTTTAATTTAATTGAAATCATTCTCCCCTCAATCAATGACATAGGTTGTTGATTGAGAGATAGATATTTTGACAAATAAATCCGGATGATTATCAAAAATAGAGTCCGAGTTATTTTTTCATAGCAGTTCGTTTTCAGCAGATAAATGTTTTTAGAATTAGAGCATGGAATTTTGAAAATATGATACAGTATGGCTCTGTTCTTTCTTTGACAAGCGGGTTACTGCCTGACATGACAATAAACCATTTTTTTCTCTTTCTCCCAAAAATTATTATTGTTATTTATTATTTTTTTTAATAAGAATTCGAGCAACATCTAAAGTCCCGTGTCATTCTTTGAATGACAACACAAAGACCGTAGATATTATCGAATCGAGAAAAACATGACAAATTGACAATATTTTTTGAAGATTTTTCGAATTTTTCAGATTTTTATGGATTTTGAAAGTTTTATAATTTTGTATTTTGTTTTTCGAATAAATATTTACAAGAGATAGATGAGCATAGACCTTTACTCCTCGTCTTCTTCCGAAGACATTTGAGTGTTTATGGTTGAAGGATTTTCAATCCTAGTCGTGGAAGTATGAACTCAAAACGTTCTCTTGGAAGAGCTTTGGTGAAGATGTCGCTAACCGATATTCGACCTCACAAAATAGAATTCCACCACACCCTTTTCCACTTGTTCCCTGATGAAATGATGACGAATGTCGATATGCTTAGCTCTTGAGTGTTGAACGTTATTGCATGAAAGAGCAATAGCACTTTTATTATCACAGTACAGAGGGATTTTGTTAAATACAAAGCCATAGTCAGTTAATTGAGATCTCATCCAAAGGATTTGAGCACAACAAGATGACATGGCTATGTATTCTGCCTCTGTAGAGGAAATAGAAGTACTCATTTGCTTCTTTGAAGACCAGCTCACAAGCTTATCACCCAAAAACTGAGCACCTCCGACGTACTTCGACGAGTATCTTGACATCCTGCATGATCAGCATCTGCATAGGCTGTTAGTGACATACCGGTGTCCTTCGGGTACCAAAGTCCCATATTGATGGTTCCTTGGAGATACCAAAAGACCCGTTTAACCGCTTCAAGGTGCTTTTTAGTAGGCTTAGCCTGGCATCTAGCACACATGCAAACAGCGAACAAGATGTCTGGTCTACTAGCAGTGAGGTACATCGGGGATCCAATCATACTACGATATTTCGTTTGGTCAATCATGATCCCCGAGTGGTCCTCATCTAGTTTGGTTCGATCAATCATGGGAGTGTCAACAGGTCACTTGAATCAAATCCAAATTTCTTTAAGATCTCAGTAGCATATTTAGATTGATTTATGAAAATGCCTCCGGGACTTTGTGAAATTTGTAGTCCCAAGAAAAATGACATTTGTCCCATCATTGACATTTGAAATTTTGAACTCATTTCATTTGAAAACGGTCACACTCATTGGGGTCAGTCGAGGCAAAAATGATATCATCAACATAAATTTGAACATGAATTAAATGTTTGCCTGACTTTCGGGTGAACAATGTTGGATCAACTGCTCCTTTGCTGAATCCGGTAGATAGAAGAAACTTTGATAGCGTATCATACCATGCCCTTGGAGCTTGCTTTAAACCATACAGAGCCTTCTTCAAACGATAAACATGGGTAGGATGTTCTGGATTCACAAAGCCTTCAGGTTGGCTGACATAGACGACTTCTTTAAGATCTCCGTTCAGAAATGCCGTCTTCACGTCCATTTGATAGACTACCATGTTCTTACTTGCAGAATTAGCCAAAAAGATTCTAATTGCCTCGATTCGAGCAACAGGAGCAAAAGATTCTTCAAAGTCTATACCCTCCTCTTGACGGTATCCTTTAGCAACTAATCGAGCCTTGTTCTTCAACACATCACCATGCTCATCAAGTTTCACTTTGAAGATCCATTTTAGAGCAATAATCATAGCACAATCTGAGCAGGTACTAACTCCCATACATCAAGTCGATCAAACTCATGAATTTCTTCTTGCATGGCATTGAACCAGCTATCTTCATTCATGGCGGTTTTGACATCTTTTGGTTCGATCTTAGAGAGTACGGAGTTGAAGAAGCACCACAAGGCATCGGTTGCAAGTTGTTTCCGTGTTGATACTGGACGAGAAGGATTTCCAATGATGTTGTCTAATGGATGATCGTGAGTCCATTTTCTGAGGTGTTCATGTGGTAGTTGTTGAGGGACTGAAGTAGCAGAGTCGATGTCTCCTGAAGAAGATGGTTCTGATGAAGATTCAGGAGCAAATATGTTTTCAAACGGAGCATCTTCGGGAGTAGCAAAGGGATTAACTTCATCATTGATGCTAGAAACAGTTCCATGATGTACATTTGAAGAATGATGATTTGTTGATGAGATCAAGGATCAGCAGCAGTCGCTTCTTGACTTAATGATATTGAGACTGAGGGATTGACTTCATTCACAGGAATATGAACAGCCTCTGTTGTAGGAATCGACACCTCATTAGTACTTGGATCATAAAGTTCATCAAACATAGGATCAAACAATTTCTTTAAATCATCTTCGGATGGAGGTACATATGGAGTTTCTTGAGAGAAGTTTGGAACAAGGGATGAACCAATGGGACTGTTTTGAAGTGCGGGTTCTAAACTGGATTGTCCAGGAGCCATTTGACCGGTCAGCTCATCAAACGTAACATGAATTGTTTCCATGATATTTCGGGTTCTTTTGTTGTAGATTCGGTATCCCTTTTGTTTGGTGCATACCCTACAAATATTCCAATGTCCGCTTTAGCTCTAAGTTTGCCTAAGTCTTGACCCTCATTAGTTGGATAACACAATGCACCAAACACACGAAGGAAAGAGAGATTAGGTTTTCTGTTGTGGACAAGTTCATATGGAGTTTTTCCATGAACAAGTGTGAATCGGGAACGATTTTGTGTATAGCATGAAGTGGCAATAGCTTCAGCCCAGAGAAACATTGGAACCTTTGAGTAAATCAAAGATTGTTCTAGCGGCTTCCACAAGAGTTCGATTTCGTCTTTCAACTACACCGCTCTGTTGAGGAGTTCGTGGAACACTTCTTTGATGGCTGATTCCAATGCTTTCATAAAATTCACTAAGTTGTTTGTTAACAAACTCAGCCCATTGTCCGTCCGGATAATTCTGACGGTTTTGTTAAGTCGAACCTGCAGCTGTTTGATGAGTTTGATGATGATATCTGGAGTTTCATCCTTTGTCCTTAAGAACTTGACCCAGGTGAATCTAGAGTAATCATCAACCACAACTAACACATATTTCTTCCCAAAGATATTCTACACTCTCATTGGTCCACATAAATCCATATGAATTGTATGAAGAACTTCTGTGACAGAGTTAGTAGGTTTGGGTTTATGGGCATACTTCTTGCTTTTTCCCAATTGACATGCTGAACAAAGATGATCCTTTTCATACTTTAGTCGAGGTAAACCTACAACTAAGTCCTTTCTGGAGAGATCATTGATGGTGTCGAAGTTCAAGTGATTGAGACGACGATGCCATAACCATGACTTTGTTTTCGAAGCCTTTGACAACAAGCAGATTGGAGAAGACTTCATCATATCATCGATAGAGATGGTGTAAAGATTTGAACCACGAGTTCCTCTTAAAAGTTCCTTACCATCAAGTTCTCTAACAAAACAAGTATGTTTTCTCAAGGCTACTTCTAGATCAGAATTGACCGACAGAGAACAGATTATGACCAAGACCTTCCACATAGTATACTCTAGAGATAACACTATCACCAACAACATAATCACCATAACCCATAATTGCACCGAAATGATCATTACCGAATCTAATTGTCCCGATGAATTTGCTCACGAAGTTCATGAGCCGCGACCGGTCTCCAGTCATATGCTTGGAACAGCCTGAGTCCAGGTACCACGGAACGATTTGAACGATCTGCAGTTGAACACGCACAAGAATGGATAACATGATAATTGGGATCCCCATGCAAGAATGGGTTCCACTTGGTTAGTAACAAGAATTGGAACACCCACATCAATAATAGAAACATCCATATCAGAAGTAGAAGCAATGGAATCATTGGGAATAGATGCAATGCTGGTGTCTGTATTTGACCTATTCAAAGTATGTTCACTTCTTAAGGGAATAGTTCTACCAGTAGGCATCCATTTTCTAGTGGGCATAATCTTAGCAGTTTGAGAGCAAAACTGATTATTCTTATGGCCAAAAGGTATCCAATAATAACCTATCTTTATAAAAGTTCTTCCCGTGGGTTTCCACTATTTTCTAACAATCTTTCGTTTTTGCCTTTTTGCCTTCTTTGCACGATTATTAGCGTTAACAATTTTAACTGGGCATTTGACAACATTAGACAAAGCATTCACACCACATTCATGATTAGCAATGAATTCAAGCAGCACATCATTACAAGGTTAGCAGATAGTATCAGAATTCGAATTAATTACAGTACGCCTAAGGCTAATACTAGAATCAACACGATTCGTTTTATTCAACTCAAGCTTAAAGATCCTAGGTTGGTCTTCTACTCTCTTCCAATGCACATTTTTAGCTTGCGAGGTCCTATCATTCCTTGTATTGTCTTGAGACTTTGACCTGCTCGCTTTAATGTCATTGATTACTCCTGTAGAGGGAATTATGGGAACATTAGTTGGTTGATCTACTTTTTGCATTCCTGAACTAGACGTGCAAGGATTTGTATTACTAGACGACACATTGATGTATACTTTCTTAAAACTGGGCCTAGAATGGTTTGAAGGCTCGGCACTAGGCATAGAACAAGGCATCACAGCTTTTCCTTTTGCACCTAAGGTTAAGGATTTGGGACATGTTGCAATTACACATTCTAGCAGCTCTTGAGATCGTTTGGCCTGGAGGCAAGCAAACCTAATTTCACTATCAAGAGGTTTGTTAATGAAATCCTCTTCGACAATCTCACGGAGACATTCTAGACTATCCTTAAGGTGAGCACAGTAGTCATGAAAAGCATGTTCATTATTCCTAAGATGAGGAGGAATATATTTAACTGTCACAGTGTATTTGCAATCTAAGGGTGACTTTGAGACAACATTCTTATTGAAAACAAGTGGTAGTTTCCCATTTCCCAGACTTCTCAGATTCTCAATTTCCTTTTGTAAAGACGTTATTTTTTCGTTGTTTTGGTCACGGGTGACTTTTATTGAATCATATAACTCTTTAAAATGTCGTTTAACTTTTTCATTTTCTTCTAGAAAACTCTCGTTTTCCTTTTGTAAGGCATTAACTAAGTTTTGAAGATGAAAAGTTTGAGAATTCTGAGAATCTAAAGGAGGAGGCATTTGGGAGCCTGTCATATTGTTCTTTTGACCCTTTAATTGAGAGATTTGGGCTTTCAACTTTCTGATCGTGTTGCAATGAGCTTGAATCTGTTCATCACGTTTGTTAATTTGAAAAACTGCATCAAACTCTGGAGCATCCGAGGATGTCTTGATATTTGAAGTTTTGACATTTTCTTTAAGATGTTGATATTTTAGTTGTAAATTAAAATGCTCAGTCTCTAGTTTAGAAAAATGTTTAACCAAATTGTTGTGATCATCCAGTTCAATTTTCTCAGTTATTTTAGAATTAGTTTTTTAAAGCTCAATGACACGATCATGGGAGACTTTCGGGGCAACAGATAATTCATGAAATTGAGAAGCATTAATAGAACAAGTTGTAGCAGTGAAAAACACATCTTGAGCAATACATTCAGAAATCATATTCTCATTCAGTGTATGCAAGTTCTTCCTTTCAATCTCATTATATTTTAATGCTCGCTCATAGTCACTAACCTCAACTATCATAGCATCAAATTCCTTTTCCATTTCTTTAATGTATGAATTCATTCCTTTTTTAAGACTCTCAAAGTGATCTTTTAGTTGTTTAAAGAAAGGGATGACTTCAGTTAAATAACATTCTTTAGTTTGCTCAAAACCTCTTTCTCCTTCAGTTATACCAGTGGGTGTGATCCTTTTCTTGCAAGTTTTCTCAAAATCAACAAATAGTTGAAAGATAACATATTGACTGATTAAGGTCTTGCTTTTAGTGGCAATTGTTCTAGGAACTAAATGCATTGGTGTATTTGGAGGATACACAGTCGCTCTAGGCATTTTCCAAAGGGGGGGGGGGTTGGTTTCAACAATATTTTCAGCTTTCTGCTTATCTAAATCCATTTTCCGGAACACTTGTTCGGGAGTTAACAATGTCTGAGGCTTAAACTTGTTTAAGGCAATCCAATTCTCCTTTTTGTAATCATGGGGTGTGATGATTACTTTCTTTTCTTTACATTTTGGATCAGCTAGTTTCTTGTTTAACTTTTCCCTAGTGATTTCATCTGATTTCTTATCTTCCTCTGTGCACTCAGCGCAACTAGGTTTCTGTCTAGGTTTAAGGATTTCCTTGCCATCATAAAGAACCTTATGAGCATTTCTAGCCTTTTTAATGACCTCTGGATTTGGTTCCTCAACAAGGGGAATGCTATGCTTATCGCTTAGGACTCTATGCTTAGTGATCATGTGAGCAGTCTGAATGGTGTTTCCTTGTACGTACAACTTATTTTCAAGCTTGTTTTTCAAGGTTTTTAGATTAGAAAAATCATTCAAAAGTTTTGATTCCTTAGCATGAATTCTTGCTTAAGCATTTTAACATTTTCTTGAAGTTCTTGTTTTTGCTTAGCAGTTTTTGAAAGTTTTTCTTGTAAGGAGTTTAACTCTTGTTTTAATACTTCTTCTCTAAACCTACTTTTTCTAATAGTTGTACGCATTTGGTCATCCATTTCCTGCTCACGGGTGGTCCACTCAAATTTTGCACGTTGTTCATAAATAGCAACACGTTCTTTATAGGCATTCAAGACAGATAACAGATCATCAGGGGCACATGCAGTGTATTCATCAAAAACATAGTCATTGTTGACGGCAGAAGATGCATCACTTGATACAATTTCACTTTCACTTTGTTTCACATATTGATCATATGGGACAACATTGATATTACCCATGTTTTCAATATTTGATTCAATAGTTTCAGTTGATTGTACTTTGTCATGCATCTTTTGTACATCAACATCATCGTATAGTTTTAATACCTCTGAGATGAGTTTGTCTTTGGATGGGCCAGCTTGTGGTGAAGAAGAGACCTTGGGAGAAACCATTGGAGAAATGCTAGCCATAAAATTGTGTGTGCAGTAGGTCCATCATCCACATCAGAGTCGTATGCATCACAATCAGCGACTTGAAAGGCGTTCGGATGATTGTGACCTATCTCCTGAATTGGTTGCTCATCCACATCTGCATCATAGGTCTTGGCATTGCCCTCAGCAAGAAACAATAACTTCTCTTCATCCAACGCAGCACCATTATCCTGAGCTTGTACAAGCAGCATCTTATCTCTGAAGTAATCAGCATTCTGTGGACGTTTGGAGATGTGCGTTCCTTGCAATGTGTCCCTCACCACAGTTATAGAATTTGATCGGCTTAGTTTGACCTTGATTTCCATTTCTTCCTCGATTCTGATTACCAACATAACCTCTACCAGCTCCTCCTCTTCCTTGATCATACTGTCTTTCCTGAACTGGTTGCACAACAATTTTCCCATCTCTGACAGTAGCTTGATTGTGTGGGTTAGAAGCTGTTCGGAGGTGGTTGTTGGTTTGTGGGAGAGAATTCATGTTTTGACTAATCAGGAGAGCCAGTTGATTAATGAAGTTACCCACGTGTGCATCAAGATCGCTTGTTTGAACTTTGATCAGGAATGAGTTTGTGAGTTCCATCACCCATGGGTATAACTTGTGAAGCTTTAGTGGTAATCCCAATGTTTGAGTAGAAGGCGGTTGAATCATTTGATGAGCTTGTCTCTCCTGGATTTGTTTTGAATTGTTCAAGAATCCTCTTTTCAAACATGGCATGTCTCTCATTCGGAAGAAGGAAGGCATAGAGTTGCTCATAGTTTGTATTCTTCAATCCTTTAGTGAGCTTCACGGAAGTAACAAATTTGTGCCATTCGGGATTCATGTTGTTTACAAATTTTGAGTTCATCTGAATGTTAGGCATAGTCATTCTGATGTTCCTCATGTCATTCACCAGCTTATGAAATCTCACATAGTACTCATAGACACTTTCATTTGGTTTCATCTTGAAGTGCTCAAATTCATCATACAGTTGTGATTCTCGGTCTTCAACAGTTAGCTCAGAACCAGAAAGAAGCATCTTGACATTATCCCATACAGCTTTTGCCTCGGTGTTGTGATTGATAAGCTTGTAGATGTCCTTTGGTAGACCTTGCAGTATAATGTTGGAAGCTCGGATATCTGCATCGAATCTCTTTTTCTCCTTATCGTCAAGCTCATCATACATCTTTGGTCTGTCCATTCCATAAATCAAAGTTCCATCTTCAGCAGTATCAAGTATATCTCTAGTAGTTTCAACTCGGTAAGGTCCTTCATCAATGGATTTGAGATTGTTAACCCCATTTTCTTTTCCAAGACAGTACAATCTGATTCGTTGAGCCTAAGAGTCATAGTCAGTTTTGTCAAGCATGGGTGGACGAGTGTCTGATCCAGCTGCTTGAACATCCTCGGCAACAGTGGAGATGATTGTAGGAACATTGGTAGACATGATGACAAGTTAAACGAGATTTTATAACTCTATGATTAAAACGGGAAATAGATTCTTTCACGGGATTTTACTGAATCAAGAGAAAACCGTATTTAAAGGAAATCACTCAAGTCGCTAGGAAAATTGTGAACCAAGTCGCTAAGTGCTAAGTCGCTAAAGTTCCAAGTCGTTATGTAACAACTCGCTACAATCCAAGTCGCTAACAAAATTTTGGCAGCAATTCGCTAAACACCAAGTCGCTAAATATTCAAGTCGCTAAATAGCAACTCGCTAGGTACCAACTCGCTAACACCAAGTCGCTAAAAATATAAAGTACAAGTCGCTAACTTCCACCAAGTTGCTACCCGTAGTGGAGATTCCACTACTTGTACTGTTTGTCGGCTTGTCTCACTAGGCAAGTCGCTAGGCCTAAGTCGCTAACTCCACAAACTGCAACTCGCTACCAAAATGTAAAGCAAGTCGCTAGCAAGAAAAGCTATCCGTAGATCAAGTCGCTAGCTAGAAAACTTCACAAACACCACTTTTCAATCCAAAAACAACCCAACCAAGATGATTCAAGCTTACCAAATGAAAACCTAAACACTTGTGATGATTCTAAACACAAAAGTACTAACAAAATCCAAGCTTTAACACAAGAAATCAACCAAATGATGCAAAAACCACTAAACTTTTTGAAACTCAAAAACCGCCTAAAAACCACTAGAAATCCAAAGATGTGTAAGATATGATCTAACCATGGCTATTGATACCAATTGTAGGATATTGGATTTCACATACACATCAAACCATAACACAAAGTAGGCGTATAAGTGGAATTCTAGAGAGAGAAAGTTAGAGGTTTAGGGAACTTTAGTGAGAGAAAGAAAATTCTTATTATGAGCTCCAACTCTCTACCTTGGAAGGTAGAGAGTATTTATAGTCTTACAATAAAACGCCACACAACGGTGTGGATCAGGCATAAAGTGGGTAAAGACCCGTCCGTCCTCCACGGTGTTACTAAACTAAATACTACTTAACATAGAAGTACTATGACTACGAGCTTTCTAACGATTACATATACTTGAGGTGACCGACTCTTTAATACCTGGAATTTCTAATTCCTAACACTATTTTTGCAATTTACCATATTTTTTTGTTTTATATAATATTTAATATAAAATATATTAATGGATTATATTTTAAATGTATTTTCATTAAAATACTTTTTATCAAGTATTATATAAGACAAATAAAAATAAAAATATTTAAAGTCGAGAAAAAAAACTTTAATAATATGTTAGGCTGCATACAATGGGTCGGAAATGATCGGTCGGTCGAGTAGGGTGACCGATTTCAACATCGGTCGAGCCCTATGTGGTGAGTGGGTCAAATATCGGTCGACAAACAAAAAATTAAAAACTATCGGTCTAAATTATGGTCGACTTGAAACATCACAACAATCCAAAATGTGTGAATTAAAATTTTGAACTAAAAAAAAAGGGGTCATTGACTGTGACAAATTAGTCATGTCTAATCATCGGTGTTGAGGTAAAAGTCTGTATTCACCCAAACAAGCTAAGATCCTTCGGCTAATCCTTCAGCTAGGCTCTTCGGATTATGGTCCTTCGGATCTGTGAACACAAAGAAAGCACGCGTTAGCCTCGCCTAGGGTTTTATCCCTAGACCAAGCTCCGGCGTGAGAATGAGTATAGTGAAAGTGTCAGAATAATATGTAAGAATGGGATGAGAATCAGTTAACCTTAAATGTAGTAACTTTGCTCCTTTTATAGATGAAAAGTTTTGTCCTCACCCGAAGGTTACGTGGGGTGATAGTGACTCTTTCGGGCGGGAGTTGACTTTACTCTGTTTGGACCCTGTCTGGGTAAGGTCAGTAGCTCTGATCAAGATTCCTTTCCCTTTATACATGGTGATGTCATGTATCCGTTATGCCGAGGGTTATGCCTAACCCTCCGGTATATGCTGATTTAGCCTTACTTGGTCTGAATTGGTTTGTATGTTTTGCCCGAGTGATTGCTTTTTGTGCCGGGCAGTTGTGCCTTTGGGCCGGGGAGTTAGGCCCTTCGGCGATAGGCTTTTGTGCCGGGGAGTTATTCGCCGGAACATACGCCAACATGTCCCCCCCAGTATCATGTTAATGGATTTATTCCTTGCATGATATTGGGAGTACGTGGTGACTTTCGGTGAGTATTGCTTCATCCGTTTTTTTTTTACTGTTCGGGGTGTGACACGTCAGCTGGACACGTGGCGGTGATGATGGCACGACAGCAGGACACGTGGCAGTGGATGTGTGCTGTGTGGTGATGATGATGACACGTCATCGTCTGACACGACGGGACGTTTCATCTACCCCTTCTTTTGCCTATAAATACCGCTGTCATTTTCATTTTTACCACCGTAAAACTTTTCACACACACACGTTTTCTGCGTAATTTGGCCGAACGGTTTCTTTGCTCTTCGTCTACTATCCAGGTACTCTCTAGTTTTCCTTCTTTAGATTTTAGGGTGTATTCATTCCCTTCCGGCCATAATGTCAGAACCGTCTGGTTCCTCATCTGCTCATGGCTCTGGCCCTGTTTCTGAGGGTCCGTCGCAACCAAAACCTAAGTTTGACCTAGATAAGTATACTTCGAACATAACTGAAAAGGGATTAAAGTGGGCCGTAGAGGAATTTGGGATACCCTCCGATCTCCATCCGAGGCTTCCACCGGCCGATTTTACGATGGGGCAATTAGGAGACGATGCCATACGTTTGTATTTAGAATATTTCATTGAAGGGGGGATTAGCGTTCCGTTTTCCATTTTTATTTTAGATGTTCTCCACAATTATAAAGTTCATATCTCCCAGTTAGTGCCGATAGGTTTGTATAGGGTTACCCTTTTTGAAGTATATAGCCGTAGCCTACACATTACTCCCACAACTTCTCTTTTCCGAGCCTTTTATAAATTACATAAACAAGGGCATTGGTTTACTTTTGCCAAACGGGACGGCAAGAAATGCCGAGTTTGTTTACAAGAAATCTTGTCCTCGTTGAAGGGTTGGAAACAACAATTCTTTTTGATTGACCGTCGGGCTGTACCCTTTGCCATGCCGTGGAGGCATCCAGATTCAGATGTCTCAGACCCTTTTCCTACCGGAGAGTTTTCTGTGCCTCAGGCAGATTTGTTATCTGCCAATATTATTGATTTGATAAAGATACCTCCGGGGTTTCTTATACGCCGTTGGGTTATCAGCCAAATGGAAGTATCCGGGTTATCGGGCGGCTCTGAAGGATGCCGAGGGGAATGGTACTTGGCTTGTGTTTTATATATTTAGTTAAGGTTTTGTGTCTCCTATGGTTTTAATAGTTTGTTGTTTGTTTCGCAGCTTTGACTATGTCAGATTATTTGATTAAACCGAGTTACCGCAAGGGGGCAGTTATGACACAAGGAGAAAAATATCGAGATGGGCAAGCTCATCTGATGCACGTCACAATTCCTAGTGCAACTGGTACTCCGGTGCCACCCAAGACTGATGCTATGAAAAAGGTTGAGGTGGCTGACCCGAAAGTCTTGGAGGCTAAGGAGAGGAAGAAAAGGGTTGCGGAGGCCAAGGCTGGAGGCTTAAAATCGCGCAAGCGCCAGGCCGGAGAAGGTGGTTCTGGGCAGCCATGGCGAAAGAGAAAAAGCCCTACGCCGGTTGTTAACTTGGATTCAACCACCAACCCTACGCCGTTGAATACCGTTCCTCCTGAGGGTCCACTGCCGAATGATCCTCCAACTGTTAAGAAGGAAAATCTGGAGGGTCATTCTATTAACCGGTTGGAGAATGATGATGCCGATGGGAATGCCGGGGCAGATCCCCAAGACCATGAGGCAAATCCGAAGGATCATGACGCCGAGGCTTCTCGCATTGTTGAGCAACCTGCTCCCCAGGAGAATGGTGAGTTGGTCTTTTCTTACTCATAATTATACTCCTTCATATCGTTATTTTTGAATTGTGTGTTTATTATTTATCTTGTATCTTTGCGGTGGCTTATTCTCTTTCGGGCCGTGAGGGTAAGGGTGTTGACGAGGAAGAGGGGGCTTCGTCCAGTGCCACTTATGTGTCGGGGTGGTCGATTAAGAAGGATGAGAGGGTGAAGGGTTATGAAAAGTATAGGGATTTAATGGTTCACGTCAAGGCGGCTCAGAGGTCATGGGCTATTATGGCTAGGGGTTATCTTGCTTTTGTTGATCTGCTCGTCCGCTTTGAAAATCTCGATCTTGTGCATAGAGAACTGGCTTAGGAGCATAAGGGATGCGAGGCTGCCACCAAAGATAACTTTGCTTTTTTAAGCAAAACGCTGGGGGAGTTGAAAGTTGCCAAGGATGAGCTGGGTGATTGTTCTGTCCGGGAAGAAGATTTGAAGAAACAAGTGCGTACTTTGGAGGCTGAGAAGGCCGAGTGGTCAAAGTTGTCTCTTGCTCAAAATGAGAGGATATCTGGTCTGGAGAAAGAGCTGATGGAGACCAAAGGGGCTTTAAAAAATGAAGAGGAGTAGAATGCTGCTCTCCGTAAAGAACGTACAGAAATAGCCGTGGCAGCTGGGAATTTGGAGATTGCTCGGTCAAATCTTGTTAGGGATTTCATTCCCACTTTCGTGGCCCACCTTCTCAGCAGTCATGAGTACAAAGCTTCCTTGGCTGCCCCCTTCAGTCTGAGTGGGATGGCCGGATGGTTAGATGGTATGTCTATTGGTCGTTCGGAAGCAGAGGTGAAGAAGATTTTAGAGGATACCGAGGACCTGGATTTGGATGCTCCTACCAAGTACTTGGCCATGTATGATGAGCTCTTTGTTAAGAATTATCCTTACGTTGCCAAAGTCCGAAATGCTTGTCACCGTTCGGTTGCTGAAATAATGGCTTTGATGCCGGATCCTGCTCCGGAGCGTCCTGCTGAAGGAGAAAGTGAGGAGAAGAGAAAAGACGGGGAGCCTAACATTCCTCCCAGTTGAAGTTTGTCTTTATTTTTAGTTAACTTGTTAATCATGGACATTTTTGGGAAATTTGTAATATTGATTAAATGCTTGTAATATTGTCGAACAAGGTTGTTTTCTGCTTGACCAGATGATTAATGAAGTTCTTTTTGGTATTATTTTTTTTATATTTATGAGTGCATGTCTTGATGACTCGTCCTTGCCTTCGTGTGGAGTATGGGTCTTTCTTATAGAGTATGAACCATTCGGTAGTCCTATGGCAACCCTTTTTGGGTATGAACCATTTCTTTTATTACCTCGGCAACCCTTTTTGGGTATGAACCATTCGGTATTTTTATGGCAACCCTTTTTTGGGTATGAATCACTTCTTTTTTTACCTCGGCAACCTTTTTTAGGTATGAACCGTTCGGTATTTTTATGGCAACCCTTTTTGGGTATGAACCACTTCTTTTGTTACCTCGGCAACCTTTTTTAGGTATGAACCGTTCGGTATTTTTATGGCAACCCTTTTTGGGTATGAACCACTTCTTTTGTTACCTCGGCAAACTTTTTTAGGTATGAACCGTTCGGTATTTTTATGGCAACCTGTTAATACAAATAAGCCGTAAAAACGTTTATTTATATTTTACGATCTTCTAATGTTTTGTCGATAACAAACGTAAAATCATTTTAACGAAAAAAATAAAATACGTAAATGGTTTGAACTATTAGTTTCTAACATATTCACATTTTCACATAAAACACTAAAACAAGTATAAGTGATTTTATGATTTAGTAATACATATGTACAACAACTAGTGTTTACATATTTGGGTAAAATATACACATAACTAGTGTGTAGTATACTGGGTAATATAAATGGGTAGAAACTTAAGTATCACAACCTATTGGGCAAATAGATTGAATGTAGTTGGGTACAACCCAAAGCCCATGACCCATGGAGCTTGACCCATAACCCATTGCATGACATCATGCTTATATCATACATGGATAATATCCATAACCCATGGATCAACCCATACCCAAGTGACCAAGTGCATTGCACTTAAAGATACATTGTATCTAGCTAAAGATCCATGGTTCAACCCATGACTCATGACCCATAACCAAAATACCCATGGGTAAAAGGGAGCGTCCCACAGATCCCTAGCTTAACGCTAGACGGATCCCTTGTGGAAGGGATCCAGGGAACAGTAGGATTTTCCTCTATAAACAGTGAGCTATTTCTTCATTATCTTTCACCCCTTTCTAACACACTTTCTCCCTAAGTGTAAAAATCACTAACCTCATATCCAAGAGATCTATGTTTGTAGTTTTGTTTTTGTGTGATCTTTTAGGTTCCTCTTAAAGGCAAGATCATCACCTTTGAAGTCGAGCAAGCTTAAGTCCATGAGTTGCCATGCTTCCTCATCATCAAGGCTACTGAAGTCTTCTTGTTGATGATTCCTTTCTTTCTTCAAAGAAGTGTAGTGTTGAAGACATTAGTGAAAGATGTCTCAAGTGTCAAGACGAAGATATTAGTGAAGGGTATTTGTCGTCTATAGGATAAGCACTTGTGGTAGGTGCTTAGAAGTCAAGACAAAGAAGCATTAGTGAAAGGTGCTTAGAAGTCAAGACAAAGAAGCATTAGTGAAAGGTGCTTAGAAGTGAAGACACAAGACATTAGTGAAAGGTGTCTTGTAGATCTAGTCAAAGGTATTAGTGAAAGGTGCCTTAGATGTACATTCGATATGGTGTGTTTCGATGTACAAGATAGACTAGTTTTAGATCCAAGGATATTGATATCCTTGATGATGTTGTAAAGGAGTAGATCTCCTTTGGGATTAGTCGTTGGTGTAGTGTGGTAGTAGTTCCTCCATTGCAATAGAACTAGGTGCTTATCCTAGTACCTAATAAAGGGTAGGCGACGTTGTGAAGGTGTAGTTCGCCTTGGAGTGAAAGAACTAGGTACTTAGCCTAGTACCTTATAAAGGGTAGGCGATGTTGTGTAGGTGTGGTTCACCTTGGAGTAAAAGAACCCGGTGGTTAGCCTAGCACCGGAAAAAGGGTAGGCGACGTTGTGAAGGCTTCTCCACCATAAGGCGATTGGTGTAGTGATTACGAACTCTCGAGTAGGTGACTCGGGGAGTGGAGTAGGGCAAGGAAGGTGTCCTTGTAGCCGAACCACTATAAATACTTGCGTTGTGGTTTTGTGCTTCTTACTCTTATCTTTTCATTACTTACCTTTATATGCTTGTTTATCAACATCCAACACACACATCCAAATAGATTGACATAAGTCGATCTAAATAGATTAAAAGGAAGTTTTAATTGGTAAAACTATTCAACCCCCCCCCCTTCTAGTTTTCCACAATTGGTATCAGAGCTTCGTTACCAAGTTTCTTGAAGTATATTGTACTTTAAAAGCTTGATACGATCCATGGTTAATTGAAAACTACAAAGAAGGCTTTTCATAAAAACAAAACACAATGTTTTTAAAACTATATGTTTGGATGTTGATTTGATAACAACATTTTTTTTATTTACTTTTTATTTAATTACACTAATCTTCTTTGTCATATTGATTAGTCAAAGCTCATACCCACCAAGCTATAGGAATCGCTTGGTAACAAGAATACCTTCCTTAAGAAGGTATCTAAAACGCAAAGGAGCGGGAATTGTCTAAGTGACATTTGTTGTGTCATTTGTAAAGACATTCCTAAGTGCGCTAGAGGTATGTTTTTCTTTTTGTTGTGCTTGATAATTAAGTATGCCTATTTAGGTATTTATATGATTATCTTTTGTGCATATATATGTATTACATAAAGCTTCATTAGGAAGCCTTTTCCTTTTCTCACATACGTGTCACTCTTTTGTCTAAAAGTCGCGGTATATAAAACTTGTGTTTCATCTCTTTTAATCCTATAATAAAACAAAACACAAATTTCAAAAATCCCTCATTCCCTATTTATAAATCGTCCGTCAATCACTCCATCAATCCCAACTTTTTCAAATCTTCCAATTTCAAAAATTTCCTCTCATTCAAAACTTCATCTTCCTCATCATTTCATCTCAACCAAAACCAAGAAGGATCATCTTCAACATGGTTTACATCGCCCTCGTGCTCATCGCCTTAACACTCATCGCACTTGTGTTCCCTATGATGAAGTTCACATACAGAGACATTTACTTTGTGTTGTTAATCTACATTGGGGTTATATACCCAATCCTTTGTATCATTCTTAGTATTGAAATGAAATATTACTAATAGTCTAGTTATCTAGGTTATTATGTGTTTATCATTTTTGTGTTATGTCTTTCTTTCGTGATACATTAGAAGTCATGTATGCATGTTAAAAGAATATGTAGGTTAAAACACATATCCTGGTATAAAAACTATGAGATCTAAAAACCTATGTTTTTCATAAAATCTGTTTCTGTGATTACAGATCTACGGATCCCGGAAGTTATACTAGCCGGATCCCTTTGGTAAAGGAACCGTGGGATCCGTCCTACTGGAAAACAGTTTTTCATGCAAATTAAAAATCACTTTTCTTATAAAAAGGTAATACTCCACTAGAATATCAAAACCATAAGTGAGTTAAATGTCATTGTTGTTAAAAACCATTGTTAATAAAAATCTAGTAAAACCATTAGATAATCATAGGTTGATCGCAAACATATCTTTCTATTAACTCATGTTTTCTGTAGGTTCAACTATGACGCATGAATATGAGTTTGATTTTTTACTCACTAGCGTCTACACTCCAAACATCTCCCTTGAACCCAACGCACCTGGCAACCATGTCCATGGGTTCAATAATCTCGAAAACCGTCACTTCCACGAAGGACGTATTGTAGACACCTCTCTACAATTCGAAGAAGGTATCAATACCTCCTTCCGAGCCATCGGACTAGAATGTCTTCTTGAAATCAACGAGAAGATATGTCCAAGGTTCATAATGGAATTCTTCCGTCAAGTTGAACTCGTTCGTAACGAGGATCGCTCTCTATCTCTTTGGTTTTATATCAAAAACCAAAAGTTTACTTTAACCCTTGGGCATTTTGCTCACATCCTCCGGATTCCAAATCATGGACAATGTGCCTTCACCGAAGATTGGTCTTTTGATTCTCTCTTCAACTTTCGTGAGGAAAATAGTCCATATTGTTCACACATACCCTCCCCGGAAGATTTAAATCGCATAATATGCAAACCTAGACCATATTACTCCGATCCAAACATTATCTTCACACGAGACATCCGAGAAGAGTACAAGCCTTTTGCACTCATCCTACGTGAGAATGTTTGGAGTCTTAGGGGAAATCGAGAAATCCTTCCCGCTTGTTATGCTCACATGTTGTACTGTTTGCTAACATAACAACCATACAATCTCGCATACTTCTTTGCAAGGCGAATTGCAAATCTTCAAGGCTCCAAAATAAACTCATCCCTTATGGAATGTTATTGACGCGCCTCTATCACAATGTTATGCACTTCCATCCTCAATTTCAAAGTCCGTTGTACGTACTTGTGAACAAGATGATGGAACCGCTAAACATATCTCTCATGAAGACTTTCTTCATTCTTGATTCCACCAACACTCATCAATCACGTAATGATCCTCCTAGCGAAAACACTCAAGGAACGTAGTAGTATTTCAAATAGGATAAATCCTCTTGTACTCGTGCTTTATCAATGTAATCCTATTTCCTTCATGAAATAAAACCTCTTACATTTGATATCTTAGTGTTAGAACCCCTTTAAACTAACCTTGGAATATAATGCATTGTCAAGATCATTGCATACCTTTAGTAAAGGTTCTGCTGAGCAGATGGACGGATCCCAATGATTGTGCTAGACGGATCCTTACACTTGGGGAACCGTGGGATGCGGGAAACAGAAAATGCAATTGCAAGCATTGTATTTCAAACATGTCCTTAGAACACCTCACACTAAACTAAACATAGTGTCTTAAAGGCAAATTAAGTCCTTATCAAAGATAGGTAGATCCTTCCTACTCACACACAACTCACCAAGATCACACTCTAAGACATTTGTAGATCTATCGTTTCATTTTTAATCCATTACTCTTCCGCTCTTAAACTCACACTTCATTTTTCACTTGATCCCTCACATCTAGTCTTAGAAATCTTTTCGATTATGGCAAAATTGATCATAAATCATCCTCACCTCAAAATTGATCAAAGTTGATCAAATTCTAGTTTTCCCATCTCAAAGCTCCTTGGATATTTTTCAAAACACACAAACCTGATCTCTAGGATCATTTACCTTCAATTGACACTCTCATCTTTAGTGTCATCCTTGCTCATCCATTGGTACTCATGAAAGTTCCAAATCCTTCCATAAAAGACAATCATTAGCTACATCACTCATTACCTTCAAGTATTTAAGGACCCCTTCATTTAAGACACTTAGGAGGACTGAAACACTCAAGATGATATAGATCTTAGATGAGAGCCGGATCCCTAGGATTAGCCTAGATGGATCCCTCTGAGGTGGGAACCGTGGGATCCGGATGACAGTTTATGTCAAATCTTTCTAAAACAATCATTTCAACTCATCTTTCTAACTCAAACACTCCATCTCATCTTAAATGAGTTCCTAGATCAGTACAAACTCTGAAGTTGACTCTTGTGCATGTTAATCATCACACTCCAATGAATCCTAGTTGCTTAAGGCTTAAAAGCACTTGCCAATTATCTTGGTTTATAAACCACTTTGTTAGGACCTCCATAGTCATCACCTTCATCCTAACTTTTAGCATTTTAGAAATCTTTACAAACCTCTTGAAATCATCTCATCATGAGGAAAACCCCAAGTAGTAACCTATCCACCAAAGAACCACCCAAGAAAAGGGCTCGTGTTATACACGAAATTTCCTCAACCGAATCATCTCCGGTCAAGCCAACAAATGATAGGATCTTTACTCAACCAATCAAACCAATTCCTAAAAGGATAGTACCCACAAAACTACCTATGCCAAACACCACCATACCTCCTAGGCCAAACAATATCATCTCCACTAAACCATCAACATTAGTTCCTAGAGCTATCTCTTTTACATCCCCACTATCATCACCACACCTCTACAATTTAGAGGATTTACCTCCTAGGCCGTCTCATCCGCCTCCGCCGACAACATTCTCCTCATTAGGAGGAATAATGGTACAAAATCAAGGTGTTGAGTCAACACTTGCTCCCGCTTCCTTTTCACCTTTTCCATCATATAATCCTATTTGGATTATGAGAAATCATCAAAGTCAACCACCCGACCATATGGAAGTTGACACTTCTCTACCACCACCATCATTCTTGGTCGAGCCATACTCAAATGCCCCTCCACCAATCCCTTCATCGTTTGAAGCTCCACAAGCCGCTTCACTTGATCCTTCGCATCAAGCCATTTCATTTCTTCCACCACCACTACCTAGCCATGACAAAGATTGCTATCATTGTCAACATGTTGAAAGTTTGATACATGAAGTACGAGAAGACCAACGTTTCATGTTCTATCATCTCCTCGAACGTTTCGACGAGATTAAACCTAAACAAAACTTGAGCTAGAAGATTTTAGTGGTGTCCTAGCATCAAGCGATAGTTGGTTTAGAAATTCCGAGTCATGTATTTTCTTATTTTCTTAGTTTTTAGAGTCATGTATATCATAACTCTAGTTTTATTAAATGGAATTACATGCTACTTGTTATTTTTCTGAGCATATGATTTCATTCTTGTGATAATATTACTTGTTATATCACCTTTGCTGAATTTAATCAGCTAATACGGATCCCTCAGATTTACCTAGACGGATCCCTACTAGGAGGGAACCGTGGGATCCGTGAGACAGAAAGCTATTTTCTACTAACTTGGACCACATTTGCAGGAAATTGTGAATTATACTTGCTTTCTAACCTTTGTTTTGTAGTTATTCAATTTACACACGAAGACTTTGACATCCTAAAGCTAGGGGGAGCTTTATGTCAAAACAATACATTGCAAATTACTCGCAATACTAGGTTTACTTTTCGTGACATCCCCTTGCAAAATTGCAATCATCAAGGGGGAGCACATTCGTCACTTAGACGAAATACTTTGCAAACTTACTTGCAAACAAACTAGATTAGTATCACTTTCTTGACGCCCTTACATAGGGATGGACTCGTCAAGGGGGAGTAAAGACGAGATCCTTTCCCGTTACTTGCTCTCTATTTTTTATTTTCTTTTCTTTCACATGTTTTTCTTAAAAACAATGTGTTGCTTTCTTTCAAAGCTCTTTTTGTTTCGACAAAAAGGGGGAGAGGAAAGTAAAACTACAAATTCAAACTTTTACGAATTTTAGCTTTTCCTTAAAATAATTTTTATGATTTGTCATCAACAAAAAGGGGGAGATTGTTAATACAAATAAGCCGTAAAAACGTTTATTTATATTTTACGATCTTCTAATGTTTTGTCGATAACAAACGTAAAATCATTTTAACGAAACAAATAAAATACGTAAATGGTTTGAACTATTAGTTTCTAACATATTCACATTTTCACATAAAACACTAAAACAAGTATAAGTGATTTTATGATTTAGTAATACATATGTACAACAACTAGTGTTTACATATTTGGGTAAAATATACACATAACTAGTGTGTAGTATATTGGGTAATATAAATGGGTAGAAACTTAAGTATCACAACCCATTAGGCAAATACATTGAATGTAGTTGGGTACAACCCAAAGCCCATGACCCATGGAGCTTGACCCATAACCCATTGCATGACATCATGCTTATATCATACATGGATAATATCCATAACCCATGGATCAACCCATACCCAAGTGACCAAGTGCATTGCACTTAAAGATACATTGTATCTATGTGGATTTTGATAGGACTCCATTGAAATCGTTTTGAGCCTTAGGGTTTAACAATAACATATGCAACGCAGCGGAATAACAAGAACATTATATATTATTGACGCAAGGTTTTACTTTCACCCAATCTCCTCCAAATATTATTTGATCAGAATAATACGTGTTACCTAACTGTAACAGGGATCTAAGACACCTTAGATCTTGGAGGTAAACAACTAACCTAGACGTTTACAATAAAATACACGTCTAGGTTACACACACACACCTTTAGACTACATTATGGAAGACTTGTATATAAAACCTACACCCCATGTCCTCTTTATATACTAGAGGATTAGGGTTTACAAAATACTACGAAAGACTAAATAATAAATATTCTTTTGCAAGCAAGTCCTTCCATCTTTTTGTAGATTTCATCTTTGTCACTTTAAGTCCCTTTGTTTCATTCTTGTATTTATTTTGTCTCATCAAATCCAAGGAACCTAAAACCCAACAATCTTCCCCTATTTGATGATGACAAAACAAATAAAGTCGTGTACGAACTTCCCTAGATGAAGTAGCAGAAGTTGAGATGTAAACATCTCTTTGAATGAAACAAATCTTGTCTTCCTTGTCTTCCTTGTCTTCCCCTTAGTCCATGCCATGCTACTCCAATATTTCTTCCCCTTTTTGTTATCAACAAATAGAGAATATAAGCAGTAGAAACTTCCTCTTGAGTGATGCATGAAAATGATTCTTCAGTAAGCTCTATGTAATGATCACTTGTGAAGAAAACCAAATATAACATACTTGATAAAGAAGTAGAATAACCCAATCTTGTGTCTTATGTCTTGTTTATCCACGTGACTCCAAACTTATACTAACACCATATAAGTAGACCGCAATCTCTTGACAAAATCCTCATCTTCAATGAGACACTGAGCACTACAATGTAACTCCTTTAAGTGATAGTTAACTAGGTCTTCATCCATCCACCCCTTGACCTATGAAAACTAGATTTTGCAAGTCTTCGTCAACATCCTTTAAGCACGAACAAGTTATCTCCAAAGTGTAACACCCACTTTAAGATATGATAAGAGCACAAATCTGTGTTACTCAACTACAATATCAAATAAGTGATAAATAACCTCCTTCGTAATCAATTCTTCAAATAATTCAAAAACGAGCTTTTTTAAAACCTTTAAGATCAAATACCAATCTTCTTGTGTGTGCGAACCAAAATCCCATGTGTGTGTCACCAAAAATCTCAGTACCAAAAACATGTACAACTTCCCCTCAATTCCAAAACCTCATCAGCAGAAACAAATAACGCAAGAAACACCAACAATGGAATTGAGATAACACTAGCAGTGGTTTCGAGAAAACACTAGGAGTGGTTTCAAAAAAACACTAGAAGTGGTTGCAGAAGTGGTTTCAGAAAACACTATCCGTGGTTTCAGAAGTGGTTTCAGAAAACACTGCAGTGGTTTCAGAAGTGGTTTCAGAAAACACTATCAGTGGTTTCAGAAGTGGTTTCAGAAAAACACTAGAAGTGGTTTCGTAAAAACACTAAGAAAGCTGCTTCTAACCATGAATCATAAACACCACACAATGTATAAACAACCTCCATCAAGAATTAGAACAAGTAACACAAATTCAAAAAGTTGAATATGCATGAAAACCCAAAAATTCGAATTATTAAACTAGTTTCTGCAGCCAACTTCGACATTGAATAACTTTTGATAGAGAGCTCAGATCGACAATCCCTTCGGTGAAAAGTTAGATGAATATATAGAGAACGTCCACCGAAAGTTTCGTTACGATCCAACGGTTAACGAAAACGTTATCATCGTTTTAAAACAGTGCTGCAGAAAAATACGAGAATTTTCAGATTCGTAGTTTTTCTTCTTTTCGCCATTCTTCGACCAATAAAACCTTGCGAATCCCTAGGTAACGAGCTCCCCAAGCTCTAATACCAATTGTGGAGTTTGATAGGACTCCATTGAAATCGTTTTGAGCCTTAGGGTTTAACAATAACATATGCAACGCAGCGGAATAATAAGAACATTATATATTATTGACACAAGGTTTTACTTTCACCCAATCTCCTCCAAATATTATTTGATCAGAATAATACGTGTTACCTAACTGTAACAGGGATCTAAGATACCTTAGATCTTGGAGGTAAACAACTAACCTAGACGTTTACAATAAACTACACGTCTAGGTTACACACACACACACCTTTAGACTACATTATAGAAGACTTGTATATAAAACCTACACCCCATGTCGTCTTTATATACTAGAGGATTAGGGTTTACAAAATACTACGAAGGACGAAATAATAAATATTCTTTTGCAAGCAAGTCCTTCCATCTTTTTGTAGATTTCATCTTTGTCACTGTAAGTCCCTTTGTTTCATTCTTGTATTTATTTTGTCTCATCAAATCCAAGGAACCTAAAACCCAACAATCTAGCTAAAGATCCATGGTTCAACCCATGACCCATGACCCATAACCGAAATACCCATGGGTAAAAGGGAGCGTCCCACGGATCCCTAGCTTAACACTAGATGGATCCCTTGTGGAAGGGATCTGTGGGATTCGGGGAACAGTAGGATTTTTCCTCTATAAATAGTGAGCTATTTCTTCATTATCTTTCACCCCTTTCTAACACACTTTCTCCCTAAGTGTAAAACTCACTAACCTCAGATCCAAGAGATCTATGTTTGTAGTTTTGTTTTTGTGTGATCTTTTAGGTTCCTCTTAAAGGCAAGATCATCACCTTTGAAGTCGAGCAAGCTCAAGTCCATGAGCTGCCATGCTTCCTCATCATCAAGGCTACTAAAGTCTTCTTGTTGATGATTCCTTTATTTCTTCAAAGAAGTGTAGTGTTGAAGACATTAGTGAAAGATGTCTCAAGAGTCAAGACGAAGATATTAGTGAAGGGTATCTATCGTCTATACCATAAGCACTTGTGGTAGGTGCTTAGAGCCAAGATTAGAAGCATTAGTGAAAGGTGCTTAGAAGTCAAGACTAGAAGCATTGGTGAAAGATGCTTAAAAGTCAAGACACAAGACATTAGTGAAAGGTGTCTTGTAGATCTAGTCAAAGGCATTAGTGAAAGGTGCCTTAGATGTACATTCGATATGGTGTGTTTCGATATACAAGATAGACTAGTTTTAGATCCAAGGATATTGATATCCTTGATGATGTTGTAAAGGAGTAGATGTCCTTTGGGATTAGTCGTTGGTGTAGTGTGGTAGTAGTTCCTCTATTGCAATGGAACTAGGTGCTTAGCCTAGTACCTAATAAAGGGTAGGCGACGTTGTGAAGGTGTAGTTCGCCTTGGAGTGAAAGAACTAGGTACTTAGCCTAGTACCTTATAAAGGGTAGGCGACGTTGTGTAGGTGTGGTTCACCTTGGAGTGAAAGAACCCGGTGGTTAGCCTAGCACCGGAAAAAGGGTAGGCGACGTTGTGAAGGCTTCTCCGCCATAAGGTGATTGGTGTAGTTATTAGGAGCTCTCGAGTAGGTGACTCGGGGAGTGAAGTAGGGCAAGGAAGGTGTCCTTGTAGCCAAACCACCATAAATACTTGCGTTGTGGTTTTGTGCTTCTTACTCTTATCTTTTCATTACTTACCTTTATATGCTTGTTTATCAACATCCAACACACACATCTAAATAGATTGACATAAGTCGATATAAATAGATTAAAAGGAAGTTTTAATTGGTAAAACTATTCAACCCCCCTTCTAGTTTTCCACACAACCCTTTTTGGGTATGAACCATCTTTGAACATTGATCATCTTTCCCCGGAGGTCACGAGCCTATCGGGGGGATCACTAAAATGTTATGTTCAGAAAACAATAAATATGTGGAAAATTGCTCCTCCGGCATCCGGGGCGCTATACTTTTCATTAATAATTAGTTTCAAACAATTGCCTCGTGGGCTCAAGGGTTACAAAGCTTTCCCTATCTTACAAGAAACAATTCCTTAGGTTCACCGCATTCCAAGTACGGGGGACTTCCTTTTCTTCAGTTGTTTGTAACTTGTATGAACCATCATCGTATGCCTCGACGATTATGTAGGGGCCTTCCCAGTTTGGTCCCAACTTTCCTTGATTTTCTTGTCTGCTAGCTTTATTCTTTCTGTAGACGAAATCTCCCACTCTGAATTTCTCACCTCTTACCCTTCGGTTGTAGTACTGTTCCACCTTCTTCTTGTATCTTGCCTCCTCGACAGCTGCTGAGTCTCTCCTTTCTTCCAGCAAGTCCAGATTTAAACGAATCTCCTCTTCGCTCCCCTCTTCTGTCATCATCATCGTCCGGAAGGTAGGCATGCCAATTTCTGCAGGGATCACTGCTTCGCTTCCGTACGTTAGACTGAATGACGTTTCGCCATTGCTCGTCTTTAGGGATGTTCGGTGAGCCCACAACACGTTTGGTAGCTCATCGACCCATCCGGACCTGCTTCTTCCCAATCTTGTTTTGAAACCATGCATCAGACTTTTGTTTGCTCGTTCAACTAGACCATTGGCTTGAGGATGTGCCACTGCGGTGTTTATCTATTTGACATTAAGCTTTTCACACCAACATTTGAAGGGGTCGTGGATGAAGTTACTCCCATTGTCCGTCACAATTATGTGAGGCAGTCCGAAGCGGCACACGATATTTTCCCACACAAACTTTATGACTTCCTTTCCTGTGGTCTTTGCCAGCGGCTTGGCCTCCATCCATTTTGTAAAATAGTCGATGGCTACAATGACATATTTTACCTTCCCGGGTGCTTCGGGGAGGGGGCCCAAAACATCCATTCCCCATTGGAAGAAAGGCCAGGGCGACATGATAGAGGTCATAAGAGTCTTAGGTAACTTGGGCACAGGAGCGTGTATTTGGCAGGACTCACATTTTTGAATGACCTCTCTGGCGTCCCTATGCATTGTCGGCCAGTAATAACCTTGTCTGATCAGTTTCGCCACCACGGACCTTGGACCTGAATGCATCCCACACGCCCCTTCGTGCACCTCTCTTACCACATAATTGGCCTGCAGCAGACCCACACATCTTAACATTGGGCCCAAGTATGATTTTTTGAACAATACCCCTTCTTCCATTGTATAATGGGCGATCTTCATCCGGAGGGTTCTTGCTTCATTTTCGTCATTCGGCCACTTCCCTTCGGTGATGCACCGGATGATTGGGGACATCCAATTTTCCTACTCTTCTTCCACTATTGCTCCGACGACTTTTTCCTCTGTTGAAGGTGTTTATAATACTTCTACGAGTATTTCTTTGGTCAAGTGGTCGAACGCAACTGATGCTAATTTACTTAGCACATCAGCCTTCTGGTTCTGTGCTCTGGGGATGTTTTGTATTCTGAACTGCTTAAAACATCCGATGTACTCTTTTGCGTTAGCCAAGTACCTTGCCATGCTCTCCTTATAAGTGGTGAACTCTCCGTTAATTTGGCTAGACACTAGGTTGGAGTCCACCTTAATACTCAGTACTTGGATTTTCATGTCCTTGGCTATCCTTAGGCCGGCCAGCAATGCCTCATATTCTGCCTCATTGTTGGTACTGGGGAAATTTAGCCGAAGGGCATAAGTGTATTTCGTTTGGTATGGGCTAATCAGTACTAAACCTGCTCTAGATCCTTTCTTGTTAGACGCCCCGTCTGTGAACAATGTCCATTCTTCCTCCGCGGTTGAGATGTTGCATATTTCCTTGTTTTTTTCTTGTCTCCTTACTTTGCCGACTGGTATTTCATTTATGAAATCTGCCACGACCTGGCCCTTGACGGCGTGCCTCGGGATGTAGGTAATTTCGTATGCTCCCAACTCTACTGCGTACTTCATCAGTTTTCCTGAGGATTCGGGTTTGTTCAACACATCACGAATGGGTTGATCTGTGATCACCTTAATGGGGTGGGATTCAAAGTATCTTCCGAGTCTCCTGGAACAGTGCAATATAGACAAAGCCAATTTTTCCAGAGGAGCATAATTTCGTTCGGCCTCATGGAGTGTTCTGCTGACATAGTGCACCGGCATCTGTTTGCCTTTTCTCTCCACCATTAATACTGCACTTATGGCTTCCTCGGCTGTTGCTAGGTATATGAAAAGGTCTTCTCCTGCTACCGGGGCGGTTAGGTTGGGCAGCTCTAAAATTATGCTCTTCATCTTCTGAAACGCCTCTTCGGTTTGCTCACTCCATCGGTACTGGTTTTGGTTGTCTTTTGTTATGTTCTTTAATGTGTTGAAAAAGGGCAGGGCCTTTTCAGCTGATCGAGAGAGGAATCTATTCATAGCTGCGAGTTTCCCGCTAAGGCTTTGCATTTCCTTGAGTGTTCGGGGTGATTGCATGTCGGCTGTGGCTTTTGTTTTCTTCGGATTCGCCCTAATTCCTTCGGACATAACCAGGTATCCGAGGAACTTCCCTTCTTCGACCCCGAACGAACACTTTTTTGGATTAAGTTTCATGTTGATTCTTCGGAGATTATCAAACGTTTCAGCCATGTCTGCCAATAATTCTACTTCACTTCTGCTCTTGATCACCATGTCATCAACATACACCTCCAAATTTCTGCCGATTTGCCCCTTGAAAGTTGAGTCTACCAACCTTTGATAAGTTGCCCCGGCATTTCTCAAACCGAAGGGCATTTTGGTATAGCACAAAGTCCCGTACTCCGTGTAGAAAGCTGTTTTTTCTTCGTCTTCTTTGGCCATCTGAACCTGGTGGTATCCCTTATATGCATCAAGAAAGCACTTATATTTGTATCCCATCACAGACTCTATTTTCCAATCGATCTCTGAGAGGGGGTAGTAGTCCTTCGGGCATGAAGCGTTGATGCTTTTGAAATCCATGCACATTCTCCACGATCCATCCGGCTTTTTTACCAGAACCGGGTTGGAAATCCACGTGGGGTACTTTACTGCCCGGACTATCCCTGCTTTCAACCATTCTTCTACTTCGGTATTGATTGCCTGGTTTTTCTCAGCTGAAAAGGTTCTCTTTTTCTGGGCTATTGGTTTGTCGTGCACATTGACATTTAGTTTGTGCTCTATAATCCGCCGGGGGACTCCTGTCATATCGGCCGGTTGCCACGCGAACACGTCCTTGTTGTTTTTCAGTAGTTCTACTAGTTGCCTTCTACATTCCTTGGAAAAGTTGCCTCCGATTGTGACTAGTTGCTGAGGAAACTCTGAGTTTATCACAACTTCCTCTGTTTTCTTGCAAGCCTCTTCTTCTTCCACGGGGTGTTCCTTACTCCTGCTCATTGACCCTTCTGCCAGGAACTACTTTTCTAACCTTCTACACTCAGATATGATAACTGATCTGGTGACAAGGGTTGCCACTCCCCTTGGTGTTGGGAATTTTATCATGGAGTGGATGGTTGAAGGGATCACCCTTAATTCTCTGATGCCTGATCGTCCCAGAATGATGTTGTATGGAGAGGGGGATCTTATTACCTCGAACGTCGTTACCGTTCGGCGATACAAGCCATCATTTCCGAAACAGACATTTAGGTCAATCTTTCTGAGGGGTTTGATTGCTTCGCCCGAAAACCCCACTAGTGGTGTGCTTGTTTCTCTCAGCTTTGCTTTGATTGCCGAGCATAAATTCTGGAAACAGTGTTCGTACATTACTTCCACAGCCGCTCCTTGATCGACGCAAATCCTCCTCACAGTATACCCTTCGACGTCGGCTTCGATTATCAATGGCTCCTCGGACACATCCCCTGGTAGAATGGGAGGGAAAGCTATAGGGACATTCATCCAGTCTTCCTCCTGATCGCTGGCTTTCCTTTTCTCGTCTTTTCCTCCATGGTACACCATATTTATCACCCTTCCTCTGCCGGGCTGATTATCTCTAGGGGGTTTCTTCCTCTTTGTCTTACGTCCTTCAATAAATGATCCAGCTTGCCCGTCTCTAGAGCTACTTTTAATTGTTCCTTGAGTTGGTAGCAATCGTTGGTGAGATGACCTTTCTCGCCATGATAATCGCAGAATTTGTCTAAGTTTTCCCTTCTTGGTGCTCCTCTCAAAGGAATGGGTGGTGGCAGCTTAATAAGCCCGCTGCCAAGATCTCCTTAGGTGGTTTTGACAAAACGCTCAAATCTATCGGACGAGTGTCACTTCTGTAATGGTTTCTCCTGTAATCACTTCTGTAATTATCTGTCCTTGCCAGGTAGTAGGGGTTGTATTGGCCGCGGATTTCGCTCGCTTACGGTCTCCCTCCTCCGCTGGGGAGATTTGCAACTCTGGAGGTTCGATCCTGCTGACTACCCGTGTGTAACTTACGGTTCCATTCCCCTTTAGGGAGTTCTGTGGTGTTGTAAGCGTCCTCCGAACGTACAAAGTCGTCTACCCTCTTCATCATTTCTGTAACTGTCTTGGGAATTCTATCCGAGAAGCGCTTTACCAATTCCGAGCATTTGCTTCCGTTAATGAATGAGGATATCTGCATAACTTCCGGTACACCAGGGATATAGCTAGCCTCGTTGGTCCATTTCTCCTTGAATTCTGGCAGAGTTTCATGAGCTTTCCGCACGATTTTGTTAGTTCCATCGGATCTTTAAGACATTTTCTCCGGAGCGCGAATCTTTTAAGGAAACTATCTCTGAGCTCCTCCCAGCTGTCTACACTACCATTAGGTAACCGCTCGAACCATCCACTTGTCGGGCCGTCTAAAGTTTGTTGAAACATCCAGCACCACACCGGCATCGGCCAGCCGCCGTGGTTGGCTGCCCCGGAGAAGCGAGTGACGTGATCATCCGGATCCGAGGATCCATCGTAAAGCTTTATGTTCTTAGGTAGTTCATGTCTTGGTCCAGCGAACTCTACGATCCGTCGGGTGAATGGGCATCTGGGAGCGTCCTTATATGGTTTATGCAAGTCTTCCACGACTCGTTTTCCTTTCGGATCCTTTTCTTTCTCCACTTCTCGGGCGGGCTCTTCGGTTTCACACCAAATCGATCCGTATGGGTTGTAACGGGCTTTTTCCTTTGGTGTTATGTTGCTGATCGGGCTTTTAGTGATGATATGTGACTAAGTATTTGTTCTTCTAGGTTGGGGGTTGTTTCCGGGGTTTCAGTGGAGGCATCTGGGGGTGTTTCGGAGGACCACCATTTACTAGCTTTGGTAGTTCAATAGCGGTCCCACGGATGGCCAATTTGTTGAGGTAAAAGTCCAGATTCACCCAACAAGCTAAGATCCTTCGCTAATCCTTCACCAGTGCTCTTCGGATTATGGTCCTTCGGATCTGTGAACACAAAGAAAGCACGCGCTAGCCTCGCCAGGTTTTATCCCTAGATTAAGCTCCGGCGTGAGAATGAGTATGGTGAAAGTGTCAGAATAATATGTAAGAATGGGATGAGAATCAGTTAACCTTAAATGTAGTAACTTTGCTCCTTTTATAGATGAGAAGTTTTGTCCTCACCCGAAGGTTACGTGGGGTGATATTGACTCTTTCGGCGGAGTTGACTTTACTCGTTTGGACCCTCGCCCGGGTAAGGTCGAGAGCTCGATCAAGATTCCTTTCTCTTTATACATGGTGATGTCATGTGTCCGTTATGCCGAGGGTTATGCCTAACCCTCCGGTATATACTGATTTAGCCTTACTTGGTCTGAATTGGTTTGTATGTTTTGCCCGAGTGATTGCGTTTTGTGCCGGGCAGTTGTGCCTTTGGGCCGGCGAGTTAGGCCTTTCGGCGATAGGCTTTTGTGCCGGAAAGTTATTCGCCGGAACATACGCCAACAATCAGATAGAAAAAGCTGATGTGACTGGAAGATAGGTCACGCATAACCTTGCATTTCTTAAAAAGATAAAAGACTTCTAAAGAAAAAGTACTAATGTGAATTGACATCTTTAATCATTAGAGGCGGGTATCTCCATTTTAAAACTGTGAACTTACTCTCACTCATCCGCAACCACATCTCTATCTCCACGGTATGTTACTTTACTAAATTTCTCTTGTTTACACACTATCACTAGTACTAAGTTGTACCATACTATTATCTAATTTTTGAATCTACTTATGTACTGTACCTATTTAGGGTTTCTCATATTTGAATTAATCAACTTATTCTTCACTAGCGATGTTTATTATTAAATTGATTTCCAGTAACTTTTTGGCTCTATCTTTATACTTCACCTTAATTAAATCTATGATGTTTTTTAAGATTGATGCTCATAGGAGTTGGTCTAAATAAAAGTCAATTTAGGCTTGTATTAATCTTATAGATGGGTATAAGTAAATGCTGAATGAGGGGTAGCGGGTGTGAGTGAGAAGGAAGGGGCCGCTAAGCTCGCTGTTGAGTTAGGGTGTTTTGATGGGTGAGTCCGTATATACTTTTTTTTCCGTCACGTATTATATTCTGGTGGCTTCTTACAAATAACAATACCTTAACCCAGCCGTAGGGGGTTATGGGGGAGATAGAATGTAGAGAAATCATACCCCTACCCAGGGTAAACCCGAAAGTAGGGAGATTGCTTAAATATGTATGGGCGAATGTGGTCAAATATGACGTTTCTTTGTATATATATGTGAATGTGTGAAATTATAAGGGTAGAGACATAGCAACATATGAGGATAAAGACTAATACCATCATAAAAGCGTAGAGTAATTGAGACATATAAGCATATAAACACATAAAAGCATATCATATATAGCGCATAAGAGCTAGTACACGTGGTGCCCACACTATGATAACGGATACGAGTAAAATCATATAGGAGAAAGGGCATACATAAACATATAAGCAAAGACAAATATATACACATGAGGTTATTAAAATCACACAAAAAGTGCGAAGGAAACTAGCTGTAAATCTCTATCCTTAAAACGCGGGAGTAAATATGTCAAGTGAGACTATCAAAATCTTCTAGAATCCTAAACGCATGACATGTATGTACCAAGGCTATTAAAAGTCACCTAGAAGGCCTAGACGAAAACTACGTTATAGCAGACACGACCTAGACCCTCTAACCGTCTATTCTAATTCTATCTCTCCACACGTTCCTATCAGAAGTCATGTCCTCGGACAAGAGAAGCTCCCTTCAACCTAATTTTTGGTCTACCCCTTCTCCTCACACCATCGACTACCCAAGCTTACACTCTCCTAACTGGCGCTGTGTAGTCTCCTGACTTGTCTAAACCATCTCAGCCTTCCTACCCTCATCTTGTGAATGATAGTTGTGACATTTAGTTTCGTTCTAAAAAGTCCATTCGGAATTATGTCTAACATGGTTTTACCACAAGTCCGCCATAGCATTCTGAATTCCGCCACTTCCACCCTATTTGCTTGAGCTTTCGTAATCGGACAACATTCAACCCGTTATCCGTACAACATAGATGGTCTGATTGCCACTCTATAAAGTTATCCTTCTTATTTTAATAGCTAAAAACAATGGGTGTAGTTAAGGTGGTTGAGCTCGTGGACATGGGTGTAGTATAGCTGGGGTGTGTAAGTTTGCTGCTAAAAAAATAGAATATAGAAAAATGCAGAATGCTTAATTTTGGTGATTCATTAAATGTTTGTCGAAACTGTACCATGTAATGATTGACCAAAACGAACAGACTACTAAAAAAGTTTACATTCTTGTTGTTTTGTGGCTTTATTTTAATGAACATTTTGGAAATTGGATTAAGTTCAGGTAACTGTTAGCGATACGTAATGAGATAGGGTGCTTGGTCTTTGGGGATGGGTTATTAGAACCTGCTTGTATGTTTGTGTAATGATTTAGGAGGATATTTGGAACAAAAAACTAATTGTGAAATTTTTTGAATCCATAGCTAGTACTTGTATTTTTCTTTTCAAATATTGATTGCAACGTCAGAGTAACACCTAATGTGCAGCTGCACCTAGAGCTGGATCGCACTGGTATTTTAGACTAGTTCTGTAAGATTATTCCCATCTTAAATTAACAAGATCAGAACTAACGCTGAAGGAGGCGTCGCCTTATCTAGATAAGAAAGATTCTGCAAATCAGTCATGTTATGCTTGATGTCTAAGCATGTGTTATTAACTTATTACTGGTCTCATGTTATATGGATAAGAAATACTTGATGGTCTGTCATGTGCTTCTTGTTTAAAAATTGATTTATAAAGGGCACATGTATGTCATTTGTACTAATTTTATTTCAAGCACATATTTGATTAGACACTATAAGTTTCATTTTCATTGTGCTTGGGTTGATGATTGTTTCTCGTTTTTATGTATGGTTACTTTACTTTCTGTTCAGTATGTGGTCATGTTCTTTCTAAATTGAGTAAGGACGTCAAACTAATTTGTTTGATCATTGTTTACTTTCACACAGAAATGATGACAAGCAAAGACCTAATAGGATCTAGAAAAACAATAGGAGATGAAACACCTGCCCCACCAGGATTTGCATCGCTCACAACTTTCACACTAAAGAGGACCAAAAGGGACCGTGAACCAGAGCAGAATGAAGCCTATTCCAAGACAACTGATATTGAAAAGCTTCAGAAGTCTGTCATACAAAGGCCTTGGATCCTTAATGATCAACTCACTAACCTGGAAAAACCAAATACGCAACATCTTAACACGGTTATCTATCTCCTTTTACTTTTATTTTCTAAATGTTTGTTATACTCAGCTTTTATTGATTAATTGAAGTAATACTTAATAATCGCTTCTTCTTGCAGAATATATCTGTAGAAAATACCCTTCCGAAAGGAGTGATTCGTGGATGTCCTAGCTGCAGTAACTGCCAGAAGGTTTGAGATAATTATTTATGTTATATTATCTTCTCATTTTTTCGTGCTTAACCCTTTATTACTACTTTTACAGGTTGTTGCATGTTGGCGTCCTGAAGAGGATTGCAGGCCTGTAGTTGTTTATACGACTGTTTTTCGCCCAACTGAAGAGGTAATTGGGTTGATATGTTATAATATTCCCTAATGTTCTTCAATTATTGAAATTTGACCGTCTGTGACAGGAATTCAAAGATATATATAAATATATTGAGAAAATACGTCCAAAAGCTGAAGAATTCGGAATTTGTCGTATTATTCCTCCAGATTCCTGGAAGCCACCATTTCTTATAAAGGGAAATAAATTTGATACTACTAGATTTGGTACCCATGTTCAAGAGATTAATGCACTTAAAGATCTGCATTCAAAGAGAAAACTTAATGAAATTATTGAACAAAAGGATAGATCAGATGGGTTTGAATTTGAAAGTGGTCCTGAGTTTACTTTTCCAGCATTTAAGAGGTATGCAGAGCAGTTCAAACAAAATTATTTTAAAAAGCCAGACACGTTTACGGGTGTCGGGAACCCTACTTGGGAGAGTGTTGAGGGAGAATATTGGCGTATTGTTCAAAATCCAACTGAGGAAATCCAGGTATATTGTCACCCTCTTTTGCAAGAATATAATATTTTTATATAAAAAGGAATTCATTGATATCTTACTCTGTTATGCCAACCAATTATAGGTGTTGTCTGGGCATAATTTGGAGACTAAAGTTCTTGGCAGTGGATTTCCTTTACCATCACCTGATGATCACAATGATGATCAATCTAAATACAGGAAATCTGGTTGGAATTTAAATAACACCCCTAAGATGCCTGGTTCTCTTCTTTCCTTTGACTGTGACAACTCTACCCTTTCGACCTCACGGATGGATCTCGGAATGTGCTTTTCATCCCTTTACTGGGTAAGATTTAGATTTTCTATATCTAGCATGAAGACATTGTAATTTTTTATGGTTATAGGTGGCAATTTCAACTGATTTATATGGTTATGGGTCATTTCCGGTCAAACGGGTAGTCGCATCAAAATCGCTGAACACGTATTCAGTTGGTTATATCGTAAATTGTTTTTATCTAAAATAAATTATATCATTATTTTGAAAAAATAATTTTTTTGTAATCATATGCAAGACAGTACCTCTTTACAAAGTTCAACAAGATGGACCAAAAGGCTGAGCCACAACCCATTTTTAACCGTACATAAAATTTTTTCATTTTCACCCAACCTAATTTGTCTCGGTACCCGACCTGTCTGTGTGCCATTTCTCCGTCTTTAGCTAACTTGTAAATGTCTAAATTTTGATTTGTTTCTTGCATCTCTAGAAAGTTGAAGAGCACCACTTGTACTTGCTGAGCTACATGCACCTTGGTAGTTCAAGAATCTGGTATGGCGTCCCTTCTAAATATCGCCTAAAATGTCAAGCACTTCTAAAGAAAAACTTCCCAGAGTTATCGGAACATCGTGAATTGTTCCATAAGCTAGTAAGTTCCATCTGACATTATTACCAAATTTCTAACAAATCCATGCCTCACGTACAAATTTTCTTTTGTTTTGATCTTTTACGGAAAGTCGGAAGCTAAAGAATTTTACTTCCATAAAGTCAAATAGTTTGTGTAGCAAAAAGGGTGGGTTATTGTTCCTTTTTCTGCCAAATATTTTTATAGATCATTTAAATTGATAGTATGTCTAATATATAATTGTGTCATTTTAGTAATTGTCTAATCATTGAATGAAATGATTTAGGAGATTTTATGCATTAGAATTATACTTTGGGTGACTTTCGACCCGTTTGACCCATTTGATCTATTTCTTTTTAAGCTAATTGGTTTTGGTTTTACGCCTTTGTTGGTTACAGATCAAAAGTAGCCAGCGTTCAACCCATTCGTTTAATGGGTCGAAATTGCCAACTGTGGTTATTTATGTTCTTTTTAATTAGTAAATGAACATCTTCGTATAACGCTGTGCTGAATCAATTTTCATAGCCGTTCAAAAAAAAAAAACAAACAATTTTCATGGGATGGGGAAAGAGGAAGTTACATCCATACAAGGACTTGATATCATAAAGATTCCATCATATCTTTAGTGTTCACTGAGAAAATAAGTTTTCATTGATATGTACAGGTCACTCAACTATCACCATCTATCTTAAAATCAGAAGGTATACCTGTATACCGATGTGTACAGAAGCCGAAGCAGTTTATTCTTATATTTCCTGGAGCATACTATTCGGGTTTTGATACTGGCTTCAGTGTTTCTGAGAAAGCCAACTTTGCGCCCCTTGACTGGTTGCCACATGGACAATTGACAGTAGAAACTTACAGTGAGATGCATAGAAAGACATCTATCTCCTATGACAAAATTTTGTTGGAAGGGGCCAGAGAGGCTGCCAAATCATCATGGGACTCTAGAAAGCGTGGGTGGAATAATGCTTGCGGAAAAGATGGCTGGCTTACACGGGCTCTTAAAGTAAATCATCTTTATACTTCATCTCTTCTTAAATTTAATAACTTTGGTAACTAAATCAAGTAACAGAAATTGTAGCATAAGAAGTTTTAAACTTTTGTTGTGTATTTATAACGAAAAGCAAAATCATTGGCTTTGCTTACAACAAAACAATAACAATACCCAATCCCACTGGCTTGTAAAGGGCTAGAACCGCTAGATCAAAGGTCATAACATATTTGGGATGAAATGGGTTAATTTAAGTTTGTTTTGATACTGGTCGACTTTAAAAAGTTTTAATTGTTTTATTTTTAGAATATTACAAAAAACTTCATTTACCTTAATGGTTAATATTTGTAGTAAAATGATCTATGACGTTTCTAGCTTAAAAAATATCACTTTGGACAGTGACACTTTAACCAAATGTGTCTATTTGATATGTTTGAGACGATACATTTTCTATTTGCATACGGGTACTAAGAAAAAAACTTATTGTTTCTGTGAAACAGTCACGCGTGAGGCGCGAAAGCTTTAAGAGGAAGTTCTTATGCAATGGAGAGCCACGCAAGATGGAAGAAGATTTTGGCTGTTCAGTGAAAAGGGAATGTTTTCTGTGCTTTAGTGACTTGTATCTTTCTGCTGCTGGATGTTCGTGTTCACCTGACAAGTACTCATGTCTCGAACATTCAAAGCAGATATGCACGTGTCCATGGAGTTCAAGATTCTTTCTGTATCGATCCAGCATCGATGAGCTGAATCTTCTGATTGACACTTTAAATGGAAAGGTGAATCCAAAATCAACCACTTTTACTACCTGAACATGATTAAATGGCAAGTTATCTAGTTTGTATGGATTGTATCTTCATTGGTATAAATTTGATTTCGAAGATGCAAATGCGAAGCTAGTATAGGTGAGTCGAAAATACTGGTACTGAACCGAAAATATCGAAAATGATGAAACTGGAAATCTAACTAAACTGAAATGGTTTGGACATAAACAAGAGTCTGAAACCCCCAACATAAGTTTTTCATTTTTCAAAATCTAATCATCCTCCAAGCAGCTCCCAAGTTGAGGGCCAAATTAAGACCCAACTAAAGTGTTCTCGTTTTTCTTACGACCCAATCTTTTTATAAGCAATTCAAAGATACAGTTGGAACTCAAGCACAGCGGCGACGATAAATATAATTATATTATAAAAATAGTAAATAAATTGCTAGCTCGATTCTTCTCGAAATTCCCTACCCGCTTAGTGAATTCATTTAACAACACTCCGAATGTATATGTGTTAGTTGTATGTGTTTGCTTGGATTTCTCGTAGCTTTCCCGTGACATCATTATTCCCGCATATAGAAAGACTCTCGCAATCTCTTACCCATCAAATATCCCCAAAAGTATATGATTTTGACGAATCAAGATTGTATTGATTGAAATAAAGGTTAAATTTATACAAATTTAAATCAAAATAAAATAAACCCACTAAAAATCTAAAAACTCATAAAAATATATAAAAATGGATGTTTAATTAAAGAGCACAAATTTTTAGAAAGTATGATGAAATTAGATCATAAAAAAAAATAGATAAAAAATATTTCAATTTGAAAATAAAGGTGAATTTTTAGTTGAGAAGTGACACATGTCACCTCATAATTAGAGTTCCTTATCTTAATTTTTGGTGGTTAAGAGTTAGGGTCAGTTATCCATACATTATAATATAACTAGCAGGGTACCCGCGAGTTGCAGCGGCGAGTACCTTGAAATAAATTTTTTTGATGAATAATGTATTTTAGTTTATTATGTTCCTTTTAACAATAAATTTACAGATATCAAGAATTTCGTATAGCCCGTGCCCGCTCGGCTCGAACCCGCTGGCCCGTGTCCGCCGGATCGAGCCCGTTGGTCCGCTACCGTCGGGCTCAAGCCCAATTGGCCCGTTGCCCGTTCGGGCTTGAATATTTGTATAATGTGCTTTATTATTTGTAGTAGTGAAATTTAATGCATGAATTGTGTTTTATTTGGTTGTACAATATGCTTGATAATTTGTATTTCTTATGTAAGGGGTGTTTTAATAACTGTATTAACTATATTTATTGACCAGTTAAATAATTGACTACATTACATAGCATTAATGTGGTGTTTTTTTTACACTATGCTTCTTGTCTTGTACGTCTGAAAATTATGTGCATTAAAGTGTTGTACACTATGTTTCTTTTCTTGTAAGTAGTAGTCATTAATAACATTGACCACTTTAATAGCATTAATGTTGTAAGTCTGAAAATTAAATCACGCTTATTTTGTTGTACACTATGCTTATTTTGTTGTAAATCTGAAAATTGGTTGCAGCTATTGTACATTGTGCTTAAATGGTTGCAATTTTTAGTGAAGGGGTGTTTTTAATAGCATTAATGTTGTTTGATAGAATTTTGGTTTTAAAATGACACCACGCTTTATTTTGTTGTACAATATGCTTACTTTGTTGTAATTCTGAAAATCGGGTGCATTAAAGTGTTGTAAACCATGCTTAATTTCTTGTACGTCTTTGTTGAGAAAAGTGACAATGGATTGAAACAAACCCACGACTACTTTGTGAAATACTAGTAAAGATGACACACGGATATAACGTGGAAAACTCAATAGGGTAAAAACCACGGGCAAGGAAAGATAGGTTTCACTATGATGAAAACTAGGAGTTACACCTTTTCTCTAATTACAAAGATTAACAAGACTACTCTCTTGTGATTAGGAAATATCACACAAACTCTCAAATTAACTCACAAGTACTATGGAGAGAATATCACTATGTGAAATAAAGGAAGAGAATGAGATGGGATGCTGAAATGAGGCACAGGTCCTTGCCTTTTATAGGCATCAAAGGGAAGCCACTTGAATGCAACTTGTATGATCAAATTGCCCAACTTGGCACCAACTTGCAAGATTCTCTCTTGGATACATTGTATCTGTTAACAATCTCCCACTTGAAGATCCGATTGAAGCTAAATCGATCTTCACACCATTATCCTTCCTTGCACTTCCATGTTGCTTACGTTTCCGCTAGGCCGCATGAGGATCGACACCATATGAACTTGTCACAGTTGATTACTTTTGTCAGATAATCCTGCACGTTATCATCAATATGAATTTTATGCATATCCACGGTTCCTTCTTCCACTTTCTCACGAACGAAGTGATACTGAACTCGTATATGCTTTGTCTTTGAATGAAATGCCGATTCTTGCCGATACAAGGCACTCGATTGTCACAAAATAAAGTAATTTTCTCTTGTTCGTTCGAGCTCTTCCAACAACATCTTCAACCATACTGCTTTTGTCGGCTTGAGCAACCGCAACATATTCTCGCTTCGTTGTTGACATAGCGACAACCGACCGCAGCTTTGAAACTCAACTTATCGTTCGCCATAAAGTGTAAACACATACCAGTGGTTGATTTGCTTCCATCAAGATCACCTGCATAATCGGAATCAACATATCCTTGACGCTTAAACCCGATTCCCCATAACATAATGCAACATCCGAGGTTCCTTTAAGATATCTAAAGATCCTCTTCACAACTTCCCAATGCTCTCTACCAGGTTCCGCCATGTACCGACTCACTACTCCCATTGCATGTGCAATGTCTAGTCTTGTACAAATCATCGCTAACATTAAACTTCCCACCGCTGATGCATACAAGACTCGAGACATTTCCATCCTCTCTTCTTCACCTGTTAGGGACTCATTTTGGAGGATAACTTGAAATTAGTAGGAAACGGGGTTGATATTGACTTACAATCTTGCATATTAAACCATTGCAAGATTTTCTTCACATAATTTTTCCGTGAAAGCCAAACTTTCCTACTAACTCTATCTCGGTGAATTTGCATCCCTAGAATCTTGTTTATGCGGTCCAAGGTCTTTCATCTCAATTCCCTAGCGAAGTTGTGCCTTCAGCCATCGATACGATCTTTGTTGGGGCCTGCAACCAACATGTCGCCAACATATAACAAAAGATGACAAAATCAATGTCTCCAAACCTCTTGTAATATGCACAAGGGTCTGCATGTAGTCTGTTATATCCAAGGCCAATGATGAAAGAATCAAATCTCTTGTACCAACATCGCAGCGCATGTTTTAAAACCGTATAAAGATTTGTTTAACCTGCAAACCAAGTTCTCTTTTCCTTCTTGTTTAAAACCTTCTAGTTGGAGCATGTAAATTTCTTCCTCAAGATTTCCATGAAGAAATGCATTTTTCACATCTAGTCAGCTTCTAGATGTAAATCATACTGTAGCACATATTGCCGTAACTACTCGAACAGCTTGTCATTCAACCAATGGGGAAAATATTTCATTGAAGTCGACTTCTTCTCGAGCATATCCTTTAACTACCAATCTTGCACGATACCTCTCCACTGTCATCACCGCCTCTTGATCTTATACACCCATTTGTTTCAATAGGTTTTCTACCGCCGGTAGTGGCATTAGTTCCCACGTTTTATTCTTATGAAGAGCTTCAATTTATTCTTGCATTGCTTCCATCCGAACGAAGCATCTCAATTATTCGCTTCTTGAAGAGTTGATGGCTCTCCTTCCTCTGTAAGAAGACAATATGCAACATTGCCCTCCATAACATAATCCGAGTGCCACACTGGGCATTTTCTTTCACGATTAAGAGTACGAGTCGGGGCTTGAGACTCGGTCGTCTTCATTCACCTCGTGCCGTGGTACGGCTTCGAAGAATCATTTGACTGAAATTGCCTTTCCATATTTATTGATGTAGTTTCTCTTGTAGTGCTATCACCTTCTTCAATCTCTTGACTTTTGTCTTCCATAAAGACAACATCTCTCGAAGACTACTTTGTGGGCAAGTGGGGTCCCAAAGCGAAACCCCTTTACTCGTCAGTACATTCCCAAGAACAAACATTTTCTGGATTTCAGATCCAGCTTTGTATTTTATTGAGAATTGTACATCACGTACACATGACTTCCAAATATATGAAGGTCTGAATAGTTGACCGGCTTTCCCGTCCACATCTCCATCGGTGTCTTCAACTCAACTGTAGTTGAAGGTGACCGATTTATCACATAGCATGCGGTATTGATCGCCGCCAGAACAATTTTTCCAAGCTTGCAATTGCCAACATTGCTCTTGCTCTTTCCAACAAGGTTATGTTCATCCGCTCCACACTCCATTATGTTGAGGAGCGTATGCCGCTGAACCGCCTTTTGATTCCTTCTTGCCTCGCAAAATGTATCAAATTCATCACCAGTGTATTCGCCTCCATTATCTGTCCTCAAACACTTGATCTTCTTTCCGTAATCAAGTTCAACCCGCGCTTTGTAAACCTTGAAAACTTCAAACACATCAGACTTCTTCTTGATTGTGTACACCCAACATCTCCTGGAATAGTCATCAATGAAGGATACAAAATACTTTGCTCCTCCTGTGGATAGAACCGTGCCCGCCACACATCAGAGTGAACCAATTCTAGAACAGAGACACTTCTAGAATTTGATGTCTTGAATTTTAGGCGATGCTCAAGCATCGATAACACAATGCTCACAGAAAGGTAAAGAAACCTTTGTGAGGCCAGGAAGTAACTTCCTTTCAACAAGAATCTTCATTCCTTGTTCGACATATGTCTAAGCTTCGATGCCATGTTATCAAGAACTCTATGACTTGAACTATGTGAAGCAACAGATGCTTCTCGCCTCCATTATCTCTCCTTCGGTGGTATAAGTTTGCATAGCCACCTATTCACCTTTCATAAGTACAAGCGCGCCTTTTATAACTTTCATGATCTTGTTTTGTATTTCAACCTTACAACCAAGATCATCCAATTGTCCCAGAGACAATAGATTCTTTCTCAAGCCCTCCACGTGTCGCTCATCCCGAATAGTATGAACTGTACCATCATGCACCTTCACCATGATATTTCCAATTCCAATGATCTTTAGTTCATGATCATTGCAATCAGACACGATCCGCCTCCGAGAGATAGGTTTATATTGATGAAACCATTCTCTTTTTGCGGTCATATGAAAAGTAGCTCCCGTATCGAACAACCATACATCTGCAAATCTTTTCCTGCCTTCATTTGCAACTGCTGCTTCACAACATAGAGCGTTACCATCTTCTGAAGTGCTTGCGAAATTTCCCTGAGGATTAGAGGTATTTAAACCACGAAAATCTTTCTTAAAGTGACTCGGCTTGCCACATTTGTAGCATTTAAAACTCTTCTTCCTTCCTGTTCTAGATTTACCATGATTATGACTCCCACTAGAGCCAAGTTCCATTGACCTCCTTTTCATCACCACCAAAGCCTCCACCTGTCTTGAATCGGGTTCTGTCGTCTCCCTATTGTTACGCTTTCTTCTTCCGTAATAGCGGCGCAACATCATCGAAGACTAGATAGTCAGAAAGAACATTACCGGTTAAGTTGATTATGAGTTGGTCATATGAGTCAGGTAAACTTTGAAGTAGAATTTCAGAACGTTCTTGTGGCTCTATTTTACAACTCAAAGACGTGAGCTGAGAAAATAGAGTATTCAGATTATTAACGTGCTCAGTCACTGAAGTAGATTCCGTCATGCGAAGAGCATAAAGTTTCCTCTTAAGAAAAATCTTATTGTGGAGTGATCTTGCCTCGTACAATCGAGCAAGATGATCCCAAATCTTCTTTGCACTTTTCTTCTCCTCTATGCTTGACAAAACTCCATCTGCTAATCCCAGATGAAGATTTGCAATAGCATTTCCGTCCATCTCGCCCCATTTATCGTCATCCGTGGACCTCACCGCCTTTCGTCAATGGCCTCTAAACATTTATCCTTTCGAAGGATAGCCTTCATCTTTAATTTCCACAACGAGAAATTATTCCCATTGCATTTTTCGATTTCAAATTTCGCCGCCATTGCTACAATCACAATCTACTTTTTGAACAAACTATTATTTGTTAATAATAGTAAGGAACACCTTTTGAGTGAGTATAATTTTATTTATCTTTTGATGTAGAGGGTCCACTAATTAGTGGCAACCACAGAGCATACGATAAATAATTATACGCACACCCAAACTTAGCTCTTGATACCACTTGTTGAGAAAAGTGACACCATATTGAAACAAACCCACGACTACTTTGTGAAATACTAGTAAAGATGACACACGGATATAACGTGGAAAACCCCAATAGGGTAAAAACCACGGGCAAGGAAAGATAGGTTTCACTATGATGAAAACTAGGAGTTACACCTTTTCTCTAATTACAAGGATTAACAAGACTAATCTCTTGTGATTAGGAAATATCACACAAACTCTCAAATTAACTCACAAGTACTATGGAGAGAATATCACTATGTGAAATAAAGGAAGAGAATGAGATGGGATGCTGAAATGAGGCACAGGTCCTTGCCTTTTATAGGCATCAAAGGGAAGCCACTTGAATGCAACTTGTATGATCAAATTGCCCAACTTGGCACCAACTTACAAGATTCTCTCTTGGATACATTGTATCTGTTAACAGTCTTAAAATTAAGAGTGAGGTGCCTTCGTGCATTATAAGTAGTATATATATAAATATAAAAGTACAAATTTATTCTTCTTTTTCTTACAACCTAATCCCTCCACCAAATTCGGACCAGTTAAAATTTACATATAGTTCATGTATATATTTGTGACAGTTTCTCTATTTGTGGTTTGCTCGGTAGGCATGAAGTTGTTGACATGTTTTGGTACGGTATTTTTTTAATTTAATTTATTTTTTATTTTAAAACGATAATTTTTTCGCTTTATACCACTTATATCTCACAATGTGTCTAACTAGAACCCACAACCTTTTAGTTGAGGATGTCAAATGCCATGGGTTTTGGTAGGTGTTTATGTTAAAGTCTCTTGCAATATCTGATGACGTATAGTCTATATTCGGGTCACGAACCCGACCAAAGCCCAATACTAATAAGCCCAGCATGAACTGGGCTACGTTGATAAGTGTTTAGGCCCACGAAGGCCCAAACCCAATGTTATTTACGTAACACGGTATCAGATATATCCTAACTATGGAGATAATCATTCCCCAACCGACTTAGGCGGATACGCCAAGGTTGAGGAACACGGAACCAACAAGGATTCCGTGTGTATATTAAGGGAATCCTATCCCTCGTTAAAGGTATGATCTACAAACCCTAACTCTCCTTTAACCCTAAACCGATTACTTACTCTCACGCCGGAGGATAATCGTGGGAGACAATCCCACGATAAGCCTAACGGTGTTTTCGTCTTTTTAGTGCGCAGTCTCAAGCAACAATCATCAATTGGTACGAGCCGAGCCCAAACAAGGAACGCCCAACTTTTGTATCAACAAGTGGCGCCATCCGTAGGACCATTCACTAAGAACTAAGAACTAGAATGACGAAGCATGGAAATCAACGATCGCAAGAAGACCTTACTGGAAAAAGCTGCATTAATGGATCGCCTTCTAAGCAAACTTCGGGACAAAGTGTTGCTAAAACCAAGGATCGTGCCAAGATTTGGTCTTTCCTTCATGGAACCACGCCGGGACAACCCAGCCACTTTAACCACCGCTAGCTAGGAGACCCATCGCACACTCCTTTTGCCACTCCATTCCAAACGGTGGTGGAGACAAACTTCACAAAAGCACCTGATGCGCTCGATAAAAATAAGAGTATAGTGGTGGAAACTGATACTCCTACTCTAGAAGGGGTTGTGTCGAACTAGCGCCGCACGAAGTTCAGATCGCAAAACTACGAAACATTGGCTGCTCTCATGCAAAAGGAAGCAAAGAAGAGGTCAGGTCGGAGTCTGCATGCCCGGCTCGATTTTGGCCCGGAGTTAGAGACATCCCCATCGCCAGCCGAAGGAGAAGCGCGGGAGGGATAGTCACGCACCCCAGTTTAACAGAATGGGAGGAGAGTTGATGACGATGAGACATCCAACTCACAAAGATCTGGAAGGAAGTGAGGAGGATGAACAAGCCGTACCAATGTCCACGCCGTAATTGGTAGCCGGAGGATTCATGACAGACTTGGGTGACGATACTCCCCAAGTGAAAGCCCTTCAAGTCCAGATTCGAGGACAGCGGCGCAAGCGCCAAGAAAGGAAAATTCATCCTCGATAATTCCTCGGACAACGAGGATAGCGATACAGACATTGGAAGTCCGTAAATGATATAATGACCAAGATGATGAAGATATATCTCTCCCGTGGCGCCGTCAAAAGGTGGATGCGTTCACTCAACGCATCAGTGATTTCTCAGAGAACAAAAGGAGGCGCATGCCTGCCAACGTGTTCAACTCCACACTAGTAGGAAATGCGCGGAACTGGTTCAATAAGCTTCCACGCAGAAGCATTAATGGTTTTGAAGAATTGAGAAAGGCGTTCCGCCTAAACTTTACTCAACGGAAAATGTGTGCAAAAAACCCCATTGAACTCGCCAGTGGTCAAACAAACGCCAGGGGAATCCACAAGTGCTTTTATGGAGCGCTTCAAGGATGAATGCATGCAAGTTAAAGCGTGTCACGAGGTGCTCAAAATCTCAGGGTTCATGAATGGGATCAAGAACCCGTAACTTATCAAGAGGTTGAATGACAAGATTCCCCAATCCTTTGATGAAGTCATGAAACGCGACACGTCCTTCGTCCAAGGAGAGGCCGCTGCGGCATAGCAAGAGAAACTACTCAACTACCGGTCACAGGAACAACTGGGAGACAATCCATCGACCGAGTAATAACCGTAACAGAATTATCGCAACCAGTGGAGTGGGCGCGACAATGACAAGTATATCCCCCACGTGACAAAGACTCCAAAGGAGATACTTGCAAATGTAAGGAGCAAACTTCCCAAGACCTCCACCAATGCGCACCCGGAGGATCGGGCGCGTAGGAAGTGGTTACTACGACTATCACGGACAGAAGGGCCACACTACTAACGAATGTGTCCAGCTACGCCACCATCGACAAACTAGTCAAGGAAGGTAGACTGGACCATTTGGTCAAAAACATCAAAGAAGGGAAAGATAAACAAAAGACTGGGATTAAGAAGGAGGAATAAGATAAGGCCGATACTATTTACATGATACAATCATGGCAAAGAGTAACTAGGCGTAAGATTAGCCGAAGTTTTCCCATGGAAGTGCAATCACTTTCCCTACATTAACTACTTAACAACGCAGTGGTAGAGCCGCCATCATCAAAATTAACGCTGGGATCACGACATCCACCGCATGTATGTTGATGGTGGAGCATCCGCAACATAATGTACGGAACATCGCTTCAAACAATCGCCGAGATACGCTAGCCAGCCTGAGCCACAACACATACGACCGGCTTCACAGAGAAAAGATATGGCCTATGGGGCAATTACGACCATTGGTTAGAGTAGGTAATAACGATCACTCCACAACAGCATGGCTGAATTTTATGGTAATCAAATCCCCCTCGCCATACAATGGCATTATCGGAAGACCGGGAATATCAGCCATACGCGCAGTTCCGCTCTACAAAGACACGGGATGCTCAAATTTCTAGTGGAAGGAGGTGTCGTTACCCTTTACAATGCTGCCGTACCACCTAAAGAGTGTAACGCGGTCACATGCGAAACGACACCCATTACAGAACAGTGCGCAACCAAAAATCCAAACCTAAAGGTAGCAATTCATCCCGATTACCCAACAGAAATATCGATAGGAGGATCACCGCGGACAACGGCAAAGCAAATGCGGTGTGCGCACTCTTACAAAAGAACCGGACATCTTTGCATGAGAGCCAAAACACATGATCGGGTACCACGCTCAATCACGAACATAAACCGAGGATCCGACAAGGATACTCACCAATACGCCAGAGAAGCGAGCCAGTCCGAGCGCTGCGTAAGCAATCCCCGAGGTACACAAGCTAGTAGAGGCGTGAATCATGCGGAAGTCTACTACCATGACCGCTTTCCAACCCGCTTATGGTAAAGAAGAACGATGGTAGCTGGCGGATGTGCGTGGACTTCACCGACCTCAACAAAGCATGTCCACAAGACTGCTACCCACTACCAGAGATAGACTGGAAGGTGGAATCTTTGTGTGGATATCCACTAAAGTGCTTTCTCGATGCATACAAAGGATACCATCAAATCCAGATGGCTAAGGAGGACGAGGAAAAGACGGCCTTTACACAAGCCAAGGCGCCTATCGCTATACAAAAATGCCCTTTGGCTTGAAGAATGCAGGCGCCACCTATCAACGGTTAGTAGATAATGAGTTCAAAATGTGTTGGGCGCAACCTAGAGGTTTACGTCGATGACCGGTCATAAAAGCCACATGAAGAGGAGTTGGTGCGCGACATTGAGGAAACCTTTAGGACACTTAAAGAGATCAACATGAAGCTAAATCCTAAAAATGCACTTTTGGCGCCACTGAAGGCATGTTCCTTGGATACCGATAGAACCCGATGGTATAAAGTCGTGGCCTTAAAAGACTAAGGCTTCATCGACCTTCCTTCACCGCAAGACGTTGAAGGAAGTCCAATCTCAATGGTAAGCTAGCAGGTCTAAATAGATTCCTATCCAAGTCAGCAGACAAATCACTACCTCTTTTCAAAACACTCAAGAAGTGTATAAAAAGGGAGACTTTCGTTGGACTACGGAGGCGAAGAAGCCTTCAAGCAGGCTTAAACAACACCGGCAACACTCCCTACACTTGTAGCACCCACAGGAGAAGAGTTGATTATGTACTTATCCGAAACTCATGGAGCAAGAAGCGCAGTGTTACTAATGATAGGAACTCAAGACAAACACCGGTGTACTTTGTAAGCAAAGCGCTCAAGAAAACAGAGATGAACTACAGCGCAATGGAAAAGTTGGTCCTCGCATTAGTATTCGCCGCCAAACGGCTGCGCAGTACTTCCAAGCGCATCCGATAGCGTGCAGAATCACGCACCAACCGATCAAGCAAATCATCTCCAAACCCGACGCATCGTGGCGATCGCAGAAGTGGAGTGTATTGCTAGGTGAGCACAACATCTCCTACTGCACCACGCATCGCAATAAAAGGGCAAATACTCGCAGATTTCATCATAGAAAACCATACACCGATGCCGCACCCGCACCAAGCACGAAGGAACTACCGGATCCATGGATCTTGTTTACTGCATCGGATCCTCATGCGTAGATGGGTCGAGCAGCCTCATCCTCACAAACCCGAAGGAATGGAATTCACTTACGCACCGCGCTCAATTCACAAAGAACAAATAATGAGGCAGAGTATGAAGCCCTAATAGTCGGACTACGCATTGCATCTCGAATGGGTGTACGCAACCTGGAAGCGAATGTAGATTCCAGACTAGTAGCCAACTACGTGTTGGGCGAGTACGTAGCCAAGGAGGAAAACATGATTCAAGACTCGACAAAACCAAGGCACTAATTCAAGGCTTTGACAGGTTTACTATCAAGCAGGTTCCTAGAGGGGAAAACCGCAAGGCGGATGCACTAAGCAAAATTGCATCCACAAGCTTTGCACACCTATCCAAACAGGTGTTGGTAGAAACATTGAAAAGCAAATCCATCTCAGAGATGGAAGTATCCACGATAATAGAGGAAGACGGACCTACGTGGATGACACCGATAACGGAGTTCATAAGCAAGGGAGTATTACCCAAAGAGCAGAAGGAAGCCCGAAGGATACGGCGCACAACACAAAGGTTTGAAATTTGGGACAACATACTATATCGACGCTCTTTCTTGCAAACATGGCTCCGCTGTGTTGGTCCCATACAAGCAAACTATGTATCGCGAGAAATCCATGAAGGTTCATGCAGATGCATTCAGGACCACGGCTCCGTGGTGGCGCTTACGGTCGATATTATTGGCCCACCATGCACCGCGATTCTCGGGACTTAATAAGAAAGTGCACGACCGCCAAGTTCACGCACCCATTCCCGCGACCACAACAGGAGCTAACTCCAATTACGGCACCATGGCCATTCTACAAGTGGGGTATTGACATCGCAGGTCCTTTTCCCTGCGGTACAGGAGGATTAAAGTTCCTCATAGTCGCCATAGACTACTTCACCAAGTGGATCAAAGCAAAGGCAGTGGTAACAATCACGCCACCGTGAAGCGCTTTGTCGGGACAATATTGTATGCCGCCGGTCTACCCGGGAGATCATCTCGACAATGGGAAACAATTCTCGCGACAACCCCTTCAAGGACTGGTGCGAAGCTAAAATCACACATCACTTCGGCCGCTTAAACACCCACAAACCAACGGCTTAGTTGAACGCGGCGAATCGAAGCCCGGGCGAAGGAATTAAGGCACACTTGGACAAGCACAAAGGAAGATGGGTTGAAGAACTTTGCATGTTCTACGCACCGCACTTCAATAAAACCAGATAGGGACACCCCTTCTCTAGTCTATGGGACGTGGCCATACCAAATGAAATCGAATGCCAACTATTCGCGACCGCTGAAATCAATGTGACAACCAATGACGACGAGCGACGTATCGACTTAGACCTGCTAGAAGAAAGGCGAGAACGCTAACTATACGGGAAGCAAAATCAAAGTCAAGGATGAAGGGATACTATGACGCTAAAGTGCGACGTGTTTCATTCGCATCCAGTGACTTCGCTATCGCGCCAATGATGCGAGCCACGCCGAAGACACAGGTAAGCTTGGACCAAAGTGGGAGGGACCCTATGAGGTTATCGAAGCATTAGGAACAGGTGCGCATAAGCTACGAGGCTTGATGGTCGGAATCGCCAAGCACATGGAATATCTCGCAACCTTAAGAAGTGCTACCTATAGGAATGGCTACGACCCAGACGACGCCCTCGCACTTTATTGAAGTACCCAATAAACATCTATGTATTTACTCTTTGTTTTCCTTAGTATACTGTCTTATTTATTTCTCATAAAAACTTGCAAGTATCAATAAAACGTCGCGGTTTCTAGCTAACTCCGCGACATATTTGAATTTGTTATTTCCATATACCGTATGTCTTAACAATTTTTTATTTCTTGCCTACATGGCGTGCATGCACTTAAAAACCCACGATGGTAAAAGGATGAGTCAACCTACTAAAGGACTCGTTGAGTAAGAGGGTTGCAAACCCATCAACACCGGATCACGTATCCTTGTTAAACACCTTGTTCTCAAGATGTTGGAATAAGTTTGTGCGCATTCACGATGGGTGCAACAACGCATATGGTGCACGCTTTAACAACTTCGAACCAAGACTCTTGATTCCTTGATATGATATTTACAGTACGCTGCATATCACAACATACACGATTAAAAAAAAGTACTTAGAAATTATTTCTTAAGTATACTATGACCTTCATACATGACTATGGATTCGCGCTTGTATACAACTTTGACCCTTAGAACATGTCTTATACGCAAGTACACACCTTACAAGTTGCAATAATATCAACACGCACTTAGCAAAAGGATATTTTCATTAATGACTACACGTTATTACAAAAGGATGTTTCCTTTATGAAGTATAACTTACCAACTATTACAACGCTCAAGAGAGGAGATACCTACGCGGTTTGCTGCATCTTTAGCCTCGCTTAAGCTCTTCAATAAATCAGTCCCGACGAGATACGCTTGGCAACACTAACAGCACCCCGTCGAACGGGGAGGTGAGCCGCACCAACGCCACACAAAACGCCTTACCCTTAATGCCTTCCTTCTTGGCGAGCCTAGTAGCATGAGCTTCCAAGACCTGTTTCAATGGAACTTCCTTCTCCAAAGCGAAGGGATTCAAGATATCTTTGGGGCGAGCAAAAACAGCACTTGCAAACAGATACATTAGGCTTCAAAAATAGTCCTGGTATGCTTCTGCATTCTCAATACGATGGAGCGCTAAGGTCAACCCTTCCATAATAACAGTTATGGGATAATCTTGGTCACACTCCATTTCAGCAATCATGGGAAGCTCCAGGACCTTCATCCTATTCATAGCAAAGAACCAAATTATCATAGGATCAGCGATCATAACCGTGTACCTTTTCAGCAGTACCTTCAAGAAGTCACTTCATGCAGCTTCTATAGCCTCCGATTTTTCTCGCCAAGGCACATTGGACCACCCCACCAAATGCGCCCACTACCTCCTCTGGACTCCAAGTGTGGTAAGAGCAAAGAAGGCGCAGGCCATGGTCGATAAGCCACCGCGCCAAAGAATGACAGCACATGAGACGAGGATATAATTCCTCATCATACTCCAAACCGAGCTTCCGCAGCCATCTCTCTTGTGTTTCCAACAAGATCGTTCACAGTGGCACCAAAATTTTCCAACTGTGCGGATAGCTCATCCTTGCCCTTCTCCAGATATTTTAGTGCCCAATGACACGCAGACTTTTACCCGGATGATTCAGAGTGCTCTTGACTTAGTTGGCCCATCAACGCCATTTTTTCCTCAGCTTGCTTTTGGGCGTACACACTCAGACTCTCTGCCTTGGCACTAGCCAATTGCGCCCAAAGAAAGAAATTTTCTCGATCCTTTGAGCCTTGGTCGCTTTCACCGAAATTTTAGCCTTTAACTTCTCAACCAAATAAGCTTGATGCGCAGATACTGCACCAACTCTTCAACCAGTTGTTCCATTGGAGCATCCCTGCGACACATCCTCATCTTTTTGGCCGTGTGGCTCGGAAGACACGGATGCACAGACTATCCTTGGGGCGACTCCGCACTGCTCAAACCTCGCATACACGACAAAAGAATTATCGGCCTATATAAACATACAAGAAAATATATATATATATATATATATATATATATATATATATATATATATATATATATATATATATATCGACGACGCATTTACCGAGGGCCGAGATATTAGTGGGGTGAGATGACGAACATCATTGGAGGATGATTCCACGCGATCGACCACGGGCATTTTTCCTCGATGAGCTAGCCATCCTCCGAAAGCATCTTTTATGCTTTTAGCCCGATTCTTGCTCTTCCTCTTCTTCCTCTTCCATAGGTCGCTTTAATCGCTACGGGTGGTACGGGTATACCGGGATGGCACTATGGGGTTTGGCACGCTTTGCGGGTGTCGCCTAATCGGACCGGGAGCCGGGTCCTTGTTTCTCCTAAATTCATTGCCAGCATACGCCCGCGGGCATCCAAGAGGGGCTCTTTCTCCTTCTTCGCGCCGCGTCCCTACACTCACTTGAATCGGCTTCGCTAGTGATGAGTGTCTAAATACTCATCATTTTTGTACTGTTTAGAATGCCAAAAACATCTGAAAACACTCAGAAATGCATCAAAATGATAAAAATATCACAAATAAGTGTTTTATGTGTTTTAAATGCAAAATATCAAAATCTGGTGAAAACGTATCAAGTTTGCATAATTGGCAGTTTTAGTCCCCCAAGTTTAAAAAGTTGTCAAAAATAGTCCCTGGTAAATCAAAATAAAGAAAAATATCATTTCAAGTCCCTAGGGATTCATAAGTTGTCAAAATTGGTCCTTGAGATTTAAAATTGCAAAATTACAATTTAGGTCCCTAAACTTTCAAAAATGTCAAGTTTGGTCCTTAGAAGTTTGAAAATGTCAACAATAGTCCTTGTACTATTGAAACTTGTCAATTTTGGTCCCTTGAAACAACTTTGTAAAATGGCAGAAATGGTCCCTCAAGTTTGGAAGAATTACAAAATGGTCCTTGTATTACCAAGCCTTAAACCATGACCCTTTAACCAATTGGACCCCTGCCATATAAACCCCTTTTGACCCCTTTCATTTTGAACCCCTGGTCAAATATACCAAATCAAGCACCCGCTTTGACTCACCTTTTCCTCTCCCACCGCTTATCCCCTTCCCAACCACTTGCCTGCAACTCAGGCATCTCCCATCACCTCTCACCTTATCCCTCCCCCCTCATCATCATATCTACCAACTTATCACACCACAATTAATGCCACCCCCCCTAGTTGCAAATTCAGAAGCCCAAGGTCAAAACCATCTTTCCCGCCAAAAGTGATCAAACGGCCTATATGGTCTCAAGTCATCCAACGGCCCCAATTATGAGTGGGATTTGATCAGAGGACACGTGGAAAGCAAATTGGTGTATAAAAGAGGAAGAAGAAGCAAGAGACAAGTAGTACTTAGTTTTATTTTCATATGTATGTCGTTTTCATTTTTCAATGTTTTAGTTTAAATTAAAAGCTGTAATTTTCTGCTCCTATGTACTCAACTTAAGTTATTTCATCAATATAATCTCTTTTCAAGTGTTAATTCAAGGTCTCACTTAAGTTTCATATTTTCATGTTAACTGTTGCAAAATCCACAAATTCTTATATCCAAACCTTTAACAGCTTATTTTTAAGTTCCAATAAGTTTATTTAAGCTATTTAAAGCTTTTGGTAAGCCTACAATTCAGTTTCAAGCAACTTTGGAATTCGGTCAACAAAAGTCAACTGAAGCATCAAATGGGCTTGGTTTTGGAATTGGGTTGATGCAAAGGCTAATTTGGGTTGGATTTGAGTAGGTTAGAGTAGATTGGGTATTATATGAGTTGCTCTATGTTTGGATCAAAAGTGAGTTCAAGTTCATTCTTCATACTTAAAGTCGTTAAGTTGAATTTGTGTACCATTATCGTGTAGCTATTTGTGCATCAGTAGATCATTATTAGTTGTTAATTAAGTATTAGAACTTAGTTAAATTATTGCTTTGATCTATAGTTAGGATTTATAAAGATTAAGCTCTATAAACTGCTTATTAACCAGTGTTTGGACATGCTTATAAACCTGTGCTAGAGCTTTGTTTAATGGTTAAAATCAGTTCCCTTAGTCTCGCCTTGGCCTCACTTAGTCAATTTCTGTCATAAACTTGTATATCAAAACTGTGAAAGTCAACTTTATACTCAAAACTGCTCTTGTTCTCATGACTGCTTAAATCAGTTGGTGAGGCTTTGCATTTAGATAGATATAGTCATTCTTTAGCCTGCATTAGTATCATTTCATATCCTCATATCATTTTCAAGCAAAAGAATTAATTCAAAGTTCATCAAAGTCAAAATATCAAAACTGTTGTCAAAAGTCAAAAATTGAAAAATACAGTTTTGGCAAAACTTTGTGTAATTTTCATATGTTCAATTTTGGTTCAAAGTAAGTGAAATTCTGAAATAAACTAGTTCAGTTGGTCAAGATTGGATAAATGATTTTTGTTAAATTTTAGCAATTTTGTACAAGCCTCAAAGTAGCTTGTCAACAAGGGCATAAGTGCCCTGTGCACTGACTCAGTTAATACTGAGTCTGCACAGGTTTTGTGCAGGTCTTGTCCAAAGCTCATTTGAGCTTGTCCAGGTCTGGTCTTTGGTTTACAAGTATCTAACCAGGTCTAGTTTAGGTTCCAACTTCTGTTTTTGAGTTCCAGCTTATTTAAGTGCTTATTTTCTAGTTAAAAAGTAGTGGCTAAAACTGTTTTTGGCATAAGTTTTCAAATCATCAAATCATAAGCAGTTTGTATTTCAGAGGTTAAGGTCAGTTGTAATTAGTTGTTTTTAAGTGTTTTTAGCATATTATAGGTTCTGTGTTAGTTTGGTGCTTATTTGTGGCTTTTGGCTTATCTTGAGTGCTTATTCATAAGCACTTGCATTACAGTTTCATTTTCCTACAAACAAGCCTCTGTTTTTATATTTTTCCTAGATTCATAATATTAATTTAGACTTTTCCTGAATTTTTCATATTTTTCTAGGTCAGTTTGCTATTTTTATTCATTTAAATCAGTTTTTAGGGTTATTTAATTAGCTTTTAATACAATTAATTCAGAAAAGTTTCAAAAAAATAAGTTTTCATTTTTCCTAGGTTAAGATAAATATAAAAAGTCAAAAAAATATTTTTCCAGATTTTTCATAGTTTAATTTGTAATTTTTAGCAATTTAATTAGTTTTAACTAGTATTTAATTCATAGAAAATAGAAAAATAATCAGAAAAATATAAAAATAGTTTTGAAAATTCTCTTTAGTTATTTTAGATTTTTCTAAGTCATAATTTCATTTTTCTAGCTTTATTTCATATTTTCTTGTATTTTAGGTTATTATTTAATAAGTAAAAATAGTTTTAATTAATAATAATTAGATAAATAGTTTTAAAAATAATTTTCTTTTTATAAAAATTTTCTCTTATCATTAGGTTTGTAAAAATTTCATTCTTATATTTTTAGGATTAATATTGCTTCAGTTTCACATTTTCTTGTATACGTCACGTAGTTTTTAAGTTAAATTTGTAATCAAAAACATCAGTTTAAATATAGTGATAGCGTTTATTTAATATAGTTTATCTTTTTAATTTCCTTTAATTTGCATTTAAGCCTCTGTAATTTATAAACTATTTCTTTTAGTATAATCAATCACAATCCTTTTCCGTTCAAATCCTCTCGATCACTACTCGTTTGATTATTCTCGCACGCCTTTCGTTGGGACATAACGACTGGGAAACACTATACTCTCCCGATCTTCATTGCATTTGTGTCTGAACTGTTTTAAGTTTCTTACGGTTAGCCATTCACAAGTGGCTAGCTTGTGTGAGATAACTTGACGGTTTGCCACCGAATCAAATTTTACGCCACAGCCGGGAGTCAGTGCTAATTGTCTTACGTTTAGCAGATTAGTGATTTGAATATTCACTCCTTGTTCATACCATCCATCTATATCTATATATATATTTTCTTATAAAAAATCCAAAAACCCAAAAACGTCCAAAAACGTATAAAACACAAAAATATTTTTCTTTTGTTTCTATATATGTATCAAAGATAAAAATACAAAAAGATTAGTCGTTTTCTTTGTTTAATAATAACAACATAAAAGATTACCACCGCAAACCAAGGCAGTGTACTACCTAACTGGGGGTACGGCCATAATAAGTTCCCGAACCAAAGATTAAAACTTGCCTTTGTGTCCTGGTGATTGGTGTACCTTTTTCAAAGAAGCCATTCATCTTGTGATTATTGGTTTAAGTTCATTGTTGTTTTGCCTCGATATTGTTTTAATTGGATTTGTTGTTATATATCTACTTGTCAAAACCGTAAAACCCAAAAAGATTCTTCTTCTTACCCCATTTTCATAATTCATTTTCATAATTCTTCCTTAACTCTCAGATCTCTTAGAGTTAACTCTAGTGTATGCGACTTCTCTTCTAGGTCTCAGTAAGCCCATTTCGTGAGCTTGTCGATTCCAAGCGATCCGTGAGACTTTTTCGCCCCATCACGGATCTCGAGATCCGGATCGCCACACTACTTCGCTATCATGGCGAAGAACGTCCTATGTGTGAGCTTCTCCGTGCACCCATCGACGGGTATGGAGATGCTATTGTTATCCGACCATTGTGGTGAAAATTTTGAACTCAAAACCGGTTATCTTGAATCTTGTAACCTCAAGTCAATTCTATGGTTTTGAGCAGGATGATCCTCATGCTCATATTCGATGGTTTAACAAGATTGCATCTACCATCAAATACAAGAATGTCCCTACAGATGTCAAGCTTCTTCTATTCCCATTTTCCCTTGAGGGGCAAGCCCGGATTTGGCTTGAAAAACAACCCCTAAATCAATCGAAACATGGGAAGACCTGATGAAGAAATTTGTGAACGAGTTTTATCCACCTTCCAAAACCACGAGTCTTAAAAATGAAATCATCAAATTCACACAAAAGTTTGATGAACCCTTCAGTGAATCGTGGGATCGTTTTAAGGAGTTGCTCCCCAAATGTCCTCACCACGTTTCTCCGAAGTTAATGCAACTCGATACTTTCTACAATGGAGTGAGTCAATCTGATCAAGATTCTCTTAATTCCTCCGCCGAGGAAATTTCTTAAACAAACTCGAAAAGACGCTTTAACGATAATTGAAAACAAGTCTAAAGTCCGCGACTGCATCTAAGCAAACCGTTGTTTCCCAAGTCGGTGTTGGTCCTTCTTCATCATTCGCGAGTCAATCTAGCACCGATGCTAAGATTGAGAAACTCACTAGCAATTCAAGCTTTAGTTCTCTCCAACCAAAAGAAAGTTTCTTTTCCACAAACTTCACCTCCTGCCGAAGTTAAGAAAGTGGAAGTTCAGTGTTACTTGCGGTGGCCCCCCATGCCTATTACGATCAGATGGCCACCGAGGGTAACCCTTTTGAAGCAAAACGATGGGGCGGGATTTCTAATTCAGAGGCAACCAATATCGCGTCCTATGGACCGAACCACCGCCCTAACCACTACCTGGACCACCCGGGTTTCAACCAAAACTGTAATCAAAATCAGAATAGAATAAACCAAGGTTTTCAAAACCAAGGTAATTTTAGTCCAAACAACGGTTTTCAAAATCAAAATCAAAACTTCCAACACCAAGGAAATTTTAATAGAAACCCGGTCGGGAAATTTCAACCCCAGGTACTTTCATGGCAATAATCAAGGAAAATTTCAAAATCAAGGTCCTAATCCAAACAATAGAGGCCGAATTTTCCTCAGGTAAACTCAAGCAATTGTTCCAACTGACCATCATCCGATGAGCTGTTGAAGCAATTCATGAAATCCCAAGAGGAAATGAACAGGTTGTTGGTTAGCCGATTTTCGACATTAAGAAGTCTTTAAATGATCGACTGCTCGGCCTGTACTTTACCTAGCAACACGCATCGCTAATCCGAGGGGCGATGCAAAGGCGATCACAACCGTAAGTGGTGCTTCAGATGATGGACCCGCTATTCCTACTACCTCTTCTTCTTCTCTCCCGAAGGTAGTGGAAAGTGAACCCGAGGCGACAAAGGACCAAGTGCAACCTACTAGCTTACAAAGTACAAAGACATGTCCATCCTCGTGTTGTCCGAAACCCAAAACCAAACCACGAGTTGTTTTGAACCTCGGTTGAAAACCCCAAATCCAAAACTTCTATTCCTTACCCATCACGCTTTAAATGAGCAAAGCTCCGAAAAAGCTATCATCAAATGGAAAAATTTTCAAATTTTCCAAGAACTTCATTTTGACATAAGCTTTATGGATGCTATCATCTTCGATGCCCAAGTTTGCATCAAATCTCAAACACATGTTGAGCAACAAGGAAAAACTGTTTGAAATGGCCAAAACTCCTTGAACGAGAACCGCCGCCAGCTTTTAAAGAAGCTTCCCAGAAGCTTGGAGATCCCGGAAAATTTCTTCTCCCTTGTGTTTTTCGGGAATGATTGAATGCTTTGCCCTTGCCGATCTTGGTGCAAGCCTCAATCTGATGCCTTATTCAGTTTGGAAGAAACTTTCTCTTCTAGAACTTATTCCTACCTGCATGACTCTTGAGCTTGCAGATCGTTCTATATCGCGCCCTCTTGGCATCGCCGAGGATGTATTCGTAAAAGTAGGAAAGTTCCATTTTCCAACCGACTTTGTGGTTGTTGATTTCGAATGCCGATCCTCGAGTTCCCCTCATTGTTGGAAGAGGATTCTTGAGAACGGGCCGTGCTCTTATTGATGTATTTGAGCAAGAAATCACGTTACGCTGGGTAATGAAGTCATTACTTTTAACCTTGATCAAACTTCGAGGTACTCCTCAAATTATGATGTCAATCGTTAATCAATCGATTTAATTGATATTGCCTCAGAGGAGTACTCTCAAGATTTTCTTGGTTATCTTCATAATTCTCAGTGGGGATCCCACCACATCTTCTCAACCAATCATTGCCGACTTTTCCCTCTCACCGCTTTGAGGGAGGTGACTTCTTTCTCGAAGAGATCGATGAGTTTTTGCAGTGAAGAATCAATTCCTCACGGAATTGATGGTGTTTATGATTCGGAGGGAGATATCCTTTATCTCGATCAATTGTTAAATGAAGATCCATTACCTTCACTCCTCCGAAGAGATCACAAATGAGGAAATCAAATCAAGACAAACATCTAATGAAGAATTTCCGAGGTTGAACTTAAGGACTTACCTCCTCATCTCGAAAGTATGCATTCTGGAGGTGATGATAAATTACCCGTCATAATTGCTAAAGACTTGATCGAGGAGGAGAAGATCACTCATAAAGGTCTTGATGTCACACAAGCAAGCAATTGCTTGGAAACTCTCCGACATTAAGGGTATCAACCCCGAGTTTTGTACTCACAAAATCTTAATGGAGGATGACTTCAAACCAGCAAAGCAACATCGAGAAGGGTGAATCCTAATATTCATGAGGTTATCAAACAAGAAGTTCTCAAACTTCTTGATGTCGGTTTAATTTACCCGATCTCGATAGTCCTGGTTAGCCCAATTCACCGTGTTCCAAAAAGGGTGGCATAACTGTTGTCACAAATGAAGAAAACGAGTTAATTCCAACTCGATTGGTTACGGATAGCGTGTGTGTATTGACTATCGTAAGTTAAACGGCCACCCGAAGACCATTTTCCTCTACCCTTCATGGATTAGATGCTTGAGAGATTAGCAGGAAACGAATACTATTGTTTCCTTGATGGTTTCTCGGGTTATTTTCAGATCCCCATTGATCCGCTGGATCAAGAAAAACCACATTCACCGCCCATACGAACTTTTGCCTATAGATCGTATGCCTTTTGGCCTATGTAACGCCCCGCACGCTCCAACGATGTATGATGGCCATTTTCCACGACATGATCGGGAAACAATGGAGGTGTTTATGGATGACTTCTCGGTCATTGGGGGCTCGTTTCAAACATGTCTCTCCCATTTAGATAAAATGCTAAAACGGTGTGAAGACACCAATCTTTGTCTAAATTGGGAGAAGAGCCACTTTATGGTCAAAGAAGGCATAGTCCTTGGCCATAAAATTTCCAAAAACGGATTGAGGTCGATGAGCAAAAGTCGATGTAATTGCTAAATTGCTGCTTCATCCTACTACCGTCAAAGGTATTAGGAGTTTTTTAGGTCATGCCGGTTTTATCGCAGATTCATACAAGATTTTTCTAAAATCGCCTGGCCTATGACCCATCTTCTTGAAAAAGATGCTCCTTTTATCTTCTCACTGAGTGCATCGAAGCTTTTGAAACATTAAAGAAAAAGCTTACTAGGCACCATTCTAGTTACCCCGACCGATTTACCCTTTGAGCTCATGTGCGATGCAAGTGATTTTGCTATCGGCAGCTTGGGCAACGAAACCAATCATTTTCACCTATCCACTACGCTGAGTAAGACTATGATCGAAGCTCAAACCCATTACACCACTACGTAAAAAGAATTATTAGCCGTGGTGTATGCTTTGAAAAGTTTCGCCATACCTTATATTTACCAAATGCGTGGTGTATACGGATCACTCGGCTCTCAAATATCTCTTTGCAAAACAAGATGCAAAGCGAGATTGCTTCATTGGTTCTCTCCCGCAAGAATTTGATATCATTATACGATAAAAAAGGAGCCAGAACCCCCGCCGATCATCCATCTCCTTATCTAGAAAACCCTCACCAAGATGTTTTCGAGAAAAAGGAAATAAATGAAACATTTCCTCTCAAAACACTCAATGTGGTTTCTTTTCGTGGAGACTCTTCTACCCCATGGTTTCTGACTTTGCAAATTACCATGCGGGTAACTTTGTGGTGAAAGGGATGTCGTCCCAACAGTAAAACAAATTCTTTAAAGATGTAAAACACTACTTCGGGACGACCCTACTTATTCAAAATTTGCGCATGGATCAAGTCATCGACGATGTGTGTATGGTCGTGAAGCTATTGACATTCTCAAGGCTTGCCATTCTGGACCTACTCGGGGACATCATAGCCCCAACTACACCGCCAAGAAGGTGTTTGATTCCGGATTCTATTGGCCCACGATTTACAAGGATGCCCATGAATTTGTAAAACCGTGGACGCTTGTCAACGCCACGGGAATATCTCATAAAGAAATGAAATGCCGCAAAACGCCATTCAAGTGTGTGAGATCTTTGACATCCGGGGCATTGACTTTATGGGGCCATTTCCTTCGCCTCTCGGTAATAAATACATACTCGTGGCCGTTGACTATTTGTCAAAATGGGTTGAAGCTAAAGCTTTGCCTACCAACGATGCCCGAGTTGTTGTGAAATTCTTAAAATCTCTTTTTGCTAGGTTTGGAACTCCACGAGCTATAATCGTGATCGGGCAATGCGATTTCTCGCAATGACCGTTTGATAGAGTCATGCAAAAGTATGGTGTAACTCACCGCCTCTATCAGCACCACCCCCAAACAAGTGGGCAAGTGGAAGTTTCCAACCGAGGATTAAAGAATTCGAGAGGACGGCTTGGCTTAAACCGCGGCTCTTGGTCGGATAAGCTAGATGACGCACTCGGCCTTCCATAACTTATAAACACCCATCGGGTGTACTCCATACAAGCTTGTAACGGAAAGGCGGTCATCTCCGGTTGAGCTTGAGCACAAGGCATACGGGCCTTGAAACATGCAACTTCGATATTCAGATACCGGGTGATCACGGAAAGTTCAAATGTATGAATTAAATGAACTCCGTGATCAAGCATACGAGAACTCTTTGATCTATAAAGAAAAGACAAAGACGATTCATGACTCAAAATCAAGAACCGCTTTTCAACGCGGTGATCGAGTCCTTCTTTTCAATTCAAGATTGAAGATTTTCGAAAATAAAATCCCGGTTCCGGACCATTTACCATCACTAGAGTATTTCCATATGGAACCATTGAGTTATCTCAACCCGATGGTCCAAATTTTAAAGTGAATGGTCATCGATTGAAGCATTATTTTGGAGAGGACATTCTTCATATGGTTGTCCCAGATCTACAAACTTTCCCCATGAACCAATGAATGCGGGAATCGAGTCAAGCTAGCGACTGAATCAAAATGAGTGCTACATGGGTTTTCACCGTGTACCACCTATGTGGGAGTTTCCCATGTTGTATATAAAGTTTCAAAAAAAAAAAAAAAATCTTGCTAAATAATGGCCGTAGTATTTCCCTTTTACGTTCTATGTTTCGCATAACCGCTTGTACTTTGAATATTGAGGGCAATATTCATTTCTAGTGTAGGGGGAATTCTCACTAATTTTATCATGTAATTATACCGCCTAATTCCCCATTTTGGCCAAAAAAAATTTTTTGGGAAGTGTTTTCTTATTTACCGCATTATGGTTATCAACCGCCATGTCTAATAAACAAAAGGATTGGCTAATCCAGAGCAACGGCTCTTGGTAAAGATATCTCAAATCCGCTGACGGCTTGCAATTTGCCCAAAATTGTATGGTGTTCAGCTCACCATAACTTTAATTAGTGAAGAGTTGGCTAGCCCGCAAAGTTTATGGCTTTGGTAAAGGCAAGGAAAACCATAATTGGTGTAATCTCACCAAAGATATAGTATCTAAGAGTTGGCTAGTCCGTATAAACTACGGTAAAGACAAATCAAATCCTTAAGTCGGTGATTTGCTCAAAATCATTTGTTATCGCTGTACCAGGTTCTTACTTGAATCAAACATTTGGCTACTCCGAAGTAATGGATTTTGTAAAGAGATGAAATCCATTAATTTTTATCAAAACATTGCTAGGGACTAGCAATATCTTAGTATGGGGGATTGATGAGTGTCTAAATACTAATCATTTTGTATCAAGTTAATGCCAAAACATCCTGAAAACACTTTAAATGCATCAAAATGATAAAATATCACAAATAAGTGTTTTATCTGCTTAAATGCAAAAATATCAAAATCGGTGAAAACGATCAAGTTTGCATAATTGCGCTTTTAGTCCCCAAGTTTAAAAGTTGTCAAAACACCTCGTAAATCAAAATAAAGAAAAATATCATTTCAAGTCCTTAGGGATTCATAAGTTTTCAAAATTGGTCCTTGAGATTTAAAATTGCAAAATTACAATTTAGGTCCCTAAACTTTCAAAAATGTCAAGTTTGGTCCTTAGAAGTTTGAAAATGTCAACAATAGTCCTTGTACTATTGAAACTTGTCAATTTTGGTCCCTTGAAACAACTTTGGAAAATGGCAAAATGGTCCTCAAGTTTGGAAGAATTACAAAATGGTCCTTGTATTACCAAGCCTTAAACTATGACCCTTTAACCAATTGACCCCTCGCCATATAAACCCCCTTTTGACCCCTTTCATTTTGAACCCTCGGTCAAATATACCAAATCAAGCACCCAGCTTGACTCACCTTTTTCCCTCCCACTGGCTTATCTCCTTCCCCACCACTTGCCCTGCAACATCTCCCATCACCTCACCTTATCCCTCCCCCCTCATCATCATATCTACCAACTTATCACACCACAATTAATGCCACCCCCCTAGTTGCAAATCTGTAAGCCCAAGGTCAAAACCATCTTTCCCGCCAAAAGTGATCAAACCACCTATACGGTCTCAAGTCATCCAACGCCCCAATTATGAGTGGATTTGATCGAGGACACGTAAAGCAAATTACATAAAAGAGGAAGAAGAAGCAAGAGACAAGTAGTACTTAGTTTTATTTCATGTATGTCGTTTTCATTTTTCAATGTTTTAGTTTAAATTAAAAGTTGTAATTTTCTGCTCCTATGTACTCAACTTAAGTTATTTCATCAATATAATCTGTTTTCAAGTGTTAATTCAAGGTCTCACTTAAGTTTCATATTTTCATGTTAATCATTGCAAAAATCCAGTTTCAAATTCTTATATCCAAACCTTTAAAACTTATTTTTAAGTTCCAATAAGTTTATTTAAGCTATTTAAAGCTTTGGTAAGCCTACAATTCAGCCAAGCAACTTTGGGATTCGGTCAACAAAAGTCAACTGAAGCATCAAATGGGCTTGGTTTTGGAATTGGGTTGATGCAGTGCTAATTTGGGTTGGATTTGAGTAGGTTAGAGTAGATTGGGTATTATATGAGTTGCTCTATAAGCTGGATCAAAAGTGAGTTCAAGTTCATTCTTCATACTTAAAGCTGTTAAGTTGAATTTGTGTACCATTATCTGCCAGTAGCTATTTGTGCATCAAGAGATCATTATTAGTTGTTAATTAAGTATTAGAACTTAGTTAAATTATTGCTTTGATCTATAGTTAGGATTTATAAAGATTAAGCTCTATAAACGCTTATTAACCAAGTGTTTGGACATGCTTATAAACCTGTATAGAGCTTTGTTTAATGGTTAAAATCGCCCCTTAGTCTCAGTTGGCATCACTTAGTCAATTTCTGTCATAAACTTGTATATCAAAACTGTGAAAGTAAACTTTATACTCAAAACTGCTCTTGTTCTCATGACTGCTTAAATCAGTTGGTGAGGCTTTGCATTTAGATAGATATAGTCATTCTTTAGCCTGCATTAGTATCATTTCATATCATCATATCATTTTCAAGCAAAAGAATTAATTCAAAGTTCATCAAAGTCAAAATATCAAAACTGTTGTCAAAAGTCAAAAATTGAAAAATACAGTTTTGGCAAAACTTTGTGTAATTTTCATATGTTCAATTTTGGTTCAAAGTAAGTGAAATTCTGAAATAAACTAGTTCAGTTGGTCAAGATTGGATAAATGATTTTTGTTAAATTTTAGTAATTTTGTACAAGCCTCAAAGTAGCTTGTCAACAAGGGTATATGTTGCCGCGACTCCACTCAAGCTACACCGAAGTCTCAGCATTGTGTTTTGTAGTTCTTGTCCAAAGCTCATTTGAGCTTGTCCAGTCTGGGTCTTTGGTTTACAAGTAGCTAACCAGGTCTAGTTTAGGTTCCAACTTCTGTTTTTGAGTTCCAGCTTATTTAAGTGCTTATTTTCTAGTTAACAAGTAGTGGCTAAAACTGTTTTTGGCATAAGTTCTCAAATCATCAAATCATAAGCAGTTTGCATTTTAGAGGTTTAGGTTAGTTGTAATTAGTTGTTTTTGAGTGTTTTTAGCATATTATAGGTTCTGTGTTAGTTTGGTGCTTATTTGTGGCTTTTGGCTTATCTTGAGTGCTTATTCATAAGCACTTGCATTACAGTTTCATTTTCCTACAAACAAGCCTCTGTTTTTATATTTTTCCTAGATTCATAATATTAATTTAGACTTTTCCTGAATTTTTCATATTTTTCTAGGTCAGTTTGCTATTTTTATTCATTTAAATCAGTTTTTAGGGTTATTTAATTAGCTTTTAATACAATTAATTCAGAAAAGTTTCAAAAAATAAGTTTTCATTTTTCCTAGGTTAAGATAAATATAAAAAGTCAAAAAATATTTTTCCAGATTTTTCATAGTTTAATTTGTAATTTTTAGCAATTTAATTAGTTTTAAGTAGTATTTAATTCATAGAAACTAGAACAATAATCAGAAAAATATAAAAATAGTTTTGAAAATTCTCTTTAGTTATTTTAGATTTTTCTAAGTCATAATTTCATTTTTCTAGCTTTATTTCATATTTTCTATTTAATAAGTAAAAATAGTTTTTAATTAATAATAATTAGATAAATAGTTTTAAAAATAATTTTCTTTTTCTAAAAATTTTCTCTTATCATTAGGTTTGTAAAAATTTCATTCTTATATTTTTAGGATTAATATTGCTTCAGTTTCACATTTTCTTGTATACGTCACGTAGTTTTTAAGTTAAATTTGTAATCAAAACATCAGGTTTAAATATAGTGATAACGTTTATTTAATATAGTTTATCTTTTTAATTTCCTTTAATTTGCATTTAAGCCTCTGTAATTTATAAACTATTTCTTTTAGTATAATCAATCACAATCCTTTTCCGTTCAAATCCTCTCGATCACTACTGCTTGATTATTCTCGCGACGTTCATTGGGACATAACGACCGGGAAACACTATACTCCCCGATCTTCATTGCATTTGTTCCGAATCGTTTAAGTTTCACGGTTAGCCATTCACAAGTGGCTAGCTTGTGAGATAACTTGACTGTTTGCCACCGATCCGCTAATAAGACAACCAGAACAGATCCATCTCTCAAGCAAGCAGTGAAGACAACAAGTACACATGTTACATAATGTGCAAAAAGGAAAAGAAAGCTCTTACATTAATTAAGAAAGGGGATGCGAAGGGATGAGCACCCACCCTGGCATTAGCGCTAAGAAGATTGGCATCTCATCGACATACCAAAGTAATTCAGGCTAATGCCCATATGCAAATGAAAATTCCTCATGATAGGAACTAATAGGGATGCGGTTGGCGTTATCGGCCCGATCCTCCACGACATATGATCCAGGCAGAGGGCCATCCTTCGGCAATGTCCCCGGGTATAAAATTCAAAACGCGGTGGGAAGTACACGTCGCCTACCCAAAAGTCTCTCCGCTCCCGAGGCCCAGCCTCAGATAACATCGGTAGGCGCCAGCGGTTTAGCGAATGAGACCCACCCGTGCGACCACGTTGTGTGGTAGAACGCGACGGAATAAGAGGTCGGGTTAATCGCCAGAATCGGCAATTAACCTCGGTTAATTATCGCACCGGCGCAGGTACCGGTAATAATTCAATACGCCGCATGAAATAGGGATATGGGCACACGCTGATTTAACTCCGAAAAGTGCAGGTACACCCCTCTCCCGGAAATCGCAATAGATGCCACGCACCGGAACAACCGGATGCACGCCAAGTGGTACAAAATAATCCGAGGTGGACTCTGAAGTTCACCCTCGTTATATCGGAAAAGTCGATAACTGCTGACCATGGTATTATGTTTCTTTTTAAAGGCGACGCATGGTTACCTTTGGATTAGGTAGTTTTCTGCTTTTTTCAAAGGAAAGGTTTCTTAACAATGGCGGATTGAGTTTTCACTGGAGAAACACCGTAAAATGAGGCGTGCCGTTATATAATGTTTCCTCATCCACGCGATGAGCTTACACGCGGATCCCACTATCATCAACATGTGGTTCGGATCACTTGATGTGACGCTTCGCAGCTTACTTTCCGACATTTACGAGGCCCATTTTAAAATACTATGTCTAGATACAATGTATGGGCGGGAATCTTTTTTGGCTTCTTTGCTACGCTTTGTAGTTTTTCATTGTCTGCAGTTTTTAGTCTAGCATCCGCAGTCCTTCACTGCGCATACTAGACTGGGACATGATGACGAGATAGTCTATATTCGGTCACGAACCCGACCAAAGCCCAATACTAATAAGCCCAAAGACTGGGCTACGCCGATAAGTGTTTAGGCCCACAAGGCCCAAACCCAATGTTATTTACGAACACGATATCGATATATCCTAATTATGGAGATAATCATTCCCCAACCGACTTAGGCGGGATATGCCGAAGGTTGAGGAACACGGAACCAACAAGGATTCCGTGTGTATATAAAGGGAATCCTATCCCTCGCTAGGTATGATCTACAAACCCTAACTCCCTTAACCCTAAACCGACTACTCACTCTCACGCCGGAGGATAATCGTGGGAGACAATCCCACGATAAGCCTAACGGTGTTTTCTGTCTTCTTAGTGCGCAGGTCTCAGGCAACAATCATCAATTGGTACGAGAGCCGGAGCCCAAACAAGGAACGCCCAACTTTTGTATCAACAATATCATTTACCCATTCATTGGTTGTGGACGTGCCTGCATTCATATAAGTTAACATTATTTCCATGTTTGACAAAAGGTGAACACTATAAATACTTTTTTTGAATCGCAAAATTTTACAATCTACACCACCTATTTAACAAATTCTATCTCACATGTCTCTAATAAGGCTTGAACCCATAACTTCTAGGTCGATGAGCCACTCACATAATGCTGAGTGAAGAGAAATTTATTAACTTTATAAATGCTTTATGTATTATATAAAATAATTCATTATATTTAACCTACAAAATATATTGTCATTTAACTTTAACATTATTTACGATCAACTATTTATTATGCATAGCCTCCCATATAAAATAATTTAACTGCTCTTAACTTTATTGCTACCACGTTCGACCGCCAACACCACCACCACCACTACTACCACCTGTTTCAGTCGTTGCCACATCACCCTGGCCGCCACCACCACAACTTTTAGCTTCCACCACCACCACTCCCTATCACCACTCCTACCACCACTTCTAGTCAGCACCACTACCACCACTACTAACACCACCTTTCGGTACTTCTATCAAACACCATCACGATAACTCAACAATCACAACCACCACCAATCAACCATCACCACCACTTATAGCCGTCGTCGCCACCATTCTAACCAACACCACCACCATTTCCACTTGTCACCACCCCCACTTTTAGCAATACACCTAACAATGTATCTTGGTTTTTAAAGTTTTTAATTGAAAAATAAATATGAAAATAACCATATAAAAAAGATGAAGTTGTGCGAAAGACCAAAATACCCTTAACATACAATTTTTGATATGTAAGATGACAATATTTCATGTGCCGTAAACATTATGAGTTAAAACATATACTACACTAAGACACCGAGTATATATAGAGTTTACCTTTTACAAATAATAAAAAAGATTGGGTTCTATTACAAATAGGAGTAACTAAGAACCTTTTTTGTCAAAGACATGGAAGTTAAAACTAAATCTTTATAGTTAATTTGGTTCCCACACTGCTTATGTGGTCATTTAAAAAGTTTATAAGAAACAATGTTACCTTTTATATTTGGAAGTTTAATAAGAAACGATTGATATGAAATTTTTTGTAAGGATGATACTGATGTAGATTTTAAGTTATATTTTTTCTAAAACAATAAATTGACGTTTTTCTGAATATAAGATTTTTTTTCACCACATTTGTTATGATGTTCAATTTGAAATGTCAATTTATTGAAATCCTTCATAATTGTTAAAATTCTAGCACTTCAAGTATTTTGATGGTGTCTTGTGATAGGTTAATTGACAAGTACATCTTAGGAACTTTACTTAAATCTTTCAATTAATCTTTTATATAATAAAATAAAACTTCAAGTGAGGATTTTTGCATTTCAAAAAAACTCAACCTTCCCTTATTAAGTACTCCCTCCGTCCCAAAATAATTGTCCGGTTTGACTTTTTTGAGTCTTTCTTATGCAACTTTGACCATAAATATTTTTATTTGTGTCATATAATACTTGATGAAAATTATATCAATGAAAATACATTTTAAACCCCAATCAATTCATATATTTTGCATCAAATATTATATAACACAAATAAAGTTATTTATGGTCAAAATTGAACTAGAAAGACTAAAAAAAGTCAAACTGGACAATTATTTTGGGACGGAGGTAGTAATATTTTATTTATTTATTATTATTTTTATTTTAAAATATTTACTAAAAAAACTCAAATATTTTGGATTTGGCAATAGTTAAAAAAAACGTTCTTATATAAAAGTTTAAGTGTCAAGAGTATAAAGAAAAAAACTTAGTAAAAAGCGGGAGTGATTTTAAAAATATTTGTTTCTAATGGAAAGAAATAAAAAACTCACCTGCACATACATACACTTTCCAACCTATGTGTAAATTTAAGATTAAAAGACTGCTTCCCACTTATTGCCCTACATCGACACACGAGAAAAAAAAATCTTGCCCCTTATTAATATAATTAAATTAATTATAAGGTTTATATATCAACAATTTACAAATCTATATAAAATAAATAAATTAGTAATCGATTCTTAAAAAAACACAATATATAAAAACTCACGCGTGCGCGAGTATTATAATTAGTATATAGTTATGGTAGAATTATTTTAAGAGTAAAATATTCCGTTCATTCCCGAACTTGTACAAAAACAACACGCTGAGTCTTTCAGAAAAATTAAAGTCACCCACGGTCTCTACTGTTAATGTTTTGGATTACCCATGGCCCTTTTGACTATTAACCGTCAGTCAAGATCCGTTAACTTCCCAACATATCTTTTAGGTGAGGGTACAATGGTCTTTTTACTGATGCTTATTAGTTACTACCATTGTACAATATTTCCATTTCCATATATTACTCTTATACCATAATTTTTTTTGTCACTCATCATCCTAAACTTACCCCAAAACCTTTCTTCTCCAAAATCCTAAATTATCAAAAATGCCATGTTGCTGGTGTGGTAGGCAGACAATCGTTCACGTATCGTGGACAGATCAACCCTAGGCGTCGATTATATGCTTGTCCTTTTCAAGTAAATGCATGTTAAGATTATTTATGTTTTGCATTATTAGCAAAGTACACGATAACAATGGTGGTTGTTATTTTACTTTAATGACTTGGCATTTTCAAAATTAGGGGTCTTCTTTTCGGTTCATTGGATGGTATGATCTGCAAATATATGCTCATTCAACAATGATAATACCAGGCCTTTTGAGGGGGGGGGGATGAGCTAAAGGCAAGATTCCAAGCTTCTCAAGGCGATGTGTGAAAGTGGAAGGTTTACCTGATGCTCAATTGTATATTGTTCTTGATTGTTTATGCACTTGGTTAACTCTTTAGCCTTTCTGTATGATGGTTGTATTTTGTGTTTTGTAGAAATGTAAGTACTTGTTAAGACACCATCTTAGTGTAACAACCTTGATCAAACAATCATATAGCATATTTTAAGTTTTTGTTTGTTCATTATTAAGATTTTAAAAATATTTAATTAATTTAACTAAATACAAGCTTCATTCATATTTAAAACCTTATCTCAATCACCTTTATAGCTTGAGTGTCAAAAAAAACTTGCTACATCCGTCTTAAAATAAGTGTTCAGTTTGACTTTTTGAAGTTTTGTTTTCAACTTTGACTTTAACTATTTTTTTGTTATGCTAAGACTTCAATAATAGGGTAAATTGCAAATTTGGTCGCTAAAGTATCACGAAAACGGAAGGATGACACCGAGACAATTTTTGTTGCAAAAAAACACTAATGTTTACATTTTTTGCAAAACAGTCACTGTTCACTAGCTTTCGTTATTTTTCTCGTTAAGTGGCACGTGAAATGACTAATATACCCTCTTCTTCTTCCTCACCCTTTTTGCAAAACAACCACTCGATTGAAAGCCACCACATCACAAACACAAACCGCCACCACATCACAAACACAACAACCACCACCCTCTACCACCACACAACCAACAGCAGCACCCTCTACCACCACCACCACTCAAGAACATCATGAACACTACCCAGATTTTTCAAATATTAACACCAAAAACATAAAACATTGAGTCATTGTAATACCAAATTAATTACATATGCTTCTACACTTTCTCCTTCAAAATAAAACGAAAAGTAAACTACTGATTACATTCAATACTTAAAACAAATGAAAAGTAAAAATGGAGTTGAAAATTTCTACATGTAAAGTTGTTTCATTTATTACAAGTCTTTTGTTTTGTTTTTTGTCGTCAAAGAGCTCTAGTAACTTTCTTGATTGCATCTCTCCGAGTGTTTTATCAGAAATTGTTATCACTCATAGTAACACTTCATACACTACTGTTCTTGAATCTACCATTCAAAACCTTAGATTTGCCACCCCTACAACCCCAAAACCATTAGCAATAATCACTCCTTTATCATATTCCCATGTACAATCAACAGTCAAATGTAGTGTTAAATATGGACTACAAATCCGAATTCGTAGTGGCGGTCATGACTATGAAGGCATTTCCTACACCTCATTTTCTCACACCCCTTTCATCGTTCTCAATCTAAACAAACTATGGTTAGTAACAGTTGATTCAGAAAATAAAACTGCATGGGTCGAATCTGGTGCAAATATTGGTGAACTTTTGTATTCGATTTCTAAGAAAAGGAATGCTCTTGGATTTCCAGCTGGAGAATGCCCCACAGTGGGAATTGGAGGCTAGTTTAGTGGAGGGGGTTCGACATGTTGACAAGAAAATATTGTTTGTCTGCTGATAATGTATGATAGACACCAATAGGGATCAATTAAGATCCGTTAAAGGATTCTAACTGTCTTGACCAATCTAAGAATTAGAATAGATTGATGAAATGACAATTAGTTATCAAGGCGGAAAAGTTGTTTATTATTGAGAGTGATTACAGTTGAGAGAAATGAGATTACAAAACAATGAATACTTTCAAAATGAGATGGCAAAGTCTCTTATAGGTGAAGATGCAGTAACAGACTTTGGTGCCAAAAGTCTAGCACTATTTGAACGCGACAACTCCAGTCCCTCCACTTCGAACTTGTAACTTTTGGCCCTTTATTACTTTGACTCGAACAAACCATTTTAAAAGATTCTTGACCTCAAGAATCGGATTTAGCATAGCCATTAGAATCTCTGTACAAGTAGCAGGTGGAACACCCTCATGCCATATTGGTATGACAACATAAATTGCACAAGAAAAATATGGACCCTTTCTTGTTGACTTTCCAATATGATCCGTAACTGTTGACTTCCCGATATGACCCGTAGCAATCCATTTCCCTTAGAATTGATCTTGTCCTCAAGTATCAAGCTGAATTGTGGTTCCACATCAATCAAAATAACTTTAACATGGACAAGCACTTTACTACCGCATTCAACCTCCTTTTTGTATTAGCTTGTAGTTCAACCTTCTAAAAATAGCCACAATACAACCAATCACCCTTGGTTCAGAACCATCGATTCTAATGCTAAAATATAACCCATCGAATCTTAATAGTAGAATTCAATTCAGCCACAAACTTTGCTTCACAAACTCGAATCATCAATTTCGTGAAGTGGTGTGTGCGAATAGTATCACTATCGAGAAATTCCTTTGAGTTTCCAACAACATCTTGAATGTCACTCAGCTTTCCGGATATGGAAAAAATTCCTTTTTCCTCCGCCATTTCCACATGTCAAATTCCATTCTCAATTTTTAACGCTAACGTTGCATTGTGTGTCACTCATTTTCCAACAATCAACAGTCACACACTTCTTTTTCCTTTTCGACCATCTACCTGTATCAAACTGCACAACTCCTATGCCTCCTTCTACACATTGAGTGCTAAAGCTATTACTTCGAGTCATATAGCCCTCCTCACTTCCATCCTCAAATCCTTCTGTTATTATATCACCGACAATAAACTCCATAGCCACACCCTCATTTCCATTCTTCTTAACACTTTTCTCTTCATACCTTCCCATATCTCCATGAATTGTCCTTTGGTTGTTTCCACGTGTATTATGTGTCATACCACCGACCAAATATGACAATTCAATGTCACAATCTTCAACAAACATTTCATCCCTTTGAACATCAAAACCAGCAAACATCCTGTCAAATCTCAAAGGTGTAATTTTGTTCACTTTATCACCTTCCTTAGGAAGCATTGGCTCATCAATAATAATCTCTTTTGACTCCATAACAATTGTAGCTGAATCTACTTCCTCTGTATGACCATCACTAGGTTCTGATTCATCAACTGATATTACACCCACAATGGATTCAAACACATCAAATGAAACTTTACTTTCCTCTTTCTTTATCGGGTTTTCACATGTTTCTATATTCTTAATTGGATTAGGACTCGTGCGTACCTCATCTGTTGTTGTAACCCCATCAGTTGCTACTCTAACTTCTGACTCTTCAGATGGTTTTTCTGTCTCATCAATCGAAATGCTAGTATGATCAGAAATGCTCTGATACCACTTGATAGACACCAATAGGGATCAATTAAGATCCGTTAAAGGATTCTAACTGTTTTGACCAATCTAAGAATTAGAATAGATTGATGAAATGACAATTAGTTATCAAGGCGGAAAAGTTGTTTATTATTGAGAGTGATTACAGTTGAGAGAAATGAGATTACAAAACAATGAATACTTTCAAAATGAGATGGCAAAGTCTCTTATAGGTGAAGATGCAGTAACAGACTTTGGTGCCCAAAGTCTAGCACTATTTGAACGTTGACAACTCCAGTCCCTCCACTTCTGGAACTTGTAACTTTTGGCCCTTTATTACTTTGACTTGTAACAATGTAATCGATGCACTTGAGTGGTGGTGGTGGTGGTGGTAGAGGGTGTTGATAATGTAATCGATACCATGCTAGTTTAAGTAACAAACAACTAGGATTGATCGTATGAGCATTTAATCAAACAGTTGGTCTGCATAGAGTACTGAGCACCAATTGCTTAACATCTATCCATATTAATTTTCATCAAATTCAAGAATAAGTTTATATAGTACAGAGTATTACAGTTAGTTAAATTTATGTTTGTTTGGTTGATGTTTTAATGGAAAGATTACTGAACTCATGTTTCTTTTGGACAAAAAATTCAACCCAGCCAAAGGAGGGAGCAAATTTTGAGTAGTCGGAAAGAACCTTTGAGGCCAGGGCCTTCTTGAGACCGGTGAAGACCTCAAACGCAGCTACAAACATTTGAAGTAAATAATAAGCTTCAAACGTCAATCTTGTTTATATTTTAAAAAATGTCACACATCGTTTATAACTGTTAGAATATGGTAGCTAGAGGGTGGTGGTGTTGGTTGTGTGGTGGTAGAGGGTCGTGGTGGTGGTGGCTATGTTTGTGATGTGGTAGCTTCAAATCCAGTGGCTGTTTTACAAAAATGTGATAGTTTTGGGACCAAATTTGCTTAATAATATGCTGTTCAAAAAGTCAAACCAAAGCATTTTGAGACGAAAGAAAGAGTATTAGGGTGTGTTTGGTACTTTGGTATGCTATCATAAATCACAATCGGTATCGGTTTAGGAATAAAATGGGTCCATCACCTATGATAGTTTGATACCTTGCCTCTTGGACTCCTATGGAGTCCCTCACCTATGATATAAGATATATATCTTTCAATCCCACATTTGAAAGAGAAATATCTTAACCAAACACTTACATCATATCCATTCCGATTAACCACTACCAAATGCACCCTTAAATACAAGGCCACGAAAATAATACAAGAATTTATGAGGCGGTTACATAAGTGAATCGACAACTTAGGGTATGTTTGGCGCAATTGGCTGAGGCCGGGGCTTTGGCTTTTCTTATAAGCCGACAATTAAAACTTATATTTTTATAATGTTGTTTAGCGAATTAGTTGAAGCTGGAGCTTATTAATGTAAAATCACATAAAATATGCATTAGATTAAATTTACATATATTCACAGCTTTTACGTGATAATTTATTATATTTTTAAAAATATTTAAATAATTTAACTAGCTATAAGCTCATATAAACCTCATTTTATGAGCTTAGACTTATAAAGGCTTCTAGCTTATTTACAACTTATTTTATAAGTTACAAGCGTTTATAAATTTGTACGAAAAACGAGACTTATTTTATTATTGGGCTTATTTTAAAAGCAAATAAGCCCAACCCCACTCATAAACCCTTGTAAAAACATAGCCTTGAGCCCTTGATCATTACAGGCGGGTATCTCTATTTTAAAACGGTGAACTTAGTCTCACTCACTGTAACCCATCACCACAACACCAACCTGCGACGACATCTCTATCTCTGCGGTATGTTACTTTAATAAGTTTCTATTGTTTACACACTATCACTATTCACTAGTACTAAGTTATATCATACTATTATCTAATTTTTGAATTTACTTATGTACTGCACCTATTTAGGGTTTGTCATATTTGAATTAATCAACTTATTCATCACTAGCGATTTTTTATCAATAAATTGATTTCCAGTAACTTTTAGGCTCTATATTTATACTTCACCTTAATTAAATCTATGATGTTTTTTAAGATTGATGCTCATAGAGATCATATATATATTGGGTATAAGTAAATGGTGAATGAGGGGTAGCGTGTGTGAGTGAGAAGGAAGGGGGCGCTAAGCTCGCGGTTTAGTTAGGGTGTTTTGATGGGTGAATCCGTATATACTTTTTTTTTGGTCAAGTACTTCATCCGTCACATATTTATTGTCCACATTTCGTTTTTCGGTTGTCCCAGATTAATTGTCCGCTTCTGTAAATAGATAGAGAATATAGATCAAGTTTACCATATTATCCTTATTTGAGGTTATCATTACAAACTTTAAAGAAGTTAGAAATCAACAGGTTAATGGTAAAACTGTCTTTTTGCAAAAAGTAAGAAAGAGAAAGATGATGTTTTCTTAAACCGTGTTTTTTTTTGTCTTGTGGATAATAATTTTGGGAGCCGTCTCATAATTATTGTCCACTGTTAACTTTTGAAGTCTTTAGTTTTCAACTTTGATCATAAATATTTTTATTTGTTTTATATATAACTTTGAAAAATATATAAATGGATTGAGTTTTAAATGTATTTTAATTGGTATAATTTCATCATGTATTATATAACACAAATAAAATTTAAGGTCACATTTGCAAAATAAAGACTTCAAAGGTCAACACTGGACAATAATTATGAGATGGAGGTAGTATTATTTTTGGCGGCTTCTTACACCAATAACAATACCTTAACTCCGTCGTAGGGGGTTATGGGGGAGGTAGAATGTATAGAAATCATACCCCTACTCAGGGTAAACCCGAAAGTACGGAGATTGCTTAAATATGTGTGGGTGAATGTTCTCAAATATGACGTGTTTTGTATATAACTATATATATATATATATATATATATATATATATATATATATATATATATATATATATATATATATATATATATATATATATATATATGTGTGTGTGTGTGTGTGTGTGTGTGTGTGTGAATGTGTGGAATTATAAGGTAGAGACATAGCAACATATGAGGATGAAGACAAATACCATCATAAAAGCGTAGAATAATGGAGACATATAAGCATACAAACACATAAAAGCGTATAAGAGCACTCGGTATGGGATACCGATAACATGCCATTCGTCCCAACTAGGCAACTATGAACCAATAACATGTTATTACCATACCGTGTTATGTGCCGTTGGTGCGCCAAAGGTCCCCAAGCCATTTAAATGGCTCAAGCCATTGGTGGTGATGTTTTTTTTTTTTTTTTTTTTTTTTAAGTTTTTTAGGGTATATTTTGTGGGAACCAATAACATGTTAGTAGTGTGTTATGAAGGAGGGTGTTTTAGTTATTGGGGAGGCGATGAGGTGACGCTGATGTGTGCCATACTATTTTTTTTTTTTTTGGTGAACGAGTGGGTTTTTTTAGTGGGGAATTTTGTGGGACCCAATAACATGTTAGTGGTGTGTTATGAAAGAGGGTGTTTTAGTTATTGGTGTGTTATTGGGGAGGTGATGAGGTGACGCTGATGTGCCATACCAATAACGTGTTATCCGCTCTTCCCTCACCTTGTGCTCTAATATGTATAGCACTTAAGAGCTAGCACATGTGGTACCCACAGTGTGTAAAATCATATAGGCAAAAGGGGGCATACATAAACATATAAGCAAAGACAAATATATACAATAAGGTTATTAAAATCGCCTAAAAAGAAAGGAAAATAGATGTGAATCTCTATCCCTAAAACGCGGGGGTAAATATGTCAAGGGAGACTACCAAAATTTTCTAGAATGCTAAACGTATGACATGTATGTACCAAGGCTACTAAAAGTCACCTTGAAAGCCTAGACGAAAACTACGCTATAACAAACGCGACCTAGACCCTCTAACCGTCTATTCTAATTCTATCTCTCCACACGTACCTATCAGAAGTCATGTCCTCGGACAAGAGAAGCTCCTTCAAGTCATGCTTCGGTCTATCTTCCCACCTAAGTTTTGGTCTACCCCTTCTTCTCACGCCATCGACTACCAAAGCTTACACTCTCCTAACTGGCGATGTGCAGTCTCCTGACATGTCTAAACCATCTAGCCGTCCAACCCTCATCTTGTGAATGATAGTTGTGACTTTTAGTTTCGTTCTAAAAACTCCATTCGGAATAATGTCTAAAATGGTTTTACCACAAGTCCACCATAGCATTCTGAATTCTGCCACTTCCACCCTATTTGCTTGAGCTTTCGTACCCATACAACATAGCTGGTGTGATTGCCACTCTATAAAGTTATCGTTCTTATTTTAATAGCTAAAAACAACGGTTGTAGTTAAGGTGGTTGAGCTCGTGGACATAGGTGGGGTGCGTAAGTTTGCTGCTAAATAAATAAAAAATAAAAAATGCAGAATGCTCATTGTTGGTGATTCATTAACTTTTTGTCGAAATTATACTATGGAATGGTTAACCAAAACGAGCAGACTACTAAAAAGTTTACATTCTTGCTTTTTTGTGGCTTTAATTTAATGAACATTTTAGAAATTGGATCAAGTTCAGGTAAGTGTTAGCGATACGTAATGAGATAGGGTGCTTGGTCTTTAGGGATGGTTTATTAGAAGCTGCTTGGATGTCTGTAATGATTTAGGAGGATATTTGGACAAAAAAAAACAAATTGCAAAAAATTGTGAATCCGTAGCTAGTACTCGTATATTCCTGTACAAATATTGATCGCAACGTCAGAGTAACGCCTAATGTGCAGCTGCACCTAGAGCTGGATAGCACTGGTATTAGACTAGTTCTGTAAGATTATTCCCATCTTAAATTACAAAGGTCAGAACTAACGCTGAAGGAGGCGTCGCCTTATCTAGATAAGAAAGGTTTTGCAAATCAGTCATGTTATGCTTGATGTCTAAGCATATACATGTTATATGGATAAGAAATATTTGATGTTCTGTCATGTGCTTCTTGTTTGAAAATTGATTTATAAAGAGCACATGTATGCCATTTGTACTAGTTTTGTTTTAGATACTTATTAGATTAGACACTATAAGTTTCATTTTCATTGTGCTTGTGTTGATAATTGTTTCTCGTTTTTATGTACGGTTACTTTACTTTCTGTTCAGTATGTGGTCATGTTCTTTCTAACTTTGATCATTGTTTACTTTCACACAGAAATGATGACAAGCAAAGGCCTAATAGGATCTAGAAAAAAAATAGGAGATGAAACACCTGCTCCACCAGGATTTGTATCGCTCACATCTTTCACACTAAAGAGGACAAAAAGGGACCGTGAACTAGAGCAGAATGAAGCCTATTCCAAGACAACTGATATTGAAAAGCTTCAGAAGTCTGTCAAACAAAGGCCTTGGATCCTTGATGATCAACTCACTAACCTGGAAAAACCGAATACGCAACATCTTAACACGGTTATCTATCTCATTTTCCTTTTCTTTTCTAAATGATTGTTATACTCAGTTTTTATTGATTAATTGAAGTAATAGTTTATAATCGCTTCTTCTTGCAGAATATATCTGTAGAAAATTCCCTTCCGAAAGGAGTGATTCGTGGATGTCCTAGCTGCAGTAACTGCCAGAAGGTTTGAGATAATTATTTATGTTATATTATCTTCTCATTTTGTCGTGCTTAACCCTTGATTACTACTCTTACAGGTTATTGCATGTTGGCGTCCTGAAGAGGGTTGCAGGCCTTCAGTTAATTGTAGGAGTGTTTTTCACCCAACTGAAGAGGTAACGGGGTTGATATGCTATAATATTTCCTAATGTATTTCATTATTGAAATTTGACCATCTGTAACAGGAATTCAAAGATATATATAAATATATTGAAAAAATACGTCCCAAAGCTGAAGAATATGGAATTTGTCGTATTCTTCCTCCAGATTCGTGGAAGCCACCATTTCTTATAAAGGGAAATAAATTTGATACTACTAGATTTGGTACTCATGTTCAAGAGATTAATGCACTTAAAGATCTGCATTCAAAGAGAAAACTTAATGAAATTATTGAACAAAAGGATGGATCAGATGGGTTTGAATTTGAAAGTGGTCCTGAGTTTACTTTGCCAGCATTTAAGAGGTATGCAGAGCAGTTCAAACAAAATTATTTTAAAAAGCCAGACACGTTTACGGGTGTCGGGACCCCCCCTTGGGAGAGTGTTGAGGGAGAATATTGGCGTATTATTCAAAATCCAACTGAGGAAATCCAGGTATATTGTCACCCTCTTTTGCAACCAATTATAGGTGTTGTCTGGTCATAATATATAATATTTTTATTTAAAAAGGAATTCATTGATATCTTACTCTGTTATGCCAACCAATTATAGGTGTTGTCTGGGCATAATTTGGAGACTAAAGTTCTTGGCAGTGGATTTCCTTTACCATTACCTGATGATCACAATGATGATCAATCTAAATACAGGAAATCTGGTTGGAATTTAAATAACACCCCTAAGATGCCTGGTTCTCTTCTTGCTTTTGACTGTGACAACTCTACCCTTTCGACCTCACGGATGGATGTCGGAATGTGCTTTTCATCCCTTTGCTGGGTAAGATTTAGATTTTCCATATCTAGCATGAAGACATTGTAATTTTTATGGTTAAAGGTGGCAATTTCAACTGATTTATATGGTTATGGGCCATTTCCGGTCGAACTGGTTAGCCTAAATTGCTTTTATCCTAAATCGTTTTTATCTAAAATAAATTACATCACTATTTTGATTTTATTTATTTATTTATTTATTTATTTTTTGTAATTATATGCAAGACAGTACCTCTTTACAAAGTTCAACAAGATGGGCCAAAAGGCCGAGCCACAACCCATTTTTAACCGTACATAAAATTGTTTCATTTTCACCCAACCTAATTTGTCCTAGTACCCGACCCATCTGTGTGCCATTTCTCCGTGCTTAGCTAACTTGTAAATGTCTAAATTTTGGTTTGTTTTTTGCATCTCTAGAAAGTTGAAGAGCACCACTTGTACTTGCTGAGCTACATGCACCTTGGTAGTTCAAGAATCTGGTATGGCGTCCCTTCTAAATATCACCTTAAATGTGAAGCACTTCTGAAGAAAACCTTCCCAGAGTTATCGGGACATCGTGAATTATTCCATAAGCTAGTAAGTTCCATTTGACATTATTACCAAATTTCTAACGAATCCATGCCTCATGTACAAAGTTTCTTTTGTTTTGATCTTTTACGGAAACTAAAGAATTTTACTTCCATAAAGTCAAATAGTTTGTGTAGCAAAAAGGGTGGGTTAGGTAACAAGTCAAAAAGGGTCAAAGTGTTGATATTGTTTAGGTCGGGCTGACCTGGACTACTTTATCTGCCAAATATTTTTATAGATCATTTAAATGATAGCATGTCTAATATATAATTGTGTCATTTCAGTAACTGTCTAATTATAGAATGAAATGATTTAGGAGATTTTATGCATTATATTATACTTTGGGTGACTTTCGACCCGTTTGGCCCATTTGATCTATTTCTTTATAAGCTAATCGTTTTTGGTTTTACGCCTTTGTTCGTTGCAGATCAAAAGTAGCCAGAATTCAATTCATCGTTTAATGGGTCGAAATTGCCAACTGTGGTTATTTATGTTCTTTTTAATTAGTAAATGAACATTTTCGTATAACACTGTGCTGAATCAATTCTAATGGCTGTTCAAAAAAAAAAAAAAAAAAAAAAAAGAAACAACCAATTTTCATGGGATGGAGAAATAGAAAGTTACATACATACAAGGACTTAATATCATAAAGATTCCATCATATCTATAGTGTTCACTGAGAAAATACGTTTTTTATTGATATGTACAGGTCACTCAACTATGACCATCTTAAAATCAGAGGGTATACCTGTATACCGATGTGTACAGCATCCGAAGCAGTTTATTCTTATATTTCCTGGAGCATAGTATTCGGGATTTGATACCGGCTTCAGTGTTTCTGAGAAAGCTAACTTTGCGCCCCTTTGACTGATTGCCACATGGACAATTGACAGTAGAAACTTACAGTAAGATGCATAGAAAGACATCTATCTCCTATGACAAAATTTTGTTGGAAGGGGCCAGAGAGGCTGCCAAATCATCATGGGACTCTAGAAAGCAAGGGTGGAATAATGCTTGTCGGAAAGATGGCTGGTTTACACGAGCTCTTAAAGTAAATCATCTTCATACTCCATCTCTTATTAAATTTAGTAATTTTAAACTTTTGTTGTTTATTTACAACGAAAAGCAAAATCATTGGCTTTGCTTACAACAACAATAACAATACCCAATCCCACTGGCTTGTAAAGGGCTAGATCAAAGGTCATAACATGTTTGGGATGAAAATTTTTAGTTGTTTTATTTAGGATATTATAAAAAAACTTTATTTACCTTCATGGTTTATTTTTTGTAGTAAAATGATCTAGGACGTTTCTAGCTTACAAAATTTCACGTTGGACAGTGTGACATTCAACCAAGTGTCTATTTGACCTGTTTGATAATTGATATGATACATTTTCTATTTGCATAGGGGTATAGTGATAAAAAAAACTTATTGTTTCTGTGAAACAGTCACGCGTGAGGCGCGAAAGCTTTAAGAGGAAGTTCTTATGCAATGGTTCACAGTCCCGCAAAATGGAAGAAGATTTTGGCTGTTCAGTGAAAAGGGAATGTTTTCTGTGCTTTAGTGACCTGTACCTTTCTGCTGCTGGATGTTCATGTTCACCTGACAAGTACTCATGTCTCGAACATTCAAAGCAGATATGCGCGTGTCCATGGAGTTCAAGATTCTTTCTCTTTCGATCCAGCATTAGTGAGCTGAATCTACTAATTGACACTTTAAATGGAAAGGTGAATCCAAAATCAATCACTTTTACTACCTGAACATAATTAAATGGCAAGTAATCTAGTTTGTATGGATTGTTTCTTCGTTGGTTTAAATTTGATTTCGAAGATGCAAAATGCGAAGCTAGTATACATGAACCGAAAATATCGAAAATGATGTAACCGGAAATCTAACTAAACTGAAATGGTTTGGACTTTGCATATAAACAAGTCTAAAACCACCGACATAATTTTTTTATTTTTCAAAATCTAATCATCCTCCTAGCAGCTAACTGGTTGAGGGCCAAATTAAGACCAACTAAAATGTTCTCCTTTTTCTTACAACCCAATCTCTTAAAGATGATTTTAGGGGTGTTCATCGGTTCGGTTATTTGATTGTTTTGTTTATTCGATTCGGTTAGTTCGGTTAATTTTTTTTTGTATAACCGAGAATCGAACAGAACCGAATTAAAATTGATTAAACCGAACCGAATAACCGAAAACTGAATTCTTATAACCGAAAACCGAACCGAATAACCTGAATTAATTATTTATGTATTTTTTTATATAGATTTTTAGAAACAAAAAGAATTCAAGTTTAAAAAATGTTATATTTATAGTATGAAAGAGTTTTAATATATTTTTTATATATAAATATATATGAAAATATATATATTTATTTGAATTAGGTTTTTGGTTTAGATTGCTAGAACCATAACCGAATCGAAAACCGAATATTTAATTCGGTTCGGTTCGATTTTAGCAAATTCGGTTCGGTTACAAGTTCAATTTGGTTATTTTTGTTTCGGTTTTCGGTTTATTTGGGCATTGCCCAAACCATGAACCTCACAATGTGTCTAACGAGACTTGATCTCACAACCTTTTGATTGGTGAGCAACTCACATAACACATTGTCAAACGCCATGGGTTTTGCTAGGGCAGTTTATGGTAAATTCTCTTGCAATATCATTTACCCATTCACGAGTACAAAAGGTGAACACTAAAAACATTATTTTTAACCGCAAATTTTTACAACCTACAACACCTAATTGACAAATTCTATCTCACATGTATCCAATTAATACTTGAACCCCAAAAAAAACACATCTCGAATAAGCCTTGAACCCACAACCTCTCGATCGATGGAGCACTCACTTACCGCTAAACCAAAAGGCATTTGGTAAATTCTATGAATACTTTATGCACCGTATAAAATAACTCATCATGCTTAACTTACAAAATAAATTGTCATTTAACTTAACATTTTGAACGGTCAAACTATTTATTATGCACAATCTTCTATATAAAATGACTTAAATGCTCTTGTTTTTTAAGCATTGCTACCACTTCCGGCTGAAACACCACCACCACCATCGGTTTCAGTCGTCGCCACGTCGCCCCCGTTGCCACTATCACAACTTTTAGCTCTCACCACCACCACTCCCTGCCACCACCACTTCTAGCTAGCACCACCACCACTTCTATCAAACATCATCGCCACAACTCAACCATCACAACCACTACCAATCAACCATTACCACAACTCAACCATCACAACCACTACCAATCAACCATTACCACAACTCAACCATCACAACCACTACCAATCAACTATCACCATTACCTATAGTTGTCGCCACCAATTCTAGCCAACACCACCAACACTTTTAGCCACCATTGTTTCCACCCGCCACCACCCACACTTTTAGCAACAAACATAGAAATATATGTTGGTTTTTAAGGTTCTTAATTGAAAAATAAATATGAAAATAACCACATTTAGAAGATGAAGTTGTGTGAAATGACCAAATAACCCTTAACATACAATTCTCGATATGTAGAATGACAATATTTCATGTCCATTAAACATAATGAGTTAAAACATATAATACACCAATTATATTTAGAGTTTGCCTTTTACGAATAATAGAAAAAACTACAAATGGGAGTTGTTAATACAAATAAACCGTAAAAACGTTTATTAATATTTTGCGATCTCTTTGTGTTTTGTTGATAACAAATATAATGTTATCATAAGTAAAATTATAAGGATACATGTTATTTTTGTAAAGCATTTACATATAGTCACTTAATACAAATTGTTGTAATAAATCATTTGTTGTAATAGTTTATTAGGATGGGTAAAAATCACAACCCATGGATTATATCCATAACCCATGGCATTGACCCATACCCATTTGACTAGATGCATTGCATCTATTAGATACATTGTATCTAATGAAATACCCATGGACCAACCCATAACCCATGACCCATGACCCATAACCCATAACCAAAAAACCCATGGGCAAAGAGGAGCGTCCCACGGATCCCTAGCTTTACACTAGACGGATCCCTTAAGGAAGGGATCCGTGGGATCCGGGGAACAGTGGCAAGTTTTGCCTATAAATAGAGAGCCATCTCTTCATTCTAACTTACCCCTCTTCTTACTAACTCTCTCATATACTCTCATTCTCTTCTAAGAAAAGATCACTTGATCTAGTGAGTCGTTCTTCTTTCTTTCTTTAGTGAATCTCATATAGGTCCTTCTCTAAGGCGAGATTACGAGCATTCTACAAGTCATCCAAGTAAGGGGTCCTTGATTGATTTGTTCCTCCACAAGATTTCTGTAGCAAAGATCTTGTATTTGATATTTCACATAGTTGTTGTGTAATAGTCGTGTTGGTTTGGTCCACCGTGTTACGGACTCGTTATTTAGCTTTGTACCGAAAAAGGGTGTAAGCAACGTTGTGAAGGCTTCTCCGCCAAGTTGAAGGAGTTTGTTGTCATAGTGCTTGAACTCTCAAGTAGGTGACTCGGGGAGTGGAGTAGGGCAAGGAAGGTGTCCTTGTAGCCGAACCACTATAAATCGGTTGTGTCATTTTTATCCCTTACTTTACTTTATTTACTTGCATTATCATAAGATCTATACTTTCTCTTCATCCATACGATTTCACATAATATCGAATCTAAACTTTTTTTAAAAACTAACTTAAAATAGGCAAAACACTATTCAACCCCCCTTCTAGTTTTCCACAATTGGCACAAGAGCTAAGTTTATAAAAGTTTTAAAGTAAACCGTATTTTAAAAACTTTTCGATCACTATGGGTTCTGAAAACTACAAGGAAGGGCAATCTATGCAACGACCACCACTACTTGAAACTAATGGTTTTATATATTGGAAAAATAGATTCGAAACGTATGTGAAGTCTAAAGATATTGATCTTTGGTACATCATTGTTGAAGGCGATTTTGAAGCTACAACAAAAGATGATAAAGGAAATTTGGTTAACATACCTCATGATAAACTCAACGATGACATTAAGAAAAAGCTTTCCAAAAATAGTGAAGCTAAAATGGTTTTATATAATGCTTTACCCAAAAAGAAATTCGAAAGAATTTCTATGCTTAAAACCTCTAAAGAAATTTGGAATTCTTTAGTTGTAACTCATCAAGGTAATCAACAAGTTAAAAATAATAAAATTGATTTATTTGTTCAACAATATGAAAAATTTTCAATATCGGATGAGGAAACTATAGATCATTCTTTTGCTAATTTTAATACTATTATTACATCTTTACAAGCACTTGATGAATCTTTTCTAGCCGTAACCATGTTAGGAGATATCTAAGGGCACTTCCATCCAGTGGAGATCTAAGGTGACGGCAATCGAAGAGTCAAAAGATTTGACAATCCTCACCCTTGATGAACTCATAGGCAACTTAAAAGTCTATGAGCTTGTTCTCGCTAAAGATTCCGAAGTCCTAAAAGTAAAAGAGAAACACAAATCTCTTGCCCTTAAAGCCAAGAAAGTCTCAAGCGATGAAGAGAACTCCTCTTCGGATAGTGATGACGAGGAGTATGCCATGGCGTAGGGACTTTAAAAAGTTCTTTAGAAGGAAGGGAAGATACGCCAAACAACCGTATGACGACAAGAAAGGATTCCGAAAAGCAAAGATGACGGAAGCCAGGGATGATCGTGCTTGCTTTAAAAGTGGGGACCCAAACCACTTTATTAGTAAGTGTCCCAAACGGGATGATCAAAAGGCATTTGTGAGCGATTCGTGGGGAATGAGCGAGGAGGAGGACGAAGAAATTTGTCTCATGGCAAATGACGAGGTATGTCAAGAATACTATAGTAGCTCATCATTAGATGATGACTCATTGCATAATGAATACGATAAACTTTGCAAAATTAGTTTAAGTAATCAACAAAAACAATTTTTGAAAAATCAAAACCAACGTTTAGAAAAGGAAGTCATAGAGTTAAAGGCAAAATTAAAACGTATGAAAAAGGCAAAAATAGCAAGTGGTGAATGTGAACTTTATGTTCAACTTCAAACACTAGTTGATCATCTAGATTCTAAAATTGCTAGAATGAACACTAATACTTTAGATATGATATTAGATAGTGTTAAAACAGGAAACAACCAAAAGGGTATAGGTTTTCAAGAAACTAATGCATCAACAAGCGAAAACAAAGAAGCACAATTTGTTAAAGCACTAGAAAAACAAGCCACTGTTGTGGCGGATCCCACAAAAAGGGAACCGGCTAGTGTACAACCAGGGATCCGTGGGTCTGCCAAGCAAACAGGTAAAAACATAGCTTCCTTTCTAACTGATTTTGTTATTGTTAATAGGAAGAAAACAACTCATATTACCACTAGACAACCACCCCTAAAATATAATCCGATTTTTGCAAGAAACAAAGCTCCATCATTTTCAAAACCAAACACATCTAGGAGACCTAATAATGTTTACCCGAGAAGTAACCATCAAATGGGATGGAACCCAAATATGCAAAATGGTTTTCCATTTCAAAACTTTGCACCATGGAATGCATATTCACCTTATCCATACATGTCTAACATGAATGGAATGTTTAACACTAATGGACCCATGAACAAATAGGGACCAAACTTTTGAGTTAATTGTTTTCATAGGTGTGCTTAAAGGTCGACCTAGATCCGGATGAATGAGTCAAGGATAGCGGGTGCACGAGGCACATGACAGGCAATAAAGATCTATTCTCCACATATGAATCCTTCAATGGAGGAAATGTGGTGTTTGGAAATAGCAAAAGCAAAATCATCGGTAAAGGTATGATTTCTAACAAATCTCTAACCATTAACGATGTGTGTCACGTAGAAAACCTAAACTTTAACCTCTTAAGTATAGGATAAATATGTGATAAAAGTGCAATGTACTTTTACCAAACCCGTAGTAAGATACTAAAAAATGGCATAACCATAGGAAGAGGAATTAGGAAACATGGTGTCTATGTCATTAAAATTGGTAATGAACCTAAAGAAAAACTTTGTCTTACTTCTATGGATGATACTTCGACCTTATGGCATCGAAGATTGGGTCACGCCAATATGCGACTTCTTCAATCGCTATCATCCAAAGATCTAGTAAGAGATCTACCTAAATTAAAATATGAACATCACTTTTGTGATGCTTGTAATGTAGGAAAACAATTCCATTCTAGTCATAAAGCTAAAAACATGGTGTCTACAACTAAGTGTCTAGAATTACTACACATGTATTTATTTGGTCCATCCGCTATCTAAAGTTATGGAGGCAATTACTACACTTTGGTCATAGTGGATGATTACTCTAGGTACACATGGACTAAATTTTTAAAGAACAAAACTGAAACATTTAATTACTTTGAAATATTGAGCAAGAAAATCCAAAGACAACTAGGAAGCCCTATAGTGTCTATTAGAACGGATCATGGTTGGGAATTCGATAATGAAGTGCAATTTGGAGCTTTTTGTGACGCTAATGGTATTACTCACAACTTCTCAGCTCCTCGCACTCCACAATCAAATGGGGTAGTGGAAAGAAAGAACATAACCCTACAAGAAATGAGTCGCACCATGCTTAATGAGCAATCCATACCTCAAAAGTTTTTGTGCAATGCCGTTGATACTTCAACATACATACTTAATCGAGTCTTAATTAGACCAATCTTAGGTAAAACTCCATACGAGTTACTTAGAGGCAAAAAGCCTACGTTAGATCACTTTAGAGTCTTTGGTAGCAAATGTTTTCTTCTTAACACTAAAGATTACCTCACAAAATTTGATCCTAAATCAACTGAAGGTATCTTTTTAGGTTACTCTCCTAATAGCAAAGCTTACGTCATATTAAATAAAGAAACAATGAAGGTAGAAGAGTCATTAAATGTAAAATTTGATGAAAGTCCACCCAAACCCTCTCCACCTTTTGTCGATGACGAGATTGTTGAAAGTGAAGCTATTGTAATAAAGAAAAAGATAAATGAAGAAGAAGAAGAACCTTCAAATAGTGAACTCATAAATATTAAAGAGTCCAAAGATTACCCCGTAGATAAGGTCATAGGAAAATTAAACGAAAGAACCTTAAGGTCTCAAGTTCAAAACCAAAGTAGCCTATTTTGTTTTGTTTCAACCATAGAACCTAAGAATACACAAGAAGCCATAAAAGATGAAAGTTGGGTAATGGCCATGCAAGAAGAGTTAAATCAATTTATTTCTAATGATGTTTGGACACTTGTCCCTCCACCTAGTAATCAAACCATAATAGGAACCAAATGGGTTTATAAAAACAAGTTAGATGCAAACGGTATAGTGTCTAGAAACAAAGCTAGACTCGTTGCCCAAGGATATAACCAAAAAAGGAATAGAATTTGATGAGACTTATGCCCCCGTGGCTAGATTAGAGTCTATAAGAATACTTCTTGCTTATGCTTGTGCTAATGATCTAAAGCTTTATCAAATGGATGTCAAAAATGCTTTTCTAAATGGTTTTATTAATGAAGAAGTATATGTAGCTCAACCTCCGGGCTTCATCGATTTTGAAAACCTAAACATGTGTATAAGTTAAAGAAAGCCCTTTATGGTCTTAAACAAGCTCCAAAAGCTTGGTATGATAGCCTCAAGTCATTTTAATCAAACACAACTATACCATGGGGTTAGTTTACAACACACTTTTTACTAAGAAAAGAGAGTCACATATAATCATCGTTCAAATATATGTAGATGATATTATATTCGGATCTACTTGTTAAGACATGTGTGATGATTTCTCTAAAATCATGCATGACGAGTTCGAGATGAGTATGATGGGAGAACTTAGTTTATTTCTTGGTCTACAAATCAAACAAGTAGAAGATGGTATCTTCTTTAATCAATCTAAATACATTAAGGAAATTCGGTTTAGAAGAGTCAAAACCAATTAGGACACCAATGTCATCCGACACTAAACTCACAAAAGATGAAGACGGCGAATCCGTTGATAACACAAAATATCGTGGCATGATTGGTAGTCTTCTCTACCTCACGACTAGTAGGCCGGATATCATGTTTAGTGTTTGTCTATGTGCTAGGTTTCAAGAAGATCCTAAAACTTCACATCTAGAAGCCGTCAAAAGAATATTTAGATACATTAAGGGTACAACTCAATTAGGATTATGGTATCCTAAGGGTACAGGAGTAGAAACAATTGTATATGCAGATTCTCGACCATGCATGTGATTATGTTGATGAAAAAGTACAAGTGTGGTGTGTACTTTTATGGGATGTTGTTTAACATCTTGGTTTTCTAAGAAACAAACGGCATTAGCAATATCAACAACCGAAGCGAATATGCCTCCGGGCAAAGCATGCCAAAAATCACTATGGATGAAACAAGCGTTAGTTGACTACGACATTCATCTAAGTGACATAGCCATTCTATGTGACAACAAAGGTGCCATCGATTTAAGCAAGAATACGGTATTACATTCTCGCACAAAGCATATAGAGATTCGTCATCACTTCTTAAGAGACAATGTTCAAAAGAGGAACATCTCTATTGAGAAGGTAGCGTCCGAAGACAACATAAGACGCCCCTCACCAAACCGTTGAAACGGGAACAATTCAACCTACTACGTCTTGGTCTTGGTCTCATGGAACAATCGTCGTAATTTACTTTTAACTCTACAAGGTATGTAAACACTAGCCTTCTTTCGAGTCTAGGATCTCTATTTCATGCACAACTCACAACAATAACGGAATTTTCAAAACCCAATATAAGTTTTTCACTTATAACTCATAGTTTTTCTTATTTTCTTTCAAAATAAGTACAAGTTGCAAACACATAATTACATACACATTTTCTTTTCAAAGGATAAAACATTTTTATTCGCACATAGAAACCTCTTTCAAAACTTTTCAAAAATGATATATCTTCCCAGATCATTTCACAAAAGTTTCTCACGCCTAGGACAAATCGCTTTTTCATTATTAATACAAAGTAAAAACCCTTTCATTGCATCTCATGTCTTTTGAATGCTAAAGAGGACACATAACTAATATGTGTTTTCGGTACATTCATTTAAGCAACAATGAATTAGGAGCACTCGGGTTATCTCACATAATAGTATGCTTTTTCACTTCTAGTTTATTTTTCTTTTCTTTTTAAGAGTCGAGATAACCGCAACTCCAAATAGTTTGCATATAGGCACACACTAGGCACAAATGTTTCCAAAAGGAAAATTTTGAGTCACTGAATCACAAGACACACGGATCCCAAACTTTATCGCCGGATGGATCTCAAGGGAAGGATCCGTGGGATCCGTGGGAGACAAGCTATTTTTAACTTCTATTTTTCTCATTTTATTTTGGAGTATGTGATTTAATGCTGGTTTTCTCATGATCACATGCCTTCAATTCATATCTAATCATTAGATTTTAATTCATATTTTGGGTCAAGCATTCATTGTAATGCATAATTTTTTTTCTATAAGTAGGATTCCCAACATTGCTTGCTATTCATATCATCCTCACAAACAAGCACCACCATGTCGTCCAAAAGATCTTCCAACTTAGATGAATCACCTAATGCAAACAATCCATCTCAATAAATTGAAACTTTTGTCCTCCCGCCTTCCAAAATATCACAATCAAAATCTAGGATATCCGCACGGATTAGCATCTGGCCTTGTAGCATAGCAAAACCATCATCGAATGGCTCATCACCAACCACTAACTCACCACAAGATGCTTCCATTATAGCACCTCCTTCATCACCAACAAGTACACCAACTTCATCACCCATCAACTCACCACCTAAAGTCACTCTTTTGGAACTCCTTAAGACTCCAACAAGATCTCAACAACCAAAACAAAAAGAAATAGCCTTTTTGACACCTCCCACTTCTCCAAACACAATTTTCAAAGACCTTGAAACTCACCACCTTAGCTCCCATTGAGCTACAAGAACACCTAGGTTCTTTTCCACCACCATTTCCAAACATTCCGACTTTGATCCATTTTCCTATTTTTCCCCCACATCTTCCGCATCTCACAAATCAAAACAACCCGGAAAACTTTCGCACTCATTACCCACATCACTTACATTGTGAACATTGCCAATCCACTAGGGATATTGCAATAGAAGTTAGGGAAGAAATGCGATTCATACTCAACCTCATTCTTGATCGCATCAATATCATTACTCATCAAACCTCCATCCATAACCTTATGCAAGCATGGAAGGAATCATTATTACTATTTTCTATTTTTTCTTTTAGTCATTTTCAAGAACAAGTCTTGTTCTTACATTTACATGCTTGTATGTGGCATAAATACCACTATATTTTGTTGTTTTATTACAAGGCCTTGTTTACATACCTTGGCTCCCAATCTTGATTCTCGTCAATCACAAGATTATTTATGCATGTTACTACTAACCTTTTTCTTGTAGGATTTTTCATTTTTCTCACTTGACGCCCCAAACTAGGGGGAGCTACCGTCAAGGGAGTAAGCTATACGTGGACTATTTTTCCAGATTTTATTTCTTTGTTGGGTTAACTTTTTGTTTCTACAAAAGGGGGAGAAGAAGTAAAACTTAGGCTTTCAAAACATACATCTAATCTTAAGTTTTACTCATCATAACATTATGTTTTGTCATCAACAAAAAGGGGGAGATTGTTAATACAAATAAACCGTAAAAACGTTTATTAATATTTTGCGCTCTCTTTGTGTTTTGTTGATAACAAATATAATGTTATCATAAGTGAAATTATAAGGATACATGTTATTTTTGTAAAGCATTTACATATAGTCACTTAATGCAAATTGTTGTAATAAATCATTTGTTGTAATAGTTTATTAGGATGGGTAAAAATCACAACCCATGGATCATATCTATAACCCATGGCATTGTTCCATACCCATTTGACTAGATGCATTGCATCTATTAGATACATTGTATCTAATGAAATACCCATGGACCAACCCATAACCCATGACCCATGACCCCTAACCAAAAAACCCATGGGCAAAGAGGAGCGTCCCACGGATCCATAGCTTTACACTAGACGGATCCCTTAAGGGAGGGATCCGTGGGATCCGGGGAACAGTGGCTAGTTTTGCCTATAATTAGAGAGCCATCTCTTCATTCTAACTTACCCCTCTTCTTACTAACTCTCTCATATACTCTCATTCTCTTCTAACAAAAGATCACTTGATCTAGAGAGTTGTTCTTTCTTTCTTTAGTGATTCTCATTTAGGTCCTTCTCTAAGGCGAGATCACGAGCATTCTACAAGTCATCCAAGCAAGGGGTCATTGATTGATTTGTTCCTCCACAAGATTTCTGTAGCAAAGATCTTGTATTTGATATTTCACATAGTTGTTGTGTAATAGTCGTGTTGGTTTGGTCCACCGTGTTACGGACTCGGTATTTAGCTTTGTACCGGAAAAATGTGTAAGCAATGTTGTGAAGGCTTCTCCGCCAAGTTGAAGGAGTTTGTTGACGTAGTGCTTGAACTCTTGAGTAGGTGACTCGGGGAGTGGAGTAGGGCAAGGAAGGTGTCCTTGTAGCCGAACCGCTATAAATCGGTTGTGTCATTTCTATCCCTTACTTTACTTTATTTACTTGCATTATCATTAGATCTATACTTTCTCTTCATCGATACGATTTCACATAATATCGAATCTAAACTTTTTTTTAAAAACTAACTTAAAATAGGCAAAACTATTCAACCCCCCTTCTAGTTTTCCACAGGAGTAACTAAGGACATATATATATTTTTTCAATATGTGGAAGTCAAAACTTAATCTATTTAGTTAATTTGGTTCCCACACTACTTATGTGCTCATAAAAAGTTTATAAGAAACAATGTTACCTTTTATATTTGGAAGATATATGGCCCAAGCCCGTTTGTGAGCTTAGGATTTTTAGGGTTTCATGTGTAGTCACCATTATAAATTGTGGATCAATAAAACATAACACCTCACGGGGTTTCAATGTCTAATAAGGTATCGGAGTGGGTCTGATCCTCAAACATAGGTGGCTAAGTTGATCCGCCTCCTTTATGGCACCCGTCAAACTCTAGCCACTCCTATATATCCTTTTAAAAAATGTTTGCTTTTATTTTTTGTTTCCTTGCTTTTGCTGTTGCTGCATTGTGAAGATTAATCTCCGCTTGTTGTCGGATGTCTTCATCAACAAATATGTTATTTGCTTTTGCTATTGCATTTATTTGCTTTTACTGCTTCTTGAAGAATTGCTTCCCCTCGCTGCCGGAATTCTTCATCAACAATTTATGTTTTTATTGCTTTAATGTTTATTTAGTTTTCTCATCCAATCCGAGCCAGTGATTTTGCCGCTCGGATTGCGGGAGAGTATTAGAAGATATATGGCCCAAGCCCGTTTGTGAGCTTAGGATTTTTAGGGTTTCATGTGTAGTCACCATTATAAATTGTGGATCAATAAAACATAACACCTCACGGGGTTTCAATGTCTAATATTCCTTAGGCTCAGTTGATCGCACATTCACTCATGGATGACTTAGGATCACATTCAAGGTGTTTTTGATTTCTCATTACTTCAAAACTCACAATTTTTCCGCTCAAATGTTTACACATTGTTTCTCTCATCTCAAAACACTTAGTTTGATATTTCTCTCATTTTTAACAAATTGATTTTACTCATTTTAATTTTAAAATGCTCTAAAATCTTGTTTTTCATTTCTTGTGATTTTTAAGGATTTTTTTTTTAAAATTTTTCATTAATCACCATCTGGTTTCTACAACTATTTACGATCCTCAAAACTCTTAGTGTCATCCATGATCACTCATTGGTTTTTCTAAAACTCCATTCTCTCCGTAAAAGTCATCATTGGCTATTCTCACTCATTATACTTGGGCATTTAAGTCTTCTACCATTTAAGACACCTTAGTGGACCAAATAACTCAGGATATGTAGGTACTAGACCTTGCTAGAACCCGATCATTCCTTTTTCTTAGCCTCTGATAGCCGGATCCCTAGCTTAAAGCTAGCCGGATCCCTCAAGGGAGGGATCCGTTGGAATCGGATGCACATAAAGATTATTATCACTTGATATAATCATTTCAAACCCTCTTAGTTAACCTAAACACTCCACATTGTCTTAAATTACTCCCTAGAATATAGCAACACTATAGTTGACTCTTGTGCATGCAAATCATTGCAATTTGAAGAACTTTAGTAGTTTAGGCTTTAATTCACTTGCCCAATTTCTTCCTTTATAAACCACTTGTGTTTGTACTTCTAAACCACCATTCAAACACTCATTCTCTGTAGGAAAACTTCCTCTTTCAATTCTTACCTTTTACTATTTCACAATGAGAAAAGCACCTAGTGCAAACTCATCAACCAAAATCCCTCCAAGAAAAATTGCTCGTGCTGTCCATGAAATCTCATCAACCGAGTCATCACCTAACAAAAGTTCAAACATTAGAGTTCCTCTCCAACTAACTCTACCCATTAAACCAACTCCGCAAAGACTTGTTCCCACCAAACACCACTATACCTTCAAAACCAAACGCTCCCACCTATACTAAAACAACCAACCTTTCACCTCTAGAACCTAGAGTTCTCTCCTTCATCACACCTCACTCATCACCAAACCTATAATCTCTAGAAGATTTGCCACCTAGGCCTTCTCATCCACCACCATTGCCCACATTCTCATCAATTGAGAAAATGGTACCACAAGAACCCTCAAATGGTCCATTTTGGATTATGAGGATTTTCAACCTCAACCACCGGATCATATGCATGTTGATACTTCTTTGCCTCTACCACCAACACATATGCCACCACATTCATTCTTTGTGGAACCACCACTTTGTTCATCAAACTTACATCCACAAACTTCTTCATTCTTACCATAAAAATCAAACTTACCTCCACAAACTTCTCCATCCTTTGTGGAACCACCTCTTCTTCATTAAACTTACCTCCACAAACTTCTCCATTCTTACCACCACCATTTCCAAGCCATGACAATGATTGCTATCATTGTCAACATGTCTAAGGGTTAGTCCATGAACTACGTGAGAAGTACGTTTCATGTTCTATCACCTTCTTGAACGTTTTGATGAAGTCAACAAACCTAACCGTCCCTAACTTTGGAATGCAAACACAAGTGGTGTTCTTTCTAGTCTTAGGCGCAACTTATGTTGTTAGGATTTTTCTTACTTTGGTGCATGTTTGTATCATTTTCTTAGTTTTAGTGATTTGAAATATGTGTATAATTTCTCCCATTTTATAAAATGAAACTACATGTTTGTATGGTATATGGTTATGTGAAAATGTTTGGTGCAACAATACATGACTTACTTGGACTTTTACGTCATTATTTGTGTCTACATTGCTGCTACTAAGTTGCAGGTACCCGGATCCCTCAATTTTGTCTTGACGGATCCCTCAAGTGAAGGATCCGGCAGAAGCGGGTGGACATAAATACTTTTGAGCTAACTTTAAAGCTCATTTGCAGGAAACAATGCACCATATACTTGTTTTCTAACCTTTGTTTTATAGATTTTCAAAATACACATGGAGACTTTGACGCCCTCAACAAGGGGGAGCTTTTCATCAAAGCAAAAGGTTGCAAAATACTTGCAATACACTCATTTAGTCTTCATTATTACTTGAAGCCCTCATCAAAGGGGAGCATTCGTCAAGGGGGAGCTTTTCGTCAAAGCAAAAACGTTGCAAAATACTTGCAATACATTCGTTTAGTCTTCCTAATTACTTGACGCCCTCATCAAAGGGAAGCATCCGTCAAGGGAGAGCTAAAACGAAACTCTTTTCTTATCTTACTTCTTCTTCTCTCTATACTTCTTTCTCTAAATCTTTCTCTTCTAAACTTCTTACTTTCTATAATCTTTTCTTAAAACTCTTTATAAATCCTTCTCTTCTACTATGTGTTAGTTTCTTTTCGACGCTCTTTTTGTTTCGACAGAAACAAGGAGAAGAGAGTAAAAACTCCAATTCAAAATTTTACGAATTTTATTTTTTACTTAAAATAATTTTATGTTTTTTCATCAACAAAAAGGGGGAGATTGTTAATACAAATAAACCATAAAAACGTTTATTTATATTTTACGATCTTCTAATGTTTTGTCGATAACAAACGTAAAATTATTTTAACGAAATAAATAAAATACATAAAAGCTTTGAGCCAATAGTTTACTAACACACTTTTACTAAACATATAAAACCATCAAAACATGTTTAGTTGAATAAGTTATATAAAACCAAAATCATTTTTATAAAACACTTACAAAGTAATTTTGTTTACTTATATTTTATAAAAATATATATGTACTTAATATAACTTGTAATGGGTAAATGATGGGTAAAAAACCAAAGTCCATAACCCATACCCATGGAGCATGATCCATAACCCATGATCCATTGCATGACATCATGCATGAAGTCATGTTGGATATTATCAATGATCCATGACCCAAAGTCCATGACCCACGACCCAAGATCCATGACCCATTGATTAGGTACAATGTATCTTGTTGGGTATCCATGATCCAAAGTCCATGACCCATGGTCCATAACCCATAACCCATAACCCGGTTTGCAACCCAAAATCCGGACTAGTCTAACCCAGCAGCCGGATCCCTTAGTTTGCACTGGCTGGATCCTTTGGGTAAGGGATCCGCCAGAACTATAGGTACTATAGGCAGTTTGTCTATAAATAGTGAGTCATTTCTCTCTTGCTCACCACCCCTTTTAGACATATATTCTCTCTATGTTCTAACCTCTCTAACCTCATATCCAAAGGATCATTCTATGCAGTTTTTTCTTTATGTAATTCTCTAGGTTCCTCTTAAAGGCGAGATCACAACCTCTTGAAGACGTGCAAGCTTAAGGTCATGAGTTGCTAAGCTTCGTCATCATCAAGACTACTGAAGTGCATCTTGTTGATAGTTCTTCTCTCACTCTATTTGTGTGTCGAGTTGAAGGCATTGGTGTATAGTTCTGGAGGTGTACATTCGATATGGGGCGTGATAAGGATTTAAAATGTACCTTTTTGAGGGGTCGTTTAAGCCCTTATTTGATCACTTTTGTATCCGTTATTGCTTAATATCGTTCCTTTTCACTTTTTAGGTCTCTTGAAGGAAAACTGCTGTAATGGCACTTATTTGGACGAAAAGGCGCGAATATATGAAGAAAATGGCCAAAGTCAAGAATCGAGACACCAGCTGATAAATTACAAGGAGACGGCGTCACTGCTATCTGGACGCCGGGAGGAAGTTGTGACGGCCGAAGAGAAATTGCTAGTTTTGGAGGACGGCCGCTTTAAAAGAGTAGGCCGTCGCAACGCAGACGGCCTAGATTCAATCCGACGACGTCGAAGCTAAAGAGGATGGCGTCACAAGCATAAGGTGACGCCGTCGCAAGATTAACTTGGCCAAGACGAAACCCTATGACGGCGACACGACGGCCACAAATCATAAGGTGATGTCATCGCACATGTAATCTTATATATAGAATCCGAATTTTTCAGTTTTAGAGAGTAGTCTTTTGGGTAAACTTTTGGAGTAAAACCTAAACCGAACCAAGGTCGTATTTTAGGGTTTTAAACCCTATCTTACACCAAGATAAGTTGTTTACTTCATTAATTTAATTATGTCTTCAATTATTTGTGTGTATGCTTGCATGTTGTCCATGTCCGGCTAATTTACTTGTGTGTTTGCTTAGGGAATATGAAACTTAATTATTGAATATTGATTGGTTGTTTCTTATCTTAGTTGATTAATGATCTAGTAATGCGATAGGTCATTCGTTGTGTACTTAATGCTTGATTAATCTTTGTGAACCTTAGGTTATAGCACTATGAGTTGTTGTAAGCTAAACTATACAAAGAGGCCTTAGAGTTAGAGTTTATCATCCCTAGTGGGTTTTGTAGACGAGACCCTTTGGTAACTTCAAAGAGTAGGGAGAAACGCATACCCTACAACTTTAGACACACAACGCAACTAAGAATAAGGACGTGACAATTCAACCACCAATAGGAGATAATCAAGGAGTAGTAAAACCTAAGTAAACACATCTTTAAACTATCATATGAGCACACAATAATTAGACATAGACTACCACCACCTTAGTTTAGATAATTAGATAATAGTAGAGTAGAAATACCAACCCCCCAAATCCAAACCCCGAGATTTGTAATTTTCCTTTTCTAAAAAAACATAAAAAGATAAAAAAATAATCTTTCTTAACCCCAATCTTAGCGTAGTAACTTCTCACTAGAATTCCTATTCCCCTAGAGAACGATATCAATTCCCGTGGCTTACCCTAATACTACACTACAACGATTAGGTTCACTGCCTAGGGTGTTGAAAAACTTGCTCGACGAAAAGGAAGTTCCTTTGACCCCGAACGCGCTGTGTAAGCGTATTAGGGCGTCAATGTATATTTGTGTAGTTTGGGTTAAAGGATATTGATATCCTTTAAAGTGTTGTAAAAAGGTGTTTGTCTCCTTTGGGTTGTAGTGTTGGTAGTAGTTCCTCCTTTGTAATGGAACTCGGAATCTAGCCTTGTACCGGATAAAGTGTAGGCGACGTTGTGATAGGTTTGGTTCTACCTCGTGGAAGAACTCGGTGTCTAGCCTTGTACCGGATAAAGTGTAGGCGACGTTGTAAAGGCTTCTTCGCCACATTAAGGAGCTTGTGTTGTGTAGTGTTTAGAAACTCTCGAGTTGGGTACTCAGGGAGTGGGGTAGGGCAAGAAAGGTGTCCTTGTAGCCGAACCACTATAAATACTTGTGTCGTGGTTTTGTGTTCCTTTACTCTTTAGCTCTTCGCATTATTTATGTATATGTCTATCTATCAATGTCCAACACACGATCTAATGGATTGACATAAGTCGATCTAAATACTTTAAAACAAAGTTTTAATCGGCAAAACTATTCAACCCCCCTTCTAGTTTTCCACATACATGTCATCCTATTTAAAGTCAAAATATGTTTCGTCAAAATTTCAACAATTGTCAAAATGTTTCTTATGGAACATATTTTGAGGGGAAGAAAAATGGTCAACTGTTACTAAATTATTTCGTTCATGTATTTGCATATTTTTCAAATAGTTGAAAACTTGTGATGCTTATGATCTCAGCTGCACCAATCTCTCGTGAGTTTTTTTCAAAGTATAAAATTAACTAGATATTATCACGAGAGGGAATAATAAATTGTTATGCATAAAAAAGATAACAATAAAATGTTTTGGACTTTAACTGTTAAAAGGGTTAAGTTTAAAAGTGATGTGCGGTGTTTTAGGACTTACGGCTCAAATGTGAGAGGTCAAAGGGATAAATGTGACAAAATGCCAAACTTGAAAAGGATTCAAATGATGAGAAACAAGTTTTTTCAAACTCTACACTCTCATTTTACACCGATAAAGCAAGTGTGGAGACCAAAGCAAAGTCGTTAAAAACCTTTCAAATTTTCAAAAATCTGGAATGCTTTCGGTGCAATATTAGAATGACTCTACTTTGAACACTCCAAATATCGAAAGGTTTTCCATTTAACAAAAAAAAAAAAAATCTCAAAATGAAACACCGAGTTTCAACATCAAATGGAAATCTTCTTTTTTTGATTTCAAAACTCCAAAGAGAGACACTGGGTTTCTCAAATTATTTTCAAAAGAAAAAGAGTTTTAAATCTTCATTGATTCCACGAAAGTTATTTCAAAATGAAACACCGGTTTTCAGTCTTCGTTGGAACTCAAATTCTTTGAATAGGATTGACACAACTTACAAAGGGTTTTCAAAACTTGGTAAACCCATTAGCACCATGCTTAAATGGGTTCCAAAAGTTGTTTTCTAATCTACTCCTAATGGCTTATACAAACGTCACAATGCATAACCCGTTTTTCAAAGAAAGGACTCTATTGTACGCTTCAATGCAACAATCCTAAATATAAAGAGCGAAAGCTTCTTAAGTTTGAATCTAACAAAATCTTTGTTCAAAATCAAACGTTCTTGAAATCCGTTTTTCCTCAAACGAATTCTAAAACCTCAAAAAGCATATTTTAATCATCATGTTTTCAAAAACAACACCTATATGCTATTTTTTGAGGGGGAGAAATGTGATTAAAAAAATTTTGATCGGAGATATTACCAACGAATTAATGAAACATAAACTGTTAGTAATCGAAAAGATTTGTCCAGGACTGGTAATAATTTCAAGCTGCTTTTACCAGTGATGTAAATGTGTCTCGCAAAGGACTTGTCCTAGTAGAATGTACCGTTTCGAGAATCTCTTGATAGACATGAACTTTGACGGGTCTAGCCTTCTCACTCGAGGAGAGCTTACACCTTCAAGTTGGTTACTAGGGCTAGTTATCACCTAAAAGCTCATAATGGATCTCTTTAACTAAACAACGTAAACGTATCTCGTGGGTAATTATCCATCAAGAGCCAATCAATTAAAAAGTTCAAACTCTTCCTTCAATGTGCAGATTTAAGTTAAAACAATATAAGCACATGTAGAGGGGGAGTATTTCTGAAAATCTAAAACTCTCAAGGTGTTAACAAAATATGTTTTATAATAATAAACACTTTGAGAGATTTTCAAGAAAAGGTTTTATGGCAACATAGGATACTTATGGTGTTATAAGGTGACTAAGGATAGGAAATTCGTCCTATGATCCGCAAGAGCCGGAGGGGTCTACCCACATACAACACCAATAGTTAGAACTAGAAAGTCTTTAGGTATGATTGAAAAAAGGAGTAATGTGAGAAAGGAGAAAGAAGGGGTTGAAGAATTAAAAAGAAAAGTTAAGAAAAGGGTGAAAAGAAATAGCCCTCCAATAATCAATTTAGGGCAGAAATCGGGTTCAATTCATATGCTACTGGTTGTCACAAAGATGATGCCGGTATTGAAGACAAGTCGTCATGGACCCAGTGATGCAATGCACCTAACCTTCTAGCCACTCAAGTCCTCTTAAAAGGATTTGTTTCATCGACCTCTCACTCTGAGACGTGTTGATATTGAAATAGGAGACTCCACTCCAGTCTCCGACTACTATAACAAAATGCAAAAATCGAGTCTAGAGCCACGAGATTCATCAAAAGATCTCTTAGGAACACATAACAGTTATACACTTGTTGTTCAAACATTAAGAATACTAGATGTAAATTTTAGAGTCCTACGCAGATCCTAGCAATCTTCCAGAACATTTACGAGAGGATTCACACACGTATTCCTCAGTGAATGAATGAAAATTCCTGCCAGGGTCAACATCAAACATCCCTGACAGCAGGTCACTTCGATAATCCTTTACAGGTTACACTTAGTGTTCGCGGTGGTTCCAAACTGTCTATAGTCATAGAGTGATAACTTGGTATACTCCAATGACTCACAACGACAGTGTGGAGATATTGAGTATGGGAACATGCCAGTGGCCATAAGATATAAGATTATTCAAGGAACGCGCCGATGATCTGGGATGTACTTGTACAAAATAACCAAACACTTACGTCAGAAACTTTATTGCTAACTACTTTAATGGATGTATTTATGAAGGCCACGAGTTCCATCAAAGACCATTACTACCATCATTACCATCAACATTTCATTTTCCCATGCTCATACCCATATCATAAATACATTCTCATCAAAGATCTAAGCAAAGCAAAGTTCAAAAAGATTCTATGTCAAAGTCAAAGAATCCGTACAGTTACAAAACAAAGATCAAAGCTAAAGAATGAGAGCTTCACATGTATGAATCACAAACTTCACAAGAAGTATGAGCAAGTTGGAAAAGACATAAAACACCAACAACAAAAATGTTGATGAAGGGCAGACAACACCAACATCTGATCACAAAAACAAGAGCAAAGAACAAAGAAGAAAAGAATTAAAGACCTCACAAGTATACGCCAAAGAAGTTTAAGACGTCAAATGACCTAAGCACGATGACATATGATGACCAACCCTTAGGGGGAGATTGTTAGGAACATGTTATTATTATGAAGTGTCACTCATTATATTTCTAATAGGTCGTTAGTTAATATGGTTTGTAATTGTTTGTTATTAAATATCTGGCTCATGTAGTAATGTAGCAACTCATAAATTTTCATAAGGTAAAATGACTATTTTACCCTTTAACTTCTTAAAGTTGACTTTGACTTTTGACTATTTGACTTTTACTATAACGTAAAAGAAAATACTGTAACTGGTAATTCCCCAAGTTAAATAATTCACTCTATTTTGGATTATTACACTCTGAACATTTTTGTTCACCTTTGGCTATAAATAATTATTTAAAGTTGTGACTTTAATAATTTCGAAATTTTAATCGTGTAAACTTTTCTCGCGGTCAACACAAGACTACGATAAGCCTATGTGTTCAAAATACTCTATTTTCACCAATAGTCATATTTTATATGAACTATTGCCACTTTATTAATTTTTACGTAAACATTTTAATCTTTACGTAATACGCGTGTTCAAACCTACGTTATTAGGTTTTAACAACATAAACGCACCCCATTAGACTTATCACACTTTTAATATACCTAGTTGGAGTATAGGGATAAGTTTTAACATTTTCATAAGTAATATATCCTTATGTTACCCGGTTTTAAGTTTTGTGACTTAAGGGCTTAACATTAGTAATTACCAGGACCAAATTACACCCCGTAAATTAATACTTATCACAAAATACACATACTAACCACCTCTACCCATGAGGTGGTGTACATGTATGTGTCTACACATACACATGTCCAAATCTTACAAAATACTAGTACATATGTCTCATTATTAACATTAACACATCGATACATGTAATCTTACCCAAAAGCCTCTCAATCTTCCTCCTTCCTCCTTCCTTTGCCGTAAATATGCAGCCCACCATCACCATGTTTACCTCTTGTTTCACTTATTTCTTGGTCAAGGATTGTGGGTCTTGTGGTTCTAATATGGTTCTTGGATTATTTTGATCATCACTTTGGGTATAGTGAAGGTTATAAGGGTTTGATCAAGAGGTTAGGGGCTGAGGTTATGAGGATCGTACAAGGGTTATAACAAAGGTTTTCGTCAAGGTGAAAAGATTCAAGAAAAGGGTTGAAGATTGAAAGAAGTTAGGCTTGATTATTAGTAACTTTTCATCCTATCCTTTGTAAGGTTTGAGTTTATTTTCATATTCATTCAATATGGTTGTAATAATCTCTATTATTATTAGATGTAATTTGATATAAGTAGTATATGTAATATGGCATGATTGATGTTGTACATGAAGTTTGTAACATGAAAAGAAGCTAGAACAAGCCTTAGGTAGGTTTTATGAACTTAAAATTTACAACAGTCACAAAGATTGATTATACTGATCATCTTAGTAAACATTTAGATTAATTTATTAAGATAGTCTTTTATAGCTATGTATTATAGTCGTTTCCGGGTGGCGCACCTCAAACTCATCCCGATGAGTAAATGAGAGCCAAAATGGCAAAACATGTCAAAATCTGCAGACCAGATTTAATTTGGGAAAAGCCCATGGTTCTGGTCATTTCTTGAAGTCGACTCAGTTTTATGAAATGTAGCTAAGACATAAACTTGAAGTTTTGTGAAAGCCGCGCATCAAAAAAGGTTGTAGAACTCAACTTATGGTTGTTTTGGCAAGACTGAATGTGCAGCCAAACTTTCTGCAATGAAATATAAGTATATACTTGTAATTAGACTATTGATATAAGTAAAATTTGGAACTTGAACTTGATTAAGCTTGAGAAGCTGTTAGAGAAAGTAAAAACTAGATTTTGAGCTTTTGAATCACTTAAAAAGGACTTGGGGTTAAAAAGTTATGCCTAGTTAAGTGTTACTAGAGATAAATATAGTGTTGGAACAAGAAAGCTTGCTGAAACGATTTTAAAACGAGGTTTTGACCTTTTTCTGGTCCGAATCAACAAAAGTGTAAAACACAAAAGTTTCTCAGAATCACTTTTTCTATAAAAACTCGGGGCCACATTAGTAGAAAGTGAACAGAAAATGCTAAAAACTACAAAAACTAAACTGACCTGTTGTTGACTAGAAAACAACCTTAGTTGAGAAACTTTAAGTGATATCTTGATTCTTTGAGGCCAAAATAAAGCCAAGGTTAAGCCAAGGTGTTATTTCAAGATATTTTAACTTAGATAGATCATCAAGAATGTCCTTGATTATTGTTTAAACATAATTTAGCCGCACGGCTAGTTTGGACTTAATGGCCGAGTCTTGTTTAAAAACTTGGTTCATTGGATTAGACTTTGCTAGACTTTGACAAACTAAGTAAATGACCATATGGCATGTTAAACTACTTCACGACACACAACTTATATCATCATATCATCACACAAGTCAATCAATAGTCTTTGACGAAACACGACACATGTTTTATATAACATTTGTCTCGTCAAATACTTTACTTATAAATGATAAGTACTACAATAGTAGGGAATTTCATTATCATAAAGAGGCCTCTTCGGGGTGTCGTATCGACGAGTTGTGGATTTACGAATTAAAGTGTCCTGGCTCCTCATACGTTCACTACACGACCTCTTGATTTTGATAGCCCGAACGATGGTACGAGGGTATTTATAAAAGGGCTATAGGCCAAGCAACACTTAAGGGATACATCAACTTAAGATTTATGTACAACATCATACTGAAAGCCAACAAACTACATATACTTGTACACTTATATCATACACTATACTAAAACGCGAATACTATTCTTTCATAGGTAATCGCGAAAGATCTTGGTCTTGCCATACTCTAGTGTTCAGATACAATGTATCGTTACACTCCGCTGCTGATCACTACTGTGAGTTTCATAGCCCCGACTTTTGTTTAACTGTTTTATAAACTCTTTTGGGGGAGATACATGCTACTGCTTTTACTACATGCTAAAATGCTTTATTATGGACAATTGGTTACAAACTGAATGCCTTGACTGTATTATTGCATGCCTAAGTTGTTTATGCCAAAAGTCCCCAACATTATGGACCACTAATCACTGGGAGTGAGCGAAAATATTGTGGATAGGCGTATCGGGATTGACGAATCCCGTTTGTGTTAGCTGGATCGGTAACCAAACATACATTATTTGAAGATTATCTAGGTATAGGGCAAAATACCTACCCGAGGCAAGTTATTTATATATATATATATATATATATATATATATATATATATATATATATATATATATATGATATATATATATCATATACCGTGAGTGCCATGAGATTAGAGCAATAATAACTATCAAGAAGATAATTGTACACATTGCAATTATACTACAAACTATATGTCCACTCTTGTTTTCAAACCTTTGAGGTTTCTATCGTTTGTATTGACCGACGGCAAATCAAACGCACTATGGTGTATAACAGCCGTAGCCCACTACTTTCATAAACTTGATATCTTGTGATCAAATGTTTTGATTACAAACCTATGAACTCACTCAACCTGTTGACCTTTTTAATTAGGTTGACAATTTTTGGCATGGCATGTGGCGCTTAATTTTAAAAACATTTTGAAGACAATGCATATATTATCATTCGAAAAACTTTACAACTTTTATGTTGTACTTTTATGATTGTACAAACTCGTGGGACTCTATTTGTAAACTCCTCGATATTTTAATCGAATGATAATTTTATTTCAAAACGTCTCATTTAGAGTCAAGTCGTAGAATCCTAGCCTTGGAACTGCGGAAGTAATACCCCAGTGACACAATCTTCCACCTAATACAAGTGGGTATTGCGTGACAGTATAAGAGCTTCGGGCCAGGTGCCATATGAACCTAGCTATAAATACATCTTAGCATTTAACTCATGTCACTCATTGTCTTTTTCTACAACATTCGCGGGCGCCATGCCTACTCCTTAACACAATACTATGCTTATTTATGCATAAAGGTCAAGCGAGTATAAACGCATCGGCACAAAATAGAATCATGATATGTGCCTCGACTTCCAAGGCATTATGGCACAACTCGATATCCTTCATTATGTACAATTTTGTGATCTGAAAAACTTTCTGTATATTGTAGCTGGTACAATGGTCTCATTATTATTATTGGCACTTTGTATGGCGCAATGGTCTTCCTTATAT